>CM055099.1:40657630-41405130 GCA_029204225.1 Diphasiastrum complanatum | reverse complement strand
GGAGTTTTATTTATTTCTTTTTATTTTCTCTGTGTTGGCATAGTTGCTAACATTATCCCCCTCCTTATTGGATTGGTGGTCCCACACCAATCAAAGCCTTTTTGTCCTGAATCTTTTGTGCTTCTTGGAGGCGAGACTGTTGCTGTCAGGAATGGTAGATTGTAGTGTCTATGCCCTCCATCATTTGCCACCATAGTTTGTTTTGGAAGGGCATGTGTTTGTAATAATGGAGCATACCCTGTAGAAAGTTATGGGTTTTTCATAGCTCCACCATATCAATGTGCAGGGCGAAAGTTAGTGCAGCACGATAATAGAGCCTTGCTACGCTGATATGGTCATCTTGTGTTTGCAGGGGTTTATTGATATCAAGGGCGATTGGGGGTAGCCCTCGATCCCAAAAACCTTTGAGTTCTGCCAGAAATGCTACCAGGCCGCAACTATCCGCAAAATATTTGACATCACGATCAGGATTGCCATGGTGCTTCTGGTAGAATACTCGGCAGTTGGTGACCATGTCTTTGGCTAAGTTGTCGGAATCGACGCTTGTGAGCTTGGGCCAAAATATCCTATTCTTGACCTTGGTGGCAGGAAACGGTGCTCGCCTCGCTACTAGATAGTAATAAGGATTTGTGCGCATGTGTAAAAAGAGGTCAGGCGAATTCTATCTGAGATGGTGTGAGACAATTCTTCTGAAACTAATGGCTTTTGTGGTTTTCTCATAGAAGACTGTTGGTATTCTTGATCTGATAGTATCTTGACAGTTTGAACAAGAAAGCACAACAAAATTTTTGTCGAAATGACAGGTAGGCAATAAGAAAAATAAAGAAGAATAAGAGGAAAGATACATATCAAGATAAAAACAGGGTTCATTGTACTTTCTCAGTCGGCTCCCATTGACCACAGTGTCGAGGATATCGCCTTGAAGGATTTGGAGTTGTACATATCCAGAGGCAAAGATTTTTTTAATGACGTAAGGTCCTTGGCCAGAAAATTTCAGTTTGTCTTTGAAGGCTTTGGCCTGGTATAGCAGGACCTTATCTCCAACCTGGAAGTCTCTAAGTTTCAATGATCGATCTTGCCATGCTTTTTGTTGTCGTTTGTGGACTTGTTGAGCATGGATGCTGATCCGTCGTGTTTCACAGAGTTGCTCTAGATGGAATAACCTGTTTGCTAGATTCTGTTGAGTATCAAGCTCAAGGTTATAGGCCACTCGAAGGGAGGGGATATGGAATTCCACAAGCATAACAACTTCTTGGCCATATGCTAGCTGGAAAGGGATTAAGCCTGTAGCTCTCTTCGGGGTGGTGTGATAAGCCCAGAGAGCAGCATGGAGTTTGAGTTCCCAATTAGATCGGCTGGATTCGATGGTTTTGGTGAGAATTTTACATAGGATGGGAAACTTTTGCGATGTACCAAAATTTGAAAGGAGATATGCTATGACAGAGTTAAGGAAATGTGTATCCCTATCACTAATAAGCTCTAGAGGACATTCGAAATGAGCTATAACCTGTTCATATTGCGGTAGAACAAGCGTCAGCATTGCGAACAGCTCTTGCTTCAACCCGTTTGGTGCAATAGTCCGTAGCTACTATGATATAACGAGATTGTGTGTGTCGAGTAGCAGGACTAATAGGTTCGACATAATCAATCTCCCATTTCTGGAAAGCTTGATCAGTGGTTACAAGGTGTAAAGGCATGTAGTCGACCTTTTGAAAGCGTTTTGTGTATTGGCAGACATCACATGCCTTAGTGTAATTGTGCGTATCCTTGAAGAGTGTTGGCCACCAATAACCGGCCAAGAGGATTTTCTTAGCAGTTGTTTCAGAAGAGAAATGGCCTGCACCAATAGCTTTATGAGTGAGGGTATTTCACCTTCAGTAAGACATCGTCGAATGATTCCATCTAACTCTTGCTTGTAGAGTTGTCCTGCAATTAACTTATAAGGTTTAGTTTTGAGGACCAACGCACGTTGTTCAGATTTAGAGAAGGAAGGATCCATCTGTCCTGAAGTTAAATATTTTGTAATTTTCTTAGCCCATACGGGTGTAGAGTCAACTTTAAAAAGGATTGCATCTGGTAAATCATCGTTGATGCCTTGATCAAGGGTAGGAAGTTTAGGGATTCAGGATAGATGGTCTGCTGGAAATTGTTGAACTCCCTTATGAACCACGATCCTAAACTCAAATTCTCGCAGTAATAGGATCCATCTAGTAATACGACATGTGGTGCAGGTCTTGTTGATGAGATACAATAGTGCTTGATGATTAGTGAAGAACGCAAAAACTTTTTCTAGAAGATAATGGCGAAACTTCTGAACCGCATATACCATTGCCAAGGCTTCACCTTTGGTAGTGGTATAATT
Source organism: Diphasiastrum complanatum (assembly GCA_029204225.1). Lineage (NCBI taxonomy): Eukaryota > Viridiplantae > Streptophyta > Lycopodiopsida > Lycopodiales > Lycopodiaceae > Diphasiastrum > Diphasiastrum complanatum. The sequence continues at coordinate 41,402,768 of CM055099.1, read as the reverse complement.
GACTTCGACGGGTATCAATTGTCGACTAAGAAAACAGATTGGGTAGTCTTTTTTGAATTCTTCTGGTTGGGTGAGCACTGCTCCAATGGCATACTTGGATGCATCAGTATGCACATGAAACTTTTTAGAATAATCAGGAGCCCGAAGGATGGGTGCAATGGTAAGGGCTTCTTGTGAAAATTGTCAACATTCCCTAGCTAGTTTGAGGCATAAATTGGCAATTTTTGTACATAGTTTTGGATCTAACCTTTCACACGTGTGAAAGAGACCTAGATACTTTTATTTTAGTATATATTTCATATTGAAGAAGTCCCAAACTTCAAGACCTTCGAAATGACACCAAAATCATGTTATTTAGACATATAGGCCAAAATTGGCTATTTTAGGCTACTGGCTAAAATTCGGTCCTAAGTTCTAAAGAGAGGAGAGAGAATCATCTCTCTCACCTATATTAGGCTGAAATTCATGGAGAACAGGTTGAGAAACTTTTGGTATTGTTGAGAGAGATCAATAGATCATTGTCACAGTTTCTTCCTCCATTGAGAGCATTGCTTTGTGTATTGTCTTCAAGGTTTTGTGTATGATCTTAGAGGTTTCCAAAAGTGGTAGGCTATTGTTGTAGGGCTGGTATGCTATTGTTTTTGGCTGCCATCAGTATCTTTCATACGTTTCTTTTGTCTCTTGAATGCTTTTTCAAGTTCATGTGTATCAAAGGTAGCATTAGGTTGCTTTGCCATTTCTAGCTTTTGTAGCTTGTTGTGCAAATATCTTAGCTAGAACATTTGGGAGCTTAGATCCATTCAAGATCCACTTTTTTCACATGGTATCAGAGCTGGCTGGCCACTATTTATAGTAAGGTTTCTATTTATGGTGATATTTGGATGTTTGATCAAGTTCTAGCATGATTATGCATTGCATTGTTGATCAAATCTTACTAACCTTTGTTTGTTGAGTTGAACTTGTGGATCAAAAGTATATTTCAGGTCTATTGAAGATCAGAGGCTGAGAAGAAGCTATTTTGGATCAGATCATAACACCTAATCATTTTTTGATTGTGAGGCTTGTGCAGATTCAATCCTACCAATGTTCTGTTCAATCTATTGTTGACAATCTCCACTTCTGTGGATGAATACTCTCCTTTGTGGATGAACACTCTCCTTCCTCTCCTTAAGTGGATGAACTTTCTCCTTAAGTGGATGACAAATACTCTTTGAGTGATTTTGTATTTTTCCAAAGGCTGAGCAAAGCTCCCACTTGGATAAAAGATCCCCTTTTCGGTGAACAGATTGTCAACAATCTTTTGCATACATTTGGTGTACTTTGTTGAGCATGTAAGTAATTCTCCTTATGTAATTTGATTGGAGAATTTGCTGGAAGGTTTTAACCATTATGCAAATGTGTTTTCAGGTTCTTAATAGGTTGAGGAACATTCTCATGTGAAGTGATCTTAGATCTATATCTAAACACCAAGATTTGACAAGCTACTGAAGCTAGTCTTGTGATTCACTAAATGTGCTCTTTCTTTCACCTCTAAAGCTTGTACCTATCACTTGTTGGAGTTTATAAACTTTTAGAAGTGTGGTTTACATGTGGTTTTACAGATTGAATCAATATCTTAGTGTGTTGATCATATGTTGATCAAGTTTGCACAATTCTAGGTATTCTTGGCAGCCTAGTCTTTTGTATTTTCTAAGAATGCAAGTAACTCTTCACACCATAACTTGATTTGGTCACTTGCTGAGAAGTTTGAGAGTTTAAACAAGAGTGTGTTCAGGTTGGTTTGAGTTTGTAATCCATTCTTAGTGTGTGCAAAGTGTTGCATGTGTTTTCAATCTTCCTTTCTATGCTTGGAAACCAGCCAGGTTCAAGATAGAAGTGTTTTAGGGTCCTAGATCTTCTGAGATCTCCTTATCCATCATTTATTGAGAGGAAAGTGAGTGGTAGGTGCATTAGAACAGAGCCTAAAAGTTGAAGAATCATTATATTCATGGCTTCCAATGGTGGGATCATGCTAGAAACTAGGTTGAGTGACTTGCAAGAAATCCTATTGGTTGAAGAACATAGGTTGCAATCAAAGCTTGATGGTGCATCCTTGCAAGGTGGAGGTGAAGAGGCTTTTTTCACAAAAGGCAAAGTCAAAGGCAAAGGTAAAGGCAAAGGGAAATGGTCCAAAGGTGGTAACTTGGATCATGATGATCACTCTTCCTCCTCCTCTTCTACTTCTTTTAGAAAGAAAGATAAGTCAAAGTTCAAGTGCTTTTATTGTGGGATAAAAGGTCATTTTGATAATGAATGTCGTAAAAAGAAAAGAGAGCAAGGTGAGAGGCAAGGAAATCTACTAGCAATAGATGAAGAAGAACATAGCATTTGTGAAACTCTTGTTATGAACTCAAGTTTGCTTGCACATATATATGGCAATGATCCTTGGGGGATTGATAGTGGAGCCTCATCTCACATGACAAGACATAAGGAATACTTTTCATCCTTGTTGTTTTATGAGGGAGAGAGCAACATCATCTATACTACAAATGACGGTCAATGTGACATCAAAGGCAAGGCACAATTCCTATTTCTCTTTCGACAAATAGGAAAGCTAATCTTAAAAATGTATTGTACATTCCTTAAATCACTAAGAACTTGCTTAGTGTTAGTCAAATGATTGACAAGGGGCTTGATGTTGAGCTCATTGGAGATGCTTGTTTGATAAGTAAGTGTGGATCCTTGATTGCTAAAGGAAGAAGGCATGGTAGACTTTTCAAACTGGATGCATGTGTGATCTCTAAGAATGAAGGATGTATGGCTAGGGAACAATTGACAAACCAAGAAATTTGGCATAAGAGGTTGGGCCATCCCAACTTCAAATCTTTGGAGGTAATGGCAAAGAAAGAGTATGTTCTTGGTCTCCCTAAAAGTCTTGTTGCAAATAATACATTTTGTGAACATTGTGCCTTGTCCAAATCTCATGGACTTGCTTATACTAGATCTACTTCTAGATCTAAAGAAGCTTTTCAACTTGTGCATTCAGATCTTCATTCTTTTAGTACAACTAGCAATGGTGGGGGAAAAATGTATGCAACTTTTATTGATGACTTTAGTAGGTATACTTGGGTCTATCTTCTTAAAACCAAGGATGAAGTGTTTGCTACATTTTTCAAGTTTAAAATGAAGTGGAAAATCAATTTAATACAAAGATCAAATGCTTGAGATCAGATAATGGAGGGGAATACACTTCAAATAAGCTCAAAGATTTTTGCATAGCACATGGGATTAAGAGGGAGTACTCTAGTCCTAGGACTCCACAACAGAATGGAGTGGCAGAAAGGAAGAATAGAACCCTTTGTGAATGTGCCAAGGCAATGAGACTACATGCTAATCTTGCTAAGTCCTATTGGGAGGAAGCTTTAGCATGTGCTATCTATCTTTGTAACAGGAGGACAAGTGCTTCTTTGAATGGTAAGACTCCCTTTGAGGTCCTCTATGGTAGGAGGCCGAGTGTCAAGCATTGTAGGATCTTTGGTTGTACTTGTTTTGTCAACATCACTCTTGATGATAGAACTAAAGACGATCCTTCATCAAAGAAGGGTGTGTTTGTTGGCTATAGTGAAGTAAGCAAGGCTTACAAAGTGTACATTCCTTCTACGAATAAAGTTTTCATAAGTAGAGATGTCATCTTTCATGAAGAGAATGTTTCCAATGTTGTCAATGTTGATGATGATGTTGATGTGCCTAATAATCATCATGATGTGCAAGATGTCTTGGATGAAGGTGGAGATGCCACTCCAAAGCAACCTTCAAGGAGGACTCAAAGGCAAGGGACTAAGCCACCAAGGCTAACCTATGATGAAAAAGGAAAGCAAGTGGTGGAGAACTCTAACTTCGCTTTTCTTACCTCTTTTGATGAACCAACTTCTGTAGGTGAAGCAATTCAAAAGGAGTAATGGATCCAAGCCATGGATCATGAGCATCAAGCAATCATCAAGAACAACACTTGGAGGTTGGTGGAACTTCCAAAAGGCAAGAAGGCAATTGGGTGTAAGTGGATCTTCAAGATCGAGACAAAAGAAGATGGATCAATCAAAAGGTACAAGGCAAGATTGGTGGCAAAAGGGTATGCTCAAGAGTATGGCATTGACTATGATGAGACCTTTGCACCCGTAGCAAAGATGGTAACAATTCAAACCCTTATCTCTCTTGCAACTCTTTATGGTTGGGACATGTGGCAAATGGATGTTACTAATGCTTTCTTGAATGGTGATCTTGAAGAGGAAATCTACATGGGGATTTGGTATGCTAAGCTCAAATCCTTCTTACTCTCTCAAAACTTCATCATGAGTGAGTATGTCTTTTCACGATGGTCAAAGTCATCGTCGGATTCTTTGTCTTTCTCACGGATAGCATCAGTCATCACATCTTTAAGTTGATCATAAAAGTCAATTGGTTTGAGTTCACAGCGGATGTTTTTAGACAATCCAACTAAGAACAGTTTTATGGCCATACGTTCGGTGATATTTTCACAACACATTCTACTTTGAGACGTTTAAAACGCTCAATGTAGTTTCAAACAGACTCTTTGCGATGCATCTTGATATGGGTAATTTGAATGAATGGGCTTTGATTAAGTTTGGATGGTTTGAAATGCTTGATGAGAGCGTCCTTGAGGGTGGTCCAAGAAGCAAGATCAGGAGCTTCAAGTTTCAAGTACCACTCCTTGGTGGTTCCATAGAGTACTATGGGAAATAGGCGAAGCTTTTCAGTTTCAGAGGTATCTCCATAAAAACGGCATGCATTATCAAAGTCTTGGAGAAATCGGACTGGGTCAGATTCTCCATGGTACTTTGGTGCATCGATACATGGAATTTTTCGTTCTAGTCATGGAGGAACTGGATTAGAAGATTCAGCACAGTCACGAGACATGATGCAGAATACAGATGATTAGGTCAGTACCGTACTTGGCAAAAAGGCAGTTTGCTTGTATAATTAATAGTGTAGGACAAAAAACTGGTCTTTCTAGTCATGATAGAATTTGCAGACAGGTTGAAAAATCGTGGAGAGACAGATAAATCGAACTGTAATACTCGCAAATTCTGACAAGGAGTTCTAAATGTCAGAATAGTGATTTTTTTAGATTTTTTGAAAAAAAATTATACTTTCAGAATTCACGGGTAGGACAAGGAATTCATACTCTCTGAGAACGATTTCCTAGGCTGGATGGCAAATTCTAAAAGAGAGGTTTTACTGGCAGATATGGAATATGAAAAAAATGTGATTTTTTGACAAAAAACAGTTACACTCGGACATAGAATTTGCGGAGCTGCTGGAGGACTGATCTTGATGAGATCTAGCCTTAGTGAAGCTGGCGAATTCTAGGACAAAGATTTGGGTGAGAAATAAGAAATTTTGACAGTATATCAGGCTGTTTTCTCAGAATCTGACCGTGGTCAAAATTCGTGGAGGTGATAAAATGAAGATCAGGGTCTATTAGGGCTGTAGATAGACTGGCAAATTCTGATATACGTGGTTGTTTCGAAAAAAGTCACTTGGGTCATTTCTTTTCAAAGAAAATGCCCAAGTTGATTGTTTTGTTGCTTCCCCTCGGCTTGATAAGTTGCTCCGCAACTCGTGTAGGACTTGGAGAGAAGCCTTGTACTATTGTTGGAAGATAGAAGACAGTCAAACAAGCAAACACACAACACGGAAGCGAGAAAACAAAAGAAAAAGAAACTAGGTAAAGAAATACCAATGTTGGAAGTATTTCTAGTTTGTGCGGTGGCTAGATCTATTTACGAATGTAGTAAAAGGATGTAGAGGATCGTCCACTTTCTAAGTTTCTACAACAAGCTTCAATGGAAATATGAAAATAATCTACAAAGATGAGAGCACTAAGGCTTACCCAACTAGTTCCTAAAACGAAAATAAAACTAATTAGAAACAACAATAAAAATCCTTGCTAAGGCAAACCCAACTAGCAAGATTGCTAAACTAAGACCTAAATTAACACCCAAAGGGTTTGAAAGATGAATTGAAGCTAACTAAATAAACCAATAGAAACATGCCACAAAAATCCAATGAAAGGAGGCAAGAGGAGGCCCGAGCACCTTCCCTCAGGCTATGCACCTTCCAATGGGAACACAAAGAAATAGAATGATAATCAAAACATGACTAAACTTGATTAAACTAGTTGAAATTTCTCACACTCCCTCTTCAACTAGTTTTGGCATAGTTTTAACCGTAATACTTTGATCCGACTTTAGAATGATCTCCATCCTAATTATAGATCTCCTTTCTAATGTTCTGAAGTAGTTTCCATAATTGATATAGAGAATAGTGTCCAAATTGTATGTTTCACTATGTCTTACATCAATTTTACTCATCAAGATGTAACTAGAACATGAAGAACCAAATAGAATGTAAATGAAATGATTCCACCATGCTTCCAAATTTGAACTCTTTAGAAAATTACAGCAACCAAACAATAAATGTGAGTGACGACTACTTGTTTGCTTGTTTCCTCCATCTTTGTCCTTTCTTGATATGTCTCCACCATAAAACTCCATGAATGAGCCTCGATTTCCATCTTGCCACAAGATATCATCAACACTTGATGACTTGGCCATGAATGAGTGACATAATTAACCTCCAATAGCTTCATTTCAATCAGCAAAACCAGCCAAGAATGCTAGTACAAAGTAGTTTGACCATATCTTGACAATTCGCACACATTCACATGAAATAGCTCAACCATGAGATAGAATAAGTAAAATAAACTTAAAAAAAATTTCCTTGTTGTTATTTTGACCTTACTTGAGTTTTCAAACACCTACAAAAATAGATCCATAAGATTTCTGTCATTTGGCTCTCCTTTGATGCTCTTGACTACTAGCTCCAAATTGCCACTTTTCCTTTTGTGTTGTGGAAGCCCTTTGAGACCAACCTCTTGATCTTCCAATTGATCTTCTTGTGTTGTGGAAGCCCTTTGAGACCAACCTCTTGATCTTCCAATTGATCTTCAAAGGCACTTACTCAGACCTCTTTTCCAGATCCATTAGTTGCTGGAAAACCATGAGAACCAATATCCACTTGCATAGTATCATCTACACAAGAAGATTATCCAAAACATGTGAGTAAAGCAAAGTGAGTCACTTCCACTTGCTTAACTTTCTCTTGAACATCAAAGACATGAATATCTTCAGACCTGAACCTCTAGAAATACTTCCTCTCAAACATATGTTCTTGATTTAACAAGATCTCATCAATGCTTGATCTCGAATTTTCACAAAGGTTAGTGAAAACAATGTCACCATCATAAAGCAAAAGATAGATTCCAAACTTTCCATCCAGCATAAAATAGAGTAGGTGAAGATGAGTATCAAACCTAATAAATCCAGCCCTCTTGAGTTCCTAACAAACCTCAATAAGCTCACCAATTAGATCTTCCTTGCCTTGAAGAAATGGCCTCTCGATTTGCTCCATGTAGTCTTCTACAACCAACCTGTTGTCATCTTGATCATGAGTGATCAATTCATAATCATAGAATCCTTTGAGTTGATGAAGATATGTGAGATCCACGCCTTGGATCTTCCCAATAACCAATCTTCCATTGCCCTTTTCTTCATAAGACTCCCTATTAATGATTGCATCATAAGAAGTAGAAATCTCAAAGACATTAGAAGCCATGAAAAAAATATCAGTACCTTCAACATAAGAATTGTGAAAGATTCAACTAGTTTCATCATATTTTGCTATATTTCCATCTTTGGCATATTGAGGCCAAAACTTGTTTTAGACTTAGAGATTGACTTTTCAAAGTTCATTAGTCTAAATGTCATTTGAATAAGCACTTATTGAAAGTGTGGGAAAGTTAGAATGCTAGTTTGAGTAGATTCAAATTTGAATAGTTGGGTACATTGAATCTAGACCCAAAAATAGTAGTGTTAGCATTTTGGTGGAAAAGCCAAGTGGCCAAATAGGATTCGGATTTGCTATAAAAGGATGTAACTCATGGAGAGAGCAATCTTCTCTCTTCTCTAACTCATTTCATGCTTATACATGTTTCTCTTGGGTTCTACTATCCATTGGTACACTATCTTGGTGATTGCTTGCAATTCTATGTGTAGAATGATCATTTATTGCTATTTTCGGATCCACACGTGTGTGTTTGCATCTCATTTTGTGTGTAGATGTTGATTTTTCTACATTGGTGAGATTGGTAGTGTATTTCTCTTTCTAACCAAATATCATTTAAGTGGATTGGATCTTAAGGATCTGAAATCTTTCACATGGTATCAGAGCTTGTGTTTCAAGTTACGAAGAAGGAAATCAAATCTATCAATGATCTGGTGAAGATATCAAGTCTAGAGCATGCTAGAGAAGATTCTACACCAAAATCGAGTTTTTTTGTTATTGTAGATTGGAGTATACAACATCAAGGACCCCACAAAAAAATGGAGTGGATGAAAGGAAGAATAGGACTTATGTGAAAGTGCTAAATCTATCAGTTTAAGTGCTAATCTTCACAAACTATTTTGGGATCAGGCTTTGTTGTGTGCCAATTTCTTGTGCAATAGGTGGCCGAGTGCTATTTTGGATGGAAAGACACCTTTTGAGATGCTAGTCAAGAGGAGGTTGAATCTCAATTTTCTAAGAACCTTTGGATGCACATGCTATGTCAACATTACTCTTGATGATAGGACCATAGGAGGATCCATCTTCAAGAAGAGGTATTTTTGTTGGATATAGTGAGGTGAGTAAAGCCTACAAGGTTTACATTCCTTCTACTAACAAAGTGATTGCTGGTAGAGATGTCATTTTTGATGAGGGGAGCATTCCAAAGTGTCTTCAAGCATGATTGATGGCAATGTGGAAGGATCTAACATTCTTGATGTTGATGAGAAGGATCCTACTTTGGATGGTGATGATGATGGACCTTCATCAAGTCAAAAGCCAAGGAGAACATCAAAAGAAAGGCAGGTACCTTCAAGGCTCACATATAATCAAAAGGATAAGCAAGTTGTTTCTAATAATTATGTTGCTTTCCTAACCTCTTTGGATGAGCCTAAAAGTGTAGATCAAGCAAGGAAAGAAGAGGAGTGGATCCAAGCAATGGATCTTGAGTATCAAGCTCTTACGAAGAATGGAACATGGAGATTGGTGGAGTTGCCTAAGGACAAGAAAGCTATTGGATGCAAATGGATCTTAAGGGTGAAGACAAACCAAGATAGATCTATCAACAAGTACAAGGCAATGTTAGTGGCAAAAGGATATGCTCAACAACAAGGGATTGACTATGATGAGACCTTTGCACCCGTGGCAAAGATGGTAAGCAGTCGAGTCATCATTTCACTTGCTACACTTTATGGATGAGATCTATGGCAAATGGACATTTCAAATGCATTCTTGAATGGTGATCTCGAGGAGGAAGTGAGCATGGAGCAACTCGAGAGCTACATTTCATCAACAAAGCCAAATCATGTGTGTCTTTACAAAAGAGTTTGTATGGCCTTAAGCAAGCACCAAGGAGTTGGTATGCTAAGCTTAACACTGTTTTACTCTCTCAAGGATTTGTTATGAGTGAGTATGATCATTCGATTTATTATAGGTTTGTTGGAAATGATATTACCATCTTGCTAATCTATGTGGATGATATCATCTTGAGTGGTGGAGACAATCAAGATGTGGAGGATATCTAGAATGCTCTTAAGAAGGAGTTTGAGGTGCATGATCTTGCTAATTTGCATTACATTTTGGGAATATAGGTCATTAGATCTTCTCAATCTACTTTCATTTGTCAAGTATGCTAATTCTATTCTAGAAAGATTTCATATGGTAGATGCCAAAGCTATTGATACACCTATGGAGTCTCATGTAAAGCTAACTATAAGAGGTAATGAAAGATCCTTCGAGGACATTACTCTCTATAGGAATCTAGTTGGTTCACTCATCTATCTAACCATTACTAGACCAAATCTAAGCTATTGTGTTGGAATATTGAGTCAATCGATGCAAGATCCTAGTGAGGAGCATTGGAATCTAGGAAAGCGAGTTTTGAGGTACATCATTGGAACTCAAGATTTTGGCATATTGTATGAGATATCATCACCTAATTTTTTTGGATTTTCAGATTTGGACTATGCTAGAGATGTAATGGATAGGAAATCTATTAGTGCTTATTGTATTTTCATAGGTGATGGAGCTATATCATGGATGTCGCAGAAACAAGCCACTATCTCATTATCATCTAGTGAGGTTGAGTACAAAGCTCTTACACATTGCAGAAAGGAGATGGTATGGATCAAGAGGATGATCAAGGATTTTCACTTGATGGATTTTTCAGAGAGCGCAATCATCTTTTGTGACAATCAATCAGCCCAAAGAATGGCATCCAATCCTATCTTTCATGTTAGGAACAAGCATATTGATATACAATATCACTTTGTGAGAGAGCAAGTCATTGCAAAAGAGGTAGAGCTTCAACATGTGTCTTCAAGGGAATGTGTAGCTGATATATTCACCAAAGCATTGGGAAAGGACTTGTTCATGAAGCATAGGACTTCACTTGGAGTGCTATCAAAGTCTATTCTAAAACTAGTTGAAGAGGGAGTGTGAGAGATTCAACTAGTTTCATCATATTTTGCTATATTTCCATATTTGGCATATTGAGGCCAAAACTTGTTTTAGACTTAGAGATTGACTTTTCAAACTTCATTAGTCTAAATGTCATTTGAATAAACATTTTTTGAAAGTGTGGGAAAGTTAGAATGCAAGTTTGAGTAGATTCAAATTTGAATAGTTGGGTACATTGAATCTAGACCCAAAAATAGTAGGGTTAGCATTTTGGTGGGAAAGCCAAGTGGCCAAATAGGGTTTGGACCTGTTATAAAAGGATGTAACTCGTGGAGAGAGTAATCTTTTCTCTTATCTATTTCATTTCATGCTTATGCATGCTTCTCTTGGGTTCTACTATCCTTTGGTGCTCTATCTTGGTGATTGCTTGCAATTTTATGTGTAGAATGATCATTTATTGCTATTTTCAGATCCACACGTGTGAAATACAGTAGCTTGCTGGTTTTGTATGGACAACAACAGTACTTTATCATTTCATTCAAGTTTGATCAAGTTCTATTAGTGTTTGCATCTCATTTTGTGTGTAGATGCTGATTTTTCTACATTGGTGAGATTGGTTGTGTATTTCTCTTTCTACCCAAACATCATTTAAGTGGATTGGATCTTAAGGATCTGAAATCTTTCACATAATTGAAGTACTCTCTTTTTTCAAACAAGAACTTCTATTCAATGATTTAGGTAATGACTCATATTATAATGATTCTTCCTCACTATCATTTACAATGACATCATTCAAAGTACATCCTACTTTGAACTCTTCACATACTTCTCTTCTTCTTGACTTGTGACTATCTCCCTCACCAAGTCTCATGATAGAGCCATTTGATCTACTCTCTTTATGAAGACATGTGACACCACTTGTTGTCTTTCTTGGAATCATAACAAAGAAATGTAGAAGAACCATCTCCTTCATGCATACACTTAGCAACATCTGTTTCCATATGATCAAAGAAAGCATTAGCAACAACGTTAAGAACCTTCATCACCTCCATTGATGAAGTTAGGTCTTTCCTTACCTTTTGCATTCTTGCACTTGCCATGAAGAATCGTTGAGGAACCATCATTATCCTCATAACTAGCCAAGTTAGCACAAAGATGAACATCTCCAAGAAGCATATCAAATCTTGACCTAGATCTAGCATAAGAAAACTTCTTAGACTTTGCATAAGATCCACCGATCTTATTGATGCTAAAAGGTAGCTTTGGAAAGTTGAGACCAATCTCATTTTCCATTCCATCCTTTTGTTAGCCATAACAAAGGCATCAAGCTTGAAAAGTCTACCTTGTCTATTGCCTCTAGCAACCAAGATTTCTTCCTTTGTAATGAAACAAGCATCACCACCAAACTTTACCATCATATCTTTTCTCTATCAACACTTAACAAATTCTTTGAAAGTGAAGGAATGTAAAGAACACCATCAAGTCTTGCTTTCCTATTAGTAGAAAGACAGATAGGAATTGAACCAATACCTTCAATCACACACTTACCACCATTGGCCATGTGAATTGCTTTCTTGGCTACATCATAAGTGACCAAAGAAGTAAAGAACTCCTTGTGACTAGTCATGTGTGAACTAGCTCCACTATCAATCCACCATGAATCTTTGTCACCTTCACTTGATATTGGACTTGAAGAACACATGAGAAGAGAATCACAACCACCTTTTGATACCATATGTAGAAAATGTTCCAAAATAAATTAAAAAGTCCAAAATTAATTGAGACAATGTTCCAAGTGATTTCCGAGTTCTGTTACTGCTCCTCTTCCCATTTGAATAAAGAGAAGTCTGAGCTCCATCTCCTCTCTATTGACTCCCCTGTCTAGATTGACACGTTAGGCATCTGGGCTCTCCTTTTGGTATTAGCCAGACTCCTCGACAACGTTTTGATTGGTTCCTTCAATCCTTTGTTGCTAAGCTGCCACTTTGGGATCCTTGCTTCCTGTCCTTTCCTGCAAGAGTCCTCGTTGCGCGGCATATTCTAGTTGCTTACCCAATTTTTTTCTCTTCTTTCTTCTTTGCTTCTGCCTCTCTCCACTCCTCTCTAAGCAGGCTCCTCCGGTGCTTCCTTTGGGCAGGGAAGCAGCCTTTGCTTTCATGGTCGGTCTGCTCGGCTCCTATCCTTGACGGGGGCCGAGGAATTCATGACCCTGGCATCAAAAATACTTCTTTGATCCTCCGACGTTTATCCTCCCTTGTGTCCCCTTCTCAACACTAGCATTTCCTCCTTCTTCATTACATGGCTGCTTCTACTGTGGCCCCTCCCCCTTTAAAGCCCTCTCCCTCCTTTCGTTCTCTTATCTCTTTGGGGGGCCCTTTTAAGTTCAAAGGCCCTTTTATTCTTCGCAACTTGGCCTCCTCTTTTCTTGACTTTCATCATATTCTTTTCTGGACCAGCCCTTTAGGTTTACCGGCCAATGAGTCTATTTGGACTTCCACCCTCTTTCTCCCTGCTTTCCCTACCCTCTTCACTCGCCATCCCCGTCTTTCTCTTTCTCTGGCTCGTAAAGGGCTCCTTTCTCTTGACCATATTTTCCATGTTCCTTGTCAGGACCTTCTCAACTCTGACCCTCTTTCTTCTTCTGAGCACTTGTTTCTTCAGCTTGCTTCTTCTGCCACCCTTCTCTTGACGACTCCTTCTTTTGGCCTTGATGGGTGGCAGCTTGTTTTTTCAAGTTCTCCACTCTGGACTATCGTGCTACTTACCTTCTCTTTTCCCTGATTTCTTTAATAACTCATGGTCTTGTTCTAAGCCTCCTGCCTTGTGGTGCAAGCCACTCAAGACCGCCTCCTCCCTTCTGATTGCAAAGCTCTGTTACCTTGCCTACCATATCCTTACTAACTCTCTCCCTCTTCGAGCTAAGTAGTCACTAACTGTCTGTGCTCACTCTGCCAGCTGGAGGAAGAAATTGTTCAGCACATGGTTTTCCATTGTCGTTAGGATCTTTGGTTGGAAGTTCATTGCCTCCTTAGCTGCTAGTGCTCCGTACCTCCTTTTGCGGCTGACACTATCTTCCTGGGATTCAAAGTTCCTTTAGTTTTGGCATCTCTGCAGACTTTCTATTTTGTGGCTGATCTGGCTAACACATAATAGACAGGTTTTCGACGGTGCTACTTCACCCCTCTCGGCATCGACTTGTCTGTGGCTTGCTTTATATTTTTCCACAGTTGTTTAACTAGTATGGACTGTCTCCCTGCGTGGTGTGCTGAAGTCCACTTATCTTTTTCCGACTGACTAGCCCTTATGGGGATCCTGAATTCTGATATGGCCTTTGGTGCAGTGTATAGTTCATTTTGTACTTGTACATTTGTGAAAATATAATAGTACACTTAACCTTTGAAGAAAAAAATAATAATAATCAATTATCATATTTTTATATCTACAGTGTTCAGGAAAGCCGACATAGTTCAAGAATGGAACCGGCATCTTTTCCCAAAAACCGACATGACAAAAATTGTACAAGATTTCTTATGTCATAAATCTTGGGTTTATAAAAGAAAACCAGCAAGTAAGAGCTCAGGAAAGCCGTCATAGTTCAAGAATGGAACCGGCATCTTTTTTCAAAAACTGACATGACAAAAATTGTACAAGATTTCTTATGTCATAAATCTTGGGTTTTATAAAAGAAAACCGGCAACTAATAGCTTGTCACTCTATATAGGCCAAAGAAATTTTTCACATATCTGTTTTTGGAGGAATACTGATTGGAAGAAAGTAAAAGCGCTGTCCTCATTGCAATGGAATGGATGGTACTACACAGTAGATCACTCATCCAACGCTTTCGAGACGTTTTTAGAAACAAAGCCGATCTCTCTCTCTCTCTCTCTCTCTCTCTCTCTCTCTCGTACTTTCTGTTGCGTCCTGAACTCCTGAAGCTTTCTGCCTTCACCCATCTCGTTCTAGAGGTAAGGCTATCATCTAGCGATATATTTATGATGATCTGCGTTTTTCGACAGCAGCAATGCCTGAATCGTTTACTTGAATTTGGTGATTAGATTGAGCTTTTGGATCCCTCAGAAGGCTCACGACAATATATTTCGGAAGTTTCAGAAGCGCAAGATTGTCTCTCAATGCTCTTTTTCCTTGCAGCTGACACTTTCTTACTGAAATAGTTGCAGTTAGCTGGTTTGTTGAATCTGGAAGATCAAATCCGCAGATTCTTTCATCACGTTGTGACAAGTAGGTGCTGCTAACATTTTTTATGGCCTCAACATCAGAAATTTTTTGCAATTCTAATATTTGTCGAAATATGAAGGAATTTAGCTTGATCTTGTGCATACTGAGTCTTCCGAGCTTTGTAGTGAAATTTGTATGCGCTTGTTGATGTCCTTGACAGCTGATGACGTAGTTCATAAGGAATTAAGTTGATCTAGTGCATACCTGAGCTTTTTGAGCTTTGTTGATAATCAATATTTTTATTTGCTTGATGTGCTTAACTGTTTGATGATGTACTTTAGAAAAGACTAATACTGCAACAAAATCGGAGCCGAAGGATAAGACCCTGGAAGCCACAGACACGATGAACGAGTCTCGTCTAACATTAGATGCAAGCATGGAAGGCATAGACATGGCGATGACGGAGGCTCCTGCGAAAAATGTAAGCATGGAATTCGAAGGACATGAAGGTGCGGATGAAACAGAAACATTCGCTTTTCAGGCGGAGATTAATCAGCTGCTGAGTTTGATCATAAATACCTTTTACAGCAACAAGGAGATATTTCTGAGGGAGCTAATCAGTAATGCATCTGACGTAAGATATCCTTTCGCAACTATAATAATGTTGATCTTGATTTGATTAAAGTCAAAAGTAGGCAGCTGGCTGTAAATTGTGCTGTATGCACTGTTCTAGGCACATAAATGATTCTGCTTCTGTTGGGATTTTGCATGTCATTAAGGAGATTGGATTTGTTGCAGGCACTTGACAAAATCCGCTTCGAGTCATTGACAGACAAAAGTAAGCTTGATTCCCATCCAGAACTTTACATACGTGTTGTTCCGGACAAGACTAACAACACGATCAGCGTCATAGATAGTGGGATTGGAATGACCAAAGCTGGTAAGCTCTCCTTTTCCACATTTTCCTAATGCCGAATTTTCATTCTTTCATGTTTGCCGACGATGCACCCGTACGTTTTGCTCTATTGACTCCTTAGATTTCTTTACAGCTCTGATATGGAGCAAAAACCCAATAAAGCATACAACTCAGGACTGTTGTTTAATGGCGCGCCTGCAGATCTGGTGAGCAATCTGGGCACCATAGCACGCTCGGGCACACCAGAGTTCATGGAGGCTGTGCAAGCTGGAGCTGATGTTAGTATAATTGGACAATTTGGGGTGGGCTTTTACTCTGCGTATCTTGTAGCTGAAAGAGTAATTGTCACCACCAAGCACAACGATGACGACCAGTATGTATGGGAATCGCACGCTGGAGGATTGTTCTCTGTAAAAAAGGATACAACCGGAGAGCCACTTGGGCGTGGAACCAAAGTGACTTTGTATCTCAAGGATGATCAGGTATATGATTTAATTTTCAGCAGATCATAAAGAAACAAATAGTTTATATTTTCCTGCTGCAATTGGATCTTAAATTTGGATCATATTGTTCCTGAAGATATTGATTTTGTTTTGCGACGTTGGCAGCATGAGTATGTAGAAGAAAGAAGGCTGAAAGATTCGATTAAAAAGCATTCAGAATTCATAAGCTACCCGATCTATTTGTGGACTGAGAAGACCACTGAGAAAGAGGTAAGTGACGAGGAAGATGAAGAGATAAAGGATAAAGATCAGGAAGGAGTTAAGATTCAGGAGGTAGACGAGGAGAAAGAAAGAAAGGACAAGAAGAAGAAGAAAGTGAAGGAAGTGACGCATGAATGGACGCTAGTGAATAAGCAGAAACCAATTTGGATGAGGAAACCAGAAGAAATTACAAGGGAGGAGTATGCCGCTTTCTACAAGAGCTTCACCAATGACTGGGAAGAGCATTTGGCAGTGAAGCATTTCTCAGTTGAGGGGCAGCTGGAATTTAAAGCTGTACTGTTCGTGCCAAAGCGTGCTCCATTTGATTTATTTGACACCAAGAAGAAGCTGAATAACATCAGATTATATGTCAGGCGTGTCTTCATCACAGACAACTGTGAAGAACTTATGCCAGAGTATCTCGGATTTGTGAAGGGTGTGGTGGATTCTGAGGATTTGCCACTTAACATTTCGAGGGAGATGTTGCAGAAGAACAAGATCCTCAAGGTGATCCGGAAGAATTTGGTAAAGAAATCAATTGAATTGTTCATGGAGATTGCGGAGAATAAAGATGACTACAACAAATTCTATGATGCTTTCTCAAAGAACATCAAATTGGGCATACATGAAGATAGTCAGAATAGAGCCAAACTTGCTGAGCTGCTCAGATTTTACTCCACCAAGAGTGGAGATGAGATGACAAGCTTGAAGGATTATGTTACGAGAATGAAGGAAGGACAGGAGGGCATTTACTACATCACAGGGGAGAGTAGAAAAGCTGTTCAGAATTCCCCCTTCCTTGAAAGGCTCAAGCGAAAAGGCTACGAAGTTCTGCTCATGACTGATCCGATCGATGAGTATGCAATAGGGCAGCTGAAGGAGTATGATGGCAAGAAATTGGCGTCTGCTGCCAAAGAACGCTTGAAGATCGACGACTCAGATGAGGAGAAGCGAAAGAGGGAAGAAAAAATTGCACAATTTCAGCAGCTGTGCAAGGTGATCAAAGACATCATAGGTGACAAAGTGGAAAAGGTGGTGGTATCAGATCGGATAGTCGATTCGCCGTGTGTTCTAGTCACAGGACAGTATGGCTGGACAGCAAATATGGAAAGAATCATGAAAGCACAAGCATTGAGAGACACCACCATGGCGAGCTACATGTCTAGCAAGAAGACAATGGAGATCAACCCAGACAACTCCATCATAAATGAGCTCAGAAAGAGGGTAGAGACAGATCCCAATGACAAGTCAGTGAAAGATGTGGTTCTTTTGATCTTTGAGACCGCCCTTCTGACTTCTGGATTCAGCCTTGCGGATCCAAACACTTTTGGGTCAAGAATCCATAGAATGCTGAAAGTGGGATTGAGCATAGAGGATGAGGGGGTTGAGGAGCATGAAGTAGATATGCCTCCACTGGAAGAGGATGCTGAAGCTGAGAGCAGCAAGATGGAAGAAGTTGATTGAGGTTTCTCGATCAAACTGAAATAAGTGGGCTTTGTTGTTGCTATAAATTAACTGGGGTTTTGTTAGCACTGCATACATGATCTTTGTCTTGTCTTTTCGCAACTAAAATAGCTGTTGTTTTGACATATATCTGCTGACAGAAGCTTGTTATAATAGTTTTAGAAATCAGAGTGCTTTTCTTGTGACTAGTTTTGTAGTGGAAGTGAGGTTGATACATGGATTCACCTTTCATAAGTTTCGTGAAGTGGGAAGCACAAAATATGTGAAGGAGAGCCAAACCAAAGTCGATAATATGCACTCCAACAAGTAATAATAGTTCGAGATGATAAAGAAATCTTTGTTGTAACAAGGTGATACAAATACCTAACTGTTTTTCTTGGCTTCTTTATACTGGCTAATCTACCTAGTTATGCAAGTACTTTTGGGGGTTAGGCTTCAAAGAAGCCTGGTCTTGGCTTCTTGATATTGGCTTGTCTACCTAGTTATGCAAGTACTTTTGGGGATCTACTTCAAAGACGCATGGTCGTGTATATGATAGGCTTTCTAGTGTGGAGAAGGCTTTTTTCTAGTGTGGACAAGGGTGTGCTTATGACTTGGACAATCTTGGAGATCATATTGACACATTTTATTACATTTTGCGATGTGGTAGTCGCACGTAATGTACAAATGGTTATGGGCATTAGAATAGCTATGGACTAGCCTTCCAACATTTCTTAAGGAGATCACGGCTGTTTCATAAGAGGAAAAATAATACCAACTCATCACTTATTGGAGTCACCCCAAGATGAGGATTAAGCCTTTAAATATATTAAAAATAAAATTAGTAGCAAAAACTAATGCAAAAAACAATCCAAGGTGGGCTCCAAATGAACTCAAAAGTAATTACTTTTGAACTTACTCGTACTAGAGATGTAGCCTTTTATTGAAACATTCTTTTAAAGCAATTGGTAAAGAAAACAAAAGACTCCACGATAATTAACTTTGAGGGAAACTTTTTGTTAAGTTTTGACAATAGTTGAATATGTTGGAAATACAATTTAGTATACTCATGAGAACATTATTTGATTCTTGTCCAACCGTACGACTTATAGCATGGATAACTTGTGCAAGTTCCAAGGGAAATCAAAACTAGTAGTCCATGTAGGATAGTCTTCAAATTTCACAAATTTAGTTTTGTAATTGAAAGAATTTCAATTCCACACAATCAAATGAATGATTTTTTGCTTGGCCCAAATATCTTCGGCAATGGAAGTTCATGATTGCAACAAGGGCATATCATGTCTCATGTGAGATCCCTGGTTACGAGCATGTTGGCAAGAAACTTGAATTTGATAACAAAAATCTTTTTTCTAGATACCAGAATCCGTCTCTGCAAAGTTGAGATGAATTCAATGTGGTCCATTCACTATTGATGATGACAAAAAATGAATCATCACTTGATAATAAATAAATAAATAACCATACAAGTGCAAAAGAATTCTAGGAGAGGTAGGGCATGCATTCATCTAAGGTGCCTTTTTCTTCATCAAAAGTCTTTTGCCTTGAGCAACATGCCGCAGTGCCTATAATATTCATAGTATTGTAAAATATAGTTAAAATAGTTGTCATTGAGTATTGTCCATATCTAATTGAGTCGTTAGGTCATGATGAGTGGAAAGGAAACCGTTAAAGGGTCAAGATCCAAGAAATCATCGACTTTGAAACTTATAGATGCAAACTAGCAATTTACTATACATGATAAAGACAAAATGTAGACAATGTAGTGTGACTTTGACTTTCTCTCCAATTCATTACCAGAAATGTGAGACAAAATGAATAAGATTCATTCCGTTTATAAGCATAGTAGGCCACAAATAGAAAGGTCTAGAGCTTAGGGTTGCATCTTGAATCATAGCCTTCAACAACATCAATGATCTAAATCCATCTGCATGACAATCAACAAGCAGGATTTCTATTTATGTGAACTAAATATTAAAATAATGTTTGTAGACCCAACTTGTCCCCTTCTAGTTTCATGTGTGAGGTTACACTTTAACTTATGGTCAAAGTATCTATATAATTAAAACTATTTTAGAGAGAGAGATTGTACACATGCCTATAGCCTACTGTCACACCTACACTCTCCCTCACTCACCACTCTCCTCTCTTTCCCTATGCCACTCCTACTCCCTCCCACATCTCTCTCTCTCTCTCTCTCTCTCTCTCTCTCTCTCTCTCTCTCTCTCTCTCTCTCTCTCTCTCTCTCTCTCTCTCTCTCTCTCTCTCTCTCTCTCTCTCTCTCTCTCTCTCTCTCTCTCTCTCTCTCTCGCACACACCCCATCGACTGCCCGCCATCGGTGGGCACACTTCGCTAGTTTAATATGAGTCCAATTTGGCTTGTAAGTTGCTATTTGTATATTTTTACATTCTGCCTCAAATCCAACTTAAATTCCCACTTAAGGAATATTGTGTCCTTCTTAAGGGTTGTCATCTTTTCTTTATCCCTATTGATTCCAAGAGACTAAAGAAAGATATTTCAACTAATATAGAAAAGATTAGTGTCCATATAGGATGATTTACTATCATTTATATCGATTTTACATGATGTAATTGGATTACAACATGAAAACTTCCTATGCATATAAACTACACCATTTTCTTGCCATAGATATAGTAACACAGTTCCTCCAATATTATATCATCAAGGTCTATCATTTAACAAAGTCCATACTTGGCTTTGCCCCTTTGTACCACACCCAGTTGACTATATCATGATCACATAAAACATGAGCATCATAGAAAATGATGTAGCAACAATGTTCAATCTTACTCAACGCAAAACCAAGAGTAAGTGAAAAACACATCATATTTTGGCTCTCCTCTTCTGACCTAAACTAGAAACACATGTTAGATCCATTGATGATCCTCCAAGATTCATGCTTCAAACTCTAGAAACCAAGTTTTGCAACAAAACTTTATTTTCCATGCACCAATGATTATACTAGAATTTCGCATGACTTGATTATCAAAAAAAAATATCATTATAATTTTTATAGATTTGTATCCTTGACATGTCATGAAGAAAAACATATTTCTCCACCCATTGATTATGATCCTATCAAAATCCATTTCACCGTGTAGTCTAAGAGTGGAATCAATGGCATCACTATAAAAGCAACCATAAGATATCATGATATATATCAAGCATGAAGTAGGAAGGATGAAGATGAGTGTACAATGAGCTCTTTGCTACTATCTATTGGAAGAACGAAAGAATGCTTGATAGAGAAAAGACTGATTGCATTCTATACATTCACTATTAGGCTCTACCGAATAATCCTTCTCCTAATGTATGACTACGCCTATCAACAAAACTATCTTGACTATTGCCACGTTTGAATTCCAAGTTATTCTAACTTTGAAATCATCATAATATCTAGCTTAATTTCGTAGAAAAACATAATAGAATAAACATTATTGTATCGAATCATTCGATAATTTAGACAAAAGTATAAGAGAGTGTAATCATATTACAATAGAACATAAGCATTCGATTATTCTGACATAATATTGAATGCGATAAAACTATAGCATCAATTCAGTAAGTAGCATGTACAAATAAGAAGAATCATGACCACAAAATAATAGTTGATGCAACCGCATACTCGAAACTATCTTTGAGTATTTGATTGACTTTGTTTGACACTTTTGTTGATAACCAGTACGAGTTTCTAGCAATGTGCTATATTAATCTCCAAGATCAATTCGCAAAAGGAAGATCTAAAAGAAGAAAATCAAGTTAACCTAGAAAGTGAGCAACTAAGTTATACTTGTTTATGAATGTTTTTTGGGCATATCCAAATGATAGTTGAAGATAGTTGTTTGGTATCAGATCGCAATTGGAGGTTAGCCATATTGAGTTGGCATTTTATCTAGTTGGGCTTCTCGAAAACTACTTGCAAAAATCATCAGGGCAAGTTTTTAGCTTTGTAACAAGTGGAACCAAGTTCTGTTAACATTCGATAGTTTGAACACCTTTGATACTCTTTGTCGAACCTGATTGTTAATTGTTTCCATGTATTTCTGCACAGTGTGTAAAAACATTAGTAAAAATGTAGAACTGGATAGATGAATCTTGATTGTTAGCTATTCCAATCATGTATCTCTGTAGATTGTGTAAAACATGAGTAAACTTGTAGAACTGGATAGATGAATGGATGTAGATTAAAGATCGACTATTCGGATAAATCCAACACTATCTTGAGTCCATACAATCCTTTATAATCATGAAAAAATATATTCATCTTGCATGTGAACTTGAACTTGGTAGATCACCAAACACTTATACCTTCCTTCCTTGATTTTCAAAGTCCAACTTCACCTTCTTCAAGAAATGCACATGCACTTGTCTCTTTCCTTTCTACATGATATCCAATAAGCTTTGGATCTAATATTTTATTCTTTTAATGCTTGGTGATGTTCCATGCACAATGCCCAAATCTATACTGCCAAGAAAGTGCCACAAGATCATCCTTGCCAAACACCAAAAAACTGTGAAGATTTTGTGAATCACTAAGATCCAAAATCATCTATGATCTTTGGTTTAGAAAGACAACACAATTTACACCATTTGCAATATAGAAACTCAACATCTACTTAATGAAAGAGATCCAAACTCAACAAGATATTGACCAAACATCAAAATTATGATAAAATAAAGTTGATGGATACAACTAATGGATCTGGAATTTTGTTTTTTTGCTCAATGGCTTTGATGGTCATGTGGAAGATCAAGAGGTTGATCCCAAAGCACTTCAACACAAAAGGGAAAGTGGCAATTTGGAGCTAGTCAAGAGCATCAAAGGGAAGTCAATTGACAAAGATACTTTGGATTTGTTTTTGCAGGTTATTGAAGAATCAAGTAAGGTCAAGGGAGCAACAAGAAAGTGTTGTTCAAGTTTACTTTACTTGTTCTATCTCATGTTAGAGTAATTTCATGTGAATGTGTGCAAATTTTCAAGATATGGTGAAACTTGTTACATTGTTTTGCATCATTTTGATGATGGAGTTGTACTAGCATTCTTAGCTGGTTTTTCTAATGAAAATGAAGCTAAAGGAGGCTCACTATATCACTCATTCATGATCAAGTCATCAAGGGTTGATGATATCTTATGGCAAGATGGAAATGGAGGCTCATTCGTCGATTTTCATGGTGGGAACATATCAACAAAGGACAAAGATGGAGGAGACATGCAAGAAATGGTTGATTACTCACATTTATTGTTTGGTTGTTTTTATTTTCCAGAGATTTCAAAGTTGGAAGCATGGTGGAATCATTGCATTTACATTCTTTTTGGCTCTTCATATTCTAGTTACATCTTGATATGTAAAATTGATGTAAGAAATACTGAAGCATCCAACTATATCAATTATGAAAGCTACTATAAAACCATAGAAAGGAGGTTTATACTTAGGATGGAGATCATTCTTAAGATGGATCAAAGTACTGTGGTCAAATCTATGCCAAAACTAGTTGAAGAGGGAGTGTGAAAAAATCAACTAGTTTGCTTGATCTATTTTTGCAATTTTGAGGCCAGCATGAAATTTCAACTTAAAGATAGATTTGTATTTGTCAATAAAGGCCAAAAATAGTGTTTGTACTATTTTTGACAAGTATATAAATGGATGAGGTCTGTAGCAGGTATTTCCTATCCACCTTCAATCCTAGATCCAAGCACATCAAGCATCAAAGGAGATGAAGAGGATTAACATGTTGTCGTGCGGAGATTCGTTCCCATAAGAGCAATAACATAGTTCATAATCAAGCACATGCTCATGATCCACATCTAACACTAACCATTAATAATATGATCCATTAACACTAGCAATTAACACTACTCAACAATGATAGATCTTACTCTCCTCTCTCTCTCTCTCTCTCTCTCTCTCTCTCTCTCTCTCTCTCTCTCTCTCTCTCTCTCTCTCTCTCTCTCTCTCTCTCTCTCTCTCTCTCTCTCTCTCTCTCTCTCTCTCTCTCTCTCTCTCTCTCTCACACACACACACACACACACACACACACACACACACACAAAGTATAATAAACATAAACTCCAATAAGCATCAAATCCAACAATTAACAAATCCAAGAAAACATGAGAAATGGAGAAGGAAAGAAAAAGAGCAAGGACATTTCATATCCATTTGAAAGAGGATCCACTTGCTTTGTTGAAATGAAGAGTGTGTACAAAATAGCTCAAATCCACCACTCTATATAGTGGATTTTAGGGCTTTGGCCTCAAATCCTATTGGCCAATCTCCACCTCCCTTATTATTTGATATTCAAATTTTGGGCGGAGCCCTTTTTATTCACTAACTTGACTATTAGGCCTTGTGACATTTAGTTCCCGCAAGAAGGCCTAAAGTCCTTTTATTAACTTCTAACTAATCAAATAATTATGTGATCATCAAGTTGGACTTACACATGTAGGGTGCCAGATCCCTCTCACTTTTTAACTTCTAACTAAGGTTAGGGTTACCTTGATATCCGCGAACCCTCCAACAAGGTCGTATTGGACCCATTCTAATTGGCTAGATTTCATACATTGCATCTAGACTATAATTTCTAGGTTTTTAGATGAAGTACCAAGAAGTTACCATTTAGGAAAACTTTAGGGCAATTGGCCAAATGACATTTAAGCAGCTACAAATAGTAGTACTAGCATGGAGAAAGCATCTTTTTATTCTCATTTTATGTGGAGAATTCATCTCTTTTAATTCTATGTCCATCTCATGTGTATTTCTCAAGATATCTTGATTTCTAGTGTGTAGAATGTCATTTTTGTTGTTGATCTTCAATCCACACGTGTGAAGGATAGTAGGTTGTTGTTGTTATAAAATAAGCATTCTATGCACAAGATTGCAAGATATCACCAATAAAGTGCACCAATGGATAGATGAATCCAAGAGAACTTATGATAAGCATGAAGTGAGATAAGAGAGAGAGAATGTGTCTCTTCCCATGAGTTACATCCTTTTATAACAGGTCCAAACCTGATTTCAAACTTGGTTTTCCTCCATAATGAAAAACCCTACTATTGTTGTGACTAGATTCAATGTTTCTACTACTCTTGGAATCTACTAAGACTCGTGTACTACACTTTCCCACACTTTCAAAAAGTTTTTATTCAAATGCTTTTAGACTAATATAACTTTGAAAAGTCAAACTCTAAGTCTAATATGAAAATTGGCCTCAATTGTATATTTGGCAATCTTATCAAACTATGACCAATCTTGACTAAACTAGTTGAAATTTCTCACACTCCCTCTTCAACTAGTTTTCCTCGTATGCTTGGATTGCAGGGGATATTTCTCTTTTTTCCCAAAAAGCTTCTCATCTTTTAACATGTCCTTTATAAAGAGCCGCTTTTGATAGAACTTTCTCTATTAGAGAAATTTCTTGTCATAGGACAAGGTGCCAACTTTTGAATTATAAATTTCATTGATATGATAAAGAATTCCAATAATTTTTTGCATACCCATATTTAACACAACTCTTTCTACTTTTATTTGAAATGGTCGAGGAGTAGATATTCTTTTTAAGTGCACTTGTCCAAATGCCTCTTTGATAATTTTAAATATTGTAGCATATGCATCCCTACTAATACCTAAATAATCACATGGTCCTTGTATCAATTTTTGGTTAACAATTTTACCTATTTCATTGATAAGGGCCTCGGTAATCTTGGACTTGATTTGAGAATATTGTTGATTGCCTAGTAGACTCATCGTTGATTTGGTTGTCAGCACTGCACTCAAAGTTTTTACTATCATGTCGTTGTCTTTCAGATTTTGATGTGAAATAGATGTTGTTATGCAAAATAAAACTAAGAATTAGAAAAATAAATCACAATCATTGGCGGACTACTTGAAATAAAAATAAAAAAATCTATTTCGAAACAAGATCTTACTTGAAAGCTCAAATTTTCTTTTCTTTTTATCATCAATGCCTATTAACACAACTCTTTTTCACTCATTATTTTTTAGTTTCTTAATATGAGCTACGTACTGGCTGTAAAACTTGTTGCATTTTGTCATTGTCCTCATTGAGATTTAAAATAAAATTTTATAAGCACAAATTTTTTAGTTAAAAAATTTCATTCTCTTCCTTCGTTTGCAATAACTAAGTCTCTTTTTTATAGTCAATAAGCAAACCATTCAGCATATTTTCTAATCTATGGATTGTTGCATTGAGCTATCAATGCCATAACTTATCAATCTTTCACCATAATCCAATAGACCAGTTTGTCCTTCACACAAAAACAATATGAGTTGTGTAATTGATTCAATGTTTGGATGTTGCATTGAGCTTAAATCTAGTGGATATAAACTTCTGTTAGCCCATAGATCACAATTTTGTTTGTTTTCCAATTTGTGATGCATGATCTTGAGAGTTGACCACGTGGATCCTTTCACATTTCTTTTGGACATTAGAGCATATTCTATAGGAAGATCCATATGGAGATGATACTTAGACATCTTGATAATAGATAAATCTGAAGAAAAAACAAATTGATAAACTTGTTGCAAAATAGTAAAACATCAAACCATAAGATGAGTTTATTAGAGTGTCCTGGAGATCCGCATCTTGTGTGAAAAGTACAATACTAAGGACCATAGATGGATTTTTGAATGATCCACAAGGTTGATTGTATGCTTGTTAAACAATCTATCAGAAACTAGTCATCAGAAAACAAGATCTAGTTTAGCAGCTTGATAGAAAACAAGTAGAGACAATCAAAGCATTGATCAATAAGTGTAATCCAACTCCACACGTGTGGAAATAAGGCTCTAGTATGGCCTGTGTGTGGAAATAAGGCTCTAGTATGGCCCGTGGACAGTTTTTACAATGTGCCAAAGCTGGGTTTCATTGGAAATCAAGAGCAATCACCATACGATGAGAGGAAACACGAGTTTCTCCTTGAGGCTCCAAGAAGTTTCTATCTCCTCACTATGGAGAATGGGAATACATAATAAAACACACTTCCTTTGCTAAGTTAGGTGAAAATCTAGCATGTAATAAGGAAGTAGACTCCACTTTCTTGCCCTAATGTGAAAACCCTAGCCTAGATCCAAGAGCCATGCTTGGTAGGTGCATGGTAGGTACAAATCTCATCATAAATCATGGTCTAGATCCTACAAAGTAGGAATCACTACCAAATGGAAACAACCACTCCTCCTGACTCGTGGTAACCTACTTTAGGTGTGAATGTACAAGTGGCACTTTGGCCATTCAAGTAACCAACAAACAATATTGAAAAAATGTACAATATTCTACATGGCTAGATTTGCCAATGTAGGCAATTTTTCACACTCCTCCTCAAATCTAGCCTTGGAGATCACAATGCTTTTATCAATAACTCCAATTGATGATCTAAGCTTGACAAATGAATCTTTAGGTAAAGATTTAGTAAACAAATCAGCCAAGCAACTTGATGATGGCACGTGTTGGAGCTTGATCTCTTTAGCTTGCACTTTTTCCCTCACGAAATGATGAGCAATTTCGATGTGTTTGCTCCTTGCATGGAATGTAGGATTAGTTGCAAGTGATTTGGTTGATTGGTTGTCACAATAGATGATAGGATCCTCCTCCATGACATGAAGCTCCACCAATAGCCTTTTGAGCCACAAGACCTCCTTGCATGTTGATGTCAAGGCCTTGTATTCGGATTCTGTGGAAGATAGGGAGATGGTATCTTGCTTTTTGGAAAGCCATGATACTACTCCATCGGGCTTCTCTCCAAATAGAGCTTCAAATGGTGTGATTCCTCCAATGGCTTGGTTTGGCAATCTATTGCACAAATAGTTAGCACAAGTTATTGCTTCACCCCAAAAATGGTTTGGATAGAGAAGCATCTAGCCCGAAGGCCTTAGCACACTCACAAAGAGATCTATTTTTTCTCTCACTCACTCCATTTTGTTGAGGGGTGTATGGACATGACAACTCCCTCTTTATGCCATTAGAATTACAAAAGTCAATCAACTTATTGGAGATATATTCACCTCCATTATCACTCCTTAATACCTTAATCTTGGTACTAAGTTGATTTTCTACCAAAGTCTTGAACTTTACAAAAGAATCAAACACCATTGATTTGCTAGACAAGAGGTACATCCAACAAAATCTAGAATAGTCATCAATGAAAATTACATAGTACTTGGCACCACCATTAGACTCATGTGAAAAACTATGAACATCCGAATGGATGAGTTCAAGAGGAGAGTTTGATCTTGATGTAGATCTTAAGAAGGGTAGTTTGTGAGCCTTTGAGAGGCTGCATGCTTCACATCTCTTCCCACACTTTGACAAATGCTTGGGGAGTCCAACTGCAAGCTCCTTTGCTACCAGAGATTCCATGGCTTTGTAGTTGGGGTGGCCCAACCTTTTGTACCACAGTTCCACCTTTTATAACCCCACCTTTGTCAAGTTAGCACTCTCCACTGCAACATTAGCATCAAGCTTAAACAATCTACCTTGCTTAAAGCCTTTGGCTATACATTCATCATTTCTAAGGATGGAACAAACTCCATGCTTAAATTGTACATCTAGGCCATTATCCATTAACAGGCCAACACTAAGCAAATTCTTGGTTAACTTAGGAACATAAAGAACATTATCAAGATTCATCCTTTTGGATGATCCCACATACAAGGGAATTGTTCCTATTTCACTTATTTTACATTCTTGACTACTTGCAGTATAGATTGATCTATGTAAATCATTGTAAGAAAGTAAAGTGGAGAATATGTCCTTCTGGTATGTCATGTGGGAACTAGCCCCACTATCAATCCACGAAGAATCATTGGTGTTGCTCTTGGATGATGGTGGTTTGTTGGAAACCATCAAGGATGACTCTTCATCCTCCTCCTCCTCCTGATGTGCAATGTTGCTTTGTTTCCTCTCTTGTGCCTTCTTCTTCTTGAGACATTCTGATGCAAAATGTCCATATCTTCCACAGAAAAAACATTTGTACTTGGACTTGTCTTTGATCTTGCCCTTTGAGCTTGAAGCCTCATCCTCCTCCTTGGTCTCCTTGAAGTGCTTCTTCTTGCCATTGGTCTTCTTCTTGCCTTTGAATGAGAAATTAGCTTTCTCATCACCATCCTGCAGAGAAATAGCATTCATTCTTGCATTGGTATGCATCATCCTACACTCTTCAGCCACTAATACACTGTGTAGCTTTTCTATAGTAGGCAAAGTGTCTTGGATTGCAAAGCTTTGGACCAAATTTGTAAAGCCACTCCCTAGACCATTGAGGACAGTCTGAACAAGCTCACTATCTTGAATCTTCTCTCCAATGGAAGCTAACTCTCTATTAAGAGACTTGATTCTTAGCACATATTCTTGTGCACTCTCATCACTCCTCTTCATGCTTTGTAGAATCTGAAACCTAAGCATGAGAACCCTCGAAGTGTTACTAGACTCATAGATAGATTTTAAAGATTCCCAAGACTCTTTAGAGAAATTGTTAAAATTTCACAATTCTAGCTTGACCAATTTTGGTCATATGGCTTGTAAATTGTATTATGGTCATGTTGTGGCTTGTCACACGTGCCAAATAGCATAGGATACTCTTTGTAAGTCTCATTCCTAACCTAGCATAGGAGTGGCACCTTTGGAGTGATGTTGTACTTTACTTTGGTTCATTTGATCAAATCTATGTGCCTAATGTGGAGGTAAATGCCAAATTTGCTAGTTTTGATAACTAGTCTTGATTCTAGCTCATAGTTTGGATCTAGATCTTTTATTTGTGCATCCTCCATCACTTTTAGGATTTATTGGGATTCATTTTGCTGTAAAATTTTGTCATGGTATCAGAGACTAATCAAAAGTGAGCTTTAGATTTGATTTTCTCAAGCTTTGATCCTAGATTTGAGTAGTATTAGCTTTGCTCTTGCTACTAGTTGCTAATCTAGTGATTGTACCTTCAAATTTGGTTTCATTTGAGTGATAATAGATCAAAGGGAACTTATTTTGTCCAGTTATAGCTGCAGGAACCGATTGACCCATTTCCATTCAACCAAACCAAATTAGAAAGTTCTTACGAGTTGAATCTTGGAGTACATGTCTCCTAGTAGATATTCTCATAAGGATTTGAATGCCACCACTCTTTAGAAGTTTGGTTCAGCCACTTGAGAGCTTAATTAGGTCGTTCTTAGGCTTCTTATAGTCCTTAAATACACCTTTTTAGGTTCAGATCAAGTGCTTTGATGAGTTTTCATCTAGAAATGCAAAACTAGTGAAAATTGTGTTTCTATTCTACTCGATTTTGGATAGGTTTGGGATTGAATATGTCAATGTGATTCAACCTGAATTTAAGAGGCTTTATTTGTAAGACATTTGTGTGTTATAAAGTGCTTTTGGTTTAGTATAGGTGGATTCACCCTTTTTGTGAAGTCGAGATCAAGGAGGAGACTAGTTTGATCAAATCTATAGTAAGTTTGGATCTAGTTTGGATCTAGAAGATAGATCAAGCTCAAGATCACCTTAGATCTTGTTGAGAAAACAGAGAGTGATTCATCTCAGGTCCCAAAGAGAGTGGGATAGCTAGTAGTGATCATATCTTGTACAATCTATCTTGTTTCTTTGAATCTATCTCCTTATCATTAAAGATGGCATCCATAAGTGCCTATCTTTTGGATTCTAGTGATAGATTCAACTCTTCAAATTCTTCAATTTGGAAGTTAAGAGTGGAATCCATCCTTATCATGCAAGATTTGATGGATATTGTGAATGGAGAGGAAGATGAGCCAATCCATCCACCAGAAGCAACTAAATACAAGAAAAGGTGCAAGCTTGCACATCATTGTATTAAGATGAATGTTGCAAATGATTTGCTCAAAGAAGTAGGAGCATGTACCTCAACCCAAGAGGCTTGCGAGACTCTTCAAAAGATCTATGAGTCCAATAATACCTCAAGGTTACTTTCCCTCAAGAACCAAGTTCTTCAATGCTTCCAAGGGAGGAGTGAGAGTGGACATCAATTTGTTTTGAGAGTAAAAGATTTGAACAAAGAGCTTACTTATGTTGGTGAACCTATTAAAGAGAGTGAGCTTGTGCAAATAGTTTTGAATGGCTCATGTAGTGATTTTACTAACCTTGTACAAAGCTATGCCACCGTGGGAAACTTGCCTACAATTGAAGACCTTCAAAGTGTGGTGATGGCCGAGGAGAGTAGGAAGGCTCATATCAAATCAAGGATGGAGAGGCTCTCCATCAATGATGGTGATGACAAAGCCTTATTTTTCAAGAGCAAAGTCAAAGAAAAGACCAAGGGAGGAGCATTCAAAAGGGAGCAAGCAAAGGATGGAGATCAAGGAGGATCCACATCAAGTCAAGCCCAAGAAGGACAAATCTAAGATAAAGTGCTACTATTGTAGCAAGATGGGGCATTATGCAAGTCATGTGCAAGGAGGAGCTTGCTTTAGGCCTTCCAATATTCATGGAAAAAGAGGAAAAGGTTTGTGAAGCATGTGTTTTGGCTAAAGCACATAGGTTGCCTTTCTCTAACACTATCACTAAGACCACTCACCCTCTTAAGTTGATTCATTTGGATGTACATTTTGCCACAAAGAGTAATGGTAGAACCACAATGATTGTAATATTGAATGATGAATCCTCTAAGAATCATATTGGCAAAGATATGGTTGAGATCAAGGAGGAGCTTGATCAAGAGGAGGAGCAAAATCCGAGAGCTTCAACTATTCCAAGGAGAGCCACAAGAGCAAAGATGGAGCTATCAATGCTCATTTTTGTGGACAAGGAAAGGAAAGTTGGAAAGGGGGGTACATTTTGGACTTCATTTGCTGAGTTTTGTAATGAAGTCCCTTTGAATTCTAAAGTATGGAATGAAAGGCATTTGTCATATGTACTTACACTTGAGTATGCTAGAAGTAAGCATGACATTTTCATTCATAAGTTGAAAGAATTTGACTTCATTTTCAAAAGGGAAAATTGTGAACCTTGTATGAGAATAAGTGAATCATCCTTGAAGGACACTTATATACATACAAGAGTATTTGGCCTCATTAGTTTCAAGTTCAACAAGTATGTAATGCAAATTGCTAGTGGTAAGTAATTGTTGATTAGTCAATTGTGGACTAGTAAATTTGGTATAAATAATCTTGGTGATTGTTTTGTTGACTTGAAAGATCATATTGAGGACGAGAACATGCAGGTTTGGAGACTTGAAAACAACGTCCTTGAGAGTCTTGAAGAAGATCATGGTTTGGATCCATGTTTTCATCATCAACACCAAGAGGGAGTGAGCATGATGACGAAAAAAGACATCAAGGAGGAACCCGAGAAGGAGCACTTGTCTCAAGGCAAAAGAGACTTGAATCTACATCAATATGAAGGTTTGGCTAAAGAGAAAGGAGAAGCAATGAATTTTATCCATATCTCCCTTTACTCATCTTATTTTGTGTTTGATAGAAAACATGTCATGTATTTGACAAAGTCCTTTGATGATGCTAGTATGAACATTGTTTTTCATCCTATATCTTATGATGATGAAATAGTGATCATTACTACTTTGATTAGAGTTTCAAAATTATGTATTCAAAGGCCTCATCTTGTGATCCATTCACTCTTGAATTTCCAATGAATGAAGACCTTCATTGGAAGGATGCCAAGTTGGAGTTCATTGTTTTGGTGGATAAAGTTAAGATGGTGATATATCAAGCTTTCATTGTATGTGCTTCATACAAAAGTTGGACCTTATGGAAAGCTGATGTTTTTCATGTTTATTTTGAGGAGGAGACTCACAGTTTGCAGCCCAAGGTGATCATTCAACAACCTACCAAAGACAAAGCTTGGATCTTGAAGACAACCTTTATGGAGCTCTCACTACATTTGAGAACTTGGAGCTCAAATCATATTCTTATCATGATGAGTGATCATAGTCACTCAACAAAGCAAGAACATGGAAGTTATATTGTTTTTATCCATGTATTGATTATTGATCCAGGATAGTCTCATCAAGCTAAATTGTGAGGAGGAGTGTTAAAATTTCACAATTCTAGCTTGACCAATTTTGGTCATATGACTTGTAAATTGTATTATGGTCATGTTGTGGCTTGTCACACGTGCCGAATAGCATAGGATACTCTTTGTAAGTCTCATTCCTAACCTAGCATAGGAGTGGCACCTTTGGAGTGAGTCCAAATAGTGCTTTGATAAGCTAGAGAGAAAATAGGAGCTAAAAATAGCATGTTTTTCATTGTTTTGGGATCTCGAGATCTTGACCCCAAGTTAGGGTGGATCCAATGACCTATTAGGGTAGATGTTAGGGTTAGGGTATGATAAGTTCAGAGGTGATCTAATATGCTCAGATTCGAGCTTGAAATGTATAAATACATGATGGGATCTCCATCAAATTATCAAGAAAAATCGAGTTTTTTCACTTCTATCATCATTGTCTTTTGGTGGCGAGTTCTAGCTATTATATGTGAGTGTTCTTATGCATTAATTGCTTGGATTGGAAGGTACCGAACCTATTTACAAGTCTGAGAAGTTTGCTGTACTTTACTTTGGTTCATTTGATCAAATCTATTTGCCTAATGTGGAGTTAAATGCCAAATTTGCTAGTTTTGGTAACTAGTCTTGATTCTAGCTCATAGTTTGGATCTAGATCTTTTATTTGTGCATCCTCCATCACTTTTAGGATTTATTGGGATTGGTTTTGCTGTAAAATTTTGTCAGAAATGTAGTTCTCAATGACCTAAGCTCATATTATGGGTCTAGATTAATCGTTGGGGCAACAATATTTTACTCTCTCTGTTGTCAAGTGAGAGAAAAGCTATCATCAATTAGTTGTATCAAATGCATAATCAATAGAATCTCTTTGTAACTTATTTAGGTTTCCAAATTGATCACATTGTTCACTCATTCCCATTTTCATTGCAACTTCATTACTCTGTAGGGAAATTACATACTTTAAACAACAAACAAGACAAATTGTAAAAAAATAATCACACTAGAGCATGCAAATAAGGATGCTAACCAGGTTGACAATCAATCTTTCATGCTCGTGTGATCACAAAGGAGCATGCCATGTTGGCCTAGTCAGCACCCCTAATCTCAAGCTTTTGCATGATAATGTTTCTGAATTTTTTTTCATGACAGATATATTTTTAATATTTAAATGCGGTTTGATCTAGTTTGATTAGTTTGATTAGTGAAATTGAGTTTCATTTAGTTTAAATAAGTTCCATGATTGTTGGTATTACATTGTTCACATTTACAACAAACAAGAATAGAAATGATGGTGAGTTTGAGAAAAATCATGCGATATGGTACTAGTGTAAGCACCATTCACTTTTGCAACAATTGTTAGGCTTTGAGAAGTGTTGGATTAGATTTGACAAGTATAGCCACCTTTCACATTTAAGACATTTTTTTAATTTAGACTTTCATATTCGACATGTATATTTTAAGGGGCTTCCGTTGAGGTGTTTCCCCATATCCACCACAAAATGCTCTTGAAGAGGGACCCATTAAGATAATACTCATTCAAATTCTTCCAATGAACTTCATGCAAAATCATTCCGTCTAGGTCGATTGTTTCATCAAAATATTTGAATGGCGCTTGAATGCATGACTTAATCAAACAATTAACAAGATAGAGACAATTTGATTAAACTATTGCAAAGCTCTGTCTTTTGCCTAGGAGTTCAAATTGATGAATTTTTTTTTTTTGCATTCTAGCAGACCTAAGATTTTAAATAAATAAATATAATAGAACAAAAAAAACAACTCATTTTAATGCTCAAACTCACCCAAGAGTGACACCTCAACATTTGGCAAATTTTTGAAATAGCTTGGCACTATTGCAACAAAGGTAAAAAGTGGCATTAACCATAAAAGTGAATCATTGCATATACAAGCACATGAAATAAACTTCAAACTTTTTGCAAGCAACCAAGTGCTTGTAGTACTTTTAACCATAATTGCACACCATTTTTTCAACATTGGTGACACAGTATATTATATCTCCTTTTGTGTAAGATTCTTCATCACTAGTAAAGACAATGCTTATTTCAATAAAGCATTTGTTTCTCAACAATGAAGCATCTTTGGAAAAGCAAATGATGTAACACCTCAAAAATCTTTACGATTTTAAAGTATCCCTTGAGTTCAAATCAGCTCGTGATCATTTAATTTTGTTTATCTTCAATGCCAACCTTTATGTTTTGTTCAACAAAAACAACAAGAAGTTTTCACATTCACAACCCTTATAATATTATAGTGTAACCAGTGGTCCTCAGGACCTGGTCCAGTGATCCAGAGCTGATTAAAGCTAATGGATCCCTCTCCTAAATTGGCATCCCTGACAGAGGCCACCATCGTTTGGTGGCTAAACAATTATATTCCTGTTACACTTGCACGCAAGCTGATGATTGCTTTATCCTTGCCAACAGGAACTGCCACACACGGGTTTACCCCATGGGACTTGAAGGCAGTAGACAACCAATCTTTTGTGACAATGATAGAAGAATTTTCTTCTCTATAAAATTTTGAATCAGACCAACATTTTTCGTCACTAAATTCATCAATCATGTAGGATGTTAATGAACTCCTCACATGAAATAACTTGTCAGTTAGCAGCCCACACTGGCTTTTGATTGGGCATCACGTGTTTCCAAGGTGGCAAAGACCTTATGAAGTTTAGACTTTTGTAACAACATCCTGGGTACACACAACACGCAGGTCACTACAGCATCATGACAATATTATACTCTCTTAAGAAACAAACTTACGTTTTTGTGAACCTTCCAAAATACAGCTCGAATACGGCACACTGATCAGTTTATTAACCATTACACAAGAAAATTTTACAAAACTATCAATATAATTTGAAAGTAATAGGTCCCAGTTGGACTCTGCCAGCAGTCTTGGATCAATAGACTTACAATATCCAAGAGAAAGTAGCCGCTTGACTTCATCCACAATCTCCACATCTTATCAATCATCTCAAGCCTACCGCTACTGCACATACTATACTATGGTACAAGTCCACTAAAATTCAAATAGTCCTCGCCTTATCTCACCTGCTGATCTTAAAGGGAATTGCAGGTCTATTGGAGGCCATCAAAGCTACTCTTGAGGGCACTATGACATCACTATTTGGTACAAAAAGCAAGTTTTGTTACCCAGCAACCACTGGGATGAAGGGAGGATGCCAACTCTGGCTAAGAAAGATCATTCTACGAGAACGAAAAGTCCATCTGCAAGTGGACCAGGTTCTAAGTGAATTAGCCTGAGAACAATTCAAATGTAATTAAACTATTTCTTCCAAAGCAGCTGCACCAGTTTGAGAAATTTCTTGTTCATTTTTGCATTGACAGAAGACCCATTAAGCTCCAATATGAATGGAAAATCACATTCTTGATCTTTCTAGTACTTCATGATTGTTTGAAAGTCCACAACCAATTATTTTATAGTTGTCATATTAAGCAGTAACACTAGCCCCAGGTAATTCATGCTCAGAGTCTCGAGGTATGAATAAAAGTGCTAGATTTAGGTCTTCCGGTTCACCAGCTTCCAAAATACAAGGAAGCAGTGAAATTGAGACTGGTGATAGTGAATGTACTTTAATGTTGACTCCTAACCGACCTTGATCATGAACTTTATTTCTTTCAATAGCATTGCTGCTTTCTTTGGATCCAGACAAAACTCCCAACCAGATAACTCAACAAAACTCAAGGTTCACAACGGACACAATGAAACAACCTCATCTGGCCTATCATTCCGTACTCCAGCCAACGAGAAGTAAGCAAGCAGTTGCTTAAAGTGCTCCTGTGAATGTGAACCTCGACAATACTCCATGTTCCAAAAAGGTCGGCTCATCGCTCTAAAGCCACTACATCTCTGTGCTGAAATACGACCCTCTACCCAAATATATTTCAAAGATTCCATAGTGACAACCGCTTCACAAAGGGCAGCTTCACTAAAAGGGCAATCACGCATTTCCAATTTCTCAAGCTTCTTGCATCCTGATGCAAATTGCAAAAGTCCCGAGTCACTATCACCTATACAGCCCAAAAGCGCCCATTTAAGTTCTCCACCATGCCTCCCAATGTAGGCTAAACCAGTGTCAGTCAAACCTCCATGGCACAAATATAGACAGATACGAGTCAACTTTTTACACCCCTCCATCACAGCCAAAATTCCTCGGTCAAGCGGCAGCCCAGTGACAATTTCATTGCTGTCAATGAGAATCAAGCGGAAATCCACCAGGTGTTGACAATATTGTCCAATAGCACTGAGAGCTGCATTATTTACATTGGCAATATGCAGTGCTAGGAACTTCAGGTGTACACAATTTTGGGCTAAAGAAATAAGTGAGTTAGGTGACACAGTGGCAGGGTCATCAGGACCAGCACGCTCGATGCGAAGTTTTTGAAGCTTCCTACAGCCGTTGGCCAGGACAGCCAGGCCATCATCTCCAATATTGTTCAGCAACTGTTTTATAAGAAGATTCAAATGATGTGAACAATATAAACACAACATGGTAAAAGAAGCATCTTGAGGAATCAGAAAACCTATAATTGGAAGTTCACCATATTCATAAGTACTCCTAAAGAATCTTTCGGATGGTGCTTAAAGTTTGGAAGAGAGCTCTCTAATTTGGAAATGGCAAAAACGATAGATAAAGAGAGCTCAATAGCCTTCGGAATTCAATATTTACCTCTAGAACCTCCAGGTTGATGCAGCATCTAAGTACTCCAAGCTGATCTTCTGTACTCAAAAAGGTCAGCTTCATATCCAGCTTTCTAATGTTAGAAGCCACAATAGGATTCAAAGGTAATAAGATATCACCCGAAAGAGAGTTCAGGGTTCTCGGTAGCTCAAACTCTGTTGCTATTCCTTCTGGGCTATTATATTGGTCGGTGAAATAGTCATAATTACTGTTAGACATGGCAAACTCCTGAAGGACCGTTGCTTTTCTCAAGACTTTTTTTATGCTGATTGTATCAATTTCACCGACTTTAAGACATGAGAGAGATTTACAATTTTCTACTAGCATTTCCAAGTCACCAACCTCGGGTATTTGCAAGGGAGTCATAGCAAAATTCAGCATTTCCAGGTGCGAATTGCCTCGTGCAAGTTCATGCAGCCACTCTCCACCATTGTCTGTAATAGTGCTCTCTTCCAGATAGATCACTTTCATATGCCTGAGGGAAAGAAAGCACAACTTGGCAAATAAGATGAGCATTGTAAGGCACAATAATCAGTCAATGAAACATGAGCTACATCAAAAGCAACTGCAGATTGTTTTACAATTTCTCCTCTTACTTCTCTCTATGCTGATTGCAAGAAATGAGAAATTTTATGTAAAGGGCACAGGCAGCACATGGATACCAATGTCTTTACAGCAGAAACAGAAGCATCTATCTTGTCAAATTGTAAGTAAACAGAAAACTGAAGTAGCTTTACCTGGGGTATTTACATTTTTTGACAGAAAACTGTTGGAAATCCATCAACAATTTTGTAGTTATTATTCAAAAGGGATAGTAAGAAGAGGTCGGTAGCAGAGATAAGTACAGCAGCATAATGATGTCACTGCAACTAAGCAGAATAAAAAACTGGTTATAAGCTCTAATAAACGTTTTGGTCTAGAGTAGTAAACGTTTGCAGATGATCAGATACGCATTTTTTAAGAGTGAAAATAAGACTATCCAGAAATTCACATCTTGAAACAATCTGGATGTTAAAACTAAGATCAGGAACTGTGTGTCATAAATTCATACTCTCTACCATAGTCAACTCCCCCCAAAGAAATGATTGGAAAACTTTAGACATTTCATAGTCCAGTCAGTGACTTCAAATCTGAGTTTAAAATTGTCCGGATCTAAAATGCAGCTTTTTAATAATACTGCCAAAAAACTCAGGCCAACCAAAAATGTATACAGACATTGCTGACATACAGAGGCATGAACATTCTACAAATAGAGATAGAAGTTCATAGAACAAGAATGACGGCCTGCTAAAAAAGAATCGATTGTTCTTAGTTCTAGGAAAAAGTTTGGGCAGTGACCAGCATGAAGTAGATCAATTTTATTCAGTGTCATCAAGATAACTGATTCCCTCTACAAAGGTAAGATTTTCTATATCGAGTATGATATAATTATGCCTACTGCAGAGGCATAACTTTACTCCCAATTCTGAAGATAATGAGCCTTCACTAGACCTTCAATCTAACTTTCTGGAAGTGCATCTTCAATGTGTGCTAGTCTTGCAGACAAACTTCTCAAATTGAAACAACACTGTGCTCTTCATCTCCCTGAAGATGCAGTTTAATCCTACAAATGTAACACAAAAGGAGGCCTTGTTACTTGATGCTCCACATACAGCACTGTAACGATTCTCAGCGTGTGACATCTTTCATGTTTTGACATGTCAGAGGGATCGCTGAATCGGCAACGTTCAATCCACAATTGAGGAAAATTGTGCATATTGAAGTTCAGCACCTCACATAGGAGTGGTACTTAGCAGTATTGATCTCATTAATTTTCTATCATAACCTGTTTGAGAAAAAATGATAAAACCTGCTATAAGCAGAGGAGTTAATACTCTTGAAACAGCACGCTTATGTTCTGGACTAGGGCCTTGTCAAACCAAAATAACTTCAACCTCACAAAGTGGAATATAAAAAATACAACGGCAGTAAAGCTGAGAGTAGAACCAAGGATGCCTCGAATTTTCTGATTAAAGATCTATCACAGATAGAAAACAGATCATAAATATTTACACTCTGTTCTGTCCCCACGCATGTGTCAACAGATCAATGACTCAG
Source organism: Diphasiastrum complanatum (assembly GCA_029204225.1). Taxonomy (NCBI): domain Eukaryota; kingdom Viridiplantae; phylum Streptophyta; class Lycopodiopsida; order Lycopodiales; family Lycopodiaceae; genus Diphasiastrum; species Diphasiastrum complanatum. Next base: position 41,363,112 of record CM055099.1, on the reverse strand, counting down.
GTAGACTGGGCCTCATCGCATGGAATGGACATTGCTATTGAATAGTGGCGCGTGGTGTAGAAACAAATAAGAGAATTCAAACAATCCAAGGGGGAAAAAACACCCACCTGTTCATTTAAGTTTTTTAATCTTAAGAAATGAAGTGGATGATGCCTGGGCATACACGATATCAAGAGAATGGATAGTACCATATTTTTGTGCTGGATTTTGAGATATCCAGGCATTCATATTTCAGCAAACGCTTTAATAAAAGCCGTAAGTAGACCTTAAGATACCGTTCTTAAAAACACAAACCTTAACTCATATGAATAGCTGGACTTGACATTAGAATCTGACTACAAAAGACTTCTGGACAAACAAAATCCCTTCAGAAAGGGGCCGATCATAAGAAAATTCAAATACTTCACCTGCAACAACGAGCTACTTCCTGGAGACCGAGGGTTGAAAATCCATCGCATTTGTCTAGCTTAAGAACTTCAAGGGAATTTCCAAATTTATAAGCTAGGTGTGCAAGATCCTCATCAGTAACCTTCATGCGCTTGAAATGAAGCTTTGCCATGGCGGGGTAAGCCTTGACGATCTCATCCACCCAAGGCTGTGCATAGCCACCCCAGTCTCTGGGAATCAAATCGAATTCCGAAGCTCGAGGCTTACCCTTTATCTTCAAAGAATCCAAGAACTTAAAGCGACGAGTGAGAGCTAATGGCGAGACCGAATAGCAAAACGGAATCTCCACATGCTTGCGAGTAATACCGTCGATCCTATGCCATTGTGGAGACACTTGAGACGCGGCCTTGCGATCCTGGGGATCGTCCAGATAATTGAACACGCATTCAAGCACAACATCATCTATTACTGCGGTTGTGCTTGCTTCCCGTCTCAAACGGACTAAGCCCTCCATGGTTGAGGCTGATTTACATAGCCAAAGAAAAATCTTCCTTCAGCCAAAACTGTGATCCAAGGTGCTGCACCCTCTCAAGACATTATTATGCGTATGAGAGTTGACTGTTGCACTCATCGTGATATCTCCTGCTCAACTAGCTGTAGGCCCTTACAAAGAAAAATTTCAGTATATTCTATTTTTGAAGCACAGAATCTTTGACATCCATAACACCCTTTTGTTGACTTCAAGCTTTACAAAGCTAACAATAACTGGGGGCAATAACTGGCGTAACAATTAACAGAGATGAACTTTTTGTTGGATTCCGACAAGCTAAAGCCCTAGGAACATAAATTCAGGGATAACAACAGTAATCCTGACTCCTGAACTATGCCGCAAAACCTTCAACAATTGCTACTCCTGAATCGGCAACCATACAAATCAAAACGCAAGAAAAACTGCATCTGGGCTGGATCAACTACATTACTTTCGAAGCTTCTTGCCGCAAATCGGATCGGAACAAAGCAGCAAGCATTCCAATCGAAACAGAAAAAACTGCATCTGGGACAAACTATCTACATCACTTTCAAAGTCTCTTTCTACTCCTGGATCAGAAAAGACCAGCAAGCACATCACTAGAAAAAAAAAAAACAAAGCACTACATCTGGGCCGGATTATTATTATTATTTAAATATAGCTGCATAACGTTCAAAGCTTCTATCCACTTCTGGATCCAAAAGAAGCAGCAAGCATATCAATCCAAAAAGAAAAACACTCCATCTGCTGGGCATAACATCATCACTTTCAGAGCTTGTTTTGCCACTCTTGTAACAGAAAACAGTAGCGAACATATATGTTCCCAAAGCAGAAAAACGCTACATCTGGGTTGGAATATCTAGTCATCCACATGACTTTCAAAGCTGCCCAGAGCCTTTACATCCCGTCCCAGGCGTCCCTGATCCTGAGTGCCTTTTGCCTTTATCATTACCGTTCCTTCATTGCTTTCTGCATGTCCTACGTACTACGGGCTAACTGTCGATCCTGATTTACTACTAGTAAGTACTAAGTAGCAACAGTCAAAGTACAAGGAAAGGAAAAGTAAGCAGATCCAATAATAAGATCTTTCTTCTTTCCCATTTTCTCTTGCTGTGACTCGACATTGAAATGGATGCAATGCATCATCAGGCCATCGTACATGAATGAGTGCTTCATTGAAAAAGCGTCATAAAAGCCAATTGCACGACGCCATAGCCAATACTGGAAGCTTCACCCAACAAACAACACACACTCTCTCTCTCTCTCACGCACACACACACACACACACACACACACAAAAAAAAAAAAAAAACTGGAGGGACAAGGGGCAGTGTTCCGGAAACTTTTTTGAGGTTTCCCTCAAAAATCCCATATCTTAAGGAGTATTCCGGCTACTAATAGGAGGGGATATGATTCTACTTGTCGATTTTCCCCTATAGAATCTCAAATTTATCACGTAAAAAATCCTGCAAAATTTTGTAGTTGTCGGTTTTTGGGAAAAGATGCCGGTTCCATTCCTTAAGAATGCTGGCTTTCCCGAACACTGGCCCAGGGAGTTCCCCCCACCAGTTGGATTCTTGCCAAGTGGCATACATGACACTTACGTTCTTTTCAATGGTCATTTTTATCAGCACATGGCAAGATCTGAACGTCCACGACCAAATCCAACGGTCGAGGGTGCAGTGCATATATTCCACGTCAAAGGCTGATTTGACTATCAAGGAAAGGCCAAATGGTTCTGCAAACCTTCGGTTGAAAGGCGAACATAGCAGTTGTGAGGAGTCATATCGGACACATGGCATCATCCGGTTGGCTAGAAAGGGCAGATTCTGAGTCATAGTAAAGATTTTAACACTTTTTTAATCTGCACCGTTGAATCACAATTGCTATGTCTGGTATTCATGATCCAACGGTGGGCTACAGCTGTAGCCACCCTCGCCGCTCCAGCAGCTCGGAGTGCTACAGCTGGTAGCCTACCTCCGCATCACGAATACCTAGTCCGTATGTATTACGACCATAGGCAAACTTTTTATCTAGGGGTCCTAATGGCACAATGTCCGAATCACTTGGATTTAGGATAAAAATTTGGTGATATTAAGTTGCGAGGTAAGAGTATAGTGTAACTATAGAATGTCCCAGCTTTGGCATGTGCAAAGGCTTGATGTGAAGAAAAATTAGGGAAATCTTTGGTTGAATGGCAAACATAGAGACTTAGAGTTCTTAATGTCCAGCCTTGGTTCAAGAAACTCTCAAGCCTCTTGGAGTGAGTGCACTCTGCACCCATATGACCATTGTTCTGGAAACCTTTTTATGTGAAAAAGTTCTTCGGCCTCTATTGTGACAAGCTCTTTCCCCTATAAAACCCAAGATTTATGACCCTGTACAATTTTTTTCATACCGATTTTTGGGAAAAGAAGTCGGTTCCATTCTTGGACTATGCCAACTTTCCAGAACACTGCCATATGACCATCCATGTCAGGGAATGCACTAGTGCATTTATCACCATTGCAATCGTTAGAATAAGTTTTTCTTTATCATTAGTTTTCAGCCTTATATGCTCTCAATGACATGATGCAAGTAGTGCATTAGGTGCCCATTCAATTGAAACGGTCTTGGCTTGTCATTTGCAAGCTCCAATGCATGTCCTAGGACTATGTGTCCCTCATAGAAAGTAAAAAAACAAATTAGAGTCTCCACTTAAAGGCAAGCTAGAAAAGCATCCTTTTGCTTGAAAGGTAAATTCTAAAATTACGTACTTTGTCAAACTTTCAAGTTTTCCTTTAAAAAATACATAAGATTGTGTTTGGACAAAAAAGCAATTTTTTTTGGGTTTTAAATTTTGAAAGGTGGCCTTTATATATACATGTCGCATAAAAGTTACAAAAATCTTTTTCAACTAAAAAGGTCAACATGCACATCAAATTTCAAGCACGTTGATTGCCTCACTCAAGGGTGATTTCACATGGAAGAGTCCAGGGTCATTTCAAAATCTGCACTTACTCCCCAGTTTGAAAGCCCAGGTCCTTCAAGTCATTCCATGTGAAAGCCCCTTTCATTTGCACGGCAAAGCATTTATTGTCTAAATTCAAACTAAAAAAGGTGTTTATGATTTTTATTGGAGAGGAGAAAATGGCCCACCACTTAACCCCCAATACTCCAAGAGGCCCAAGGTACTTCCCATGGTATCTTGACTCCAACTTACGTTTTCAAACCAAGATCTAGATTCCAAGTTTTCTCATGTCTGTTATGGTTATTTGGATGTAAGCACAACCCACCCAACAACAACCTGTCATCTAACAAGTTCCTTTTGTTCAAATCATTTCACACCCATAGCTTAGTTGCATCAGACTCTTGTGAAGTCCAATGTCCCATGAACCCAATCTTTAGATCCCAACCAAGAGCCATCAAGAATAGTATTTCCACTTTTAGATCCTAACCAATGGCCCATCAAGAATATTATTTACTATCTATTGGCAAGGCTTATATTGTGGTTGTATTGTGCATTAATGTATATTCTGACTACTAGAGAAAGAAGTGGTCAATGCAAAGTGGATGGCTAAAAAAAGTGATGTGCATTTTTCTTTTGAAAACATTAATGTTGTCGTATGTGCCATATATTTCAAACATGGATGTTGAACTAACAACTAAGAGTAGATAGTAAGTGGTAAGAATTCTAGCTTGGGTACAAGTGATGATAGAAAGTGCAATCTTAGAGAATGACAATGCTCAAATGACAGAGACTATTGTGGTATATTGACCTTACCATAATAGTATTATGGATTCATGTACATGTTTAACATATTTGTATATCCTATGACTAAGATTGGATGAATGATTAATAACTCACTTTGTTAGGAGATAAAAATCAAAGAAACATGGCGATCTGGTTGTCATATTTCCTCACCTTGAGGTCTAACATTAGATACAAATTGTGCACATGGATAGGGACATAAAAAGTTTAAAAGAATAGTTGAAATGTCATCAATTAATTTATGATTGACATCAAAAATCTTATTCATGTAGTTTTTGTTGTAAGCTAAATTGATAAGTACACTTTTACGATACCAACATTTGATTCCAACTTTGTAAAGTATATTCTCTATAATTATGCACAATTCACATGTTTGATGATTTTGCATTTTGAGGGGAATTAGATTGGAGTATTCTTGGACAATTATGTGTAAGCTAATTTGGACCGACATTTATGATTTCATTTGTGATTTGTCAATATAAGGATAGTTTGCTAAGTATATTGTCATAACCTTGAAAATATCATTCACCACTAAAATAAAATTTTGTCACTCATGATACCATCATCTATCAATTCGTGTTTTGAAAAGGTAATCAATTTTGAAAAACATACAAACTCTTTAATTAAAAAATCAAACAAAATGCATTCGTAATGGCACAACACTTGCTTAGATATATTTCTATCAAAAAAAACATTTGAGTTCAAGTCCATTGACTAACTTCTATGTCAACTTGCACTACAACATTTTGCAAGGCTTTCAATGTGAATCAGGCATCAGAAAATTGGTTCATAGAAGAATGTCATCATTGCGGTTGTCATTAGAGGAGTTCTAAACTCTAGAACGACCCTTTGTAAAGATGCTTTTTTTTTTCTTAATTTCGTCTAACATGTGGCCCAATCATATATTTGAAATCTATGTAACGTAGCTGAAATCAATTAAGTCATAGAAATAAACTTTTATAAAAAATTAGATTCCCATCGGGCAGCATGGAAGCATTCTATTAGTAGATGGTGTTTGCCCTGAACGTGTCAATCTACCCAATGACAGTGTCTCTAGTTAAACTATTTAACCATACTAGTTAATATATTGGTAAACTTCAAACTACACTAGTACATGTCATAGTTCGTCAGTAGGCATAGTTACTAGATGTAGTTACTGTGATCCAATCCCCTGGCCACATTTGATAAGTCTAATGGAACTTTGAATCTAGATTCAATGTCATAGATTTGAGAATTTGGTCAATCAACTATATATGCCAATACCTTGCCTGCTTGTTCTTTTTTATCTCATTTTTTTTAGTTTCATTCCTTTCGAATGGGCGTACTATTCTATGTATAGAATGATTTGTACATATAACTTTCATCCAAAAAAATTGTAGGTTGCTACTCTATTATCACACAAACGAGTGACAATTGTTTTCAGTTTTTGCAAAGTAATGTTTCAGCCTTTTAAATTCACAAAAGTTTAGTGAGTCCAAAATAGAGCCAATGAATCAAAATACAAAGTTCAATATGGTAAAGCCATCATTGAGAGGTCTCAAGCTAATGTCTCAGCTATAAATCCTAATATCTATCGAAATAAGAAAATCACTTTTTGAGATCATGGAAATGAGTCTAAGACATGCTTGCTAGTGATAAAGAGCATAATAGTATGGTTGTTGTAGTTATTATATGTGAAAAAACATGTTGACATCAAGAAAAAATCTTTTACATGACAGAAGTAATAGTGTGCTCTACACTAACAAAAGCAACCTAATTTTGTATCACCAATATATTCAACATGATTGACAATCTAGAAGCATGCCAAGATGACCAACAACATAGATGATGTCTTTCCAAATATATATGTTTTGACAAGTAGAGGAGATAATGAAATATAAGTAGAGAAAGTCGTATTGAGGTCAATGTTGAGAAGCTCTTTTACTTGAGTACATTGAGCAAAACTGTCTTATTCCAAAAGATATTTTACAAAATGAAATAACGTGAGATTTGATTTACACCGACTACGATAAAAAACTAATCTCTATAAATGTACACTAGAAGTAGGACCAAGCACAATATTCCAAATAAGTAATTTTAAGAATTTCCAAGTCATTGATGTTAAAACAATATCAATAAACTATAATGAAGTTTCTAGATTGTTCTAGCTACAAGCTTTTTATAGTTAGCCAAATATTTGAGATAAAGTATCATACTAGTCTAGCTAGACAAGTGAGTCACAGACCAACTTTATTATTGTAGTAAATTTCTATTTTACATATTCTATTGTGCACTATATCTCAATTTTGTTGTAGCAATAAAAATTTTAGTTTTTCAATTTGGTCTCAAAAATGTGATATGAGAATTGTCAACTAACAAGAAAATGAGCTTATAATAGATTGACTACCATACATGTATTCTAAAAAATAGCAATGATAATGCAATTCTTACATTAGCATTATACGAATCTTTTGGCACTTGCACAAGGGTGACCAAAGATAGTCAACGATTTTATTGCAACTTTTATGTGCTCTAGAAGTTTCAACATTGATTAATCATGTCTATTTTTTGGAATGTGAAGTGTATATTTATCACATTACACAATGTACATCAATCAGTATCATATGATTAACATATTTTGGAAGTTTGATATCTCTTGGATAAGTTTTTTTGGTACAATGGTTAATGAAAAATACTAGCTACAATGGTTCACAAAAAATATTTTTGCCAATGGTTAAATTAGTTAAAGTAGAATAATTGATGTGTGTTTTCCTTATGACTACTTTCTAAGTTTGACGATGATGCGTTTTGCTTCATTCTAGAATTATTGGGCCGATTCTTCTACGATCCCATGTTGAGCACTTAGGTTGCTTTTCTTTATACTTGTGAATATACAATGGTTGGTGAGCAATTTCATAAATTTCTTTGTCATAAACCCATTAGATACGCCACCATACTCAATATTATTTGGAAGACCATGGTTTTACCAGGCAGATGCTATTATAAATTGGTCCACCAAACAAATATTCTTTCCAGGCATTCTCACAGTCAGTCCATTAGGAGGTCACCTTATGAGATGGGGTGAGGAGATAGCAGAACCTACAGAATCCTTAGTCAATTTCATAGAATGTTATGAAATAGATGAGAAAGAAGAAAATGAGTTTCCAACATCCGAGTCAAGGGAAGTTCTAGGTGGAACCAGAGCAAGCCTGACTGAGGAAATGGTAGATAAGACTGATATGTAGAAATAGAAATTAGTAAGGGTAAAATTATGAATTTGTATAAACAATACTCATGGGAAGAGATCATAATACTCCTTCAAAAGTATCAAAATGTATTTGCTTGGTCAATGGAAGATTTAACAGGTATACCGGTTAAATGGGGAGAGCATACCGGTTAGGCAAAGACAATATAGGTTAAATCCAAAGTATTCATTATTAGTGAAAGATGAATTAGATAAATGCACAAGAGCAGGTATCATAAATCTTGTTCTAAGTAGTGAATGGGTATCACCTATTGTTATAGTTTCCAACTTGCAAGCGATAGGGGAACCCATTTTCTTAATCAAACCATTGAAGCTATGTTATCGTATTTTTCTGTCACACACCGTCAAACCACTCCGTATAATCCTAAAGCAAATGGACTTACTGAGCGAGCTTACGGAATCTTGTGCAAAATTCTGAACAAAGTGACAGAAACACATTCTTCCGATTGGGATCAGAAGTTACCATCCGTTTTATGGGCATATCGAACTGCCGAGAAAATTACAACTAGGCAGACTCATATTATCTTGTATATGGAATGCACCCGATATTACCCATAGAATTTGAAGTTCCAACCTTCCGCATTGATAATGAGGAATGGATGGATGAAAATGATAGCCTCCAAGAGCGAATGATTGCTCTAACGCAGTTGGAGGAGGACCGTCGGTTAGCATTAATAGAAACTAAATGGGTCCAAGATAAAAGGAAAGATAATTTTGATCAGTGGATCAAAAAGATCAAGAACTAAACATGGAGATTATGTGCTTCTGTATGACAACAGACACATGTTGTTTCCAGGGAAATTGCACACAACATAGATGGGACCTTATAAGGTCATTGAAGTCTTTAATAATAAATTGTTACAATTAGCATATCTCGAAGGACATTTACTTGATACCCGAGTAAATGGATCAAGAGTGAAGCGATACTATGACTGATTTTTGAAAAGAAATAACAAGATAAGCTTCGCGACTTTTGCGAAGAATTTGTGATAGTCATTGTTGCATATACATTTGCAAGGTTCACTGTTTTACCTATGCTGAAAAATGCGACACAGCACGTTGATTGCCCTTGTTATTTCACTATGCATTATTGTCGAAAAACTCGACACTTTTGTTAGCACATTTGCAATTTACTTGCCACGTCCACTTGCTATTTTCATTTTTCAAAAAATGCGACATTGTTTGTATTTGTTTCCAACTTGCTTCCAGCATATAAGGAATATGCAAAAAATCCGACACCTTCGCTTCACGTATAATTCCCATTGTATTTAGTGAAAATTGCGACACTATTGTGGAATTTATTATGTTAGTATACATACCATTTTCAGTATGTGAAAATTGTGACAAAAGGTTTCGCGATTTTTGATTGGTTTAGTTTACCAAAGAAGCTATTTACATTTAATACTTTTAGACCTTATTTTTTAAGGACCGTACCTTCAATATTAGGAGGACACTTTTTATTAAATATTGGTCTACTCTACCGATATATCATTAATATGCCGAACACTTCAAACACTTCTGCTTGTTTGTTCATTCTCACTTTCTTTGTTTCTTTCACAATCGTTAAGCTACTATTCTTCTTACGATCCAATACGCTTCCAACTACCATTGTTGATTTTGTCTTCTATCATCGCCATGGCCATTGTTTTTTAAAATCCATCCAAAACCAGTTTTACCAGTTTTGCAGCCTTTGGCCATTCGAGCTAGAATTAAATGACTTCTTAAATTCGATCCATTAGTGATTTTATCATAGTTATGCCCGGAGGTGATTTGAAACTTAAACGAAACAGAGGATGGACACATTTGTACCATCATCCGTAATCAGAAAACTATCATCATCGAAAGATTTTACTGTGTTGAGAAGCCGAGATATAAATTGTCTTATATCAGAGATCCCCAATTCAAGTTCGGTGAGAATGTCATCTCCCTCATCACAATACAAGCTAGTCTCCAGTAATGAAAAAGTTCAAGAACCAGAGGCAAAAGCCGATACTGAAGCTGTTGCTGAGCAAGAGCCAATGCAGGTTGATATCCAGACAGAAGCAATATACAAAGATAAAAAAAAAATTGATATCCAACAAGAACAGGATGATGATGTTGAACCAGTGGTCCTTGACAAAGAGCTTTATTTAAAGACCTTTGGGACGCTACTATCAGGCATCCCGGCATCCATCCAACACTTTGTCAATTTGGAAAAGGTTTCAAGAAAGCTGGGAAGCAAGTACGACACTATACATGTTGACCATATTTAGAGGGATGAAGAGTTGGAAGCAACCAAGTCAGAGCTGTTGCAGAAGAACAAGAAACTCGAAGAAGCTAAAATTGACCTGACAAAGAAAGACAAGCCCTAGAGGAAGCCCAAGGCAGATTTGATGCCACTCTAGAGGCGTTGGAGGCAATGTAAGACCAATCCAACCAATTTGAGAATGACAATGCATTGCTCAAGAAACAACTCCAGACTCTGCAAGCTTCATTACAAGAAGAAAGACATGCTCGGGCGGCCCTCTAAAGCACTAATAAAGAGTTGGAAGATCAGTTGAAGGATGTCGAAGCTAGCCAAAACCACTAATAAGGAGTTGGAAGATCAGTTGACGGATGCCGAAGCTAGCCAAAAGCAGCTGTAGGACTCTTTTCTTCAATTATAGATTTCCAGAGAGATGTTGAAGCAGAGAAATATGATATACAAGAAATAGACCAAGGAAGCCATTTTGTAGCAAATTAGTGATGAAGTCACGCTTGGAGCCTGCGTTCCACATGGGAGATATAGAATTGATCCACTGGCTTGGAAGGGTATTCAAGAAAAAATTATTCAGTCCTTCTAGCTGCATTATTTACAGCCGCAACTGGCAGAGTACGAGAAGCTGAAGGATGAGCTGGAAGAGGCGAATTATAATTCAAGCCAGATCTAGACTTCTGAAGAAGAACCGGCCCAGCACCAAGACGAATCAATGCAAACGGATACACCAGCTGCAGACATATCGGAAAAAGCCACTCAAAGTGATCTAGTTTTTAGACAATTATAGAAAGATCAATCAGTGCAGACCGATGTCGATGTTGCTGACAAGCCCAAACCAACTACCGAAGCTGTAGCAGAAGTACCATCCACTGTTGCAACATTACCAATAGCAGTGATTCCGTAGCAGAGTGAAATTACACCAAGCGGCAGCGTTAAAAGGAAAAACAAGATAGTTTACTCATTGCTAAAGTTAGAATTTCAGACATTCCAGGAAGAACTAACCAATTTTTTACCTCTCTTATATAGTCCAAAACTCCAATGGAGAATGGATTATCTCTTTTTACCGAAAATTTTTGGTTACACCAAAGAGCAATGAGAAAGTCCTTGGACTTTTGCCAACCTAAACAGCTTTTGGGCCAAACTAACAACACACCAAAAAGGTGTCTTGGCCTTAGCCATTGTTCAGAATAAGTTTAATGTGCAGACTAATTACATTCATGTGGTTACAAGATGTTTGTATGTATATTTTAGAATACCTAAAGACATTCAAAAATAATATTTTCCCTACTCCGGACGAGTATGTGAATGAACTAGAGACAATAAATATTTTTGATGTTACAGAAATTGTTCCTAGTCCCACAACTATATCTCCTAGATTTTCAAGCCAATTTCTTTTCCCTGATCTGTGGGCAACCTACAAAGATTGGAAAACTAACTATTCTCAATACTTGGAAGAAGTAAAAGCAAACAATTTACTTCGATCCACTAATTCAATAACCAAACCATATTATACATAAATCCATGTAAATATTGCTTCTCTCATTTCCTATGCACTCTTATCCATCCAGCAGTTGTACATAAAAGAAAAATTTCCAGAATATTCATATGCAGCCCTATCACTAATTGTTCATTCTTTTGAAATGTCTGAAATCCTGACCAAGGATAGTTGGTATGCTCATCTTGTGAACAATACACTGATTGATAACCCGCTTGGATCATTGGGCAATTGAGGAATGGGTGGATATCCCAACTTATCATTTCAAAAAGATTATATGCAAAGGAACAACTACTTCCTCGCTACCAAAGGAATGACACTTGAACAAGTCAATGTAGAGAATGAAGCCCGAGCAAAGGCAATCTTTCACAGAAAGCCAGCCACCAAAAAAAGACAATGCAGAATGTGATCAGACTGTTTGCGAGCCGCTGCACAGCTGAGGAAGGGAATATGTGGAGGCCTACGATTCTACATTATCCAAATTAAATGTTTTATATTATAAATTTTTAATTTTTGTACATGAAAATATGCTATAGTGCCTAAATCAATGTAAAGGCCTATTTGCATCTTGTAAAATCATTGTAATTAAGATCTCACGATGTTTATAGGCGACATACTAGAGCGACACATTACCTGATCCCAACCGACACCTTAACGGTTGGTGATCGACGGTTAGGCCGGTGTTTGTCTCTGTAAGGGCGACATTCAAAGCCATTGTGCACACGCAAAGATTCAACTATCAATAGAGAGAAGAGAGCCAGTTTCATAGCTTGTGCATTCCTTTGCTCTGTTATCTGTTACAGTTACACTTCTTATCAATCGAGCAAATACACTTTGAGTTATTTTGTAACTGATTTTGATAGACATCACTCTTCACTTGTACTGAATTCCAGATTTTCTAACGTGGATTTATAGGCAACATCTAGGAGTGACAATTCTAGCTAATGTGTGCAGGGAATTAGTCGAAGCCTAAAGCATAACTCTAAATAGAACCTCTTTTAATTTTGAATGAGCTATGTGTTCAGATAAAGAACTTAATTGACGTTCTCCTTGTTTACTTTCTGTGATAAGAACTAATTTCTTGTGCTTGTTAAGAGAAATCAAAAGCCGAATAGATTTTGTCATGAAGGATCTTTTTGCTTGTTGCTATCAGATTAATTTGCTTATTGTTGTTCTAAGAGCCTGGAAGATAATGCACCCTTCTATACCTTCAGACCTTGACCAAATCGTTTCATCCTTGGTCTTTCTGGACGCCAATGTACTCAATATCTTTGGATAATTAGATTTGTCATTGTAGTATTCTGCTTTGAATACTACATCCATCATCTATCCAACACTTTCGTACACTTATTGATTTGAAAGAGGAGATTTCTCTCTCTCTTGGGGAACGATAAAATCGTTTATACTACTTAATTCACTGATTTTGTGAATATCTATAATGACTAGGCTACCACAACAACATGGCTACATGTCATGTGCCAAATCCCAAGCAAATGGCAATAACAATGAAGTAAAGTTAGAAGTAAGAAGATAACAAGACAATCATGATAGCATATCAATAGAAATCTAGAAACATGGAGATCACCATAGAATCACATTAGTAATGAAAGAAAGAATACAAGATATAAACATGAGCATTGATTCATGTGGATAGGGCACATGAGACCTAGCAATGGAGATCCCTATGATTCACATTCACAAGGAAGCTAGAAGCTCTCACTTGCAAATGAGCCAAAAGATTCACAAAATGATGTCTCTTGCCTAGTTATAGACAATGCTCTTACTTAACTTAACTTAACTATCTTGAGGGATAGTTAGCCCTTGTTAAGTATTATTCAAACTACATTGGGCCCTTATTGGCCTATTATCCTTATTAGTTACTTTGAAGGGCGTAAAGAGGGAACTGCCTTGTTCTTAAGGCTAATAGCTCCTTTTGGGCCTAAAAGCTTACAATGGATATTATATTGCCTTGAAAAGCATTGATGTACTAAAAGTACATGACACTCCCCCTACTTAAACATTTTTGTCATAAAAAATGAAGACGCTTGTTTGATCAGCTTGATCGCCTTGGTTAAGTAGTCATGATAGAGGATGTGTCATCCAAAAACTAATTTATTGCCTCGTTACAGATCCAAAGTTGTCGAATTGAATCCATTTTGCTAGCTTCAGACTGTAATCCTTGTTCCCATGGAGGAAAAATTGATGGTCGAAGAAGAGGCTGATGAAGCACCATATTGCTTGTTGGTAATCAATCTGTATGGAATGGACAGAGTGTGTCACCGCAATATTCTCTTTTGTCTGCTTCCTTGACATCATACTAATTCGAATGCTTATCCAATTCCCTTGGATTCTTGGTTTTGTCTTGCATCCGGCTCTTCTGTCGTAATTGCCAATCCATGTTGTTTGACTAATTTGACGAAGAAAATTACAATTCTGTCATAGACAATGGTAGTCATGAATTGTTGTTCATATAAAAATGTTCCATATGAAGTACTCGGCATGAATATTGACACTCTGTTGTATTATGAAGCATATCTCTGGGCATACTGTTGACCAAAATATTTTTTTTCAAATTTGGTCAATATCTCATTCATAGGTGGAAGTAAATATTTGACCTGATTGACCTCAAAAATGGACTCTTGTTTCGAAATATACAATTTGCAGTTGCCCATATAAATCGTTGAAGCATCATACCCAATCCAAAGTTGAACCAGAGATTTGATGTCTTGATTGTTCCAAATAACCATTGATGAACAATCATTGTTGACATTACTCAATTGAAGATTGATTACATTAGAGTCCACTGAGCAATGTAGACCTCTCCAAAGAAACTGATATAGATTGATGGCATATTTTAAAATCAGCTTCCTATAGAGTGTTGGTTGACTGAGAGAATATTCCCAATTATTATTCACATCCATACATTCCAAATATGCACGTGAATTACATATTGGCTTTTGAATTCTAGAGAATCCATAGGATTAAGGTTCTTCAGCAAAAGCCACTTGAAGCTCTTGACTAATGGATCTATGAGACATTGAACAATAATCCAAAGTATTGATACAAGTAGAATTTCCATGGACTAATGAAATCTCTTCATTTCTACCAGTATCCATGTTGAAACCTCATACTCCCTTAGATCATTGTCAAAAATAAAATTATTCTCAAAATCTCCCATATCAATTTGACATGGTTCGTAGACCAGATCATGATAATACCCACTCAGTTCCAAGCCATGGAATGTCGATGTCATGTAGTCCTCAATCTGAAAGTTTGGTGAATGCCTTGATCGACTTCCTTCGAGCATAGCAATATTTCCGATCTGACGATCCACAGTTGCTTGTTCATTGACCAAATTAAGGCATCGATGTAGGTCAAGTTCTGGACTTTGATGGTTGAAGTGAAACTTGAAAGGGTGTTCAATTATCTTCACATCTTGATCTGAATCTTGACCTTTGTTTGAATCTTGATTTTCACCATCTGTTGTTGCAATTGTGTTTGGATCTGGGCCTTCACTCTCGTCATCGCTTAGCTCATCTGACTCATTGTCCTCACTTCGCTCATCTGCTTCATTATTGTCACTTGGCTCATCAGACTCATTGTTGGAATCATCTTCATCTTCAGAAGTTTCTTTTCTTTCATTCACATGTGGTTGTCGATCCACTGATGCTTTAGTGTATACAATCACTTTCTGAATCCGCATTTTCATTTTCTCAAACCACTTGGATTGTTCTTCTTTCCTTTCAGCTTTCAGTTTAAGCTTTTGTTCTTGTTGCTCATACTTTAAAGCATATTCCATAGTTTTTCTTAATCGGAACCCAGGCTGGAGAGAAGTAGTCATAGATAGTTTTCTACAATGCTCTGATATTGAGGTTGTAAGCCATATATATAGCATTGTACAAGATATACTTCTTCATAATCAAATATTGGGACCATTTGTTGGAATTCTCTATTGTACTCAGCAACTATAATTGTCTGGTCCAAAGAACACCATTGGATGAAGTTAGATTGATTGAAGACTTGTCTACAAACTCTTTTGAAAGTTAACCAATTCTTAGGAAGAAAGTCGTGAACGATGTTCCACCATGACTAAACACGTCCTTGGAAACCTGATGAGGCAAAAAAAACCATACTATTGTCATCAATACCTCCACTATAGTAGAAGTTATGATCCAAATCTTCTAGCCAACTGTCTACATTAATGGAGTGAATGCTTCCATCAAAGGTAGGACTAACGTATTCAGACAGTCGTTGGTTGTAATAATAAGGTTTCCGTTGAGCGGTGACTTTCCACATCGGTCGTCAAAGGAGCCAACTAATAAAATATTAGCCAATCCTAAAAGGAAAGGCTAAGATGGGTTGTGATCGGCCGCAACTCATGAACACAAGAAACCAACCACAAGACACGACGTCTAAGGCATCAAGGATAGCCTCGATGATATCCAATTCACCATCCCAAAATTAGACAAAGTTAGAAGCATTCAAAAAGCCTAGGCAAGATCAGGCGTTGCCAGTTGAGCCATTGCATGATGTGCCAATGTAATTTCGTGACTATATCTTAGATGATGTGATTGTAGCCTTATCCCAAGCATAGCAAGAACTTGACTCAAATGATCTACATGATAAATCTTGTTCATACGAAGGCCCTACGAAAGTCCAATCTCTAGATCTAGCCGATCCAAGGGAAGACAAGAAATTATTTTATGTATAAGAGCAGCTTACTATTGAGGAACTTTCCAATCTAAGGAATCTCTTAAAAGAATATCGAGACTACTTTGTGTGGCCCTACAAGGATCTCAAGTGCATATCCCCTGAAGTAGTGCAACACACCATCCCATTGGTTGATGGTGCTGAACCAAAAGTGAGCCAACCTCATCGCTGCAATCCACACTATTATGAACTCATACAACATGAGTTGAAAAAGTTACTCGATGTTGGATTCATCTATGAGATAGAGCATATTGACTGGGTTTCTCCAACTGTGATTGTGTCAAAGAAGAATGGGAAACTATGCATCTATGTAGATCTCAAAAAGATCAACGCACTCACAAAGAAAGACAACTTCCCCTTACCTTTTACTGAAGGAGAACTAGAACAAATAGCAAGAGAAGAGGCCTATAGCTTCCTCGATGATTTACAGTGAGTATAATGCAATACAAATAGCACCAGGATCATCATCACAAGACCGCCTTTGTGACAACATGGGGAAATTATGCTTTTTGTGTGATGCCATTTGGATTATGCAATGCACCCAACCCTTTCCAGCAACATGAAATGCTCAAGCTATAGAAACTTGCTCTTCTCTCTCTATTGATACTCAGCTCTGTGCAAAATGCGTCAGTACCATGGCATGAAGTGTCGACCTTATAGGAACGATCATCAGCCTCAATGTTGTTTACCAACCGTCAAAATGTTGGCTGTGATCCGCTACTGCGTCTCTTATGGAACGTCACAACTTCTACCCTAAATGTAAATTTACAAAGTGCAAATAGGCCTTTACATGAATTTAGGCACTATAGCACATTTACATATATAAAAATTGAAAATTTTTACAATATATAACAAAAACTTGGACAATGTGGGATCATGAGGCTCCACAAGATGGATTGTCAATAATAAGTTCATTATCTCTACAGATCATGATTAGCTTTGTGAAGCACACGGTTGCATCCGCTATTGTTTTGTACTCACCTGCACAAACATTTTTCATTCGAGTTCGTTTCTTTTTTAGCTCATTTCTTTTCGTGTTCGTTTCTTGTCGAGTTATCTTTCTACACCCCTCTTTCCAACATGAAGTAGTGTCAAAATTTCTTGATGCTAAAGATCATGGCAAGAGCCTTTCGATCGATGGTGGTATAATTTGTCTCTACCTTAATGAGCTTTCAGCTTGTGAAGCGGATGGGAAAATCCTTTTTATTTTCCCCTAGCTGCATTAGCACAATCCCTATTGCATACTTGGATGCATTTGTATGCACATGAAATTGTATGTTCCAATTTAGAGATCGTAAGATAGGGGCTATAACAAGGGCTTGCTTGATTTTCTCGCAAGCATCTAGGGCTTCTTGTGGCCATTTTGGCTAAATAATCAGACGATAGATCAGATGAGCCAATAATACAAACAATGGTATGAAGCATCGATAATAATTGGCATGTCCCATAAAAGTATAAACATCTCACACTGTCTTGGTAGGGTCATCTCAATTATCACTCTGATCTTGGGCGAATCCGTGGCAATCACTTATTGTGATATAGTATGCCCTAACACAATGCCATGTATTACCCATATCTGGCATTTGGCTGGGTTAAGGGAGATGCCATATTTTCGACATTGTAGTAGAACTTGTTCCAGATTATTTAAGTGTCACCTTTAGGCTAAATGCACACACAAATCATCAAGGAACACTTTGAATATTTTCTGAAGAACATCCTTGACACAAGACCAGATCTTGCATATTCGATCAGTTCACTCAGTCAATTTCTATCAAATCCAGGCCTCACCCATTGAAAAGCACTCAGAAAGGTCATGAAGTACGTCCAAGCGACCAAGAATCTCAATATATGTTATGGAGACAACCAAACTACCAATATTCTTGAAGGATACACAGATGCGGATTGGATAGGAAAAATCGATACCAGAAGATCGACTTCTGGATTTGTATTTCTATACAATCAAGGCCCAATCTCTTGGAATAGCCAAAAGCGGACCTCAGTAGCATTATCATCAACCGAATCAGAGTACATTGATGCCACGAATGCTACAAATGAGACAATTTGGCTGAGGCACATGCTAGCAGAAATCGACCTTGCACAATCACATCCAACGACCATCTTTTGTGACAACCAAAGCACCATAACTCTCTCTCTCAGTCCGAGATTTCATTCTTGAAGCAAGCATATCAAAATTAGATTAAGAGAGAAGGTGCAAAGCAAGGAGATATCCTTAGTCTAATGCAGGACAGAATCAATGGCAGCATATTACTTCACAAAGGCTCTATCAAATGAGCACCACCTCAAATTCAACGACATGTTGAATCTAAAAATCAAAAGTTTTTAGGATCCACATTAAGGGAGAGTGTTGGAATTCGATGCTTAGCCTCAAATCCATTCAATAATGAGGATCATGAAGATTTAGAAATAGAAGACTTGAATTTCTGAGTAGAGGATTGAAAAATTTAAGATCAAATTTTCTAGAAATTTTTGATACTGGATCGACTCAAAAAAATTTATATTTTTCGAGTCAGTATTTTTTGAGTCATTGTACATTTTTCGATACTTGTAAATTTCGATATTGTCAGTCTGAAATCTGACCCAACGACTTCACGTTGATAGTCCGTCCACTTTGTATATTCATTATTAGTAATGATGTGGTTGTAATAACTGCAACAAAAGGTTGTTGTAGATATTTTGTAGGATATCAATCTTATAATCTTCATCAAATTTTTTTTTTTGATTATTCGAGTTTCTATAGCTAGTGTTATCACACTCAATGATTGTAAGTTGAAGTTATCACTTCAAGCATTATACTCACTGTTTGATATTCATCAGAGTGCAAATTTCCAATCCCACTAATGTATCATTGCATTATACATTTGTCTAAATCATTCAATTTGAATATTCTACTGTTGTCTGTTGTGCTTCTGATCCTACACGTCAATCCCGCTCATAAGCTTTCGCTCATTCTTCCCACTGATTTTTGACATAAAGCATCATGTCTGTAAACTCCATAAGGCACTTTATGGCTTGAAGTAGTCAGCTAGAGCTTGGTCCCAGAGGATCAACACATTCCTCATCCAACATGGTTTTGAACCAAGCAATTCAAACCAAAGTAACAATCAGTCTCGATGGCGCAAATTATAGAATCTGGAAATTCAAAGTCAAAATGCTTCTGAAGGGTGAAGGGATCCAATCAGTGACCGAGCTCTCAGAGGTGCAGCCTCCAGAGGGAGACCCAAGGAGAGCTAAATGGATTAGAAAGGATGAGCGCGCAATGGCGATCATCATTTTGTCCATAAATAAAGATCTACTCATGCAGATTGAAGACTTCGAAAGCAACCATGCAGCGTGGGAAAGATTAAAGCAGAAGTATAAAGTGAGGACTGCAACTTCAGTCATGCACCTTCACAATCAGCTGCAATCCATACGGTGGGATGGCAACTAGTTGGATCAGCAGGTTGAGAAGATCAGAACGATCTTTTCTCAACTCGTTGCATCAGGACAGGAGCACCAGGTCCCAGCACCACAACAATTGATGTACTTCATGAAATCTCTACCGACGTCCTATCAGCCGCTGAGAATGCTCATATAGAGTCTACCAAGTATGACATTTGACAAAGCAGTCAGTCTTGTCACTGATGAGAGACTGATGAGAGACTAAGGAGAGGGAAGCAGTGATCAAGAGAAGGCTCTCTTCATGAAAGGAAAGAAGAAGAATAAAAACAAGCCAAGATTCGAAAAGATAAAGTCCTCGAATCAAGAATATTCTTCTTGCAATCACTACCACAAACCAGGCCATATGGCCAACAAATGCTGGTTCAATCCAGCAATACCTTGCATGCACTGCAAGAAGAAAGGACATTCTGCATACGACTGCAGATTCAACCCAAAAAGAAAAAACAAAGCTGAAAAGGCAAATGTTGCAGAGTCATCAAAGGATGTTGAAAGAGATGATGAAGCTTTCACGATACTCGACAAAGCTTCGACAAGCTACTCTGAACACGACTTCGATGTAGTCATCGATTCAGGAGCAACATCTCACATAGCCTGCAACAAGAAGATCTTGATCAACTTTCACGAACTCAAAAACGATAGAGCAGTGATTCTAGGCGATGGAAGTAGACATGATGTCAAAGGCATCGGCTCTCTACAGGTACGAACCTTGTCAGGCCAAGCAGAGCTGCCAGGAGCACTTTATGTGCCCTCACTTGGAAAGAATCTGCTATCTGTCTCCAAGATGGCAGATCTAGGCATTCGAGTTTTGTTCAATGGCAACACTTTGTCGTATGATCGAGAAGACTGTAGTGCATTTTTCTGGTCGAAATTTCAAAATTTCAGCAACTACAATCATTGATGCTGATTTTCTAGAAGAAAATGTTGTAAAAAAAGTGGATCTTGAATGGATCCAAACTCCCAAAATACTTGGCTAAGATCTTTGCACAACAAGCTACAAAAGCTAGAAATGGCAAAGCAACCTAATGCTACCTTTGATACACATGAACTTGACAAAGCATTCAAGAGACAAAAGAAACTAATAAAAGGTACTAATGGCAGCCAAAAACAACAGCATACCAGCCCTACAATAGCAGCCTACCACTTTTGAAAACCTCTTAAGATCATACACAAAAGCTTGAAGACAATACACAAAGCAATGCTCTCAATGGAGGAAGAAACTGTGACAATGATCTATTGATCTCTCTCAACAATACAATAAGTTTCTCCAACCTGTTCTCCACAAATTTCAACCTAATATAGGTGAGAGAGATGACTCTCTCTCCTCTCTCTAGAACCTAGGACCCAAATTTAGGACACCAATAGCCTAAAATAGCCAATTTTGGCCTATGTGTCCAAATAACATGATTTTGGTGTCATTTCGAAGGTCCTGAAGTTTGAGAATTCTTCAACATGAAACATATACTAAAATAAAAGTATCTAGGCCTCTTTTACACGTGTGAAATGTTAGATCCAAAACTATGTACAAAAATTGCTAATTTAGGCCTCAAACTAGCTAGGAAATGTTGACAATTTTCACACTCCCTCTTCAACTTAACTTGCTAGTTTTACAACACTACTTTGCTCCAAACTAAGAATGATCTCCATCATGATAATAGATCTCTTCTCATGGCATTCTAATATGTACAATATGAAGTACAACATAATTGATATAGATAATAGTGTCCATATAGGATGCTTCACTATTTCTTACATCAATTTTACATAGAATGGTGAACATGATACATGTAAAAGAACATAGAATCATAATGAAAGGATTCCTACATGTATCTGCCTTTGAGTTCTCTATAAAACAACAGCAAACAAGTTGTAAGTGAAAGTAACCAACAAGTGTTTGCATGCCTCCTCCACATTCCACTATGCCCATAGTGAATGCACCATGTATCTCCATGAATGAACCTCCATCACCACCTTGCCTTTGTAGATCTCCAATCCATGAAAGCCCTTGAGTGAATGAATGCCAAAATGATGTATTCTCTGCTCCATTTGAATGAGCAAAACCTGAACTTGAAATAATTGAAGTATCTCCACAAGATTTGCATACAACCCTTGCTACATTGTCAACAATTTGCCAATTTGCCAACACTAGGATGCTAGATCTTAAACTTTGCTCAAAAGTAAATATATTGACCACTTCAATATCTTTCAAGATTTGAATGAATGCATTTACTTGATCATAAGAACCAGCAATGATAACTATTCCATCTCCAAGATCCAAAGGATGCAAAACTATGGAACTAGTTTCATTGAATTTTGACAATTCCAACACATTGACATGACAATGTTCATACATGAGATAAACAAATAAGGTAGAGTAAAAGGACACTTCCTTGCTTCTCCAAGAACCTTACTTGAACCTGTAAAAACAGATCCAAAATGTTTTGCCCATGTGGCTCCCCTTTGATGCTTTTGACTAGCTTCCAATTGCTACTTGCCTCTTGGTGTTGATGAAGCAATTCAAGATCAACATCTTGATCTTCCAATAAAACATCAAGGACTTTGCATTTATAAACATCTTCAGATCTGAACCTCTGAAGATACTCCCTCTCAAACACATTATTAACATCTCACAAGATCTCATCATTGCTTGATTTCAACCTTTCACTATAGTTAGTGAAAACAATGTCACCATCGTAAACCAAAAGATAGATTTCTACAATTCTATCCAACATGAAGTAGAGTAGATGAAGCTGAGTATCAAACCTAATCAAACCAGCCCATTTGAGCTCAAACCAAACCTCAATGAGCTCACCAATGAGATCTTCCTTGCCTTGGAGAAATTGCCACTTGAGTTGCTCCATGTAGTCTTCTTCATCTAACCTTTTGCCACCTTGATCATGCATGAACACTCCACCACAATCATAGCAACCTTTGAGTTGATGAAGAGATGTAAGATCCATGCCTTGAATCTTCCCAAGAGTCACTCTTCCTTTGCCCTTTCCTTCACAAGACTCCCTCTTAATGATCACACCACAAAAGTTAGCAATCTCCCTCTTGATAGTTGCATCATAAGAAATGGAAGAATCTCGAACATTAGAAGCCATGAAAAGAATACATAGTTCCTTCAACATAAGAATGATTGAAGTACTTTTTCTTGTCAAACCTGGACTTCTAATCAATGATATAGGTAATGATAATGAACCCTCACTATCATTCACAAAAGCATCATTCAAAGTACATCCTACTTTGAACTCTTCACATTCATCTCTCCCTTTTGACTTGAGATCTTCCTCACCAAGTCTCACGATAGAACCTTTTGATCTACTTTCTTTATAAATACATGTGACACCACTTGTTTCACAAATGACTTTTTTGGACTCATCACATAAGATACAAAAGAAACTTTTTTTTCAATCATGCTCAAAGCACCATCTCTTTCCAAATGAGTAAATAAGTCATTAGCAACAACCATTTCCAAAGAAGAGTTTTCATCACCTCAATTGATGAAGTTAGCTCTCTTCTTACCTTTTTCATTTTTGCACTTTCCATGTAGTTCCATTGAGGAGCCACCAAGACTTGGAAATCTATGAGTAGAGGAGTTCAAACATGATACTAATTTAGCACCACATGACTCCATTTGACTAGTAGGTAGCACTAGTCCATCTTCAAGATCCAATGGATCCAAAACATTGATCATAGATTCACCAAAAGTTGCCAAGTTAGCACAACAATAACTATCTCCAAGAAGCTCATTAGATCTCAACCTAGATCTAGCATAAGGAAGTTCTGTAGACTTTGAGTAAGATCTACCAATCTTATTGATGCTAGGGATTGACTTTTGAAAGTTGAGAGAACCACCAACATCCATTTCATTCCTCTTGTTAGACATAACAAATGCATCAAGCTTGTAAAGTCTACCTTGTCTATTGCCCCTAGCAATCAAGACATCTCCCTTAGTAATGAAGCAAACATCCCCAACAAACTTTGTCTTGTACTCTTTTTTTAACATTTGACCAACACTTAGCAAATTCCTTGAAAGTGAAGGAATGTAAAGAACACCATTAAGCCTTACATTTCTATTAGTAGAAAGGCAAATAGGAATTGAGCCAATACCTTTGATCATACACTCACCAACATTTGGCATGTGAACGACTTTCTTGGTTCCAACATAAGAGATCAAAGAAGTAAAGAACTCCTTATGACTAGTCATGTGTGAACTAGATCCACTATCTATCCACCATGAATCCTTGTCACTTCCACTTGACATTAGACTTGAAGAACACATCATGAGAGAATCACAAGAATCTAGATCCTCATTAAAAGTTGGTTTGCTTGCTACCTTCATTACTTTGCTTCTTATGACATTCATTTGCAAAATGACCTTTTATCCCACAATAAAAGCACTTGAACTTTGACTTGTCTTTCTTTCTAAAAGAAGTAGAAGAGGAGGAGGAAGAGTGATCATCATGATCCGAGTTACCACCTTTGGACCATTTCCCTTTGCCTTTACCTTTGCCTTTGACTTTGCCTCATATGTGCACAATCTGCTACTATGCCACTTTTTACTGATATACAAATGTGGCTATGTTAAAGAGTAGCTATGAAATTCTATGGCATGTTCAAATGTCATACTCAATTTTCAAATGACAGTTATATCAAAAAAATTAGAGCTATTTTTACTATGTTACTATTTCTAGTAAGTTTGTTAAATAGCAATAAGATTTTTCTAACAACACTCATAAGTGACTTTGATGGATGATAATATCGATAGTTGCTAAGTAGTTTCATTAAATGGCAATTTTTTGCCATATTGTAATGATGAAATGTACTTTGTATCATGATTATTAAAGGATGCCCAGGTACCTTCAAGGCACTGACTTAAGTTTCAAGGAAAGGTCCAAAGGCTAAGGGTCCTGCAAACAACGACAAGCAAAGTTCAGTTCAAGACAAAGACAACAAACCAGTGAAAATACCCTTTTGAAGATTAAGGATGTCCTTGAATAATTAGGACCATGACCTTATCATAAGGTCCAAAAAGATTCCACAAAATAAAATACGTTGGCAATTTCAAAATCATTCAAACAATAATTAACCATAATCCACCAGAGATTATCGAAGAAAATTTGGAGTTCTAGCTCAAATCAAGGACTTAGTAACATTGCTTCACAATTGAAGGGGTTCTGGATAAACATCGATGAATCCTTATCGATTGAGGACACTGCAATATATATGAGTCAAAATAAACTTTTGCAGGTGAAAATGCTTATAAGACATTCAGGTGCCTTGGACAAAAAGAATTGTCGAGGTCGACACAATGCGAAAGATTGAAATACAACCTGATTGATCAATTTCAAAATTATGTTGAGAGGCCAAACGCATATTCATGTGATGGTTTTCAAAATGAAACAAAGAAATGATGTGAAAGGTGCTATAAGCTTTATTGAAGGTCAATTTTGAAGAAAATACACTTCTAAAAGTCATTGGAAGAGGTCCTACCATGGACTCTTCGATAATTCAGAGCCCACATATCCTTAATCGACACTTGTCAAATGGACTTGAAACCTTTTATCAAAATGAGTAAAGTCGAATTCCATGAAATGGATTCAGTGGAAAACAACAAGAGGATGGTGTTTGGAAGTGAGCGGTTGGTAACCTCTCTCATTCTCTCTCACGAGGCATTCTGAAAGGGGGGCATTCATCAATTCGTTCGTTCCAGTGTTCGTGGCAATGTAGAGGAGAGGCTGGCTTTTGTTATGAGCGAAGAGCATCCTAGTATTCTGGTCATGAATAGAGGCATGGATTCTTTTGCTGTATTCTCTTTCTTAATGATTTGATTTTATGCTGTTTGATCCTGGAGTATGATCATGGGAAGAAGACCTTTCATGCAGATTTATGTGCACTCTTGCCTACTAGTTCATCCCTGGTCAGCAGACATTCATTTCTCTGCTTGAATGTGATGGACAACCCTCCTATTGTCTCACTGGACAAAGTCTTCTCTCTCTCACCACTCCTCATCCATCTGCGCACCTGCTCTCCATCTCTGTACCTGCGCATCTTTTTCTCTCCCTTACTCTAGTGGTATCCTAGTTCATACTGCCATAGAGGATTTAGAAGGTTTAGAAGTCATATCAATGCTCCTAATGTGAAAGAAATTGGACAAATACGAAAGGGAAACATACATCTTGATGAAAAAGAAAAAGAAAAAAAAATATTGAATATTCCACATGGAATTGACCTTGTGAAATCCTTTATATGTGTTTTGATTTTGAATGGACAATCATTATTTAATGATTGTATAGATGAAAAATGAATGATTGTAACTGTTGATCATGATGGTAAAAATTGTTGTTTGGACTTGGTGATATTTGTGAGATGTGTGAGCAAGATTGAATGTTTTCATGGTTGAGTAGTACAACAGTTTCAAGATTTGTAGAAGTAAGGTATAGTGTTGGACAGAGAGGTGTAGGTGTGAAGCCTAGCCCCACCATCCTAACCTAGTGGGTGCCATCTTGAAGTAGACAAGGAAAGTCACTCAAGAGGACTGTATCGAAATTGCACGTCTTGAATGAGTGTTATTCATACTTGATAAACAAAAAGAAGAAAAAAAAAATTTGTGAAAAAAAGAAGAAGAAAACACTTAGAAATGAAAGATGAAGAGAACTACCTAAAGAAGCTATAAGTATTACAAACTAAGTCTAATTGAAAATTGAAATCAACCATTATCACCAAAGTTATAACTGAACAAAAAAATCATTTGTATGATCATTTCACAATAATTCAATAGAACATTTAAAAAAAAAAATTAAAACGATGTCAATGGATGAAGAAAGTGCCAGTCTACCCAGTTTTAATGGAAATGAAAATGAAGATGCAGATCTACATATTCAAAGATTCATGAATGTGTGTAGACAAAATTATGAAGAAGAAGATGAGGATATGTTTAGATTATTTCCAGTAACATTGGATAATCTTGCTCTTGAATGGTATTCTGTATTGAATCAAAAGAAAATTTGCAATTGGACAAAACTTAAAACAAGCTTCTTGGATAGATTTAGAAGATGGAATTACTCTTCTGATATTATCAAATTACTAAGTGAAATTAAATTGAAACAAAATGAACCTATCAAAAGCTTTGTTGATAGAATCAATTGTTTGGCTAAAAGATTAAGTGAAAGACCAGGAGAAGAGTTTTTCTTATCTTGGTTTATATCAGGTTTGCCTGATGACATGGCATATAGTATTCTCTCAAAAGTTCCTAAGACTTTTGAGGAAGCTATCTCTAGGGCAGTTGCTATAGAACATGCTGATAAGATGATGACAGAAATAGAAGAACTTGATAAGAAGAGTTGGAGAGATAGATCCTTGGATGAATTTGATGTAGGAATCTCTTCCTACTATGCTAGAGTATCATCTATTTCTAAATTTTTTACAGAAAATGAATCTTGTTATTCTGATGATCCTATTCAAACAAATCAACTTATTAAAATTAAAGAAAATATTATGGTGCAAGAAGGATGTAGTAAAAATGTTGAATATGATTATAAGATTGATCAATCAAATGAAATTATTGTTGTGATTGAAGAAAACAATTGTTGTGAAGATACTCAAGATGTGGTGCATTCCATTGATGTCTATCCGGAACTGATGGAGTCTTTATATAATGATAATGAAAAACTGGAAAATATATATGATGCTATAATTGATAAATATGCTATTGAGGAAGTAGAACAAGAAGGTCAATCAAATTTTGTTGATTCTAACTTGTTGCAAAGTCAATGTCTTTTGAAGGAAGAAATGCTACCAAATGACATATGGATATCACAACGTGAAAGTCAAATATTACCATTATTAGATAATGATCAAGAAATTGATGATAGTTTTGTTGGAGTAGAAGAATTCATAAAGAAAATCATTACTTCCAATATGGGTGGCATTGATGAAAGGTTTCAAGGTCAAAATATAACTTCCATTCTTCCCAAGAAAAAAAATGATGACCCATCTGATTCAAAGAAAGATCAAAAGGATTTATCATCTAAGATGGATGAGTTACAAGTTGTTCATGAATATGATGAAGAGTTAGAATTAGAATTATCCAAGTTGGATCACTCATCTTTGAAGCTGATTAATAATGAGCTATATGAAGAAACTAATGTAAAAAACCAGAATGAAAGAGAAATGGAAGATTCTAAAAAAATATATACAATATACGATAATGAGATTTGTACCAAGAATACAAATGAAAATGTTCTTCAAGAGTTTAGCCATTGGAATAATGACTATGTTAATTCATTATATGGTACAGATATTGAAATATTAATCCATGATAAATTAGTGTTTACACTTGTGGATCAAAATGTTATACATGATAAATTGATCAATGACATATCTACTAAAAAGAAAATGAATGAAAGTATTTATAATAAATATATGGTAAATGAATCTTTGGATCTATTACCATATCAATATAGTATTATGTAATCTTTTGTGATTATAATACTCTATCAAAATTTTATGAACTCAGAAAAATATAACTACATACGAGCATTAAAACCTCTAATTGACGAAATACTAAGAAAGCATGATAAGAGGTCGAGAAGTGATTATAACTACAAAAGAGCTAAAGATATTCAAAATAAAGTCTATGAAAAAAATGGTGAATATCAAAGAAAGTCCGAAAAAATCAATGGTTTTAAATATTACAAGATTATTTGTAATAATTGGTATAATATGATATTAAGTCATCGTACATAGGAGATGCTTCATGATAATTACCATAAGAAATATCTAGCTGGTTAGGATCTACAAAAGTCCAGTTGTGATATTGGACTAAAAAATGGTGCACGAAGAAGCACATTTTTTTCTATCTTGATAATGTACTCCATGTAGTAAGCCTTCCAACGCTTTTGGTTTCAGGTCCATGAAACCAGGGGTCGTGAGCAACAATTCAAGGGACAACAAACGGAGACTAGGTATAGGAAAACACAGCCTAATTTTCAACAAAAGGCTGCAGAGTACAAGTATTGTATGATGAGTCAAAAATTGAAGTCAGTTCCAGAAAATTTTACCCGGTTGCTTGCAAATAGACCAATCAACAAAGTATAATACCCAATCTTAATGCGGAAGTTCCAATAAGTGATTCTCTGAACACCCTTTGTAATGGAGATAAAGGTGAACTATGTACTGAGCTGATATTTGTAGAATGTACATCAGAGATCTAAAGATGGGAGAGCTAAAATATCCTGGTCCCTTGAGTACGGCTTAAATAGTGCATATATAATATTGTAGATCTGCGTGGATAGAAACAATAGTCTGCGATTGGATCGCAACTACAGAGCTGAAATACTCTACAAAAACAAATTAAGCAGGACGAGAGTATTAATTTTATCGAATTGCACAGAACAACGACGAATAACAATATGACAAAGTTTTGCTTCTACTATAGCCAACAATAGGCAAGTAGAAGAAAATCATTCGACCTATTCCGAATTCATGCGGACGTTAAATAAAGAAAGCAGCTGTCAAAGAGCCGTCATATTCCTGAATCCTAAGTACGAAATCCCGAATAAAAGATTTAAATTTGAACTGCCAGCTGGTCACTAATGGATTTGTCTTCCCTGAGTCTACCGATTGCGCCCTCAAGTGATGGGACATGAGGATTCTCGATAAAGTTGTAGGCAACATCTACAAAATTATATGCAACATCAGATATGCAAAGCAAGGACCAAAAAATCGGTTTGTTAGATGATTTTGTACATCATCTACGCATCAACATAGATCAGTCAACAAATGTACATTCAAAATTTGTTGGAAAAGCATAACATGGTAGATTGCAAATCAGCAAATTCTCCAATGAATCCAAGTTTATGCCCACAATCTAAGAAAGAAGTAAAAAAATTGGAGAAGTATCCTTATCATTCATTTATCGGCTCATTGATATATGCTATGGTATGTACTATATCCAACATATCATATTCAATTGATACATTGAGCCAACCCTGATTTTATATATTGAAAGACTCTTTCATGAGTTCTAAGGTATTTACAATCCACAAAGAATTTATGCATACCTTATGGAGGCAGCTCATGTGAACTTTTCACACGTGTGAGGACATCCAAAAGTGTGTGATTGATATTCTAAGGAGCGTGTGATTGCACATCATCTATCTCTTGATTGTAGCTACCAATCTATCTTGACAATCTTCAAGGCAAGCGCACACAAGCACACATTTATCCACCAAAGAGCTATCAAAAGCTATCACTAACATAATGACATGATACAAGTTCTGTTTTTTTCTCTCAGCAAGACCATTTGACTGAGGCGAATAGGAGGTAATGTATTGTTATTCAATGTCATTGTTAAGGCAATACTCCTTGAATTCGGTGGAAATATATTCTCCCCCGTTGTCGAACCTCAGTGTTTTGATTCATTTGCCAGTTTGATTTTCTACGTGCTCTTTGAATTGTATGAACTTGATGAAAGCCTCCGATTTTTGCCTAATGAAGTAAACAGCTGTTCTTTGAGAGAATTCGTCAATAAAAGTAATAAAATACTTTGCATCTAGCAATAAAAGAGTTTGCATAGGTCCACATATATCTGAATGAACAACTAACAAACCTTTTGTTGCATGTCTATGACTCAATCTAAAAGAAATTTGTATGTTCGTCTTGGTGATGATAGCACTCACACTATTGAAAGTAAAGGTACTGTAAGATTGAGGTTCCAACGTGATCAATTCGAACTAGTGTATGTTTCTAAACTCTCTACAAATCTATTATCAGTAAATAGAATTATAGATTTAGGTCATAAAGTGGAGTTTGAGTCTGATCAATGCAAAATTATCGATAAGAATAATAAGATCCTTGCACTCGGCAAGAGGCATGGATACTTATATAGACTGGCACATTGTTATTCTGATTCTAGTCAAGTCTTGAAAACTTCTGTTCTTGTCAATAAAGCATTACTATGGCATCATCGCTTAGGACACTTGAATTATACATCTGTTTCAAACATGTCTAGGCAATCCCTACCACTTGGTCTTGACTATCCTTCTGGCAAAGTCGATCTCCCTGTCTGTCATAGTTGCATCCTTGGAAAGCAGACTATAGGAATGGAAAATTTTCGATAGTGTGAGTGCTATCATCACCAAGATGAACATACTTCTTTGACTATAAAGTTGCCTTCTGCTATCATCATCCAAATTTGCATATTTGTCTTTGACTATAAAAGTGCCTTCGTCCATTTTTTGACTTCAGTAGATGATGTAACTATATCTTTTTGTTGATCATGTTGCTTGCCTGCATTCTTCGCTTTGAGAATTTGGCAATCCTGGATCTCATGGTTATTGCGCTTGCAATATCTGCAAAACATCTTCTTCTTCGACAAATGTGGATTCGATAATTGTTTTTGACTTTGAGTCTGCTTTTGATTCGATGCAGAATGCTTGGAGCTTTTTTGCTTCTGTCGTTTTGAGCCCGTGTTGACATATAGAACATGAGACGAAGAGGTAGATGAAGTGTCTTGACTTCTTCAATTATCTTCTTGCAATAACATAGTGATAACTCTTGTCAGAGTTAAATCTGAGTGTGTCATAATGATCATCATCGTTCTCATATGTAGAGGGTAGGCTTGAAAGCAATGTCATGATTGCATCTTGATTGTCTATGACTGATCTGACAGTGGCCATCTGTTGCAAGAGATTCTTAAACTGGTTAATATGATTCTGAAGAGAATCATTATTTGATATCTTGAGAGTGAAAAACTTCTTTTGAAGATGTAACTTGGTAGTTACGTCTCTCACATCATATAGTGAGCTCAAGATGTCCCAAACTTCTTTTGAAATTTTGGCTTCAGCTATGTGGCCAATCTAAGTATCTGATATATTGAGGATAATAAGCACAAAAGCTTTACCATCCTTCGATTTCCATTTTGAGTCTTCTATGTTGTCTTCAGGCTTCACTTCCATACCCGTAACAACATCCCACAACTCGTTGGCGATTAGCAAGGTCTTCATCTTAAATTTCAATACATCATAATTGGATCCATTCAGCTTGTCTGTGATAAGACCGGCTTTACTTTGAGAATCCATATGAAACTTTAGTCTCTCGACATTAAGAGAGATACTGTTCTATGGAAATCAATTCTCTGATACCAAAACAAATTGATTTGAACTGAAGAGTAATGTGATATCGCAAAAGATATCAAGTATAAGAGCTTGCACTCTGATATAGTATTAGGCCTTGAAGAATCAACGCTTTGATGTCATGTTGGACATAGAATTGAATAAAAAGAATTCGAATGACAAGAAGCAGAAACTTATCATGCGCAACAGAATAAACTATCTTTTTCTTTCTTTATGCATGACTACGCCTATCAATTTCAAACAAAACAATAGTGATATGAATCATGGTCGATCTTATAGTAACTAATTTTGAAATCATTAGTACTATAGTGATTACGTAGCCAAACATTAAGCACTGAATAATAATCAGTCGTGAAGAACTATAGAAACACACATTCTGAGACAAACCTGAATGCAATAAGAAGATAGTATCGATTCAGTATAAAAATGAAACAAATGTAAATGAGTACAACAAGTTGTGGATCAAAGCCGCGTACCTAAGCTAATTCTGAACATCTAAATAAGTCTAAACTAAGCACAACTACTGATAAGCAGCAAGTGCAATAACAATCTCTAATCAATTCTAAAGAATTGAGCTAGAATGCTCAAGAGTGTTCAAGCTCACAAACTTGAGAGAGAGAACGCTAACTATTCAATACTTGATGATTGATCTTCATGCTTCAATGCTTGAGATGTAACAGCTATTTGTACTAAGCAATTAGGTCATCAAATGCATCATTCAGTTGGCTATGATGTGTTGGCATCCATCCAGTTAGGACTTAGTTAGGACTTTTCAGAAATTACTTGCTGATGAATTAATGCGAGTCGGCGGCTTTGGTCATAAACAGTTTGTCTGCAGATTTAAACATAAACTGTCACTTTGCATAAATGAACATAAACTGTCATGTGAAAACCCCGACACTGTGAGCCGTTTTTGAGTAGTTATGTAGATTGTGTAGAAACACGAAGGAATCTGTAGGTCTGTATAAAAGTTGGACAAAGATTAAAATGTTTATTAGTCGATTAGTAGGAGAATAATCCAACAGACGTCCATGGAGAAGCACATATCTGAATTGGGATCTAAAAACACTCTGATAATCCAGAAGGTTATCTAGCTAAACTAGGAGCTTAAGATTGCCAAACAACACGAAGCAAAATCATAAGCGGAGCTAAAAAATGCCAAGCAATCTATAAGGACTTTGGAAGGTTATGTGGCCACACTCCAAAATACTTTGACAATAGTGTGAGATCAAGTTGACCAAGCAGTTCAGGATGCCAAACAACAAGTATTGCTACTACAAGGGCAACTGGACATGGCAAACCTTGATCGAGAAAGGATTCAAGGTGAATTGGATGCTACCACCTTTGAACGAGACACCTATCTATAAACGAAATTGCCAGACCATCCTGTTCCACCAGAGGAGGTCAGATATTTATTCAAAAAGGTTGAGACATATCACATCATATTGGCCGAATTCTAGGGCCGATTTGACAAATTCAAACAAACGGCATTGGCTAAGTTAAAAAAGGCAAAATCCATCATCAAATAATACAAAAAAGCAGCCGCTCAGGTTCTAGAGACAACCTCATAGATTCAAGTACCATTGATGCCTATGTTCTTGCCATCACATCAAGATCAGGGTCAAGAGGATACTAGAATGGATCAAGGGGCAGAAGTTGCACTACGGTTGGACAGATTCTTGGAGAGCTATCAACGAGTAATGGATATTTGATAATTAGATTGTATAGGAGGGTACAGGTTTCTGATGGAGCTATTCTACTTGATATGCTATGGATCGTGGGTGAGTTGATCATCACGATAGTTGGATCTACTTTGCATTTAGTTTGGTTGGATTGACATGATGGATATAGTGGTGAGATAGGCTCCTTGGTGGAAAACATATGTACTGATCAAATTAGAGCTAGCAATGTCAAGCATGGGAGGTTGAGCCTACATGAGATGTAGGAGAGGCAGATCATCATCAGTATCTCTGGGAGATAGGGTTTGCATGAATGTGTGCTTGCATGTTACCTTGTCATAAGAGTCTAGATCTGAGTCAGAGTTGTGTGTGTTTATGCATTTGCTACATTTGAAACAAAGTAGTCATTTTATGCCCATTGACTTGTCATTATGTCTACTAGCTATCTATTTGGTACAATCCTATGGTGGCAGTAAGAATTCCTCAGGTAGTCATTCATTTATATCAACTTTACAGGTTCATTCTTATAAGTGTCTCAGCCTAGCTAGATGGAGGATCCATGCATGTTGGAGATTTTACAACATGTACAATTTTTCTCTTTGTAATCAATAACTCTTGATGTGCCATCTTTGAGAGCTTGTGCACTAGATCCTAGTTGAATTTTAACTATGCCTTGTACTCGACCTCAATGGAAGAGAGAGAAATTGTTGATTTCTTCTTTGAGCACCATGAGATAGCTCCATATCCAAGATATTTAGCATATCTGCTTATGAATTCTTATCTATGTGATCTTCTATTAAATATAAATCTCAAAATCCACAAAGACTAGGTGTAGGTATGTCGTACAATATGACAAAATCTCTAGATCCTGAGATGCATCTTCGGACTCTTTTCCCACATATCAGGACCTTTTATCTAGCTTCCAATGAGTCTTATTAGAATCTTGCATGCATTGACTTATCTAGTAATAAAATAGCTAAGACCAGGTCTTGTGATGGTTAGCCAAATAAGAGATTCGATTAGCTTCCTATAGAGAGTAATGTCCTTAAAGGATATTTCATTACCTCTTATAGTTACTTTTACATTAGATTCAATAGGTGTAGAAACAAACTTGCAATCATCCATTTGGAATCTTTTAAGAGTAGAATAGCATACTTCTCTTGAAAAATGAAAGGGTTTTTAGAATTCCTACCGAGTCTCTATTCCTAAGACATAGTGAAGTAGACCAAGATCTTGAATCTCAAACTCCTTGAGAGCGATCTTGATATCATATATATGTTGTTTATTATTGCCCCTCAAAATGCTATCATGTACATAGATCAAGAGGATAGTAGCATCATTACCACATTTTCTAAATTAGAGTGAATGATCATGCTCACTCATCATGAAATTTCTAAAGAGTAAGCCCAGCATACCAACTCCTTGGTGCTTGCTTAAGCCCATAAAAACTCTTTTGAAGAAAACACACAAGATTGGGCTTGTCTTGAGAGATTTATCCCTTGAGTTATCCCATGAAAACTTTCTCTTCAAGCTTACGAGTGATTAGTAGCATCCATTTGCCATAGATGCCATTCAAAAAGTGAAATGCCATCTTTGCCATGGGAGCAAAGGTTTCATCATAATGAATCCCATACTCTTGAGCATATGCCTTTAACACCAAATTTTCATTGAACTTATTGATTGATCCATCTTGGTTTGTCTTCACCTTGGAGATGCATTTGCGTCCAATTGCCTTGTTGTTCTTTGAAGCTTCACTAACCTCCAAGTGTTGTTCTTCATGAAAGCTTGATGTTCATGATCCATTGCTTGGATCCATTCTTCCTCTTGCACTGCATCTTCTACACAAGAAGTTTCATCAAAAGATGTGAGAAATGTTAAAAATTTACATTTATGGACCTTGAATGGATCTAGCATGATCCACATGCATGAGATTTTGCACACTGCCAAATCTATCGTGATCAACTCGAACTTTATCAAGCTATCAACCAAGATTTGGATCTACACAAGAGCTCTTGAACACAAAAACTAATCATCCATCAAAGACAAGCCATTTCCATGCACATCCATGAAGAAACCAAGTGTTACTCAAGATTTTAGAGAGAGACAAACATCCTCTCTCGATTAGAGAGAGAAAAATCAAGAGCCCTCACATAGAGAGAGAATGTACAAGAGGATTTGACATCAAAACCATTCTATTTCTCAAAAGTATTTCAAGTACACTGAGAGCTCACATCCATATAGTGGTCGCTCGAGTTCCTACTCAATAAAGCATGTGGTAACCTCTAAACATGATTAGATCCATAATTTGCACCGCATAATTTGATTGGACCTCAAAAATCAATGTGATGAGGATTTGACCTATGGCACACTACTTCCAATTTGCATCCCTACAATCTAGGACATGTGTCAACACCTCTTGGGACTCGAGATGGATGGTTTTTTGCCTATGCCTAATCAGGCATTTGATTTGTACAAGTTATGAGGAGATTGAGGTCCATCTTCATGATGATACTTGGCATGCTACAACTTGACTAGCTTTTGTCTAGTTTTTCATTGCTCCAAGAAACTAGCTATTTTATGACATGAATTAGGCCTACTATTCACACATGGGAACATGCTCCACACATTTGTAATTGAGTTATGTACATGAAAATGTAAAATCCTCAAGTTATTATTTGCATAGTTTTTGCACATTTGCATTTGTTTATTTGTAAGTTATTACTACATGCCTCCCAACAAAAATCTTAACTACTTTTATTTGTCATCTATACAAATTTTTGCTTGATGAATATGCTAGATCTATTCAAAACTTAATTAGCTGAAAACTAGCTTCTCAAGTAGATACTTTGGCATGGATTTGGTGAGAAAACTAGCCAATAAACCTGATATTGTTGCAAGGTCACCATAGCCATGACAAAGCTTCCTTGATTAAAAAACATTTCCAAGCACCATGAAGAGCTTTCCACCATTTGAGCACTTTTGCCATTGATTTCTTCCATCCTTGAAGAACATGATTAAGCTCCTCCTCCTTGAAGAAATCCATCATCATGTTGTTACCAAGATGTTGAGGATTAGACATATCAAGATTAGCAAGACTATGCATGCTAAAATAACAAAGAATTTGCATCATTTATTTATGCTTGAATTCCATACTAATATTAGATTTAATGAGACCAAATACTTCATTATGGATATAAGTTTCCTTGAAGGATGATTCATTCATTCTCATTATAGTTTTATTTTACAAATTGCCTCAAAACATTAAAAAAGACTATCACCCTACAAATGGATGAAGTAACCAATCCTACTTGCATAAAATATGAGAGCAAGTAGATAGATATTCCATACATAAACTAATGACATGCTATCGAATCACAAAACTTCAAATTCTTGTATCCCATCCAAGCATCATGGAATTTTCTGAAGTCTACTTTGAGATTCAATCCATCCTAAGTATAGACCTCCTTTCTAAAGTTTTAAAATAGCTTCCATAATTGATATAGAGAATAGTGTCCAAATTGGATGCTTTACTATTTCTTACATCAATTTTACACATCAAGATGTAACTAGAACATGAAGAACCAAATAGAATGTAAATGCAATCATTCCTCCATGCTTCCAACTTTAAACTCTTTGGAAACTAATAGCAAACAAACAAAAAATGTGAGTAATCAATCAATGCTTGCATGTCTCCTCCATCTTTGTCCTTTCTTGACATGTCTCCATCATAAAACTCCCTGAATGATTCTCCATCTCCATCTTGCCACAATCAACCCTTGGAAATCTATGAGTAAAAGAGTACAATAATGATGTTAATCCAACTCCACATGACTCCATATAACTAGTAGTAGCACTAGTCCTTCAAGATCTACTTGGCACAAGAAAATGACCATAGATTCACTAGAAATTAACAATTTCCAAGTATTGACACCACATAGCTCAACACTTGAGAACTTAGAAATGAATGTGTGATATAATGAGCCTCCCATAGCTTCATTTCCATTAGCAAAACTAGCCAAGAATGTGGTTTGAAATTAGGTCCACAGTTGTCTCTTTGGTGAATACTAATTTCTATTTCAAGATTCTTCCTGCACGTTTATTGATGCTTGATCTAGGTTCAAATGCAACCTACTTTATTTGTATGTCTGCTCATCTGATACTTGTAGAAATCATGGCCGAATTACTCGAAGTCAACTTCATTGACTTTCTACATCATAACAAAGGGTATCCATTCTCGTCTATTCTACGTTCGAAATGTCAAGCTATTCTAAGAACATCGAAGACCTGGCCATCTTCGATGACTTCAACCGTCAGTTCACTAAACAGCTTCGAAGTGTTTGACTTTCTGACTGCTTCAATGAGTGACAATGAGCAACATACTCAGCTACTTCTATCCGAAGTGTTCGAAGTATCTGAAGTGCACAACTTCATCAACAACTTCAGAATATGTTTGTTGATTCTATGCAAGACAATGTTTGCTCAGAATCTCTATGTTTGCTAAATACTCTAACTCTTTTCCTATTGGCAATCTAGCAAATTCCAGTTAGCCTACATCCAACAGGGCTTGCTCTGGCTTTCTCAAGCAAACTAGCATAGGCTGGAAGAGTAGGAAATTTAGAAGGAAGTGTTGAGAAACAAGCTTTGACTACTACTGATGAGAATCGAGCTCTAATTCCACTGTTGGAAATCAAGCTTTGACTATTCATGATGAGAATCGAGTTCTGATACCAATGATGCAAAAAAATCACGAATAAAATCGATTCAGATGGAGTTCGGATATGATTGCTGGTCACTGCCCACTGTATCATTCCTACAATCCTCTAGAATGTAGACTAACACTGCTAACCTACGTTTAAGTTAATTTAGCATTAGAGAAAGTTTGAGTTCAAAAAGGGCCACATATGAATTCGTGCCAAGATCTCTTTTGCATTTTGTTACTATTTTCAACCAGTATCTTTGAATTGCTGTAGCTTTTAAGTAGTAGCTCAAAAGTATAACATCTAATATATCATTGGAGACAAGCGCTTTCCAATGCACTAATTTTTGTTGCATTCTGATATGGCAATCAAAAGTTATGCCATTTTTAGTGTAGACTCAAAATGTGACTCAAAGAAGTAACGTTACGTTAAAGCCACTATGTCAAGAAACTATTGGGCCACATGTACAAAATGTGCAAAAAGTACAAAAAGGAAGAAGAGTGGATCCTAATCTGATCCTCAAGAGGGATTGGTTGTCAGATTACTTGATCTATCAATCTACTTGAGATTAAGATCAATCTAGATCAATTCTAGACGCAAAATCCTAACAAGAACAATCATTAATTGAAGGTAGGTGTACTTTTTGGTTTCCCACGTGTGAAACCCTGTCTGAGTACGGAATCCAACCTGAAAATCAAGTACACATTGATAGCACCTCAAAACAATCAAAACAAATGTAGACAAATGGAGAGAATCACTCAAAATTGCTTCCAAAACCAAGATTGGTGTCTCACATTGATTATGGCCAAATGTAGCTCTATATATACAATAAGTGGGAGCTCGTGGTACTGATCATCCCTTTGATCCCACATGTGTGAAGGTGCTTTGTCATATGATGATTCATCATGCAAAACTGACACTTGGACAAAACCTTCTATTTTGAGCACTTTTGGTCCATTTTCCTTCTATATGGAGATCTACTTGGAACTCTTCTAGAAGTCAAAATTTTCCTACTTCAGCTTATTCCACACATGTGAGCTGTCCTCTACACATGTGATATGACACCTAACCAAAGGATGTGGCTCATGCAATCAATAGATTGATGCCATGTGTCATATGTCTAGAAAACTAGTTTTTGGCCTTTTCAGCCACTAGAACTTGAATTAAATCATATATACAACCTATATGATTATGGTACATGATAAGTACATTATTTTCACACGTGGGAACAGGCTCCACACATGTGTGTTTATATATATACAAGATTTTTGGCCTCTACCAAGCTTATTTTTGCATTTTTCACACTCCTAAAAAATCTAGCTTGATGGAAAACATGATGATCTTGAACTTGACTCCATGGGCTGAATTGGTCCTTGCTAGTTCAAAAGGTGTGGAGATCAGCCAATGAGCTTGATGTTGATCTGAAATCACCATATCCATGATAGTGCTTCTTTGATGTTGACATCTTTGATGAGCTTGAGAGCTTTGCACCATCCTAGCACCTCCAAAAATTGATTCCTTCCAATTTTCATGTAGATGCTTGACCTTGAGGCTTGCTCCTTCTTCATGTGCATGCTCCTCCATGAGAAAATAAAGATTTCTTCTTGACTTATTAGGATCACAAAGATCTAACATCATGTTACCATGATCTAGAGAATTAGACTTATCCAAATTGGCAAGGCTATGCATGCTATAATAACAAAGTGTTTGAACCATATCTTCATGCTTGTTTACCATGCTAATCTCAGATCCAATGAGGCTAAATACTCCATTATGGAGATAAGTGTCTTTAGAAGATGATTCACTTACTCTCATAAAGAGTTTACAATTTGCCTCAATACAAATTTTCAAACTATGAGTGAAAAAATCACTTTTGCTCTTACATGACTCAAGAGCATACATTTGATGAAATAAAAATTTGCTTTCTGATTGATTTAAAATCAATTTCAACCTTTTAAGAACATCATCTATGTTCTCAAGAGAGACTTCATACTCAACTAGTATGGCTTTACTCCAATTTGGAGATGCAATGATCTCACTAAAGCAAATTGATTTATCAAATGACATAAGAGAAGTAAGTATGAGATGTATACCACATGAGATATGCTCCTCTTTCCCTTGAAATGTGAGCCACATGGAATCAACCATATTTCTTGAGTTTCTTTTTGGAATCACAACTTGAGAAGTTCTCTCCTCCTCAATCCTTGGCACACTTGAACCTTGAGATGATTCTTTAAGATCCTCTTCATGGTGCTCCTTCTTGATGGAAATCCGAGACCTCCATGTCTCATAATGATCACAACAACTATGACCACACAATATGCACTTCCTATGATTATCAAAATTACTTATGCTAGAAACATAAGTCCAGAAATCACCACAACTTGGCATGATTTTTCTAATATTGAAATCAAAAGGCATTTCCATCTCAATAAGGCTAACTACTTGCTTATGGATATAAGTGTCCACTTTGGATGCTTCACTTATTTTCATAAGAAGTTTACAACTTGCCTTTAAGATTGAAAACTTACAATTTTCATCTTTATGAATGAACACATCATTCATGATCTTATTGAAACCAAAAGATCCTACATTATGAAGATATTCCCATTTCCTTGACTTCATAACTAATGTAAGCTTACAAGGAAAACATATTTTGCTATCTTTTAAGGCATCACACTCAACTAGTATTGCCTTAATCCACCTTTGAGATACAAAAATCTCTTCAGAGCAAAATGGTTCTTCATAAGTTGACATGAGAGCATAAATGAAACTATTTTCATTTTGTGATTGCTCCTTATTCTTGATTGATTTATCTTGGATAATAACAATAAGTTTGAACTTGTCTAAAGTTCCAAGCAAAATACTTTCCAAGAACATAAAATAGATCCAAGTTACTTTCATGAAAGTGACATCTATCTTTGCATCTTGAACCAAACAATGCACTTCCAAATGAAAAATTTCAAAAGATTTGACATGTGTTGTGATGGACTCTTGAAGACAAATCTTGCAAGTCCTTGTGAGACTCCAAGCCTCATTCACCTTTCCACAAAGGAAACACCTTTCCTTGGACTTGTCCTTCTTGTATTTGCATTTTGAACTTGAAGCTCCATCCTTCACCTCGGCCCCCTAGCTTTAGTTCTCCTTGGATGGACTGGTCTTCTTTTTGTAGCATCTTGAGAAAAAATATCCTCCCTTGCCACAAAGGTTGCACTCATGATTCTTTCTTTCCTTCAATAGGATTCCACCTATTGATGCCATGTGAATAAAAACTTGTGATATGATTCTACAAATGTAATTTGTGACTTTCAAGAGACTAGATTTGAACATCTTCAACAATCTAGAAGGATCTACAAAAGATCTAGCTCACAAACCTAAGAATCCATCTTCACAGTAATGACTAGTCACTTGGAAACTTTGCTTTGATCACTAAGAGAAAAGCACACAATCTTTGAATCAAATCACTAAAGAAATCAGATCCAATATCCTATTGGACTCATCAAATACCAATGACTCTTTCTTTTGAAAGTTGAAATGGATATGAAAAAGATTTGACACCTAGATTTTTCTTTTCACTTGACTAGTTCTCTCAACACTTGAGATTCTTGAACAAAAGATGGATTTTGTTTCAAATACATGAAAATCAAACTTAATCACTTCTTTTGGACTCACTCTTGACCCAAATAATCTCACACTTGAGATTTAGAATGAATTTGATTTCATTTGACAACAAACTATACCACCAATGTTTCACAAAGCTTAAAAAATTAGACAACTAGAGATTCACAAAGATCTCAACCATGCATGAATACTCAAATATGGACTCCTCCTCATTCTAGACATCCAATGGGATCTCAAATTGACCCTCACACTCTCACAAAGAAAGTTGAATAGAACTAACTTAAGTTTCATACATACTATGTCAATTTTTGCTCAATAAATTGATTCAATCACCCCTATTGGATTCCACCAATTACTCTACCGCTTAAGACTTGGAATGAAATTAAAAATCAAAAGTGGTGATTTTTCTCAATAAGATATTGTGCTTCAAAGTGCTAATGCCACTTAGAAAGATTTGATCACCTAGGAAGAGACAAACTGTCCACCAATAACAACACATAATGAGCTTCTAGATCTTGCCCTCTACAAAGGAAGGAACTCTTAGAAAATTGGATCTCTCTCTACACATTTTCCATAGACACCTTAATGACTCTTTTCAAACCTTACAATCACTCAAACAAATTGATTAGGGTTGAACAATGTGACTTGGACCTCAATCTCTTTTCTAGACCACTCAATTGAAGCCAATCTATGTCAAATTCTACAAAAGATTTGCATAGATGCTCTATATGCACTAGAAACTCTCAAAGGTTTCACTTGGAGGACAGATCCAAGGATGTTTTTTAGCAAATTGATGCTTCTAAACTTGACCCTATCACTCTTGAACAAATCTAGAGTGATGGTACAATGGATTTCAACCTCTCACCTTGCATATCACTCCTTAATCTATGTTTTTTAGCAAACTATCTCTTAACTTCAACATACACTCAAAAAATCAGAGAAGATCAATTAATGCACCTATTTCAAGCTTCAATTTTAATTTTTTGGCTAATCTAATCCAAGAACTAATCAAAGCATTAGATTTACTATAGAAAATGCTTGATTTTGCACAAAAAATCACTCAAATTGGGTATGTGAGTCAAATTCTACAATTTTTTGAAATTTCTCAGCCAAAACCGGAGAAGTACGGCCTCACACGTGTGAAAAGGGTTCCTACAGCCCAAAACAAGATCTGGACCAAAAATTTTGAGGGTAGCTATCAAATCCAACTCGCTACACAAAATTTGACTAGTTTCCAAAAAACTGCTAATTTTGGCTTTGATTTGGATTAACCCTATTAATTTCAACAAAACCTCTTGTACTAGGCTCTGATACCATGTGAAAAAAGTACAAAAAGGACCAGGAGTGGATCCTAATCTGATCCTCAAGAGGGATTGGTTGTCAGATTACTTGATCTATCAATCTACTTGAGATTAAGATCAATTTAGATCAATTCTAGACACAAAATCCTAACAACAACAATCATTAATTGAAGGTAGGTGTACTTTCTGGTTTCCCACGTGTGAAACCCTGTTTGAGTACGGACTCCAACCTAAAAATCAAGTACACATTGATAGCACCTCAAAACAATCAAAACAAATGTAGACAAATGGAGAGAATCACTCAAAATTGCTTCCAAAACCAAGATTGGTGTCTCACATTGATTATGGCCAAATGTGGCTCTATATATACAATAAGTGGGATCTCGTGGTACTGATCATCCCTCTGATCCCACATGTGTGAAGGTGCTTTGTCATATGATGATTCATCATGCAAAACTGACACTTGGACAAAACCTTCTATTTTGAGCACTTTTGGTCCATTTTCCTTCTATATGGAGATCTACTTGGCAATCTTCTAAAAGTCAAAATTCGCCTACTTCAGTTTATTCCACACATGTGAGATGTCCTCTACACATGTGATATGACGCCTAACCAAAGGATGTGGCTCATGCAATCAATAGATTGATGCCATGTGTCATATGTCTAGAAAACTAGTTTTTGGCCTTTTCAGCCACTAGAACTTGAATTAAATCATATATACAACCTATATGATTATGGTACATGATAAGTACATTATTTTCACACGTGGGAACAGGCTCCACACATGTGTGTTTATATATATACAAGATTTTTGGCCTCTACCAAGCTTATTTTTGCATTTTTCACACTCCTAAAAAATCTAGCTTGATGGAAAACATGATGATCTTGAACTTGACTCCATGGGCTGAATTGGTCCTTGCTAGTTCAAAAGGTGTGGAGATCAGCCAATGAGCTTGATGTTGATCTGAAATCACCATATCCATGATAGTGCTTCTTTGATGTTGACATCTTTGATGAGCTTGAGAGCTTTGCACCATCCTAGCACCTCCAAAAATTGATTCCTTCCAATTTTCATGTAGATGCTTGACCTTGAGGCTTGCTCCTTCTTCATGTGCATGCTCCTCCATGAGAAAATAAAGATTTCTTCTTGACTTATTAGGATCACAAAGATCTAACATCATGTTACCATGATCTAGAGAATT
Organism: Diphasiastrum complanatum; assembly: GCA_029204225.1. Lineage (NCBI taxonomy): Eukaryota > Viridiplantae > Streptophyta > Lycopodiopsida > Lycopodiales > Lycopodiaceae > Diphasiastrum > Diphasiastrum complanatum. The sequence continues at coordinate 41,318,664 of CM055099.1, read as the reverse complement.
AGACTTATCCAAATTGGCAAGGCTATGCATGCTATAATAACAAAGTGTTTGAACCATATCTTCATGCTTGTTTACCATGCTAATCTCAGATCCAATGAGGCTAAATACTCCATTATGGAGATAAGTGTCTTTAGAAGATGATTCACTTACTCTCATAAAGAGTTTACAATTTGCCTCAATACAAATTTTCAAACTATGAGTGAAAAAATCACTTTTGCTCTTACATGACTCAAGAGCATACATTTGATGAAATAAAAATTTGCTTTCTGATTGATTTAAAATCAATTTCAACCTTTTAAGAACATCATCTATGTTCTCAAGAGAGACTTCATACTCAACTAGTATGGCTTTACTCCAATTTGGAGATGCAATGATCTCACTAAAGCAAATTGATTTATCAAATGACATAAGAGAAGTAAGTATGAGATGTATACCACATGAGATATGCTCCTCTTTCCCTTGAAATGTGAGCCACATGGAATCAACCATATTTCTTGAGTTTCTTTTTGGAATCACAACTTGAGAAGTTCTCTCCTCCTCAATCCTTGGCACACTTGAACCTTGAGATGATTCTTTAAGATCCTCTTCATGGTGCTCCTTCTTGATGGAAATCCGAGACCTCCATGTCTCATAATGATCACAACAACTATGACCACACAATATGCACTTCCTATGATTATCAAAATTACTTATGCTAGAAACATAAGTCCAGAAATCACCACAACTTGGCATGATTTTTCTAATATTGAAATCAAAAGGCATTTCCATCTCAATAAGGCTAACTACTTGCTTATGGATATAAGTGTCCACTTTGGATGCTTCACTTATTTTCATAAGAAGTTTACAACTTGCCTTTAAGATTGAAAACTTACAATTTTCATCTTTATGAATGAACACATCATTCATGATCTTATTGAAACCAAAAGATCCTACATTATGAAGATATTCCCATTTCCTTGACTTCATAACTAATGTAAGCTTACAAGGAAAACATATTTTGCTATCTTTTAAGGCATCACACTCAACTAGTATTGCCTTAATCCACCTTTGAGATACAAAAATCTCTTCAGAGCAAAATGGTTCTTCATAAGTTGACATGAGAGCATAAATGAAACTATTTTCATTTTGTGATTGCTCCTTATTCTTGATTGATTTATCTTGGATAATAACAATAAGTTTGAACTTGTCTAAAGTTCCAAGCAAAATACTTTCCAAGAACATAAAATAGATCCAAGTTACTTTCATGAAAGTGACATCTATCTTTGCATCTTGAACCAAACAATGCACTTCCAAATGAAAAATTTCAAAAGATTTGACATGTGTTGTGATGGACTCTTGAAGACAAATCTTGCAAGTCCTTGTGAGACTCCAAGCCTCATTCACCTTTCCACAAAGGAAACACCTTTCCTTGGACTTGTCCTTCTTGTATTTGCATTTTGAACTTGAAGCTCCATCCTTCACCTCGGCCCCCTAGCTTTAGTTCTCCTTGGATGGACTGGTCTTCTTTTTGTAGCATCTTGAGAAAAAATATCCTCCCTTGCCACAAAGGTTGCACTCATGATTCTTTCTTTCCTTCAATAGGATTCCACCTATTGATGCCATGTGAATAAAAACTTGTGATATGATTCTACAAATGTAATTTGTGACTTTCAAGAGACTAGATTTGAACATCTTCAACAATCTAGAAGGATCTACAAAAGATCTAGCTCACAAACCTAAGAATCCATCTTCACAGTAATGACTAGTCACTTGGAAACTTTGCTTTGATCACTAAGAGAAAAGCACACAATCTTTGAATCAAATCACTAAAGAAATCAGATCCAATATCCTATTGGACTCATCAAATACCAATGACTCTTTCTTTTGAAAGTTGAAATGGATATGAAAAAGATTTGACACCTAGATTTTTCTTTTCACTTGACTAGTTCTCTCAACACTTGAGATTCTTGAACAAAAGATGGATTTTGTTTCAAATACATGAAAATCAAACTTAATCACTTCTTTTGGACTCACTCTTGACCCAAATAATCTCACACTTGAGATTTAGAATGAATTTGATTTCATTTGACAACAAACTATACCACCAATGTTTCACAAAGCTTAAAAAATTAGACAACTAGAGATTCACAAAGATCTCAACCATGCATGAATACTCAAATATGGACTCCTCCTCATTCTAGACATCCAATGGGATCTCAAATTGACCCTCACACTCTCACAAAGAAAGTTGAATAGAACTAACTTAAGTTTCATACATACTATGTCAATTTTTGCTCAATAAATTGATTCAATCACCCCTATTGGATTCCACCAATTACTCTACCGCTTAAGACTTGGAATGAAATTAAAAATCAAAAGTGGTGATTTTTCTCAATAAGATATTGTGCTTCAAAGTGCTAATGCCACTTAGAAAGATTTGATCACCTAGGAAGAGACAAACTGTCCACCAATAACAACACATAATGAGCTTCTAGATCTTGCCCTCTACAAAGGAAGGAACTCTTAGAAAATTGGATCTCTCTCTACACATTTTCCATAGACACCTTAATGACTCTTTTCAAACCTTACAATCACTCAAACAAATTGATTAGGGTTGAACAATGTGACTTGGACCTCAATCTCTTTTCTAGACCACTCAATTGAAGCCAATCTATGTCAAATTCTACAAAAGATTTGCATAGATGCTCTATATGCACTAGAAACTCTCAAAGGTTTCACTTGGAGGACAGATCCAAGGATGTTTTTTAGCAAATTGATGCTTCTAAACTTGACCCTATCACTCTTGAACAAATCTAGAGTGATGGTACAATGGATTTCAACCTCTCACCTTGCATATCACTCCTTAATCTATGTTTTTTAGCAAACTATCTCTTAACTTCAACATACACTCAAAAAATCAGAGAAGATCAATTAATGCACCTATTTCAAGCTTCAATTTTAATTTTTTGGCTAATCTAATCCAAGAACTAATCAAAGCATTAGATTTACTATAGAAAATGCTTGATTTTGCACAAAAAATCACTCAAATTGGGTATGTGAGTCAAATTCTACAATTTTTTGAAATTTCTCAGCCAAAACCGGAGAAGTACGGCCTCACACGTGTGAAAAGGGTTCCTACAGCCCAAAACAAGATCTGGACCAAAAATTTTGAGGGTAGCTATCAAATCCAACTCGCTACACAAAATTTGACTAGTTTCCAAAAAACTGCTAATTTTGGCTTTGATTTGGATTAACCCTATTAATTTCAACAAAACCTCTTGTACTAGGCTCTGATACCATGTGAAAAAAGTACAAAAAGGACCAGGAGTGGATCCTAATCTGATCCTCAAGAGGGATTGGTTGTCAGATTACTTGATCTATCAATCTACTTGAGATTAAGATCAATTTAGATCAATTCTAGACACAAAATCCTAACAACAACAATCATTAATTGAAGGTAGGTGTACTTTCTGGTTTCCCACGTGTGAAACCCTGTTTGAGTACGGACTCCAACCTAAAAATCAAGTACACATTGATAGCACCTCAAAACAATCAAAACAAATGTAGACAAATGGAGAGAATCACTCAAAATTGCTTCCAAAACCAAGATTGGTGTCTCACATTGATTATGGCCAAATGTGGCTCTATATATACAATAAGTGGGATCTCGTGGTACTGATCATCCCTCTGATCCCACATGTGTGAAGGTGCTTTGTCATATGATGATTCATCATGCAAAACTGACACTTGGACAAAACCTTCTATTTTGAGCACTTTTGGTCCATTTTCCTTCTATATGGAGATCTACTTGGCAATCTTCTAAAAGTCAAAATTCGCCTACTTCAGTTTATTCCACACATGTGAGATGTCCTCTACACATGTGATATGACGCCTAACCAAAGGATGTGGCTCATGCAATCAATAGATTGATGCCATGTGTCATATGTCTAGAAAACTAGTTTTTGGCCTTTTCAGCCACTAGAACTTGAATTAAATCATATATACAACCTATATGATTATGGTACATGATAAGTACATTATTTTCATACGTGGGAACAGGCTCCACACATGTGTGTTTATATATATACAAGATTTTTGGCCTCTACCAAGCTTATTTTTGCATTTTTCACACTCCTAAAAAATCTAGCTTGATGGAAAACATGATGATCTTGAACTTGACTCCATGGGCTGAATTGGTCCTTGCTAGTTCAAAAGGTGTGGAGATCAGCCAATGAGCTTGATGTTGATCTGAAATCACCATATCCATGATAGTGCTTCTTTGATGTTGACATCTTTGATGAGCTTGAGAGCTTTGCACCATCCTAGCACCTCCAAAAATTGATTCCTTCCAATTTTCATGTAGATGCTTGACCTTGAGGCTTGCTCCTTCTTCATGTGCATGCTCCTCCATGAGAAAATAAAGATTTCTTCTTGACTTATTAGGATCACAAAGATCTAACATCATGTTACCATGATCTAGAGAATTAGACTTATCCAAATTGGCAAGGCTATGCATGCTATAATAACAAAGTGTTTGAACCATATCTTCATGCTTGTTTACCATGCTAATCTCAGATCCAATGAGGCTAAATACTCCATTATGGAGATAAGTGTCTTTAGAAGATGATTCACTTACTCTCATAAAGAGTTTACAATTTGCCTCAATACAAATTTTCAAACTATGAGTGAAAAAATCACTTTTGCTCTTACATGACTCAAGAGCATACATTTGATGAAATAAAAATTTGCTTTCTGATTGATTTAAAATCAATTTCAACCTTTTAAGAACATCATCTATGTTCTCAAGAGAGACTTCATACTCAACTAGTATGGCTTTACTCCAATTTGGAGATGCAATGATCTCACTAAAGCAAATTGATTTATCAAATGACATAAGAGAAGTAAGTATGAGATGTATACCACATGAGATATGCTCCTCTTTCCCTTGAAATGTGAGCCACATGGAATCAACCATATTTCTTGAGTTTCTTTTTGGAATCACAACTTGAGAAGTTCTCTCCTCCTCAATCCTTGGCACACTTGAACCTTGAGATGATTCTTTAAGATCCTCTTCATGGTGCTCCTTCTTGATGGAAATCCGAGACCTCCATGTCTCATAATGATCACAACAACTATGACCACACAATATGCACTTCCTATGATTATCAAAATTACTTATGCTAGAAACATAAGTCCAGAAATCACCACAACTTGGCATGATTTTTCTAATATTGAAATCAAAAGGCATTTCCATCTCAATAAGGCTAACTACTTGCTTATGGATATAAGTGTCCACTTTGGATGCTTCACTTATTTTCATAAGAAGTTTACAACTTGCCTTTAAGATTGAAAACTTACAATTTTCATCTTTATGAATGAACACATCATTCATGATCTTATTGAAACCAAAAGATCCTACATTATGAAGATATTCCCATTTCCTTGACTTCATAACTAATGTAAGCTTACAAGGAAAACATATTTTGCTATCTTTTAAGGCATCACACTCAACTAGTATTGCCTTAATCCACCTTTGAGATACAAAAATCTCTTCAGAGCAAAATGGTTCTTCATAAGTTGACATGAGAGCATAAATGAAACTATTTTCATTTTGTGATTGCTCCTTATTCTTGATTGATTTATCTTGGATAATAACAATAAGTTTGAACTTGTCTAAAGTTCCAAGCAAAATACTTTCCAAGAACATAAAATAGATCCAAGTTACTTTCATGAAAGTGACATCTATCTTTGCATCTTGAACCAAACAATGCACTTCCAAATGAAAAATTTCAAAAGATTTGACATGTGTTGTGATGGACTCTTGAAGACAAATCTTGCAAGTCCTTGTGAGACTCCAAGCCTCATTCACCTTTCCACAAAGGAAACACCTTTCCTTGGACTTGTCCTTCTTGTATTTGCATTTTGAACTTGAAGCTCCATCCTTCACCTCGGCCCCCTAGCTTTAGTTCTCCTTGGATGGACTGGTCTTCTTTTTGTAGCATCTTGAGAAAAAATATCCTCCCTTGCCACAAAGGTTGCACTCATGATTCTTTCTTTCCTTCAATAGGATTCCACCTATTGATGCCATGTGAATAAAAACTTGTGATATGATTCTACAAATGTAATTTGTGACTTTCAAGAGACTAGATTTGAACATCTTCAACAATCTAGAAGGATCTACAAAAGATCTAGCTCACAAACCTAAGAATCCATCTTCACAGTAATGACTAGTCACTTGGAAACTTTGCTTTGATCACTAAGAGAAAAGCACACAATCTTTGAATCAAATCACTAAAGAAATCAGATCCAATATCCTATTGGACTCATCAAATACCAATGACTCTTTCTTTTGAAAGTTGAAATGGATATGAAAAAGATTTGACACCTAGATTTTTCTTTTCACTTGACTAGTTCTCTCAACACTTGAGATTCTTGAACAAAAGATGGATTTTGTTTCAAATACATGAAAATCAAACTTAATCACTTCTTTTGGACTCACTCTTGACCCAAATAATCTCACACTTGAGATTTAGAATGAATTTGATTTCATTTGACAACAAACTATACCACCAATGTTTCACAAAGCTTAAAAAATTAGACAACTAGAGATTCACAAAGATCTCAACCATGCATGAATACTCAAATATGGACTCCTCCTCATTCTAGACATCCAATGGGATCTCAAATTGACCCTCACACTCTCACAAAGAAAGTTGAATAGAACTAACTTAAGTTTCATACATACTATGTCAATTTTTGCTCAATAAATTGATTCAATCACCCCTATTGGATTCCACCAATTACTCTACCGCTTAAGACTTGGAATGAAATTAAAAATCAAAAGTGGTGATTTTTCTCAATAAGATATTGTGCTTCAAAGTGCTAATGCCACTTAGAAAGATTTGATCACCTAGGAAGAGACAAACTGTCCACCAATAACAACACATAATGAGCTTCTAGATCTTGCCCTCTACAAAGGAAGGAACTCTTAGAAAATTGGATCTCTCTCTACACATTTTCCATAGACACCTTAATGACTCTTTTCAAACCTTACAATCACTCAAACAAATTGATTAGGGTTGAACAATGTGACTTGGACCTCAATCTCTTTTCTAGACCACTCAATTGAAGCCAATCTATGTCAAATTCTACAAAAGATTTGCATAGATGCTCTATATGCACTAGAAACTCTCAAAGGTTTCACTTGGAGGACAGATCCAAGGATGTTTTTTAGCAAATTGATGCTTCTAAACTTGACCCTATCACTCTTGAACAAATCTAGAGTGATGGTACAATGGATTTCAACCTCTCACCTTGCATATCACTCCTTAATCTATGTTTTTTAGCAAACTATCTCTTAACTTCAACATACACTCAAAAAATCAGAGAAGATCAATTAATGCACCTATTTCAAGCTTCAATTTTAATTTTTTGGCTAATCTAATCCAAGAACTAATCAAAGCATTAGATTTACTATAGAAAATGCTTGATTTTGCACAAAAAATCACTCAAATTGGGTATGTGAGTCAAATTCTACAATTTTTTGAAATTTCTCAGCCAAAACCGGAGAAGTACGGCCTCACACGTGTGAAAAGGGTTCCTACAGCCCAAAACAAGATCTGGACCAAAAATTTTGAGGGTAGCTATCAAATCCAACTCGCTACACAAAATTTGACTAGTTTCCAAAAAACTGCTAATTTTGGCTTTGATTTGGATTAACCCTATTAATTTCAACAAAACCTCTTGTACTAGGCTCTGATACCATGTGAAAAAAGTACAAAAAGGACCAGGAGTGGATCCTAATCTGATCCTCAAGAGGGATTGGTTGTCAGATTACTTGATCTATCAATCTACTTGAGATTAAGATCAATTTAGATCAATTCTAGACACAAAATCCTAACAACAACAATCATTAATTGAAGGTAGGTGTACTTTCTGGTTTCCCACGTGTGAAACCCTGTTTGAGTACGGACTCCAACCTAAAAATCAAGTACACATTGATAGCACCTCAAAACAATCAAAACAAATGTAGACAAATGGAGAGAATCACTCAAAATTGCTTCCAAAACCAAGATTGGTGTCTCACATTGATTATGGCCAAATGTGGCTCTATATATACAATAAGTGGGATCTCGTGGTACTGATCATCCCTCTGATCCCACATGTGTGAAGGTGCTTTGTCATATGATGATTCATCATGCAAAACTGACACTTGGACAAAACCTTCTATTTTGAGCACTTTTGGTCCATTTTCCTTCTATATGGAGATCTACTTGGCAATCTTCTAAAAGTCAAAATTCGCCTACTTCAGTTTATTCCACACATGTGAGATGTCCTCTACACATGTGATATGACGCCTAACCAAAGGATGTGGCTCATGCAATCAATAGATTGATGCCATGTGTCATATGTCTAGAAAACTAGTTTTTGGCCTTTTCAGCCACTAGAACTTGAATTAAATCATATATACAACCTATATGATTATGGTACATGATAAGTACATTATTTTCACACGTGGGAACAGGCTCCACACATGTGTGTTTATATATATACAAGATTTTTGGCCTCTACCAAGCTTATTTTTGCATTTTTCACACTCCTAAAAAATCTAGCTTGATGGAAAACATGATGATCTTGAACTTGACTCCATGGGCTGAATTGGTCCTTGCTAGTTCAAAAGGTGTGGAGATCAGCCAATGAGCTTGATGTTGATCTGAAATCACCATATCCATGATAGTGCTTCTTTGATGTTGACATCTTTGATGAGCTTGAGAGCTTTGCACCATCCTAGCACCTCCAAAAATTGATTCCTTCCAATTTTCATGTAGATGCTTGACCTTGAGGCTTGCTCCTTCTTCATGTGCATGCTCCTCCATGAGAAAATAAAGATTTCTTCTTGACTTATTAGGATCACAAAGATCTAACATCATGTTACCATGATCTAGAGAATTAGACTTATCCAAATTGGCAAGGCTATGCATGCTATAATAACAAAGTGTTTGAACCATATCTTCATGCTTGTTTACCATGCTAATCTCAGATCCAATGAGGCTAAATACTCCATTATGGAGATAAGTGTCTTTAGAAGATGATTCACTTACTCTCATAAAGAGTTTACAATTTGCCTCAATACAAATTTTCAAACTATGAGTGAAAAAATCACTTTTGCTCTTACATGACTCAAGAGCATACATTTGATGAAATAAAAATTTGCTTTCTGATTGATTTAAAATCAATTTCAACCTTTTAAGAACATCATCTATGTTCTCAAGAGAGACTTCATACTCAACTAGTATGGCTTTACTCCAATTTGGAGATGCAATGATCTCACTAAAGCAAATTGATTTATCAAATGACATAAGAGAAGTAAGTATGAGATGTATACCACATGAGATATGCTCCTCTTTCCCTTGAAATGTGAGCCACATGGAATCAACCATATTTCTTGAGTTTCTTTTTGGAATCACAACTTGAGAAGTTCTCTCCTCCTCAATCCTTGGCACACTTGAACCTTGAGATGATTCTTTAAGATCCTCTTCATGGTGCTCCTTCTTGATGGAAATCCGAGACCTCCATGTCTCATAATGATCACAACAACTATGACCACACAATATGCACTTCCTATGATTATCAAAATTACTTATGCTAGAAACATAAGTCCAGAAATCACCACAACTTGGCATGATTTTTCTAATATTGAAATCAAAAGGCATTTCCATCTCAATAAGGCTAACTACTTGCTTATGGATATAAGTGTCCACTTTGGATGCTTCACTTATTTTCATAAGAAGTTTACAACTTGCCTTTAAGATTGAAAACTTACAATTTTCATCTTTATGAATGAACACATCATTCATGATCTTATTGAAACCAAAAGATCCTACATTATGAAGATATTCCCATTTCCTTGACTTCATAACTAATGTAAGCTTACAAGGAAAACATATTTTGCTATCTTTTAAGGCATCACACTCAACTAGTATTGCCTTAATCCACCTTTGAGATACAAAAATCTCTTCAGAGCAAAATGGTTCTTCATAAGTTGACATGAGAGCATAAATGAAACTATTTTCATTTTGTGATTGCTCCTTATTCTTGATTGATTTATCTTGGATAATAACAATAAGTTTGAACTTGTCTAAAGTTCCAAGCAAAATACTTTCCAAGAACATAAAATAGATCCAAGTTACTTTCATGAAAGTGACATCTATCTTTGCATCTTGAACCAAACAATGCACTTCCAAATGAAAAATTTCAAAAGATTTGACATGTGTTGTGATGGACTCTTGAAGACAAATCTTGCAAGTCCTTGTGAGACTCCAAGCCTCATTCACCTTTCCACAAAGGAAACACCTTTCCTTGGACTTGTCCTTCTTGTATTTGCATTTTGAACTTGAAGCTCCATCCTTCACCTCGGCCCCCTAGCTTTAGTTCTCCTTGGATGGACTGGTCTTCTTTTTGTAGCATCTTGAGAAAAAATATCCTCCCTTGCCACAAAGGTTGCACTCATGATTCTTTCTTTCCTTCAATAGGATTCCACCTATTGATGCCATGTGAATAAAAACTTGTGATATGATTCTACAAATGTAATTTGTGACTTTCAAGAGACTAGATTTGAACATCTTCAACAATCTAGAAGGATCTACAAAAGATCTAGCTCACAAACCTAAGAATCCATCTTCACAGTAATGACTAGTCACTTGGAAACTTTGCTTTGATCACTAAGAGAAAAGCACACAATCTTTGAATCAAATCACTAAAGAAATCAGATCCAATATCCTATTGGACTCATCAAATACCAATGACTCTTTCTTTTGAAAGTTGAAATGGATATGAAAAAGATTTGACACCTAGATTTTTCTTTTCACTTGACTAGTTCTCTCAACACTTGAGATTCTTGAACAAAAGATGGATTTTGTTTCAAATACATGAAAATCAAACTTAATCACTTCTTTTGGACTCACTCTTGACCCAAATAATCTCACACTTGAGATTTAGAATGAATTTGATTTCATTTGACAACAAACTATACCACCAATGTTTCACAAAGCTTAAAAAATTAGACAACTAGAGATTCACAAAGATCTCAACCATGCATGAATACTCAAATATGGACTCCTCCTCATTCTAGACATCCAATGGGATCTCAAATTGACCCTCACACTCTCACAAAGAAAGTTGAATAGAACTAACTTAAGTTTCATACATACTATGTCAATTTTTGCTCAATAAATTGATTCAATCACCCCTATTGGATTCCACCAATTACTCTACCGCTTAAGACTTGGAATGAAATTAAAAATCAAAAGTGGTGATTTTTCTCAATAAGATATTGTGCTTCAAAGTGCTAATGCCACTTAGAAAGATTTGATCACCTAGGAAGAGACAAACTGTCCACCAATAACAACACATAATGAGCTTCTAGATCTTGCCCTCTACAAAGGAAGGAACTCTTAGAAAATTGGATCTCTCTCTACACATTTTCCATAGACACCTTAATGACTCTTTTCAAACCTTACAATCACTCAAACAAATTGATTAGGGTTGAACAATGTGACTTGGACCTCAATCTCTTTTCTAGACCACTCAATTGAAGCCAATCTATGTCAAATTCTACAAAAGATTTGCATAGATGCTCTATATGCACTAGAAACTCTCAAAGGTTTCACTTGGAGGACAGATCCAAGGATGTTTTTTAGCAAATTGATGCTTCTAAACTTGACCCTATCACTCTTGAACAAATCTAGAGTGATGGTACAATGGATTTCAACCTCTCACCTTGCATATCACTCCTTAATCTATGTTTTTTAGCAAACTATCTCTTAACTTCAACATACACTCAAAAAATCAGAGAAGATCAATTAATGCACCTATTTCAAGCTTCAATTTTAATTTTTTGGCTAATCTAATCCAAGAACTAATCAAAGCATTAGATTTACTATAGAAAATGCTTGATTTTGCACAAAAAATCACTCAAATTGGGTATGTGAGTCAAATTCTACAATTTTTTGAAATTTCTCAGCCAAAACCGGAGAAGTACGGCCTCACACGTGTGAAAAGGGTTCCTACAGCCCAAAACAAGATCTGGACCAAAAATTTTGAGGGTAGCTATCAAATCCAACTCGCTACACAAAATTTGACTAGTTTCCAAAAAACTGCTAATTTTGGCTTTGATTTGGATTAACCCTATTAATTTCAACAAAACCTCTTGTACTAGGCTCTGATACCATGTGAAAAAAGTACAAAAAGGACCAGGAGTGGATCCTAATCTGATCCTCAAGAGGGATTGGTTGTCAGATTACTTGATCTATCAATCTACTTGAGATTAAGATCAATTTAGATCAATTCTAGACACAAAATCCTAACAACAACAATCATTAATTGAAGGTAGGTGTACTTTCTGGTTTCCCACGTGTGAAACCCTGTTTGAGTACGGACTCCAACCTAAAAATCAAGTACACATTGATAGCACCTCAAAACAATCAAAACAAATGTAGACAAATGGAGAGAATCACTCAAAATTGCTTCCAAAACCAAGATTGGTGTCTCACATTGATTATGGCCAAATGTGGCTCTATATATACAATAAGTGGGATCTCGTGGTACTGATCATCCCTCTGATCCCACATGTGTGAAGGTGCTTTGTCATATGATGATTCATCATGCAAAACTGACACTTGGACAAAACCTTCTATTTTGAGCACTTTTGGTCCATTTTCCTTCTATATGGAGATCTACTTGGCAATCTTCTAAAAGTCAAAATTCGCCTACTTCAGTTTATTCCACACATGTGAGATGTCCTCTACACATGTGATATGACGCCTAACCAAAGGATGTGGCTCATGCAATCAATAGATTGATGCCATGTGTCATATGTCTAGAAAACTAGTTTTTGGCCTTTTCAGCCACTAGAACTTGAATTAAATCATATATACAACCTATATGATTATGGTACATGATAAGTACATTATTTTCATACGTGGGAACAGGCTCCACACATGTGTGTTTATATATATACAAGATTTTTGGCCTCTACCAAGCTTATTTTTGCATTTTTCACACTCCTAAAAAATCTAGCTTGATGGAAAACATGATGATCTTGAACTTGACTCCATGGGCTGAATTGGTCCTTGCTAGTTCAAAAGGTGTGGAGATCAGCCAATGAGCTTGATGTTGATCTGAAATCACCATATCCATGATAGTGCTTCTTTGATGTTGACATCTTTGATGAGCTTGAGAGCTTTGCACCATCCTAGCACCTCCAAAAATTGATTCCTTCCAATTTTCATGTAGATGCTTGACCTTGAGGCTTGCTCCTTCTTCATGTGCATGCTCCTCCATGAGAAAATAAAGATTTCTTCTTGACTTATTAGGATCACAAAGATCTAACATCATGTTACCATGATCTAGAGAATTAGACTTATCCAAATTGGCAAGGCTATGCATGCTATAATAACAAAGTGTTTGAACCATATCTTCATGCTTGTTTACCATGCTAATCTCAGATCCAATGAGGCTAAATACTCCATTATGGAGATAAGTGTCTTTAGAAGATGATTCACTTACTCTCATAAAGAGTTTACAATTTGCCTCAATACAAATTTTCAAACTATGAGTGAAAAAATCACTTTTGCTCTTACATGACTCAAGAGCATACATTTGATGAAATAAAAATTTGCTTTCTGATTGATTTAAAATCAATTTCAACCTTTTAAGAACATCATCTATGTTCTCAAGAGAGACTTCATACTCAACTAGTATGGCTTTACTCCAATTTGGAGATGCAATGATCTCACTAAAGCAAATTGATTTATCAAATGACATAAGAGAAGTAAGTATGAGATGTATACCACATGAGATATGCTCCTCTTTCCCTTGAAATGTGAGCCACATGGAATCAACCATATTTCTTGAGTTTCTTTTTGGAATCACAACTTGAGAAGTTCTCTCCTCCTCAATCCTTGGCACACTTGAACCTTGAGATGATTCTTTAAGATCCTCTTCATGGTGCTCCTTCTTGATGGAAATCCGAGACCTCCATGTCTCATAATGATCACAACAACTATGACCACACAATATGCACTTCCTATGATTATCAAAATTACTTATGCTAGAAACATAAGTCCAGAAATCACCACAACTTGGCATGATTTTTCTAATATTGAAATCAAAAGGCATTTCCATCTCAATAAGGCTAACTACTTGCTTATGGATATAAGTGTCCACTTTGGATGCTTCACTTATTTTCATAAGAAGTTTACAACTTGCCTTTAAGATTGAAAACTTACAATTTTCATCTTTATGAATGAACACATCATTCATGATCTTATTGAAACCAAAAGATCCTACATTATGAAGATATTCCCATTTCCTTGACTTCATAACTAATGTAAGCTTACAAGGAAAACATATTTTGCTATCTTTTAAGGCATCACACTCAACTAGTATTGCCTTAATCCACCTTTGAGATACAAAAATCTCTTCAGAGCAAAATGGTTCTTCATAAGTTGACATGAGAGCATAAATGAAACTATTTTCATTTTGTGATTGCTCCTTATTCTTGATTGATTTATCTTGGATAATAACAATAAGTTTGAACTTGTCTAAAGTTCCAAGCAAAATACTTTCCAAGAACATAAAATAGATCCAAGTTACTTTCATGAAAGTGACATCTATCTTTGCATCTTGAACCAAACAATGCACTTCCAAATGAAAAATTTCAAAAGATTTGACATGTGTTGTGATGGACTCTTGAAGACAAATCTTGCAAGTCCTTGTGAGACTCCAAGCCTCATTCACCTTTCCACAAAGGAAACACCTTTCCTTGGACTTGTCCTTCTTGTATTTGCATTTTGAACTTGAAGCTCCATCCTTCACCTCGGCCCCCTAGCTTTAGTTCTCCTTGGATGGACTGGTCTTCTTTTTGTAGCATCTTGAGAAAAAATATCCTCCCTTGCCACAAAGGTTGCACTCATGATTCTTTCTTTCCTTCAATAGGATTCCACCTATTGATGCCATGTGAATAAAAACTTGTGATATGATTCTACAAATGTAATTTGTGACTTTCAAGAGACTAGATTTGAACATCTTCAACAATCTAGAAGGATCTACAAAAGATCTAGCTCACAAACCTAAGAATCCATCTTCACAGTAATGACTAGTCACTTGGAAACTTTGCTTTGATCACTAAGAGAAAAGCACACAATCTTTGAATCAAATCACTAAAGAAATCAGATCCAATATCCTATTGGACTCATCAAATACCAATGACTCTTTCTTTTGAAAGTTGAAATGGATATGAAAAAGATTTGACACCTAGATTTTTCTTTTCACTTGACTAGTTCTCTCAACACTTGAGATTCTTGAACAAAAGATGGATTTTGTTTCAAATACATGAAAATCAAACTTAATCACTTCTTTTGGACTCACTCTTGACCCAAATAATCTCACACTTGAGATTTAGAATGAATTTGATTTCATTTGACAACAAACTATACCACCAATGTTTCACAAAGCTTAAAAAATTAGACAACTAGAGATTCACAAAGATCTCAACCATGCATGAATACTCAAATATGGACTCCTCCTCATTCTAGACATCCAATGGGATCTCAAATTGACCCTCACACTCTCACAAAGAAAGTTGAATAGAACTAACTTAAGTTTCATACATACTATGTCAATTTTTGCTCAATAAATTGATTCAATCACCCCTATTGGATTCCACCAATTACTCTACCGCTTAAGACTTGGAATGAAATTAAAAATCAAAAGTGGTGATTTTTCTCAATAAGATATTGTGCTTCAAAGTGCTAATGCCACTTAGAAAGATTTGATCACCTAGGAAGAGACAAACTGTCCACCAATAACAACACATAATGAGCTTCTAGATCTTGCCCTCTACAAAGGAAGGAACTCTTAGAAAATTGGATCTCTCTCTACACATTTTCCATAGACACCTTAATGACTCTTTTCAAACCTTACAATCACTCAAACAAATTGATTAGGGTTGAACAATGTGACTTGGACCTCAACCTCTTTTCTAGACCACTCAATTGAAGCCAATCTATGTCAAATTCTACAAAAGATTTGCATAGATGCTCTATATGCACTAGAAACTCTCAAAGGTTTCACTTGGAGGACAGATCCAAGGATGTTTTTTAGCAAATTGATGCTTCTAAACTTGACCCTATCACTCTTGAACAAATCTAGAGTGATGGTACAATGGATTTCAACCTCTCACCTTGCATATCACTCCTTAATCTATGTTTTTTAGCAAACTATCTCTTAACTTCAACATACACTCAAAAAATCAGAGAAGATCAATTAATGCACCTATTTCAAGCTTCAATTTTAATTTTTTGGCTAATCTAATCCAAGAACTAATCAAAGCATTAGATTTACTATAGAAAATGCTTGATTTTGCACAAAAAATCACTCAAATTGGGTATGTGAGTCAAATTCTACAATTTTTTGAAATTTCTCAGCCAAAACCGGAGAAGTACGGCCTCACACGTGTGAAAAGGGTTCCTACAGCCCAAAACAAGATCTGGACCAAAAATTTTGAGGGTAGCTATCAAATCCAACTCGCTACACAAAATTTGACTAGTTTCCAAAAAACTGCTAATTTTGGCTTTGATTTGGATTAACCCTATTAATTTCAACAAAACCTCTTGTACTAGGCTCTGATACCATGTGAAAAAAGTACAAAAAGGACCAGGAGTGGATCCTAATCTGATCCTCAAGAGGGATTGGTTGTCAGATTACTTGATCTATCAATCTACTTGAGATTAAGATCAATTTAGATCAATTCTAGACACAAAATCCTAACAACAACAATCATTAATTGAAGGTAGGTGTACTTTCTGGTTTCCCACGTGTGAAACCCTGTTTGAGTACGGACTCCAACCTAAAAATCAAGTACACATTGATAGCACCTCAAAACAATCAAAACAAATGTAGACAAATGGAGAGAATCACTCAAAATTGCTTCCAAAACCAAGATTGGTGTCTCACATTGATTATGGCCAAATGTGGCTCTATATATACAATAAGTGGGATCTCGTGGTACTGATCATCCCTCTGATCCCACATGTGTGAAGGTGCTTTGTCATATGATGATTCATCATGCAAAACTGACACTTGGACAAAACCTTCTATTTTGAGCACTTTTGGTCCATTTTCCTTCTATATGGAGATCTACTTGGCAATCTTCTAAAAGTCAAAATTCGCCTACTTCAGCTTATTCCACACATGTGAGCTGTCCTCTACACATGTGATATGACACCTAACCAAAGGATGTGGCTCATGCAATCAATAGATTGATGCCATGTGTCATATGTCTAGAAAACTAGTTTTTGGCCTTTTTAGCCACTAGAACTTGAATTACATCATATGTAACAACCTATATGATTATGGTACATGATAAGTACATTATTTTCACACGTGGGAACAGGCTCCACACATGTGTGTTTATCTATATACAAGATTTTTGGCCTCTACCAAGCTTATTTTTGCATTTTTCATGCAAAAGAAGTGAATAAAAATGACAAAAGAATCTTGACAAAAGGCCCTTTTTGTGTTTAAACTTCCTCTAATGCATTCAACAAGATTGAACCTGTCTGTGGAATAGATAAAACAAGCGAATGAGATACAGGAACAATAAGCAGACAATGATTCAATCGAGATCAGACAATTTAGAATGACATGTGCATAACAGCTACAACATCATCTATTGATCCTCTTCGTTTAAGCATTGTGTGATAGACCCACACAGCGCATTGGCATGAGAGAAGTGGTGTTCTCCACGAACAATGTCTCGCTTATTAGCGGACTTATTGGAACTCTATGGATCCTGCTTACAATATTGTCTATCTGTGTTTATGTATTTCATTGGTGCATCTAGCAACTGCATATATTCAGAGTAACATTTCTGATTAGATAGATTAAACAATCTAAGACCAATCTCAGATTACAAGAGCGGCAGATTAGACACTGTGAAAAATACAGATCCTAAGTGGATCTAAACTCCAAGATCATTGGCTTGAATGCTTGCACTCCAAACTACATAAGCTAGGAATTGGCAACACATTCTATGCTACCTAGAATGCAAAGAACTTGATCAAAAAGCATTTATCACAAATGGAAACTTCCATAAACATCAAGTGCGGCCCAAAATAGCATTATACAGTCCATAATACATCAGCCTATCACTTTTGGAAAGCACCTAAGATCATACACAATAGCTTGAAGACAATACACACAACAATGCTCTCAATGGAGGAAGAAACAATGACAATGATCTATTGATCTCAATGAAGCATACAAAAGGTTTCTCCAACCTGTTCTCCACGACTTCCCTACTATTTATGGATGAGGAAGATGACTCTCTCTCCTCTCTCTAGAAGGTACTTGACCCTAGTTATTCCCTATATAGGAAAAATAGCTAAAAATGGCTTATATGACCAAAATACATCAAAATGGTCTCATTTTGAAGGGTATGAAGTTTGACACTTCATCATACTGAAAAAATACAGTAAATAAAAACATTGTGGCCTGGTTCACACGTGTGAAACTCCAGAACCAAAACTATTTACAATTTTAGCCAATTTAGGCCTCAAACTAGCTAGGAAATGTTGACAATTTTCACACTCCCTCTTCAACATTGGATGCTAGTTTCAACATAGTCTTTGAGCACATTCCAAGATTAGATCTATGCATTAAATATAGGTCCTTTCCCAATGGTTTGGTGAAGATATCAGCCACACACTCCTTTGAAGAGACATGTTGAAGCTCCACCTCTTTGGCAATGACTTGATCTCTCACAAAATGGTGAGCAATCTCAATGTGCTTGCTCCTTGCATGAAAAACAGGATTGCTTGCCAAGCTTTGGGCTGAAAGGTTATCACAAAGTATGATTGGAGTCTTCTCTGGTTCCAGCAAGTGAATATCCAATAACATCCTCTTGATCCAAAGAATCTCCTTGGTGCATGTTGTTAATGCCTTGTACTCGGCTTCGGTGGAAGATAGAGAGATAGTTGGTTGCTTCTTTGATAGCCATGAGACCACTCCATCTCCAAGATAGATTGCAAAGGCACTTGTTGACTTCCTATCCATTTGATCACCTGCAAAATCTGAATCTGAAAATACACAAAGGTTAGGTGTAGTACCTCCATACAAGATGCCAAAATCTCTAGATCCCGAGATGTATCTAAGTACTCTCTTTCCTAGCTTCCAATGAGCCTCACTAGGATCTTGCATAAATTGACTTATTTTACCAACCACAAAGCTTAGATCAGGTCTTGTGATGGTTAACCATATAAGAGATCCTATTAGCTTTCTATAGAGAGTAATGTCCTTGAAGGATCTTTCATTACTTCTTGTAGTTAGCTTTACATTTGATTCCATAGGAGTAGAAACAACTTTACAATCTTCCATATGAAACCTTTTTAGAATAGAGTTAACATACTTTTCTTGACATATGAATGTAGATTTAGAAGTTCTAATAATCTCTATTCCTAAGATATAATGAAGTTTACCAAGATCTTGAATTTCAAACTCTCTTTTGAGTGCCATCTTGATTTCATCTATATCTAGATTGTTACCACCACTTAAGATAATGTCATCAACATAGATCAAAAGTAAAGTGATATCATTTTCATTCAATCTAAAGTAGAGAGAATGATCATACTCACTCATAACAAAGTTTTGAGAAAGTAAGAAGGAATTGAGCTTAGCATACCAACTCCTTGGTGCTTGCTTTAGCCCATACAAACTCTTTTGGAGATAGCACACATGATTAGGCTCATCATGTGAAACATAGCCCTTGGGTTGCTCCATGTAAATATCTTCTTCAAGATCACCATTCAATAAGGCATTAGTAACATCCATTTGCCACATATCCCAATCATAAAGAGTTGCAAGAGAGATTAGGATTCGAATAGTTACCATCTTTGCCACGGGTGCAAAGGTCTCATCATAGTCAATACCATATTCTTGAGCATACCCCTTTGCCACCAACCTTGCCTTGTACTTGTTGATTGATCCATCTTGATTTGTCTTGATCTTGAAGATCCACTTACAACCAATTGCCTTCTTGTCCTTTGGAAGCTTTACCAACCTCCATGTGTTGCTTTTGATGAGTGCTTGATGCTCATGATCCATGGCTTGGATCCATTCCTTCTTTTGAATTGCTTCACCTACACAAGTTGGTTCATCAAAAGAGGTAAGAAAAGCAAAGTTAGAGTTGTCCACCACTTGCTTTCCTTTTTCATCATAGGTTAGCCTTGATGGCTTGGCCCTTTGCCTTTGAGTCTTCCTTGAAGTTTGCTTTGGAGTGGCATCTCCATCTTCATCCAAGACATCTTGCACATCATGATGATTAGTAGGCACATCAACATCAACATCAACATCAACAACATTGGAAACATTCTCTTCATGAAAGATGACATCCCTACTTATGACAACTTTCTTTGTAGAAGGAATGTACACTTTGTAAGCCTTGCTTACTTCACTATAGCCAACAAACACACCCTTCTTTGATGAAGGATCTTCTTTAGTTCTATCATCAAGTGTGATATTGACAAAACATGTACATCCAAAGATCCTACAATGCTTGACACTCGGCCTTCTACCATAAAGAACCTCATGAGGAGTTTTACCATCCAAGGAAGCACTTGTCCATCTATTACATAGATAGTTAGCACGTGCTAAAGCTTCCCCCCAAAAAGACTTAGCAAGATTAGCATGTAGTCTCATTGCCTTGGCACATTCACAAAGGGTTCTATTCTTCCTCTCGGCCACTCCATTCTGTTGTGGAGTCCTAGGACTAGACATCTCCCTCTTAATCCCATGTGCTATACAAAAGTCTTTGAACCTATTTGAGGTGTATTCCCCTCCATTATCAGATCTTAAGCATTTGATCTTTGTATTGAATTGGTTTTCCATTTCATTCTTGAACTTGACAAATGCAGCAAACACTTCATCCTTACTTTTAAGAAGATAGATCCAAGTATACCTACTAAAGTCATCAATGAAAGTTGCATACATCTTTGCCCCACCATTGCTAGTTGTACTAGAAGAATGAATATCAGAATGCACAAGTTGAAAAGCTTCTTTAGATCTAGAAGTAGATCTAGAATAAGCAAGTCTATGAGATTTGGACAAGGCACAATGTTCACAAACACTATTGTTTGCAACAAGACTTTTAGGGAGACCAAGAACAAGCTCTTTCTTTGCCATTACCTCCAAAGATTTGAAGTTGGGATGGCCCAACCTCTTGTGCCAAACTTCTTGGTTTGTCAATTGCTCCCTAGCCATACATCCTTCATGATTAGAGATCACACATGCATCAAGCTTGAAAAGTTTACCATGCCTCCTACCTTGAGCAATCAAGGATCCACATTTACTTATCAAACATGCATCTCCAATGAACTCCACATCAAGTCCTTTGTCAATCATTTGACTTACACTAAGCAAATTCTTAGTGATTGAAGGAATGTACAAAACATTTTCAAGATTTGCTTTCCTATTTGTTGAAAGGGAAATAGGAATAGTGCCTATGCCTTTGATGTCACATTGACCATCATTTGCAGTGTAGATGATGTTACCTTCTCCCTCATAAGACAATAAGGATGTAAAGTATTCCTTATGTCTTGTCATGTGAGATGAGGCTCCACTATCAATCCACCAAGGATCATTATCATCTATGTTGGCTAACAAACTTGAAGTCATAACAAGTGATTCACATGTGTTATGTTCTTCCTCATCTATTGTAAGATTTCCTTGCCTCTCTCCTTGCTCTCTTTTCTTCTTATAACATTCATTTGCAAAATGACCTTTTATCCCACAATAAAAGCACTTGAACTTTGACTTATTGTTCTTAGTAGAAGAGGAAGAGGAAGAGTGATCATCATGATCAAAGTTACCACCTTTGGACCATTTCCCTTTGCCTTTACCTTTGCCCTTGAATTTGCCTTTTGTGAAGAAAGCCTCTTCACCTCCACCTTGCAAGGATGCACCATCAAGCTTTGATTGCAACCTATGTTCTTCAGCCAATAAGATTTCTTGCAAGTCAACCACACTTGGCAAGACTCTTTGAATGGCAAAACTTTGCACAAGGTTAGCATGTTCATTTAGCAAACCATTCAACATAACTTGGACTATTTCACCATCTTTTATGTTCTCATCAATGCATGCTAAATCATCACTTAGGGACTTAACTCTCAAGATAAATGCATGAGCACTTTCACCCTCTCTTTGCCTACTAGAAAATATTTGTCTCCTTAGGGTCAATACCCTAGATGTGGACTTTGATTCAAAGAGCTTCTTTAAGGCATTCCATGCCTCACTTGCACTTTGACACTTTCCAACTTCCTTGAGAAGTTCATTTGTAACATTCATTTTAATGATATGAAGAGCCCTTTTGGCCTTCTTATCAAACCTTTGTTGCTCTTGAAGTGTGAGAGGTCTCTCTTCAATTTCTGCAACTATGTCCATGAGTTCATTCAACTCAAGTAAGGACTCCATCCTCACTTTCCAAGTAGAGTAGTTTGATGAACTCAACCTTTCACTAGACTCTAGCATGATCCCACCATTGGAAGTCATGATTCTAATGTTTCTTCAACTTTTAGGTTCTGTCCTAAAGCACTTAGCACTCACTTTTCTCTCAACAAATGATAGATAAAGAGATCTATGAAGATTTAGGACCCTAAAACACTTCTATCTTGAACCTAGATGGTTTCCAAGCATAGAAAGGAAGATTGAAACACATGCAACACTTTGCACACACTAAGAATGGATTACAAAATCAAACCAACCTGAACACACTCTTGCTTAAGCTCTCAAACTTTCCAGCAAGTGACCAAATCAAGTTATGGTGTGAAGAGTTACTTGCATTCTTAGAAAATACCCAAAACTAGGATGCCAAGATTACCTAGTAATGAACAAACTTGATCAACATATGATCAACACACTAAGATATTGATTCAGCCTGTAAAACCACATGTAAACCACACTTCTAAAAGTTTATAAACTCCAGCAAGTGATAAATACAAGATTTAGAGGTGAATGAATGAGCACACTTAGTGAATCACAAGACTAGCTTCACTATCTTGTCAAATCTTGGTGTTTAGATGTAGATCTAAGATCACTTCACATGAGAATGTTCCTCAACCTGTTAAGAACCTGAAAACACACTTGCATAATGGTTAAACCTTCCAACAAATGCTCCAATCAAATTACATAAGGAGAGTTACTTACATGCTCAACAAAGTACACCAAAATTTATGCCAAAATTGATGACAATCTTTACAATATGCTCTTCACAATGGAGCTTACAATATGTTCACCCAAAAAAGGGGATCTTTCATCCAAATGGGAGCTTTGCTCAGCCTTTAGGAGAATCACAACTCACTCAAAAGAGCATTTGTCATCCACTTAAGGAGAAGTTTCATCCACTTAAGGAGAGTGTTCATCCAAGAATGGAGATTGTCAACAATAGGATTGAAAAGAACATTGTTAGTATTGAATATGCACAAGCCTCACAATCACAAATGATTAGGTGTTATGATCTGATCCAAAATAGTTTCTTTTCAGCCTCTGATCTTCAATAGACCTGAAATATGCTTTTGATCCACAAGTTCAACTCACAAAACAAAGGTTAGTAAGATTTGATCAACAAAGCAATGCAAAATCATGCTAGAACTTGATCAAACATCCAAATATCACCAAAAATGGAATACTTACTGTAAATAGAAGCCAACCAGCTCTGATACCATGTGAAAAATACAGATCCTAAGTGGATCTAAACTCCAAGATCATTGGCTTGAATGCTTGCACTCCAAACTACATAAGCTAGGAATTGGCAACACATTCTATGCTACCTAGAATGCAAAGAACTTGATCAAAAAGCATTTATCACAAATGGAAACTTCCATAAACATCAAGTGCGGCCCAAAATAGCATTATACAGTCCATAATACATCAGCCTATCACTTTTGGAAAGCACCTAAGATCATACACAATAGCTTGAAGACAATACACACAACAATGCTCTCAATGGAGGAAGAAACAATGACAATGATCTATTGATCTCAATGAAGCATACAAAAGGTTTCTCCAACCTGTTCTCCACGACTTCCCTACTATTTATGGATGAGGAAGATGACTCTCTCTCCTCTCTCTAGAAGGTACTTGACCCTAGATATTCCCTATATAGGAAAAATAGCTAAAAATGGCTTATATGACCAAAATACATCAAAATGGTCTCATTTTGAAGGGTATGAAGTTTGACACTTCATCATACTGAAAAAATACAGTAAATAAAAACATTGTGGCCTGGTTCACACGTGTGAAACTCCAGAACCAAAACTATTTACAATTTTAGCCAATTTAGGCCTCAAACTAGCTAGGAAATGTTGACAATTTTCACAGACACATCCTAACGCTCTTCTGCTGATGTCATCATATCATATCAAGAAACTATACTTCATGGTACTTGTTTGATCTTCCTGGTCCTTTGGAGCACGAAGGTCAAAAGTATTCGACCTTCGAGTGTCGCAAACATTTTCCTTTCGCATTGTTTGGCCTTCTTTTGTTGTTTGTGTTGTTTGTGAACATTTCTTCTTCGAGGTCTTCATGATTTTTGGTCAGGGTGGGAGTCGAGAGCTAGCAGAGCTTTGGTAACAGAAACATCTTGTTTCTTCAGCTCCCTCTCAAAGCGTGGTAGCTTTATGACTCCAAGACTGTTCCTCTATTTCTCGAATAAACCTTTGTCTAAGGCCTTTGTGAAGATGTCAGCAACCATCTTCTTCATTCCAATGAAAGTAGTCTGGAGTTTCTTCTTTTCGATCAGATCCCTTATCAAGTGGTACGTGATTGCAATGTGTTTCGTCCTTGAGGAAAATACAAGATCCTTTGTCAGGTGTATTGCGGATGTATTGTCCATCTGCAAAATCAGAGGTTCATTCCTCGTTTCACCTAGTTCATCAAAGAACTGTTTGAGCCAAGTGATTTCATTGGCCATCTTTGCTGCTGCTACGTATTCTACTTTGTAGGATGACTGAGCTACGATGGTCTGCTTTTTGCTATCCCAGAGAATTGCTGCTCATGCTGCGATGGTACATCCTCTTGAGACACTTTTGCAGTCGTCCTTGAGAGATGCCCAGCTAGCGTCACTGTATGAAAGCATCTAGAATCATGAGAATAACACAATCCAAAATCCTTCGTCAGTTGAAGGTACTGCAAGATTCGCTTCACGATCTTCTAATGAGTCGAGCCTGGATTCGTACTGAATTGGCTCATTTTAAATATGGCATAAGCAATGTCAGGATGTGTGTTATCTGCAAGATACATTATTGATCCAATTAGTTTCCTGTATGGTGTATGTTCCATCAATTCTTTTTCCTCTTCAGTCTTCAAACAATCTTCATAGAATTGTTCCTACAAGCATTCGAGCATTTGTTCCTTTGCAATTCATCATCCCAAAATTTTTAAGGATTTTTTGGGTATATCTGGACTGATGAAGGTACAATTTTTGTCATAGTCTCTGTCAATCTGTAAGCCAAGATAACATTTGGCTTCTCCTAGGTCTATATTCTTGAAATGTTTTGAGATGTCGCACTTCACTTCAGCAATAAGTTCTTCACTTTTGAAGAGTATCAGGGTGTCGTCCACATATACAACTATAATGATGATCTTCCCATCTGTAATTCTCACGTAAACATTGGAATCAGCTATTAGTGGCTTGAATCCTAAGGATTTCAGGGCTTGATGTTTTTTTGTATACCATTGTCGTGCTGATTGCTTCAGACCATAGATACTCCTGTGCATTCTGCATGCATAAGTAGGAAGTGAGTTCAAAATATAGCCTGGAGGTTGATCCATGTAGACTTTTTCATCTAGCTCACCATGTAAGAACGTTGTCTTTTCGTCCACAATGTGAATCCTGAGATCATAAGCGGCTGCATATGCAAACATTAGGCATAGGGACAATTGTTTAACGACATGAGAGAAGGTCTCAGCATAGTCAATACCATATCTCTGAGAGAAACCCTTTGCTACAAGGTTGGCTTTATACTTTGAAATATTTCCATTTGGTCCATACTTCAGCTTGTATACCCACTTGCATTGTACAGTCTTTTGCTTATCTGGTAATGGCTGCAATGTCCGTACCTCATTCTTCTTCATGGATTCCATCTCCTTCATGGCTTGGATCCATTTGTCCTTCTCTGGACATTCAATTGCTTCTTCGAATGTTTGTGGTTCTCCAATGAATCCACAAAACTCTTCAGATATAGAAGCTGAGCTACCTAGCACAAATCTTGCTGATGCTCTTCGTTCTCTTACTGGTCTTCTAGGAGATCCTTCTGGTACTGTAATGCTATTGTTCTGCTAGGTCCAAAACCATTTCGGTTCATAGGTGTTGTAGCAGTAGGCTAGCTTGCAAATCTTTCTTCCTCTGATTCGTTGCTTGCGACTCAAACATCTTTGTCTGATTGTTCATCCTCTGCTCCCTTTGTCGTGGTTGATAGATCATAATATTGTCTTCCAAGGTCTTCATAAGTGACAGAATCATTGTTGGCCATTGTTTTGGCCTCATCGAACGTGACATCTCTGACTGTCTTCACTGTGTTTGTCTCTGACATATAGATTCTGTAGTGTGATAAATGATTGTCATATCCTACAAGATATCCTTGTTCTGCTTTCTCATCAAGCTTCTTCCGAAGCTTGTCAAGATCATGTGCATATGCTGCACAGCCAAAGATTCAAATATGAGTCAGATTGGGTTTTCTACCCCACCATAGTTTGTGTGTGTGGTGTTGTATGAGGAACACCAGATTTTCTTGTCCTGTTCTGAATGTAGGTAGCTATAGCTACTGCTTCAGCACACAGCACTCTTGGAGCTTTTGAATAGGCTATCATGCACCTAGTGGCTTCCATGAGAGTCATGTTTAGTCTTTCTGCAACACCATTATGCTGCGGTGTATAGGATGTTGTCCTTCTATGAATGATTCTCTAATCATTGAAGAAATCAGTGAATTGGTTTGAGATGTATTCTCCACCTCAATCTGTTCTGATCTGCTTCGCCTTGTATCTTGTGCATCTTTCTGCCTAGCTCACATACTCTGTGAGCTTGTCGAATGCATCTGATTTATTATGAATGAAGTAGACTTGGGCGAACTTACTGTAATCATCAATGAAGGTGATATAGTACTTCGAGCCTCCTACTGAGATCACGTCGAAAGGTCCACAAATGTCCGAATGTACTAACTCTAGAATCTTTGTCATTAGGATCCTTGACAAAATGAGTACATGACATCTCACCTTTTATACATGCATCACAGGTCATCGAACTAGTTGCATTCAAGATGCTCACCCCTATGATTGCTCCGTGATGGATTGCTTGATACAATCTCATTGAGTTCATATAGCATAGTCTCCTATGACATAGAATATCTGACGAATCATCATGGGTTTGATGTACTTGATCTGCATGTAGGCGTACTTTCAAGTGATACATGTTGTCTTTTCTTCTACCTTGTGTAATCAATGTACTGGTGTCTGCATCAACGACATTGCATGCTGCATCTGAGAACGTCACATGCATTCCAACATCTACTATTCTTGCGACTGGTAGAAAGCCCTGTTGTAGTGTAGGTATGAACAGAACGTCTTTGAGTCCTCTGTCTCTGCCGTTTGTGTTGAGCCACAGTGAACCAATCCCATTCACTTGATGCTTTGATCTGTCTCCAAGAATAATAAATCTTGATGGATCGACACTTCGAAAGTCAAAAATTATCCATCTTGATGTAATGAAGTGTGAGGTTGCTCCTAAATCAAGGATTACCTCCTGTGTGTCAGGTGTCGATGCTGCACACATGTCTGCACAGATATAGGTGGTCGAATTTCCATGATTCGATCTTTCTTTGCCCATATTCAAGCTTTCTGGATGTTTGACATAGGATGAACTATTATTGTTCTCCTGTTTGCTTTGAGCTTGTTTGTTTCGGTTTTGGTAATAGTCCATTGCCTCATGACCCTTCTTGTGACAATGGATGCACTCTATCTTCGGCTTGAGCCAGCATGAATCGACAGTATGTCCTTCATGTTTGCATCTCATGCATATCTTCTTGCCTCCATTCTACTGTTTCAGCTTTCCTTTGTTCTTCCATTTGCCTCTGTTGGCTCCCTCTGCTTGCTGGTCTTGATCTTGCTGCCTTCTGTCTGACTCCCTCTTAGGCTTGAACTGCTTCTTCGTCTTCTCCTTGTTGTTGTGGAGAGCTTGGTTAGAAGCATCCTTGTGATCAAGGTGCTCATGAGCTTTGACTTCTTATCGAATCTTAATCACTGCCTATTCGAGTGTCATAGGTGGATCCTTTGCTAGCAATGTTCAAGTTGTCTGGAAGGATCTTGGTAAAGCTCTTAACAGATAGGTGAGCTGCTTCTTTGCTGATATTGCATTCTCTGCTCCAGAATTGTGTAATGAAAGGAACAGATCCTTCATCTTTCTGATTAAGGAGGTGAGGTCTTTGCCATCCCATTGTAGGTTTGTCAACTGATCTTCAAGAAGCATGATCTGACTACGTGATTTTGTTTGAAATCTTGTGAGTAAAGTATCCCACATCTCTCTTGCATTGGAGAGTGTAGCCAGGTCAAGTGTCAAAGAGTATCTTCGATGCATGATGACAACACGACTACTGCCTTGTCATTCTTATCTCTCCATTCGGGTAGCTCCTTGTCCTAATGAGTCGAGGATTGTATAGATCTTTGATTGTATACTACTTATTGAAGCCATTGTTGTGAACTGTGTTCTCACTTGGTTTCTTGTTCTGAATGCTTGTCTCCTGGATCTGATAGCTTTGCGGCTATGTCAGACTATAAGAGGTTCTGACTACCTATGCAAAAATTACAAAAAGGACCAAGAGTGGATCCTAATCTGATCCTCAAGAGGGATTGGTTGTCAGATTACTTGATCTATCAATCTACTATAGATTAAGATCAATCTAGATCAATTCTAGACACAAAATCCTAACAAGAACAATCATTAATTGAAGGTAAGTGTACTTTTTGGTTTCACACATGTGAAACACTGTCTGAGCATGGACTCCAACCTGAAAATCAAGTACACATTGATAGAACCTCAAAACAATCAAAACAAATGTAGACAAATGGAGAGAATCACTCAAAATTGCTTCCAAAACCAAGATTGGTGTCTCATAATGATTATGGCCAAATGTGGCTCTATATATACAATAAGTGGGAGCTCGTGGTACTGATCATCCCTTTGATCCCACATGTGTGAAGGCGCTTTGTCATATGATGATTCATCATGCAAAACTGACACTTGGACAAAACCTTCTATTTTGAGCACTTTTGGTCCATTTTCCTTCTATATGGAGATCTACTTGGAAATCTTCTAGAAGTCAAAATTCGCCTACTTCAGCTTATTCCACACATGTGCTCTGTCCTCTACACATGGGATATGACACCTAACCAAAGGATATGGCTCATGCAATCAATAGATTGATGCCATGTGTCATATGTCTAGAAAACTAGTTTTTGGCCTTTTTAGCCACTAGAACTTGAATTAAATCATATGTACAACCTATATGATTATTGTACATGACAAGTACACTATTTTCACACGTGGGAACAGGCTCCACACATTTGTGTTTATCTATATACAAGATTTTTGGCCTCTACCAAGCTTATTTTTGCATTTTTCACACTCCTCCTCAAAAATCTAGCTTGGTAGATCTAGCTTGATCGAAAATGTGATGATCTTGAACTTGACTCCATGGGCTGAATTGGTCTTTGCTGGTTCAAAAGGTGTGAAGATCAGCCAATGAGCTTGATGTTGATCTGAAATCACCATATCCATGATAGTGCTTCTTTGATGTTGACATCTTTGATGAGCTTGAGAGCTTTGCACCATCCTAGCACCTCCAAAATTGATTCCTTCCAAATCTCATGTAGATGCTTGACTTTGAGGCTTGCTCCTTCTTCATGTGCATGTTCCTTCATGAGAAAATAAATATTTCTTCTTGATTTATTACGATCACAAAGATCTAACATCATGTTGACTATGCATGCCATAATAACAAAGTGTTTGCATCACATCTTCATGCTTGTTTACCATGCTAATTTCTGATCCAATGAGGCTAAATACTTCATTATGGAGATAAGTGTCTTTAGAAGATGATTCACTTACTCTCATAAAGAGTTTACAATTTGCCTCAATACAAATTTTCAAACTATGAGTGAACAAATCACTTTTGCTCTTGCATGACTCAAGAGCATACATTTGATGAAATAACCATTTGCTTTCTAGTTGATTTAAAATCAATTTCAACCTTTTAAGAACATCATCTATGTTCTCAAGAGAGACTTCATACTCAACTAGTATGGCTTTACTCCAATTTTGAGATGCAATGATCTCACTAAAGCAAATTGATTTATCAAATGACATAAGAGAAGTAAGTATGAGATATATACCACCCCTCCTCAATCCTTGGCACACTTGACCCTTGAGAAGGATTCTCCTCCTCAATCCTTGGCACATTTGAATCTTGAGATGACTCCTTAAGATCCTCTTCATGGTGCCCCTTTTTGATGGAAATCCGAGACCTCCATGTCTCATAATGATCACAACAAGTATGACCATTCAATATGCACTTCCTATGATTATCAAGATTACTTATGCTAGAAACATAAGTCCAAAAATCACCACAACTTGGCATGATTTTTCCAATATTGAAATCAAAAGGTATTTCCATCTCAATAAGGCTAACTACTTGCTTATGGATATAAGTGTTCACTTTGGATGCTTCACTTATTCTCATAACAAGTTTACAACTTGCCTTTAAGAATGAAAACTTACAATTTTCATCTTTATGAATGAACACATCATTCATGATCTTATTGAAACCAAAAGATCCTGCATTATGAAGACATTTCCATTTCCTTGACTTCATATCTAATGTAAGTTTACAAGGAAAACATGATTTGCTATACTTTAAGGCATCACACTCAACTAGTATTGCCTTAATCCACCTTTGAGATACAAAAATCTCTTCAAAGCAAAATGGTTCTTCATAAGTTGACATGATAGCATAAATGAAACTATTTTCATTTTGTAATTGCTGCTCCTTATTCTTGATTGATTTCTCTTGGATCATAACAATAAGTTTGAACTTATCTAAAGTTCCAAGCAATATACTTTCCAAGGACATAAAATAAAGCCAAGTTACTTTCATGAAAGTGACATCTATCTTTTCACTTGAACCAAACAATGCACTTCCAAATGAAAAATTTCAAAAGATTTGACATGTGTTGTGATGGACTCTTGAAGACAAATCTTGCAAGTCCTTGTGAGACTCCAAGCCTCATTCACCTTTCCACAAAGGAAACACCTTTCCTTGGACTTGTCCTTCTTGTATTTTCATTTCGAACTTGAAGGTTCTCCTCGGGCCCCTTACTTTGGTTCTTCTTGGATGGATTGGTCTTCTTTTTGTAGCATCTTGAGGAAAAATATCTTGTAGCACTTAGGATCCTTTCTTTCCTTCAATAGGATGCCACCTATTGATGCTATGTGAATAAAAACCTGTGATATGATTCTACAAATGTAATTTGTGACTCTCAAGAGACTAGATTTGAACATCTTTAACAATCTAGAAGGATCTACAAAAGATCTAACTCACAAACCTAAGAATCAATCTTCACACTAATGACTAGTCAATTGGAAACTTTTCTTTGATCACTAAGACAAAAGCATACAATCTTTGAATCAAATCACAAAAGAAATCAGATCCACTTTCCTATTGGACTCATCAAATACCAATTACTCTTTCTTTTGAAAGTTGAAATGGATATGAAAAGATTTGACACCTAGATTTTCCTTTTCACTTGACTAGTTCTCTCAACACTTGAGATTCTTGAACAAAAGATGGGTTTTGTTTCAAACACCTGAAAATCAAAATTAATCACTTCTTTTGGAGTCACTCTTGACCCAAATAATCTCACTCTTGAGACTTAGAATGAATTTGATTTGATTTGAAAACAAACTATACCACCAATTTTTCACAAAGCTTAAAAATTAGACAACTAGAGATCACAAAGATCTCAACCATGCATGAATACTCAAATATGGACTCCTCCTCATTCTAGACATCAAATGGGATCACAAATTGACCCTCACACTCTCACAAAGAAAGTTGAATAGAACTAATTTGAGTTTCATACATTCTATGTCAATTTTTGCTCAACAAATTGAATTCAATCACTCCTATTGGATTCGACCAATTACTCTACTTTTTAATAATTGGAATGAAATTCAAAATCAAAAGTTGTGATTTTTCTCACTAAGATATTGTGCTTCAAAGAGCTAATACCACTTAGAAATATTTGATCACCTAGGAGAAGACAAATTCTTCACCTATAACAACACATAATGAGCTTCTAGATCTTGCCCTCTACAAAGGAAATCTTAGAAAATTGGATATCTCTCTCTACACATTTGCCACATACACCTTAATGACTCTTTTCAAACCTTACAATCACAAATTGAGTAGGGTTGAACAATGTGACTTGGATCTCAATCTCTTTTCTAGAACTCTCAATTTAAGCCAATCTATGTCAAATTCTACAAGAGATTTGCATAGATGCTCTATATGCACTACAAACTCTCAAAGGTTTCACTTGGAGGACAGATCCAAAGATGTTTTCTAGCAAATTGATGCTTCTAAACTTGACCCTATCACTCTTAAACAAATCTAGAGTGATGGTACAATGGATTTCAACCTCTCACCTTGCATATCACTCCTTAATCTATGATTCTTAGCAAAATCTCTCATAACTTCAACATGCACTCAAAAAATCAGAGAAGATCAATTAATGCACCTATTTCAAGCTTCAATTTTAATATTTTGTTTGATTTAATCCAAGAACTAATCAAGGGATTAGATTCACTATAGAAAATGCTTGATTTTGCACCAAAAGTCACTCAAATTGGGTATGTGAGTCAAATTGTACAAATTTTTGAGTTTTTTCAGCAAAACTGGATCTGTATGGCCTCACACGTGTGAAAAGATTTCCTACAGCCCACAACAAGTTCTGGACCAAAAATTTTGAGGATAGCTATCAAATCCAACTCGCTACACAAAATTTGACTAGTTTCCAAAAAACTACTAATTTTGGCTTTGATTTGGATCAACCCTATCAATTTCAATAAAACCTCTTGTACTTGGATCTAATACCATGTGCAAAAAGTACAAAAATCACCAAGAGTGGATCCTAATCTAATCCTCAAGAGGGATTGCTTGTCAGATTACTTGATCTATCAATCTACTTCAGATTAAGATCAATCTAGATCAATTCTAGACACAAAATCCTAACAAGAACAATCATTAATTGAAGGTAAGTGTACTTTCTGGTTTCACACATTTGAAACATTGTCTGAGTATGGACTCCAACCTGAAAATCAAGTACACATTGATAGAACCTCAAAACAATCAAAACAAATGTAGACAAATGGAGAAAATCACTCAAAATTGCTTCCAAAACCAAGATTGGTGTCTCATAATGATTATGGCCAAATGTGGCTCTATATATACAATAAGTGAGAGCTCGTGGTACTGATCATCCCTTTGATCCCACATGTGTGAAGGTGCTTTGTCATATGATGATTCATCATGCAAAACTGACACTTGGACAAAACCTTCTATTTTGAGCACTTTTGGTCCATTTTCCTTCTATATGGAGATCTACTTGGAAATTTTCTAGAAGTCAAAATTCGCCTACTTCAGTTTATTCCACACATGTGAGATGTCCTCTACACATGTGATATGACGCCTAACCAAAGGATGTGGCTCATGCAATCAATAGATTGATGCCATGTGTCATATGTCTAGAAAACTAGTTTTTGGTCTTTTTAGCCACTAGAACTTGAATTAAATCATATGTACAACCTATATGATTATGGTACATGACAAGTACACTAGTTTCACACGTGGGAACAGGCTCCACACATGTGTGTTTATCTATATGCAAGATTTTTGGCCTCTACCAAGCTTGTTTTTGCATTTTTCACACTACCGACTTTGAAGCTCTGATACTACTGTTGGGAATCAAGCTCTGACTATTACTGATGAAAATCGAGCTCCGATACTACTGTTGGAAATCAAGCTCTAACTACTATTGATGAGAATCGAGCTCTGATACCACTGATGCAAAAGAATCGCGAATGAAATCAATTTGGATGGAGTGCAGATATGATTGTTGGTCACTGTGAAAATTATTAAAATATTATCTTCCTATCTCGAGTTTGGGACCATGTCCATGGTTATTTCCATTGTATTTCATGTTGTACATAAAGAGTATGTGAATTGAGCACATAACCTTCTAGTATAGGTCGGATTTGAGTTAGGTAGATTCAATTTTGATGACATGCAGAAGTTTAGATAGCATGCAATGTCATACTGTATGCATGCAAGTCTCATGCATGCATTTAGAATCTTAGATGTCACCAATTATAATTTCAGAGAGCCACAATCATAATGCAGTTGCTTTTAATAGAGCTTCCTTTCAAACAGTTTTTGGTTGGCAACTATATGGTTAAAAGGCACTAGCAATTAAAGAGCGTGTGTACCTTATTTATTCTTGAAATAACTCCTCTAGTATTAGATTGTAAGATCATGGAACTAGGTTCACTCAAGGATGTTGGAAAGACACCCACATTAGCACTTCCTGAGTTAAACAACTACTCTCAAAAAGCCAGACTCAACAAATAATATTGGACTCACGATTTAATATTAGTCATTAGACAATTAATTTTATAACATCGTACACTATCTACAAAATAACTTATGACCCAATTCTTACATATGTTTTCTAATGCGACATGCACAAAGGCTAGTATTCTGAATAAAATCACATGCGCTCAACATACACTATGCAACAACTTAGGAAAACAGATTTCCAAACGGATAACTAACAATCAATCAAGAATTTAGCAATTGCAATTCGATTTTAACAAAATACTATGAACGTATTGAAGATACTCCTATTTATCATGTATTAGTTGTGAATCTATTCGCTTTCGTTTCCAAATGCATATTGCAAATTTTGAGGACAAAAATTTTATTAAGACACTAAAAGCCATTTCTTTTAATCTATATATTGAAACCACTTGCTACATATGCAAAGATTGCCGGAAATATGTAATACAAAACAAAATATCCAAATTTTTATCACCTATAAATATGTATTTTTTCTGAAATACTTTCAATTACAATACTCACTGAACTAGAAAAACATTTATTAGCTCCTAGAATTGCTTTCTTACAAATATGTGAATTAGCACACCAAGGTCAGTTTTGACCAACTGGACACAAATTGGCACAACGTACAACAAACCTATTTTTCAAAGCAATCACAATACTTATTCATCAAGGACTTGGATCTATCTAGATCAGATTACGAAAAGGTACATTCCAAAATAAAAAACTGACAGCAAAAGTTGTGATCCATGATATGAATATTGAACAAATACTTCATTCAAATTTAAGATTTCGAGATTTTGACTATATTCGCACATCCCCTGATTACAAACACAGATTGCATAAAGATATCTTTGCAATGATGTGACAACTAGGCCCACCGAGATTTTTTATAACATTATCTTATGCCGAATATAAATGGTCACCACTGATGTGTTGTTTACAAAAACTAAACTCTAACATTTCACAATATGATGACTACAAAACTGAAAATGAAGTTTTTAGAAACTTGATCAGCCATGATCTGACAACGTGCGCAAGATATTACATCATGAAAATAAATGCTTCGCACATTGATATTAAAAAAAACAATTACACTGCGAAATATTCAACATTATTTTTTTGTTACTGAATTTCAAAATCGTGGCAGTCAACATGAACATGGATTACTATGGGTTGCAAATGCACGAATATATGAAAGAGCATCTGAAACTAAAATTGCTCAATTTATTCATATGTACATTTCATGTGATAGTTCAAAACTCGACACACAGAATCTAGATATACAAACTCATCATCATCGATCCACATGTTATAAAACCCGAATATCTAAACAATGTCGCTTTCATTATCCCCGACCACCAATGCCATACACCAATATTTTGCATCTGTATCCAGAAGCATAAACACATCTCAAAAACCTTTACCAAAATCTATATCGTGCTATCAAAGAAAAATTAAATTGTATTGATACAGTAAAACATATAGATTTTCTAACATGGCTTGCTACATTGCAAATACTGCTTTCTGATTATATAAAAGCAATACGTGACAATTTGAAAAAACCAATCATTTTACAACGCCATCTAAAAATATACACGAATAATGCCAATCCATCCATAAGTCAACTTTGGAATGCGAATATGGATTTGCAATATATTCTTCATCCATATGCAGGTGCAAGTTACTACACATCGTATTTACCAAAAATTGATACTACTCTTTTGCAATCTTTAAAACATGCATTCACAGAATCTTTGCATCAAAATGTAAGTACATTTACAAGATTAAAAAACATGGGAAGTGCATTTTTAAATGCGCATCAGATGAGTGCACAACTTGCAGCATTTATTGTATTATCATTACCTTTACATGCTTCCACGAGAACATTCACATTCATTGATACGAATCCCGAGCCAACACGAGCATTTGTTCTTAAGAAAAAACAAACCTTGCAATTTCTTCATCCCGATTCAACAGACATATGATATGCTACAAAAAATTAAAAAATACCTCTCTCGACCTGTTGACTACTCAAACCTTTGTTTAGCAGAATTCACTGCACAATATCGATTAACATCATCACAAATATGCAAATGTCAAAAACTTTAAATTATCATATACGACATTTTCCAAACTAGAACCATGACCTCTACAGAAGACATTGTATGGTTAGTTCCATAATTCTGAAATAGATACAAAAGCTCGACACAATAAGTCATACATACTTCTAGATAATTTTTTGGGATTTTCTATGTTTGTTCAAACATGATCTAATTGTGTGCCATATATAGTTGTTACTTGTTGAAAGGATAGTTGTATATTATGTTCACGCATAACTGATTCAAAGTTTTTGGAAATTATTGTTTATGTTTAATGCATTAATATTTATGTCGCCTAGTATAATAGTGGGTGCGATTTTAGGAATGTTATTAAGTACTATGTTTAGCTGTTCAATAAACGTGGAAATAGTATTATTTAATTGTCTATATATTGCAATAAATGTAGATTGTAGGTTTTACGAGCAAATGTAGCATGAATAATTTCACTGTGCAATGTATTAAATGTACATGTTCAAGGTGTTGAGTTTTACAATACAATATTGTTGATCCTGCAAAAACATAATTGTCAATGGCTTCGAAGGTTCTTGGAAAGTAAGGTTTATGATCACGTGTTTGGGTTCTTGTAAATATAATATGTGTGATGTATTAGGTGATGATCATTTACAATATTATGTTTGTATTTAGATAATGATCTAGTGTTTAGTGATTGAATAAAGAGATGCGTTTTTGTGTAGGTATACATGTTGGGAATTTGGAACTCCCATTTCGCTGTTGTTCTTAGACGTGTCATTTCTTTTTGTACAGATGGATCAATTTTGAAGTGTTTTGAAGTTAATGGCGATGTGATGTATAAATTTTCAGGTTTTCAACTCGTGTGAGTGTTGTAGACATTAAACCATGTTTTGAAACATGTTTCGGGTTGATTCGGTGTATTGGAGTCCATGTTTGGTTTATATTATGGGTTTTGTACATGTACTGGTTATTAGTCAGATCATTCACCAATATACTACATGGGTGAATAAAAAAAACCATTAAAAAAACTTTAACAACGTACAATTTATTGCATGTTGCAAAGGCAG
This sequence comes from Diphasiastrum complanatum, assembly GCA_029204225.1. Classification (NCBI taxonomy): domain Eukaryota; kingdom Viridiplantae; phylum Streptophyta; class Lycopodiopsida; order Lycopodiales; family Lycopodiaceae; genus Diphasiastrum; species Diphasiastrum complanatum. The sequence goes on along the minus strand of CM055099.1, from coordinate 41,280,768 downwards.
GGCCTAGTGGCTTGCCACAATGCACTTGTTTCAAGTGCAAGTAGTCTTCTACTATCTACATTGAATTCAACTTTGTTACCCAAATCTACAATTATGCTTATAGAAAGCTGATTCTTTGTAAGATTCAAAATGTTACAAATACTTCGAACTAAATTGACTTTACCATTTTGAAACTATGATTTCGCAATACCTTTACTGTAGATACTATGTGTGCTACTATCACCCAAATGAGCATTCCTTTAAGTGTTGAAAGAGTTTTGATTTTGAAGCAAATCTCAATGGTTCATCATATGTTGGGCTTTAAGCCATGAGTCCAAATACAAGGATTTAGTATCTTTTTCGTCTTCTACTCTTGCTATGAATGTTTCTTCATCTCCGACGCTCCGTCTTTATTATTAGGCTAAGAACTTTCTACTATGTTTGCCTATTGCTGCGGTATACGCTACTGCTGGTTCCACTTCTTGTCGAATTTAAGAATACGACAATTTTGTAGTAGATGTCTCTGTTTTCTGCACAACCCACAGAATCTGGTCAAATGTGAATGGTCTTTTCTGTTCAATGACTTTCATTAGTGGTCAGAGTTGTTTGAACTTTGAACCTGGTTATGCTACTTTCGTTTAAGGGTAAGTAAAATTTAAGGTCTATTTCCCTACATTCTGTCAAGGCTAAATGTGTTATCACGCACGCAATATCACCTTTCAGATGATGGAGATTCAATCCTCCTCCATTCTTAACTCGTTTCTATGTTTGTCCATGCATCATATTGCAAATAGTTCAATCCTTTATTAGAGTAAAATCCTTTCTCTGTCACAGTGAGTGTTCTACAGTGAGTGATTATTAAAAAAATTCAATATTTTCGAGTGTCTCTCAAAGCCAAGATGTCGATGTCAAAGGAGTTCCTGCTAAGTATGCACTGACCGTATCTCATTAGTCCGCATGCAGCTCCATGTACACTGAAGCTATCAGTTGAATAAGCTTCAAGACTCCATTTTAGAACATGCCGCAAATCAGAATTCTCAGTTGATGACCAAATGCTTGAATTTTTGGATGTGTATGTCCTTAATACTCCTTATGTACCACGAATGGAATAGGTCTCCAGACCTGCAGGTGAATAAAGAACTAACAGGCCCTCATTTACGTCCGCCGCCCTTCTCACAGAACTGCGCATACACGCAAGATCTCTAGATTCAACAATTTTTGGATAGTTGTGAGACCCAATAACCTCTACTAACAAGACCTAGAAAGAGGAAATGGGACTTTAACATTCAGTCTTACATGCGCTTTGTCTGGAATTTGGCTCCGTCTCATAAGAGGATACCATAGCTAGAGATATATCTTCAGTTGATGTGTTAAAGGATGATGTTTTTTGAAGACCAAGAGCTTTTTTTGAAATGTAGGCTGCACCAGACTTTGCCACACAGAATGAATGAATCAGTACTGATTCTTCTTTGACACAAGCGCGTAAAAACTTTTGAGCATGCATAGCTATTCTTGTCTGAAGCCTTCCGCTTTAACCTTCGTTCGTATTTTATTTTGGTAAGTATGTTGCAGTGGAGTTTTCAACTCGCACTGTAGGCATAGCAGAACGTTGATAGCAATGCTCAAAACCAAAAATCAATGAAGCACCTGATTATCTGGGTCCCCAAGTTCATTTGCCAAGTACTTCCACAGCTTGTCATATATACGTGATTAGAATTTTACTAGATGAAGATTCTCTTTAATGTCCTTTTTGAGGCTCAGTTGCGTCCAACTCCTAACTTTGAGAGGAGATAAATTTATCACCAACAAAGCGCTGATCAAACGACTGGATGAACAGCATTGGGTCACCCGTGTTAGAACATGCCATCTCTTTGAATCATTATTTAAAGGACTAACTCATCTACCAACCAAACTATCATTCTTTCTTCTCTCATATACAATCAATCTAGATGAACCATGTCCAGTTTCACTTTTGTGATCTCATGTGAGCATGCCTGGTTGCAGCCCTAAACTCTTAACCAGACTCCCAGTCCTCCCAGCACACCTCTTTCAGGTGTCTCAGTGCCAAACACGCAGCCTCCTCCAGCACTCCCTGCACTCTCTGTATATGAACACCATGGAATTTTGGTTGGGGATAAATTGCCTAAGGTTCAGCATAAAGTTGGGAATTTAATTCGAGTGCTCCAACTCATCGTCAGATGAGTCTGAGAGCTCTTGCAAACATAGGTTTTTAGAAGAAGTATGCAAAGATCGTGCATACTTTAATCCAGATACTCCTCCAAAACCACCCGCAAAACCTCCAAGAGCCCTATGAGGGGCATTTGGTTCAGAGAAAAAGTTGGATTCTGCTTTTTCTAAAATTTCCGGGTGGAGCCTGCCCCACATTTTTCTTGTAAGCGATTTCCGATAGGACAAATAATTTTGATCTTGAGAATTGTTACCAGGAGCATTATCAAAAAGCCGCGTTGATTTCAAAAAAGCAACTCTTGCATTATGATCCAGTTTGTATGCTAACAGTAAACCAAAGAGATTTCCAATAACAACTGACAGAAGAAGGACATGAGCTCCTCTTATTTGGCCCCTCGCTAGAATGGCAAGTAACTGACACCCAAAACCATAGCCCCTTGACCTTAAATGCATGCTGTACAAGAAGGCCACGTTCAAAGAAAAGTTTATCTGATGAAATAGGTAACTGGCTTGACAAGCAATAATGACACTACTGTCAAACAACAGAGATGATATTCTAGTCTTCATCAGGTGTACTACAGATTCTTGAACATAACACGTTTCAAAGTAAATAATTTTACCAGAATGGTAGTCTGTAAATGAAGCTCAGAAGTATACATTGAGCCAATACATCTGATGCATTGAGCAAAAGATCCTGTAAAACAATGCCAAACTTATTCAAAGCAAGACCATTTACAGTAAACATCTACATTCTCCCTACACACACAAGTTCCTCGGAAGGAAAAAAACAAAATTATATGCAATCACCTCTGATTAACATTGCAGTGCACCAATTGAGGGTGAAGCAATTCTTACGTCATCGGTTGTGAGTACAAGTTTCACACATTCCCAAATCCACATGTTACACGTGTAGTACCACAATATGGAACCTCTATACATCTTATACCTGCAGTGGAATTTGAAAACTTAAAAGTTAATGCAGCTGCAGAAAACTTCACCACAAAAACCAGTAGGATGAAGGAGATGCCTATAGTCCTCAAGATGGAGGTGCTACCAATTCGAAAATCGCAACTGAAGAGTCAGCACCAGAATATGTACTGCAAGATTGCAAAGCTGTCCATATTGAAGGTTTGAAGTAGATTGTAGATTCATCGATGAACCTAGGCCCCACTGCAACAATGGATTAAGAAGGATACATAACTTTTAACTAGTCAGTTCACATTGCAACACAATCTGAGATTCATCTCTCTCTCTCTCTCTCTCTCTCTCTCTCTCTCTCTCTCTCTCTCTCTCTCTCTCTCTCTCTCTCTCTCTCTCACATGAACGCTTCTACGTTTAAATCTGCCCTGCTTTGCTACAAAACAAGTGGACAATAGACGAACTATCGCTTCCGCAAAAACACAAGGTTAAAAATTCAACACAACCCCTTCATGCATAAAAAAATTTTCTTAACTAAAGGGTTTTCCCTCTTTTTTGGTTTTTTAAAAAAAAAAACAACACACTCTACAAAAGTTTGAAATTCAAAAGCCTAATTGAAAGGTTTTTTCCCTCCATGACCTTCCGGGAAACTACTCTACATAACACTACAAAAGCTTGCAGTTTCGAGGATCCTCCCTCACTCCACAGTGAAGAGTTGCTTGTTTCTCATAAACAGCAAATGCGCCCTACCAGTTCCGGACTCGACAACACACTTTCTTATGGTAAGAGACTCTCCTTCACCTTTGTATTCCAGCGCATTTTTGCAGGCTTCCGGGTTTCGATCATACTTCTTTATGTAACCGCTGGCTATGGTTTTATCATGCTCATAGCATAATGCTTTGTATAAGTACTTTATGGTTTGATGAAGGGATGTCCAGCGATGGACAGATTCAATGGCTTGTTTTGTAAAGGCATCTTGGTTGTCAGCGATTGCCATCTTAATCTTTACTACATCATTGCAGTTCTGCTTATTAGATAGCAAGTGTTTGCTATCTGCCTCCTTATACATATGAATGCACATTCTCTTCTCAAGGGGCAGCGATGGAATAGCTTCTTTGAAGCTAGTCGTTTGCTTCAAACTAAACACTTTTTAATGCTTCTGTCCCCCAGCGATGGACAGCTAGCATACCTTACTTTCGTAAATGGTTATGCAAGTTAGATGTGCTTCCTGTCCCCAGCAATGGACAACAAGCCATCTCCCACTTTCTGATGGTACTGTAAAAGCAAAACACACACCACTGCCCAACGATGGACAGTAAGCTCACACATACTTTAGTCTCTGATGGTCTTTGAAGTTATCATGCTTGCTGTCCAACGATGGACAGAAAGCCAAAATATTATGTAAATAATGGTCATTTCTTACATTCACACCTCCTACTATCCAGCAATGGATAGAAGGATTGTTGATGGCTCACCTCGAAGAGCTGGCTCTACTCTTTGAATTCAAGAAGTTGATTTGACGTTTTTTACGTTTCAATTCCTTACTCTACTATACTAAACTGATACCGGTGTATGTGATAGCGTCATCTGTTAATACGGCCTGTTATCTTCTACTTTCTGATTCATACTCGAACCGAGCGTGATCATATTCGAAGCAAAGGTATGCTACTTACTGAAACTTCACAAAGCAGACTATCTAACACACTCCGTATACTTTATTTGAGACGTTTTTTACTCTTAAATGTAACTATGGACTAAAAATATTCTTTTTGTCGTTATGATATAAATGGCAGCCTCTCAAGAACCCTCGTCTACAAACATTCAGGTATGACTTCTTATTATCGTCTCTTTGAAAAAACCTCTTCCTTCTGTCAATATAATCGACTTAAGAAAAAAGAAACTATTTCCCAAAAAGCAAGAATTTACTAATTAATTCTCAAAGAAACTCTTGTCAATAAAAACTTATAGTAAGGACTCCAATAAAACGGTCTTAGACAGCATGGAAATGCGTAAGATATGTTGTTTTTACGAAAGGGTTAGAATGGCACGGATCTGCCCTAATACCTAGTAAAGACATTGGAAATCACTTACTTCATATTCTTTGCATAACTTAAAATGAACTGATATGGACCAATTGATCGTAAGCTGATCAGCATGGCACTCGCCCTGATACGGTGATATAATGGCTTGGTCTATCGCCAAAATAACGACTGTTTGGGAAAACAGGACTATGTTTCAAAATGCTATTCAAAGCTGTTAAGTAGTATAACTTCTTTCGGACATGAATAACAATTGACGTTTAGCTATGACACCTGTCTTCCTCATGTAACTAACTTGAGCGGTTTTGTTGTGTGGGATGGTGGCAGGTATCAGCTGGACATCTTGAAAGTGGTTATGCTTTATGGTGCTTTTTAGTACTTACTTTTCAGCTCTACTTTACCTTGTTGGATTATGAATAAAGGCTTTAAAAGGCTTCAGTCTTGCTTTGTTAAGAGGAAATAAGTGCAGTATCGTATCGTATCTCTCTCTCTCTCTCTCTCTCTCTCTCTCTCTCTCTCTCTCTCTCTTCAATCATCACATCCACAATGCTGGCCCCAGGGAACCTTAAAACTGAGCAAGTACCACATTATCATCATATATTGGAACGACCAGCCAAGTTATTTGTCATGTTAGGGCTAGCCCCTCTTTCAAACCTGTTTAATCATATTGTAAGTTTTGTTACTTTTTCGTGCTGCTTCTTCATAACTATAGATTTTTATCATTTTCTTTCTCATACCATCTCTCGCTGAGAAAAGCCTGAAAATAAGGCATTGAGTTTTAGACTGCAATAATTGTACAATTCTTTCCTTTGAGTGTGTGTGCACATAGAAGAATGAAAGGGTAGTTCTTGTGAAGAAAAAAAGGCTCATTTGTTTTTAAAGCTGATAAAATTGGCCAACGAACAGTAAGTCTTGCAGTCTCCTTTGCAATGTACAGTACCCCTGTGTGCAACTAGACAGCAACTGGTGGAGTATTATATAAGTAGCTCCAAAACAAGAATCAAGTACAATGATGCTACAAGCTGAGAGTAGTTGCTTTCCTCTCCAGAAGCTGAGTGTTCTATCCAAAACCTAGCTGACTTCTAAGGAGGAGAGATGAGTTACGACAGTTGAGGATTATGAGGTTCAAAAGAAGTATAAAGGCTGTCTCCAAATTGTAATTCGACCAGTTCATTAGATATCGTAGTGTACAGAATATGAAATAAGTGCCGGGGGTGCAAGGATCTCCAAAATTCACAAACGCAATTCAAAGTTGTCATAGAGGTAATTGAGACAGCAGGGATGTCAAGCAAACTCGATAAGAAGAAAACAGGATCACATAGGAGTTATCATTAAGTTCTCAGAAGATTTCATAGAGAAAATCTTTAGAAAGCCAGTTGGGATGTTTGTCCACATTTTTGCCAGCTTGTCTATGCCAACTCTTTCTATCTTTTATGTTCACAATTTTTCAAACCAGCTACCTCTAGGTTTTTGCTAAGAGCTCTTATTTGAGCTAAGTTCTAACGTTAAGTGACAATACGTACTTTTCCATGGAATAATATTTTGAATGAGGATGCAGATTTTACATCCAATGGATTTTGTCCTGTAACTGAATGAGAGCTCCTGCGAGTGCATCTTAATCCCTGAGATCTGCACCTCCTCTCAGATGCATGGATGATAGAGGAATGTTACAGTCCCCTACTGTCCCTGCTATCTGGGGTTGGTCTGAAACCACATGGGTGAGCTTCATAAAGTTTCGCATAATTTTTTATTTAATGGGCCGTATTCGGGATCTATAGTTAATCATTGACGAAGTCTTTAGCACGCTCATGTACAAAGTGAAATCATCTATCTCTCATAGGTATCCAACTATTACAACAATGTAAAATATTCCCCCAAATCTTTTAATTGCTAACTCGGCCAATTGTAACTTGATCTGCCAAAATCGCCGAACTTGATTAGTAAGCAACTTGCATCAGTAAGACACCAGTAGAACTTGCATCAGTAAGACACCAGTAGATTATCACAAAGAAAACTCCAACCAAAATTACTGAATGAGCACCAATCATAGTTTGTAATAGCAAATCTCTACAAGAACTACATATGAGTCACAACACACCTACAATGAAGAAATCAAGAGCTGAAGCAAAATGAGCTGATCTTTCAACTCTCTATAGCAAGTACCTTACATATACAGCCTGAGGACCCCAAGAGAAGCTTCCAATAGGGGAAATTGGCACGAATATGGATGTCAAGTCTACAGGTTTTTAGGGTCTCTAAGTGAAACTAGAATCTTTAGTCTATGACAGAAAGCAACCCACCACTGTAAATGGAGCATCATCAAGAAGTAAAACATCTGGCAATGTTGTTGTACACCCAAGAGCCCATACTCCTCTGCTATTGTTGACTAAACTGTTGTAACTATATTCTACGAAACGCAGTTTTAAGTACGTGGTCAAATTTATTATTTGATGAGATCCATTTCTATGCCTTTGGAACCTTTTAAAGGTTCGTAGATTGGACTTCTTGGATGCCTAGTTAGATTAGCTAGGATAATGTCAATCCTAATCCTATTTTGGCAACTGATTGGAAGGTTCCCTTGAGGGCTTCCAAAACATTACAAGTAGGAGCAAAGCCTTTCATTTTACAATTCGTTGATCTACTACTTTGAGTCCTTTGTATGAAGATCTATTGTGACTCTTCCTACAAGATCTGCAACTACTCTTCCTAGTTGTGATTGATTTTCATACAATATTCTTAGTTGAATATTCCTTGATGATCATCATTTGTTGTCTATTTGACTCACATCTGATGCTTTATTTGCAATTGTCTTCATGGCTAGTGGCAAGTCATTCACCCTTTTATTTGTCTCCCCTTACTGAAGCTTAGGGGTTTCAAATTTTGGAGTACTGTGAATGGAGTGTTGTCATTGGTCCATAGGTTATATTCAGCTTGACTTGTCACCATGTGATACATGAGGTGGCAAGGACCCTTTGCCATGTAGGGTCAGTTCATCGGTAGCAAGTTGGGCTGCCATTGTCAATTTACCTCAATGAGCCCATCACAAGAGACACTTTCAAATCTAACCAATCAAATGGAGAGTTGAAACGCAGAGAGAATCTTAAGCAGATGCATGCGAGGAGGCAAAAAGACTCTAACTGAAAGGGGGATGTTGCAATTGCTTGGCAGGTACTATTTTTTTGGCCTAATGGCATGGCAAGAGTTGTTGATGCTGCACTTGCCAAGCAAGGAGTGTGAAATAGTACTAAATGCCATCCTCTCAAAAAGAACCAACGGTCTCAAGATTGGTATAGTGCTCAAAAACGATTTGACATAGTGTTGAACATCTATCGATTTTCTGAATATCATAATCTAAGAGCAGAAGCTAACTGCAAGAACGAATTTGAAGATGAGACTCGTACCATGGATTTAGCATTTCTATGTGCTTGGAATTCGAACCCGATACAGAAAATGCAAACTGCAATCTCAAGACTGGTAGGAATAAAGTCTTGGAAGTAGGAATTGGTGGTGGATACGCGCTGGTATGCTTTTTCTAATCTTGTATCATTGAACTTCAAGAATCTGTTGCACCGTTGGCGGACTGAAGCAACAGGAATATGGCTCAACGGATCAGCAACTGCCGCCGCCACAGCTGCCTTCAACTGTGCATCGCCCTGTCTCTGAGATTCCTTGGTAGCATCACGAGCCCTTTTATACAGAGCTCTTTCACTTTCCGATGTGCTATTTTGCAGTTCTCGCCTCAGAAAGTGTCTCGATGCCATTCTTTGACGAGATTTTCTGACTCGCGATTATGCCTCAATTGCTCCAATTTTAGAGAGCTATAAGTGCACTCTTGCATCAACTGCGACTAGACCCGAGAATGAACTTACTTTTATATATAACAAGTGGATCTTGAAAGTTCAAAGAATTCTTTGCAAGACAAACACCTCTTTAGCTCTTGTGTGCATACGCGCGCGGCCCCTTTATGTCCTCAATGATCGGTATTTTTCCTTTTGAAGGTGTTCTCTGCAGTCAAACATAGCAATGTAAAATTCATGTAGAGGTAAAATAATATCGACAGAAAAATATTTGATACATAATGCTTAATTTACATGAATCAACTCTCTTGATGCGAATCTTAATCTGTCTTCCCATAGAGACTAAACGTAGACTCTCTCGTTCGCAACAGAATATCCGGCATGATTCCTGTTTATCCAGTCAATGTGGTTCCAGTGACTTCCAGACTGCAAATTTGTAACGACGATTGGTTGATTGAGCAAGGCTTTTTCAGAGCTCAGACTTAAAAATGTCTGCAATATGCAGTTTGATAAGCCTGTCTTAACGAGCCGATTGAATCTTCACTACTCTCTCGATATATACATACGCCAAGGGTTGAATAGACAACAAAGCGTTCTAAGCATCCAGGCAACGTGCTACATACCTTATGTTACACAAAATCAACAAAGAGCTTATGAATCCTTGTATATAAGCACATTAAGCAGTGCCTTGAAGCATCAAACATGAAGCTCAAACAACCTCGTTCTAGGACAAGAGTTACTCCCGATTCCCTGGTAGCATCAGAACCTTTTAAGTTTCCTGGAATTCGTTATGTTACCAGACTCAAGGCGACTGATCCAAATTGTCTCCTTGCTTGTACAAAGCTTTAAGGGAGTGAAAAACTACCACTCATTAAAAAACACCCCAAAGCAACCATCATGAAAAAATTTCAGTACTATTGCATCGCCACAGTGCCACCATATTTATCAGATATGAGGACAGAGATACAAAACAGCTGAAGAACGCTTTCTGCCACACAGCTTACAAAATGTACCATCGCAAAAACGGAGTAGAATATTGTTACAGCGATATCTTGCCTGAATCACCCGTTTTGCCTACGCTGCATGCAATGCCCGCAAAGCGCAGGTTGCAACTGTAGGTGCTGCAGCTAAAAATCCACGTTTAACAAAGAAGAGGCGAGAAGATGGTGCAATCCATTTTTGCAGAGACCAGAGAGCGAGGATCGACACATGCATTGATTGGGAAAGATGTAAACACTCCAGCAGGGGCAGCTTAGGCATGAGATGGCGAAAGCAGAATAAAAAGCAAGCAGCAGGTATAATTTGTGAAGCAGCAGAAATTGGTAGTGGGTGATGGCACCTCATGTCACATACCACGTGCGTATGTGCTGCTTGACGCTCCATTGGCGCAAGATGCGACAGAAGCAAGCGTTCGATCGACTGGGGAAGGTGCAATCTCCCTCAGAAATACATCAGCAGTGACAGGTTTGCTTTCTCTCATATAGTTTGCCTTGTCCTATTCTTTCATTTCTCTTCTCAAAATTCCCTCAAGACTTTTCCTACTTTTCTTTACCTTTTAAGACATTGGCTTTAGCCCTTGGTTCCTTTGGACTAGGTATTGGTCGTGCAGAGGTTGGCTACCTCTTGTAGCACTCCGAGCCGCAGGAGCGGCCAGAGTGGCTACACCACAAAGCTCACCATTGGATGACGAATACCATACATAGCAGTTGCAGATCTACGGTGGAGATTAAAAAAGTTTTACAATCCGATCCTATGGCTCAAAATCTGAATCTTAACCAACCGGATGATGCCATGTGTCCGATATCCCTCCTCACAACTGCTATGAGTTAAAAAGATACCATGTCCTTGCCTTGCAAAAAGTAGTATTATGCGTTCAAGGTGGTTAATAAACAAGTGCATTGTGGCAAGTCACATGGCCCTAGGGGCCTTTGAAATATGTGCAAAACTGCACTTTATTAAAGTTTTTTAAATTTGTCTTATAGAATAAATGAGAACATGGAAATGCATGTTTTGGTAAAAATAATAGATTAGATGTTCAGTTTCATATTTGATCAAGTAGTTTTTATAGGGAGGTGATATAATATCATTAATGGTTTTTGTTAATCACACATGCAATATATTTGCGATGATCTGACCAATAAGCGTATGTGGATCCAAATAAATTCCTTTAATTTTGTATATGAAGAAACTTAATGTTTCTACCCACAAAGCGCTTTTAGCTTGTGAGCCTTTACCTGCAAAAATACACGAGATTTCTACACAGGCAGCAACCCACTCAACCGAAGTGATCGACTCTGCCGAATTCCCTAACGCCAACGAGTTGTCAAGGCACCAATCTTAACCGAAGTCATCGACGACACCAAAGTCAAGACTCAGCCGAAGTGGTCGAAGTCCCCGAAGACAACAAAAGCAACGAAGGCAAACCAGTCCCCAAAGGCCGCAGTCCCCGAAGTGTTCAAAGTCACTGAAGTGACCGACGAGGACTCAACCCCAGAAATGTGCCAAAGCCAAAAGTTGAGCCAGCCACGTCAAACGTCGAGTACGTCATCAAAGCTCGACGAGCATGACAGTTTGAATGTCACGACTCAATCGTTAAGCCCTTGTAGTTAAGCAAAGTAGCAAGACGTAGTTAGCTGATGTTTTAACTTAAACTATCTTGTAATGCTTAGCTAATTTAGTTCTTGTAATCAGACCAAGCATGCTATATGTATTGGAGGTCGGATACAGATAGAACAGGAGAAAAAGTAAGCAGCATACACAGAGTGTGTATGAAAAAAAGAGGTCGATGAATGCAGTCTTGCAGTATCAGACGCATATTATCAAACCAACAATTTAGTGCTAGCAGTAGCTAGTTGATAGCATAGAGTACACGGCTTCAATCCGCAACTTATTGTACTCATTTACTTTTGTTTCGTTTTGAATCAATACTACTCTTTATTGCGTTCAGTTTCGTCTCAGAATGTATGCGTTTCTGTATTTCTTCGCGACTAATTCGCGAACAATTCGCGACTAATTATTTGTTTAATAATTTTTTATGCTTAATTGTTTGGCTACGTAATCACTATAGTACTGACAATTTCAAAGTTAGTTACTATAAGTTCAAACGTGATGTCTATCACTATTGTCTTGTTTGAAATTGATAGGCGTAGTCATGCATTGGAAAGATGAAGATAGTTTATTCCGCCATGCACAAAAGGTATTCTTTCTAGACAAACGAATTATTTTCATTCGTTTCTTTTCGAGCTAGACCTATCTTCTGTGAAAAATGCAAAAATAAGCTTGGTAGAGGCCAAAAATCTTGTATATAGATAAACACACATGTGTGGAGCCTGTTCTCACGTGTGAAACTAGTGTACTTGTCATGTACCATAATCATATAGGATGTACATATGATTTAATTCAAGTTTTAGTGGCTAAAAACACCAAAAACTAGTTTTCTAGACATATGACACATGGCATCAATCTATTGATTGCATGAGCCACATCCTTTGTTTAGGTGTCATATCCCATGTGTAAAGGACAGCTCACACATGTGGAATAAGCTGAAGTAGACGAATTTTGAGTTCTACAAGATTTCCATGTAGATCTCCATATAGAAGGAAAATAGTCCAAAAGTGTTCAAAATAGAAGCTTTTGTTCCAAGTGTCAGTTTTGCATGATGAATCATCATATGACAAAGCACCTTCACACGTGGGATCAAAGGGATGATCAGTACCACGAGCTCCCACTTATTGTATATATAGAGCCACATTTGGCCATAATCATTGTGAGACACCAATCTTGGTTTTGGAAGCAATTTTGAGTGATTCTCTCCATTTGTGTACATTTGTTTTGATTGTTTTGAGGTGCTATCAATGTGTACTTGATTTTCAGGTTGGATTCCATACTCAGACAGGGTTTCACACGTGGGAAACCATAAAGTACACTTACCTTCAATTAATGATTGTTCTTGTTAGGATTTTGTGTCTAGAATTGATCTAGATTGATCTTAATCTGAAATAGATTGATAGATCAAGTAATCTGACAACCAATCCCTCTTGAGGATTAGATTAGGATCCACTCTTGTTCCTTTTTGTACTTTTTGGACATGGTATCAGAGCCAAGTACAAGAGTTTTTGTTGAAATTGATAGGGTAATCCAAATCAAAGCCAAAATTAGCAGTTTTTTGGAAACTAGTCAAATTTTGTGTAGTGAGTTGGATTTGATAGCTATCCTCAAAATTTTTGGTCCAGATCTTGTTGTGGACTGTAGGAACCCTTTTCACATGTGTGAGGCCGTACATCTCCGATTTTGATTGAGAAATTTCAAAAATTTGTACAATTTGACTCACATACCCAATTTGAGTGATTTTTGGTGCAAAATCAAGCATTTTCTATAGAGAATCTAATCCCTTGATTAGTTCATGGATTAGATCAGCCAAGAAATTAAATTTGAAGCTTGAATTAGGTGCATTAATTGATTATCTCTGATTTTTTGAGTGCATGTTGAAGCTGAGAAAGATTTTGCTAAAAATCATAGATTAAGGAGTGATATGCAAGGTGAGAGGTTGAAATCCATTGTACCATCACTCTAGATTTGTTCAAGAGTGATAGGGTCAAATTTAGAAACATCAATTTGCTAGAAAACATCTTTGGATCTGTCCTCCAAGTGAAACCTTTGAAAGTTTCTAGTGCATATAGAGCATCTATGCAAATCTTTTGTAGAATTTGACATAGATTGGCTTAAATTGAGAGTTCTAGAAAAGAGATTGAGATCCAAGTCACATTGTTCAACCTACTCAATTTGTTTGAGTGATTGTAAGGTTTGAAAAGAGTCATTAAGGTGTCTATGACAAATGTGTAGAGAGAAATCCAATTTTCTAAGAGTTCCTTCCTTCCATTTTTCTTTGAAGAGATTTTTGTATCTCAAAGGTGGATTTAGGCAATACTAGTTGAGTGTGATGCCTTAAAAGATAGAAAAATATGTTTTCCTTGTAAGCTTACATTAGTTATGAAGTCAAGGAAATGGAAATATCTTCATAATGTAGGATCTTTTGGTTTCAATAAGATCATGAATGATGTGTTCATTCATAAAGATGAAAATTGTAAGTTTTCAATCTTAAAGGCAAGTTGTAAACATCTTATGAGAATAAGTGAAGCATCCAAAGTGGACACTTATATCCATAAGCAAGTAGTTAGCCTTATTAGATGGAAATGACTTTTGATTTCAATATTAGAAAAATCATGCCAAGTTGTGGTGATTTTTGGACTTATGTTTCTAGCATAAGTAATTTTGATAATCATAGGAAGTGCATATTGTGTGGTCATAGTTGTTGTGATCATTATGAGACATAGGAGCACCATGAAGAAGATCTTAAAGAATCATCTCAAGGTTCAAGTGTGCCAAGGATTGAGGAGGAGAGATCTTCTCAAGTTGTGATTCCAAAAAGAAACTCAAGAAATATGGTTGATTCCATGTGGCTCACATTTCAAGGGAAAGAGGAGCATATCTCATGTGGTATACATCACATACTTACTTATCTTATGTTATTTGATAAATCAATTTGCTTTAGTGAGATCATTGCATCTCCAAATTGGAGTAAAGCCATACTAGTTGAGTATGAAGTCTCTCTTGAGAACATAGATGATGTTCTTAAAAGGTTGAAATTGATTTTGAATCAATTAGAAAGCAAATGGTTATTTCATCAAATGTATGCTCTTGAGTCATGTAAGAGCAAAAGTGATTTGTTCACTCATAGTTTGAAAATTTGTATTGAGGCAAATTGTAAACTCTTTATGAGAGTAAGTGAATCATCTTCTAAAGACACTTATCTCCATAATGAAGTATTTAGCCTCATTGGATCTGAGATTAGCATGGTAAACAAGCATGAAGATATGATGCAAACACTTTGTTATTATAGCATGCATAGTCTTGCCAATTTGGATAAGTCTAATTCTCTAGATCATGGTAACATGATGTTAGATCTTTGTGATCCTAATAAGTCAAGAAGAAAGTCAAGAAGAAATCTTTATTTTCTCATGGAGGAGCATGCACATGAAGAAGGAGCAAGCCTCAAAGTCAAGCATCTACATGAAATTTGGAAGGAATCAATTTCGAAGACGCTAGGATGGTGCAAAGCTCTCAAGTTCATCAAAGATGTCAACGTCAAAGAAGCACTATCATGGATATGGTGATTTCAAATGAACATCAAGCTCATTGGCTGATCTTCACACCTTTTGAACCAGCAAAGACCAATTCAGCCCATGGAGTCAAGTTCAAGGTCATCATGTTTTCCATCAAGCTAGATTTTTGAGGAGTGTGAAAAATGCAAAAATAAGCTTGGTAGAGGCCAAAAATCTTGTATATATAGATAAACACACATGTGTGGAGCCTGTTCCCATGTGTGAAACTAGTGTACTTGTCATGTACCATAATCATATAGGATGTACATATGATTTAATTGAAGTTCTAGTGGCTAAAAAGGCCAAAAACTAGTTTTCTAGACATATGACACATGGCATCAATCTATTGATTGCATGAGCCACATACTTTGGTTAGGTGTCATATCCCATGTGTAGAGGACATCTCACACATGTGGAATAAGCTGAAGTAGGCGAATTTTGAGTTCTACAAGATTTCCAAGTAAATCTCCATATAGAAGAAAAATAGATCAAAAGTGCTCAAAATAGAAGGTTTTGTCCAAGTGTCAGTTTTGCATGATGAATTATCATATGACAAAGCACCTTCACACATGTGGGATCAGAGGGATGATCAGTACCACGAGATCTCACTTATTGTATATATAGAGCCACATTTGGCCATAATCATTGTGAGACACCAATCTTGGTTTTGGAAGCAATTTTGAGTGATTCTCTCCATTTGTCTACATTTGTTTTTATTGTTTTGAGGTGCCATCAATGTGTACTTGATTTTCAGGTTGGAGTCCATACTCAAACAGGGTTTCACACGTGAGAAACCATAAAGTACTTACCTTCAATTAATGATTGTTCTTGTTAGGATTTTGTGTCTAGAATTGATCTAAATTGATCTTAATCTGAAGTAGATTGATAGATCAAGTAATCTGACAACCAATCCCTCTTGAGGATCAGATTAGGATCCACTCTTGGTTCTTTTTGTACTTTTTGCACATCTTCTGCATACCACTTTCTGACAAACCCTGCTAGCTAAAGATCTTGACATGACCTTCGACAAAGTAATCATCGACATCAAGGAAGAAGTCAAAGCTAGAGAGCACTATGATGACAAAATCGAATCTGACCAAGCTCTCTACAACAACAAAGACCAGTCAAAGAAGAAGGCTTATCCTAAGAGGGAATCGACAAGAAGGTAAGACCAAAGTCACCAGAAAGAGGGAGATCAAGAAGGCAGATTGAAAAAAAGGAGCAAGCAACAAGGCAACAACAAAAAGACATGCAACAGATGCAGACGTGACGGCCAGACAGTGGACACATGTTGGCTAAATTCAAAAATTGAGTGCATACATTTTCACAAAAAGGGACATGTAGCCATGGATTGCTATCAAAATCCAAGGAACAAGAAAATACAGAGCAGAAAATAGAGCTCCAACAACACATCACATGTAGAGGAACCAGAATCCTCTAAGATGGCTGAAGAACGAACATGCAGAAACTCAATTGCTTATTTGTGCACTGATGTATGTGCTACATCCTCAACCGACTATCACGAAGTCGTTCTTGATTCAGGTGCAACATCACATTTTGTTACATTGTCAACCAAACATATCATTGCTGACTTTCGACAATCTAATTCCTCCATATACATAATTCTTGGAGATGGATCAAGACATGAAGTGAGTGGAACTGGAGTGCTATGGCTCAACACCAATGGCAGAGATCGAAGATTGGATGATGTCCTATATGTGCCTACATTGCAGAAGGATCTACTATCAGTTGCAAGGATAGCATATGCAAGCATGCGGGTGGTATTCAACAATGAAGCATGCAATGTAGTTGATGCTAGCACCAGTACACTAATCGCTCAAGGAAGATGTAAAGGCAAACCTGTATCATATGAAGGTACGCCTACCGATAGAGCATGCTCATCAAGTCCATGAGTCGATGGATGTTCTATGGCATAGGAGACTGTGTCATATGAACCCAATGGCTTTGTACAAAGCAAGCCAACATGGAGCAATCACAGGAGTTAGCATCAAAGATGCAACTAGTTCGACATCCTGTGATGCATGCATCAAGACAAGATGTCACATACACCCTTCACCCGAAATTCCTTTAGAGCAACAGAGCTCTTGGAATTGGTACACTTCGACATCTGTGGGCCCTTTGACGTACCCTCTGTGGAAGGATCAAGATACTACATCACCTTCATCGATGATTTCAGTAAGTTTGTTGTTGTTTACTCCATCCACAACAAATCTAAAGCTCTTGATAATTTCACAGAGTATGTGAACTGGGCTGAGAAGTGGACAAAAAAGAAGGTCAAGTAGATCAGAACCGACAGAGGAAGAGAGTCCATCTCCAACCGTTTTGCCAACTTATGTACAAGTCGAGACATCCTTCAGAAGACAACAACCTATACACCACAGCAATGATGGTGTAGCTGAGAAAAAGAACCGAACTCTCATGGAGGCAGCAAGATGCATGATGGCCTACTCAAAGGCATCAAGATCATTATGGGCTGAAGCAGTAGCTACAGCTGCCTACCTGTAGAAGAGCACAGGCAAATCAGACATTCCTCACACTACTCCACATGAAGTTTGATGGAGTAACAAGTCTAATCTGGCTCATGTACGTGTCTTTGGATGTGTTGCATATGCACACAAACCTGACAAGCTCTTAAAGAAGCTAGATGAAAAAGTCGAGCAGGGATACCTTGTAGAATATGATATTCATTCATCATACTATAGGATCTATATGCTAGAGACCAATCAGGTAAAGACTATTTGAAATGTCAGATTTGATGAGGCAAGAACAATGGCTAACGAAGATCCAGTTAGCTACGAAGTTCTTGGCAAGCAGTACCACAACATGTCGACATCGATAGAGGGAGTGGACCCTGAGCATCTAAATGAAGATGTTCGAATTCCAGATGGACTGAGTGATACTTCAAACGACGAACAACCCAACATGCAGCATGTACCCAGGACACCTGCTACACACAGTAGCTCTACAGTCAACAAAGGTAAGACACTCGACAAAGGCAATGCCATCGAAGTGCCAGCTCAATCTCCAAGGAGATTGACAAGAGAAAGAAGAGCGCCAGTCAGATTTGTGTCTCTGACAGCTCAGCTTCAACAACCGAAGAGTTTTGTGGACTCAGTGGTGAACCACAAACTTATGAAGAAGCCATCGACAATCCCGACAAAGACAAATGGATAAAGGCAATAGAGGAAGAAATGAGCTCCATGCAAGCCAGTGCCTCAAAGGGGACGTGCCCCCATCCTCTCTCTCTTTATGAACAAATTAAAAAAAAAAAAATTCTCTCCTTCTCCCACCACTCTATCTCTCAACAATAACTTAATTATAAGTTGATTTTTTTTTGGTAATCTAAATACTATTGATTTTAAAAATAATTTGCACCACCCCCCCTCATTAATTTTGATTGTTTCAATACTTCTCTCACACTCCTTCGTATATCTATTTTTCAAATCAATGATTTAATTTAGTTTTTTTGGTTTATAATACTTGGCTACCCGAGTATATCTATTTTTCAAATCAATGATTTAATTTAGTTTTTTTAGTTTATTGTACTTGGCTGCCCGAGATGTAAACTCAGGCAGCCTACGTGGCAATCCTTATAGGGCCCTTTCCAAAGCCAAATTTTCTCTTATGCAAGTAACATTTCTTCTGCTCAATGTATGCAATCTTTGAATGTTGTGATGCTTGTTCAATTCATAAGTAGATATACTTCCGCTGTCATTTGACATTATCTACTATTCATAAATTAGTACCAAATTAGTAGTAGTTATTTGTAGTTCGGAGGATGTCTAATCGCGGAATGAAGTAGTAGCTTCCCCGAATAGATCGGCTCCATCTGAGATCATATCAGTGAATCACGACTAGCTCCGACTTTGAAGTGCTAGAAGTCTCCGACTTCTTTGAATTCCAGGATCCACATCAGTAGTATCAGAGCTGCTGGGAGAATCGAAGTCATCGAAGTCGACATCAGATTCACAACAATGGTATCAAAGCTTCTCAGAGAACCGAAGTCATCGAAGTCGACATCAGATTCACAACAGTATGTTTGTCCATACATGATCCAATTGTGAGGCATATATAGTAGTTGTTATTTGTTGAAAGGATAGGTGTCTATCATGTTGACATACGATCGATTCAAATTTTTTTTAAAATTTGTTTATGCTCAATGCATCAACATTTATGTCATTGATTATAACAATTGGTGTGGTTTTGGGAATGTTGTTGAGTGTTATGTTTAGTTGTTCAATAAACGTGAAAATAGTAGAATTTGGTTGTCAGTATGTTGCAATTATGTGTAGAACTGTAAGTTTTATAAGTAAATGTAACATGAATAATTTTGGTGTGCAATGTATGAAAGAACTGAATGTGTTCAAGGTGTTCAGTTATACGATACAATATTGTCGATCCTGTAAAGGCATAAATGTCAATGGCTTAAAAAATTATTGGAAAATAAAATTTATGATGATGAGTCTGTGTTTCCTATAAACATAAAATGTGTGATGTCATTAGATTATGATCATTTCCAATATTATGTTTGCATTTAGATAGTGTTCAGGTGTCTAGGGATTCAATAATGAGATGTGTTTTTGCATAGGTATACATAATGAGAATATGCAAAGTTCATTATGTTGTTGTTCTAAGGCGCGTCATTTCTTGTTGTATCGAATCAAGTACAATCAACTCTAACTGTGCCTGTATCTAGTCTGTAACCGGGCCTGTATCTTCTCGAATCAAAAGAACAAGTCCAACAGCTTGTAAAAACCTATAACCATTCCAATGGTAGATCACTGCTAGGTGAAAAATTGAAGCATTTTTTACAGCATTTCGATTGCAACCATGCATCGGAAGACTTTGCAAGCAATGGGAGTAATTTTTTGCTCCATCTCTTAGGCCATTCGAGAGTATCCTAAGCTAGTGCAAAAGTATCTACGGAAAGTAGTTCTTGTTGCGGACAATCTATCTCAAAACTTGAGCACACAGATGGCTTCTTCAACAACAATGCCAGCATAATAGCACACAGCTCTGTAAAACCAAGACCATGCTTATTTGACATATATAACTTGAAAGTTGATAGCCTTCTGTAGGCTAATGTAGAAATGATAATGCTTCTAAAATTTTGCCAAGTTAATATTATTCTATATGATGATTGTGCAATTTGTCATAACCTGATTGAGATGCATACCAATTATGATTTAGGAATCAGAAGCTAAAAATATGTGTAGTAAAGCATATAAACTTACAATTTCGATCTGTGATGGCTAAAAGTAATTAATGAACTTGGAAGCTATAATTTTAAATTCTCATTCTCCCAGGCTTTAAACCAAACAACTTCTTACCTAGTCCATGGTCGGACATGAAATTTCGAAGTAATTGTCCAAGTGAGTTGGGCTTTAGAATATCAATCTTTAAGTCACTGTTATACTTGTCGAAATATTTGTGGGTATTGTTTGGAGCACATTGTGGAGAATTTGCAGTAGGGATTTGATATTTGCTTTTGGATGTTTGTATTTAGCTACTATTATTGAAAATATAGCAAAATAAGTCCAATTGATCCTAGAAATGATGGAGAAAGCACCTAATTAAGATCGAACACAAATCAATCTATTGATTTCTAGCTTATTTTGGCTGAACTCCACGGCTCCAAAATCATGCAAAATGCTTCACAGGTGTGGATGTACCTCCTGCTACAGCCTGTGTACTGTACCAGCACCCTCCAATCCTTCTAATTATTACAAAAAACCAAATGCCAATAGCAATCGTGAAGCAAATTGTAGAGCAAAACTAGTCATGAAAGAAGATCTCAAATTTACTCATAATTGGATGACAAATCCAGCACATATTTATACAGAAGTGCCTCGGATCTGAGCATTTAGGGCTATCTCTGATCCATCCATGACCTAACCTTAATGTCTAATCTAATAGGTCATAATATCCACCCTAACTGGGGGTCAAGATCTTGAGATCCAAAAACAATGTAAAAATTGCTATTTTTAGCTCCTAGAAAATATCTAGCCTATTTATGCACAGTTTGGCCGCATTCCAAAAGTGCCATTCCAATGCTAGATTAGGAATAATACTTATGAAAATTATCCTATGATTTTTGGCACGTGTGACATCCCACAACATGGCCACATTACAATTTGCAAGTGGTAAAACCAAACTAGCTTGTGTAAATTTAACACCTAATCTTAATTTCACAATGTTGGATTTATTCCTCTACTCTCCTAAATCCCAAGTTAATCTAGTTCCATTCGCATTGCTACAGTTTTACATGCATTGTCACACAGTCTACAGAAATGCTCTATTATCGGAGACATGCATCAGAGTAGCAACCGACTTATCAACGAAGGCCGACTTTACTGACTACCGCCAAACCATTGAGAATGGTCGACTTCATCGAGTACCGTCGAGAACTGTCAAAACGACTATCTTGACCCCATCGACTATCGGCAACAACATGCTCAACTCCGAATAGTCCAAGGCTCCTCATGCCCACTTCCTGTACTCAACTATCTTGACAATGACAACAACAACCACGATCTACCCACCAAGATGACGCAACAGCTCTATTCTCTTTCTTGTACATACATCTGCACTAATGTAAATTGTATATAGATGGTGATCATTGCAATATACAACAACACAAAACATCACTACGAGACAAACACTGTAGCTTTCATGCGTCGATTCTTTCTTTCACACTGATTATCAAAATAAGCTCATAGCTTTTACAGAGCCGAATTAGCTTAGTGAGCACGCGATTTCGCCTGCAATTGACTTGCGCTCATGGCATCTATCTGACTTGTATTTTTGTACATTAATGTGAATCAATTATTGTCTTGTTATTGCGTTCAGATTTGAGTCAGTGTTATATGCTTCGCCATTTCGTTTTGTCTGACTGTTTGCTCTTCCGCTTCCGCAAAAAGGGCAAACACGACGTAGTGCACGCACCGAGGGAATCCGACTTTCCCGGCATGGTATCAGAGCATATCTGATACCCACATTGTATCGGAAGCGGTTTTATGTCAGAGCTATCTTCATAGCTTGATAGTTATTACTATCACCTAGACTAACTTCCACATGGATTTCCAAAGCAAAGCTAGTATCATCGTGGACAAGCTTGATGGATCCAACTACCATCTATGGAAATTTAATATGAAAATTGTGCTAATGGCTACGGAATTGTATGACGTTGTTACAGGTGCAGAGGCGAGATCTGAAGCACACGACGCTGCAATCTCCCGATGGAAGCTAAAGGATGGCAAGGCTTTCGCTATGATCATCCTCAACATCTTAGACACACAAATCGGTCATATGTTCGAAGCTCGGACCTCGAAAGAAGTCTGGGACATCTTACATTTTGCATTTGAGCGGACGACCTCATATAAACTTTGGTTTATTCCAATCACCACTAATGTTCCTTTAACCTAAAAGTCCAATCCAAAATCCGATTATAAGTTTGTTTATTTTGTGTCATACACAACGACATTAACTACGTAAAAAAAAAATTACTTATCTCATTGCTTATTGTCTTTTTTCTTTCATGTGTAAGACTTTTCCAATCTGTCACTAATCGGTCCTTTTGGAACTTCACAAATGATTGTTTGGTCTAACATACACAATTATGGTGGATTTGGCTTTTTCCAAATGCTCAAATTTCTTAAGCAATAGATTATTTTCCCTTTCTCACGAAATGCATCAACAATCTTTTTGTAATCAGCTCTACGAGATGACCAAAATTGTTTGTTATGCAGTATATGTAAAATATTTAAAATAGCATTCTAGTAAAAATTAGGACATGCTTACACCAATTTTGTCTTTCTCATCAAATCCATCTACAACAATTAGTACGTTCTTATTTGAATAATGTCGTCCAACTTCAATTATTGTAATAGCTATTGTTGCTAGCAATGCAGTTTCATTTCTTCCAAGACTTTTCTGTATGAGTTTTTAACAATTGTCATAGAACTTGTGAAAACTAATTTCGAAAAAAAAAAAGTACCAAACAAGTGTTGGTTTGTAGTAGTTTTGTAATCATTGTAGATGGTTGCAAAATGAGAGTGTAATTTGAGCTTATTTTTTTAGCCTTCGAATTTTTCTCAACCACCACATAATCTCTAATTGAAATATGATCAAAAATTTCAAATATTTTTTTTACATAGTTGTATTGTTTTAATTCCCAAACTTCGACCAAATTTGATCCACAAATAAACCACCTCTAAGATTGAAATGCATGTCATACTCTTAAATTGCTTGATCTTGAAATGAACGCGTTGGACTAATTGCTTTTCTCATTTCTTGAACATTGTAATCGTTTGATAGAATGCTCTAGATTGTACCAAACTTAGTTTGTTATTTATATCGCACATTTCTGAAAACTTATTCTTTGGCTTTGAACTTGTTGAGAAAGAAGACCTTTTCAAGTTCTTTGTGATTGTGATATTCAAAAAAAAATTGTTCTTAGTTGCCACATCATTGTCTCCATTCAAATATACGAAACAATAATGCTTTCTCGTCTTTTCCAATATCTCAATCTTTTTAATCTTGTGTGCTGGAAACAAAAGGTTTTAGCATCATTCATGTCATTGAATAGTAGCTGGCCAATTAATAGGTGGTAAATGTGAAAGATATGCAAAATTTAGCTTGAATATTTTTCATTTTCATGTACATATGTAAATCACGCATGTGGAGCATGTTCTCACGTGTGATCAGTAGGCCTATTTGCATTAGCTAATTCATGTTTTAGAATAGCTTGTTTTACAAAAGCAAAAGCTAGTCAAATAGAATCATGCCAAGTGTCATCATGAGGTTGGGCCATCTCAAGTCCTAAGATAACACATCCTAGATTGTAGGTGTGCAAAATTGCAAGTGGTGTACCATAAGTCCAAATTCTCATCCTATTGGCTATTGAGGTTCAACCAAATTGAGAGGTGCATATCATGGATGCAATCATTTTTAGAGGTCACCACATGCTTAAAGAACTCCAGCTACCACTAAATGGATGTGGACTTTCATTGTACTTTTTGGAATTTTTGAGAGAATTGTTTGAGTCAAATTCTCTTGTTTCATTCTCTCTCCTCTCGCTACTCAAGAGTAGGATGTTTGACTCGCTCTAAAAGCTTGAGTAACACTTCGTTTTTTCATGGATGTGCGTGGAAATGGCTCTTTGATGGATGATTTTTGTGTACAAAAGCTCTTGCCTAGATCCAAATCTTGGTTGATAGCCTATCAAAATCCAAGTTGATCAAGATAGATTTAGTAGTGTGCAAACTCTCAGTAATGTGCAAACTCTCATGCATGTAAGTCGTGGTAAATCTATTCAAGGTTCTCAAAACTCACTTTTTTGACAATAAAATTGTGGAATCGTATTTTTTGATCTGCCAACAACATAGTCCAACGATGGAGTTAATCCTCAGATTAGCGAGGTAGTACAGTTGTGGGATCATCAACATACCCTTGCAGCAACCTCTTCACCTGCACATCACTTTCTACCTTTTTCTCTACGGATTTCAATTTGGCATATTCGGCAAAGAAATTAGTGCCACAAAACCTGTATGTTTCCTTGACAGAGCTGATGTCGTTTTGCAGCTGCTGTAAATGGTACAAATTAGGGCATGTAGAACATCACAGAGATGCCTAAATAGCTTTTGTCTACTGTGACTTACGCGGATTGGAGGACTTAGCAGTAGGGGCTGATCAGCAACGAAATAAGATGCTGAAGCCTTGCATCAATGTTCTTTATATCTTTTTTGTTAGCATTTGCTTTTCATTTTGATTATCATTGAAGCGTCAACCTTAACAGAGGGAGAAAAGGAAGGCCAAGAATATATAAAAAGATTTCAGGTTTTTTACCGAAACATTTTGAACATGTTTCAAAAGTTACAATCTCAAAAAATCTGTACATAACATTGTTTAGAGAAACTTAGAGAGTCTAATTTAAGAATCCACCTCAAGTTTTAAGAAGGCTGTGTAACTCTTTAATAAAGCTCCCATCAAAATTGACTTCCGATCTTTCCTATGTAGGCTTATGGTGTATATTATGATAACTAAGTTTTCGACATATAAGTTCATGCTAATTATATCCTCCTTTCTTACTGCACAATGGAGAACACACAATTGTGAAACTATTTATAAGAAAATAGTGCAGCATTGACCCATGATTTTCAAATCTGAATACAATGTAACTTGCTGGAAGAACTAAAAATAACAGACACATGGATCACAAATACTTTTCTACATCATAGTTAATAGACCAGACAGACCTTAAAGCTGAAGTGCATTGTGTGAACTTACGGTTAAGAATCTGCAAATTTGCTCACAAAGCCACAACCATGTCATTTGATATCTACTTAATATAGTTTGAAAAAAAAAAATCATCCAAGATGCGAACTCAAACCAATGAAAAACTTATTTAACACCACTGCTAGCGACTGCTGTCAATACAAATCAAATTCAGATTATGTGATAAAAGGGCATGTTCATCTCATTTTCTGTTACGAAAGACAACAGATTGTATGCAAAATTTTCACAGAGACTGCAACATAATCTGTTGGCCCCTGCTCAATTATTCACTAGTAGAAAAAAATTTGGAATAAATGTTTACTAGTCATGAAGTTTGAAAATTTCCTATCGGTGATCTGCTCCAACCGCCTCGTGTACTGACCTGAATCCATCCCTCTCAAGACAAGCAGCTAACTCAGCCTGCAGGCGCGACAAATGTCAACAATCTATTGTACTCTTTAAATTACGATATTGAATGAGCTTACCTCAACAGTTAAACAATGGCATACAGAATATGATCAGACATGCATGCAACTATGCATACAACAATGAGATGATTTGAAAATATCAAAGGTAACCTTCATTAAAAAACGTTTGAAAAGAATTCAAGACTGATAGAGTCATTTAACATGTATTGAGTGAAAATTATAGCCACAATTGTGAACTTGTAAATAGGCCAGCAGAGTGCAAATATTTCATTGTAAGTGCCTCATCCAAAAGTCTCAGCAGAAAAAAGTCTTGTTTAGAATGGTAAAGAGACGATGTGCTTAGGTTCCAGCCTCTCAATTATGGTTGCCAGCAAAAGGTTGAGTTTGAAAACATTTGCCCTTTTGAATTTCTATAAAAAAAATTGAGGTTAGAAACTTGTTGGTCCTCAAACTACTTCAAAATGTACATTAAGATTTAAATTCACTATTTTTTTGCTCTAAAGATCCATAGCGTCTGGAACAAGGCTGCTCTAAACATAGTTCCCTATGCACTTTAAATGGAACATAGGAAAAAACTTGCAAATCTGTACAGCATATTTGGGTTTTACAAAAAAAAAATTATTCATGTGCTCTGTCATTATGTAATGTTGGATTTCTATAAATTCAGAATTCAGGCTGCTATTGTGTTATGATGTGATGCTGAATCCCTAGAGAGTTTCAGAATTTAGAAGCCAGATGAGATCAACACACATTTGTAAGTTCCGCATGTTTTATAGCAAACCTGAACAGAATCTTAGTGAGGACTGTCCTGAGTTCTTGATTAGACTTGCAGGGAGAGAGTTACAGAAATAATCAGAACGCATCTGATTAGAGCAACAAACAATGTGTTTGTCGGTGTCACAGGCATGAATGTTTGATCTGACCGCTTATCTTCCAAGCCTGCTTTCAGTCACTAAAATAACTCTTCTTTTTATTACAGACTTGTCTGGAGACTTGGCTTTTAAAATTAAAAAGATCTTGGAAATTTTCACAAATCTTTTATAAATGAACCACCAGCAAACAAGTCTGCAAGTTTACATACGCTCGCTGGCGACAGTGCTCTCAACCCATTCCAATTGACAATATCCAACAAGATGGTCTACGCAACATGTGCATTGGCTGGGAGTACGCTTGCTACCAAAGAGGGAGAGATGTGCCTGCATCTGCAGAGAGAGCCGGGAGCCACAAAGGCATGGAGGACTCTTCACTTGAGGTACCTACCAAGCAAAAGCCGGCGCCCCCTGTGTTCTTTGTGAGCCAGAAAATGATGATAAACCCATGATAAATCTATGAAAAACCCCTGTAAAGCCCAAGAAGGACTTAACCTCCCAGATGGTTTGAGGAATTGGCCATTCACGAACTTGTCAGACTTTATTTGGGTCAATTTCCAACCCATGGTCCGATATAACGTGGCCGAGATAAACCAATCTCTTCTGGAAGAAAACACATTTAGATTCTTTGGCAAAGAGCTTCTCCTGTCTAAGTAACTTTAAGACAGTCCTAAGATGCTCCTCCAAGATCTTACTATATTTGTCAATCCAAAAGGTAAAACCAGAAATTCATAATGGCCATACCTAGTCCTAAACCTGGTTTTTTCAACATCCTCACTCCTTACTCGAATCTGATGATACCCTGATCTCAAATCGATTTTGGTGAAGTAATTTGCACCATGTAATCGATCAACTAGTTCATCCATTCGAGGTCAGGGGTAACAGTTTTTAATCGTTAATTTATTTAATTTTTTAAAGTCCACACAAGCACGAGTACCTTCGTCTTTTTTATCAACTAAGATAATTGGAGCCCCCCAAGGGGACTTACTAGGCCTGACATGGCCCATCTTAAGATAGTTTTGCAGTTGTCTAGAGGGGGGAAGACTCGGAAGTTGTTCAGGAAACACATTATTAAATTCTTGTCTAAGCCTCCTAAAGGTTTCACCTTCCGATGAATTTTCTTGTTTTAGGTTGTTAGACATTAACTCCATTTGGAAGTTATAATATTGTAAATTGCATTCCTCATGGTAAGTGAAATCCTTCAACCAACATAAATTAGAATTACAATCAACAACATCCATACATTTAACAGTTTCTAAAGCCAAAAGCATACAAGGAGAAGAAATATCCACATTTCCATTCAATTCAATGAGAGAGTTGTTATGCAAGAACGACAAACTATGAGTTACATAGTTTTTCTTTAAACTACTCATTCCTCTCATAGAACCACTCCTTACCAAGTATAATGTCTACATTATCCAAATTCATTACATGGAAATCTAATTTATCCTTATATCCCTGAATTTGTATAGGAAGACGTAGGACTATCTGGTCCCAAACTTGGCTCTCTGCTCCCGTGGCCAGCTTTACCACGTACCGATGGTCAATTTGCTTTGTTTCCACCTTTAATTTCTACAATAACTTAGCATTAATAAAGTTATGTGTGGAACCATCATCAAATAACTTTGTTACGGCTTGGCCTCCAACGATCCCATTCATCCGAATTAGGTCATCGGGGCAAAAAATTGTCATGTTAAAACAACAATGCTCACAACTAGCATTATTAGCAAAGGTTAAATCGACGCTTGAAATGTTAGAGTTACCTGGCACCTTAAAGGAAGCCCTTTTAACATATTTCCTTTTCTTCGGGCACTCCTTTGCAACATGACCCGGTTCCATGCAAATAAAGCATAAGTTGTCGCTCCTGGCCTTAGCGAAGGTTTCCTGGTCCATCGAGGATCGTTTCTTTGATCCACTTGGCTCCAAAGGAGAACCCTTCAACCTCGGGTTGGCCAATAGGCTCAGGATTAGCTACTATCGTATAGCTTAGCATAGCAAACAGCATCTTCGAGAGTATAAGGCTGGTTCCTCCTTACTTCGAGTTGAAAGTCTTTGGGCAATCCCAAAATAAAATGCAACTTGACTAAAGCAGGATCTATTCTAGTAGCAAATTAACATGGGATAGTTGCTCTTGTTGATTGCTTCAAGCCATAAAGTGCTTTATGGAGTTTACAGACATGATGCTTAATACCTTCGAGAACGTATCCTTCAGGCTGTAGCATATAGATCTCTTCTTCGATGACTTCGTTGAGATAAGTTGTCTGTACATCGAGTTAATGTACTTCGAGGTCGGCTGCTGCAGCATATGATAGGAGAGTTCGGATCGCTGAATGCTTGACTATTGGATTGAAAGTCTCATTGTAGTCGATGTTGGGGATCTGAGCGAATCCTCATGCTACTAGTCGGACCTTCCTTTGATCAATAGCTCCATTGGCGTTGTACCTCCTGAAAATCTTGCAAGTATGCATCCAAGGGCCAGTTCCCCATGTGAATCGTTGCATACTAGTGATGGAACTCGAAGTCGTCCAAGATGGGTAAAAAGGCCACCTTAAAGGCCTTACAAAAATCCTCCCAAGACTTGGGGACATGATTCCACTTCACCTCAAAATCCATAGATTCAAATCGGCTGTAAGGGTTTATGAAGTGAGTAAGTGAGTGAGCGAGCGAGTGCGTGTGTGCGTGCGTGCGTGCATCATAAAGTATTCCTAGAATCTCATTCCAAAACAAATGGCACAGAACATACTGCTCCATAGTAGTGACCGTACGTATGAAACATGTGAGAAAGAAAATCTGAATAAGGGCCCCCAAATCCTGATGGTGCACTTTTCTTTACGTACAAATGCCTGTTGAAAAACGTATTTTTTTCTAGACGAGAGAGGCTACACATCATACAAAAGCATGGATATTTTTGTCAAAAGTTTTGCAGTCGTGATTTTTCGAACTCGTTTGACCTCAATGTTTTGAACACATTTGAACCTCATAATTGCATACTACTTTTTGGGAAGCTCTAAGTCTAAAAGAAAGAGGTCAAAGGGTCCCCATGTGAATGTTAGGGCCCAATCAAGCCTAACCACAAAAAACTTGTTGCTCAAGCATCTTTCACCTCCCCAGCACTTTTCATCAGCCAATAGAGCTTGAATTGGTGAAAACCAAAAAAAACACTTGAGAAAGATCAACAACATTCAAATGTATGGGGTTTGTCTGAAACACTTTTTAAATGTTTGAGTTTCATATGTTTCAAGCATTTGAAAGTTACACTGAACAGGAAAAGGCCCTGCCAACAACAGGCCTACATTAGCACCATCTACCAAGGCTTTCATGCACGGCACGTCCAACAACATAGAACCAATAGTAGCACTAAAACCAATCTTGTTTGATAGACTTAAGACAACCTTCAACAGCGGTTATGCCATCCCCAGCCATGCAAGCCATTCACATCCGATACACTATCCACCTCCTCTACCCAATGTTGCCACCGTACTCTTGTATGTCTCGAACATCCTTACGAGTATTCTAAATATTCCTAATTTTGTCATGCTCGTATGTTGAAAAACAGATAAATATTCAGAATACATACAATTACTTCAAAGTTCAAAGTACATACAATTCAAGAAAGCAAAAGCTTAAAATGTCATACATGCTACATTTAAAACAGGAAAATGGACACACACAAAATAGAATTTTGAACACAACCGTTCTAAATTTATGAATTGAAATTACACGTGGATGTTTGAAGCTCAACGTAGACAAGGGGATTTCATTGACTAATGGACGGCAAAAGTTATGAAACCCTAATGACAGATATGAGTGTCAAGTGATGTATTGTTCTCCAGTTTCAATCACAAAATCAATATCATCAAAGCTTTGTGTACCCTCATCGTTGGCACCATCAACTTCATCGATGGTAACCTCATGATATCTGTAAACTATCTTCTCTATTTTTGTTGGCTTCAATCTCTTTCTTTTGTTTATGTGAATCCTGAATGTCCTCAGGTGAGAGACTCTCCCCATTCGTGGATATAAGCTAACAACCATGGAGAAGCTCATCTCCTAAATTGCTCTTCTAAGAATATTGTGGACTTGAAAGCGACTACTAGGACTATAAAGCCTCATTCATGAATACGATTTTCTAGAATGCTCTTTCAAGAATATCGTGGACTTGAAGCAACTACTAGGACAATGATGCCTCAAGCTGATTGACCAATGCTACAAGATCCTGTGAGTATCTCTAGTATGAGATATAGTTGTTTATTGCTTCAAATCAGGCTGAAAGGAGGTCAATATCTTCAGCTTGGGGGAGTTCTTGAAGAGAGCTTATGGCTGGGTGGACAGGCTACTAGCAATTCTTCACATATTTGTTGGTCAATGGATTCGGAGGCGTAAGTGCTTACTAGATCTATGGGGTCTCAGTACTAACTTGCAACATATGGTGAATATGATGCTCAGGTGCGCTGATTATCCGTCAGCATGTATTGTTTCAAAGCTCCAGGCCAACTGTCAAATAATTTGTGCAAAGTGCAGGTTGTCCACTTTTTGCTACTCAAAATGCATCTAAGTCTAGCATCTTCCAATCTATACAGTACCTTAACATAAATATATGTGATCTTCAAACTTCACATTGAGTCAAGGACTGATGGACATGAAGATTTTCTGACGAATGCATTCAAGAATTTCAAGTTAGTTCCCGAAAGATCACAACCAAAAGCCATGATTATCCTAATTGTTATCATGAATGAAAATAACTTAAGCCTTCACGCGAATGTATGTAGACCAAAAATACTTCAGGTCTGCTTCCCATGCTTTTGAGCATATATCATCCTTTTGTTGAGGAGGTTCAAAAGGGTTTGCTGCTTAGCTTAGGCAACAGGAATCTCATGGCAATTCCAAGACCTAGCCTCCTCCCCAGCATTTTCCCTACCCCACCTCTTGGTACACAGTTAGCCCACCCAACCCCCATGACAATTGCACAAAAGCTAAAGAACATTCCCTGCTTGGGAACCTTCAATCTTGCAGCAGCCGTTAGGCGCACATCCCACCCAATAACTTGGCACGGGCTTACCCACCAGCAAGGTCCTGGAAAATTCTTTCATACACTTTTCAGAAAAGCCGTGGATGGCATTGCTGAGAAGAAACTTACAAGAATATACATATTCAAATGAAAATGTTTTGATCCAGATAATATATCATGTGCTAACATCATACAGTTGCCAGAGAACCTCACTCAATTTCAATTATTTTGTGTTTTAGTCAATGCCAGTGGCACTGATAGCCACGCACGCTTTTGTTTTTAGCACTACGTGCATATCTAAGTAGATCATTAGTTCACTGATTGGGAAAAGCAGCGGATAAAGACTGTATCAGAAACAAAGTCTCTCGTGTTGCCCAATTTCCTGATAGACAATAATTAGATTCATTTAGTCCTCGAGAATTATCTCACTTGCTCTGTTATAGTGTTCTAGAACTTAATGGCCATCAAAAAGGGCATCACCCCAATAGATGCACTGACAAAGCAAACAAAAAGAAAATGTCAAATAGCACAGTTGTCTCCAAAAATAGTAAATGAGCTTCACAAGGCTAGTTGTTATTATTTTTGAGGCAACTTCTAAATAAAATGGGTTACATCCACAGTAAAACGAACTTCTTATTTTCAAAATTTATAAGCCTTCAAATGTGGTGCATCCACTTAGACAAACTGACAAACAACATCATGTTTTGGCAGCAAGCCGTGACCATTTATAGATCAGTTTAGGCAAACAAGAGAAACTTAAAACAATTCATGCTTAAAAAACAACTTGCTACATATCACTAGGATATATTGACTGGTCAGAACACCTTAAAGTGATCTAAAACAAGCAAATGCAATTTGATAACAACCAGAAACAAATAACAGTTAATCAATCACCTTCAGTCGAGGTATGAGAGCAGGGCCTTCGTATGCAAAAGCGGTATAAAGCTGTACTAGTGATGCTCCTGCTCTGATCTTCAAATAAGCATCCTCCCCACTGCACCAAAAAACATTTGAAAAACTTAAAATAGCATACTCGCTTAATCAGTAGTACAAGGTGAAAGTAGAATCAGGATCATGTAGCTTTCCCCACCCTCTTTGTTCAATCTAGCAATTGTGCCTGTAATCAAATCATATAACACATTCCCATGGAGAATGCTTCACAGATATACCTACTGATGCCACCACATCCAACAAGAGGAATTCTTCCCTGCCAATGCCCAACCATCAATGTCACAATCTGGAAGAGTAGCAGGCAAATAACCAGATATGCCCATTGGAAATATTATGTATGCATCACCACACAGAAGCAGACATCTTGCAAGCAGAAATTCCAAACATGTGACATTGTCGGTTCTTTTGTAAGACGAACTTAAGCACATGGTCAAACTGAGACTTACTCGAGTCAATTGATACATTTCTCTTAAGACTTGTGTAGAGAGTTGCAGTAGAGGTTTCCCACTGAGGCCACCAGCTTCGTCAGCATGAGGAAGCCCACCTAAAACATCAGGTCTTGCTATGGTCGTATTTGAGATCACCTAACAAAACCATATGTGGCAATGCTGTACAGTCATTTTATATTGGTTTCTTAATGATCCAATACTTTCAACATGATGACTGTATACATAAAAGTTCAAACAAGAGAACACCAAGTTTTCAACCAACAAACATCAGCACAAATCGCCATCAGGGCATAAAATATGAACCTAATGAGAAACATTCAGCTCCAGTTATAGATGTTTGATACTTTCCCGTATTATGCTAAACTTACACAGTCCAGCAAACCCTAGTCCAATCCATGTATGTCATATAATGCTTCTTGGTTTCCAAGGGGAGGTTCGAACCTGGGACCAAAGAAACTTTGGATGCCAAGCTAACCAGTTGAGCCAACCCCGTTGGGTGTATGTCATATAATGAAACAGCATAAACATTAAATATATTTTCCTTTCAGATTAGATGTCAGACTTTTCGGTCACGGATTACTCACAGTTGGAATCACTTGATAAACCAACGGGAATGCTACCATGTCTGATTCATGTTTGCCATATAAACAACATAGCTATCAAGAAGTGCAGTAATCATTTTTTAAGATGGACTTTATCTTTGAAAAAAAAGCACATTTATGTACAGCAAGTAAGTACTGCACAGTATGGACAAATCTAACATGGCAAATAATTTCAAGCTTACCTTTTCACTACTTCATAAATATGTGTGTTGAGTAATAATTTTGTCAGTAGCAATCCAAGAGGAAAACAAATTTCTACCTTATTCCAAATAAGTAATCTCAAAATATTTAGGGAATGTATCATCTGGATAAATTTTGAAAGTTCAGAGTCATTTATGAAAGGAGCCAGAGTTGCATGCATCCTTGACAATTTCCATGAGTTGAGAGGCAATGTACTTTCAGTAGGTTCTGGACGGAGACCATTAGGGCCCAAGGTATGACATTTTAAGAGGGAAAAATATTGGTACAAAGCTAAGGAAGCGGATGGCAGAGAGAGAGAGAGAGAGAGAGAGAGAGAGAGAGAGAGAGAGAGAGAGAGAGTTTTGGTTGTTATCACTTGTAGTGAAATTTTTCAATGGCATGCCCAAATCCCATGTGTTTTTTAAGGTTTAGGGTCTTGTAGGCATGTGATTGAGTTGCAGTTTCTAAGCCAATCGAAAGAGTTCATGCTGCTAGCTAACATCCCCAAATCCCATGTGTTTTTTAAGGTTTAGGGTCTTGTAGGCATGTGATTGAGTTGCAGTTTCTAAGCCAATCGAAAGAGTTCATGCTGCTAGCTAACATCCAAGCAAAATTGACAACCAAGATATAAGACAGGTGTTGAAGCATGACGTGATCGTTGTTAAGCAATACAAATGAATCAAGAACGCCATAAAAAGGAACTTGAGGAATGTCATATACACTAAATGTGATAAAGAAGTTGTTGCTCAGATTTGGGCCCCAAGAATATCGCACACATCAGCAGGAACTGGGACAACTGAGATGAAAACAAAACGCATAGACCAATAATACGAAATACCATCAATAGGATCAACAAGTACATAACTGGTACCGCTGCCCAGAATACATGTATGAAAAACCAACCTACTGGTCCACCATGTTTCCTCGTGGCCACTCTAAGAGAGTGAAGGTGCTAGCGGACTGGCAGCACGATTTCAAGCTATTCGAAAGGATATGTATGCAAAACATCATGAGCAAAAACTTGAAAGTATCCAAGACTACGTCTATAGCCCATGCATGCCATCTAAACATATTTCCATTGTCGCACATCTGATGAGCACTTGTTGGCTGCTCTACAACAACTATTGTGCCTTCCGATGTTGCTTCCACTGTAGTTGTGGTTACACTTGTATCCGAAAGATGATAGACTCTCTCTTTTCTAAAATCCTATAAATGATCCAGCTAGTTCATTCAATGATCCACTTAGTTGGTTCAATGATCAACTATGTCTTGCAGATTAGCTAGTGATTTGTCATGATGCTTTGTTCTACATACTGACAGTAGTATCCTGCTTTCTGTCCTTGTTATGAACTTGTCACAGCTCGCAAGTCAGCTTGTAGTCACAGGAGCTTGTAAGCCTTTGTAAGAGCAATTGTAAACCAAGTCAGAATGGCTCATAAGTCAAATCATGGAGGCTCATAAGGCCAATCATAGAAGCTCAAAATGGCTCGTTAAGCCAACTCATTAAGCGCTCCCAACATGTCATAAGACAACTCATAAAAGTCAAAAAGAATTCATAATGGAGTCATAAGCCTAGTTGTAGAGGACTCGTAGTTCTGACGTACAAGTTTCCAGAACTTGTAAAAGATTGTAACTTGTAAGGCAACTCGTAGAGGGAGTCATTCGGACAGCAGAAGACCTCGAAGTACATCAGATGGATGTACAAACTGCATTTCTGAATGGTTTTCATAGGAGTCATCCTAAACACTTCTGATGGATTTGTAGAGGACTCATAGAAGGAGTTGTTACAACCGGAGAGTTGTAGCATAACTCGCAATTGCGTTGTTGTCGACATTGTTTTGCACTTAGGTTCATTTTTCTCCTAGTGGAGCTTGTAGGAATGATAACAACTACTCCAGTGAGGGTCATTCTATTACTTGTAAACTTTCAACATCCCCTACAAACCAGATAGACCGGGAGTGCAATATAAAGGCAATATATTATAAAGTGCTCAAATAGCACAATAATTGTACTGAGAATGCACATGAAGGGTACATACCAAGCCATCCAGCCGTAAGGTGAGTGCAACCTGAACCACACAAAGAAAACCCCAAGCAAGTCACGCTAAATATTACATGAATCATATACTTCCACATTTTACCCCCAAGTCTTTGCCTTAAAAATTCCAACACACAAGTATATCCATGAACTAGCCAACTTACAACCATACCGCAGCAATGTCAGCAAGATCCTGTCTTGAAAGGTCAGGAGCAATTTTGACAAGTAGAGGTGGAGGTCCCTCCTCTCCCCATTGCATCTCATCACGAGCTGCCAAGACCTGCATTGAGAACAAAACAAGTGCTAAGCGTTCCAACTGATTCTTCTATTAACAGGGCAACTGAACTTGTGAGCTACGGTAACTATGAGAAAGCTCAAACCATTATTAGCTGCAAAATTTGTTTGTGTTTTGAATGCTAAACTATTTCTCAATGCTGGAAGACAGTAAACCTTTTTTAGAAGATCCTTTAGCTGTTTCCTTCCTTGGAGCTTGCGTAAACCAGGCGTGTTTGGAGATGATACATTGATTACCTGCACAGACAATTCCTCAATAACAAGGACAAGGGATTTCTGCCCCATTCATACTAAAATCTAAGATTCGCGATTCGCGATTCGCGAAACCAGCAGATCACGATTCGCTGCAACTGTGGTGCTTACTTGCAAATGTTGTGCGATAGCTAAAGTACTCATTTCAGTCCCAAAAGCTAACAGAACGAATTTTCAAGAATAAAAATGTTAAATCTGGACTGCATGCTCAGCAGACGATTGACACTTTTCTGAAAGAGCAAAACAAGAAATTCTGAATGCCTTTAGAAAGTTTGGTCTCTTGTGAAGTAAGAGCTGTAGAGTTAACAGGATTGATATGATATTTCAGAATTAAAAATCGCCTCCTGCAACATGCTATCTTTAGTATAGGCTTTAGGACAAGTTAGTTACCAAATGACAGTCGTTTAAATGTGCTTAACAGGCTTCCTGAACTGTCATTCTAATCAGCCAATTCAAGACCATCATTAATACTTGAATTGAAAGTCAATTTGATGACTGTGTTCACAAATCAATGAAATGCAAACCTTGGTTTCCTGTATGCACACAAATGAGATCTTTGCACATTCCAGACACATGTGAATCCCTTCATACTCATAAAAGATTACAGATCGAGTATTTTATAATTAGCATTTAACCTCAAAACTGCCAAAAGAGATGGAAAGCTCAGACTTATCAATCTGACATCCCCAATAAATTCAAATTTTACAGTTAGAGACTTGACTCATGTGACAAACATAATAAGCTACTAAAAGAGATACACTCATTCTTTGCCCTGAGGTTCAATACATTAACATAATGGAAACATACCAAATAATCAGCATACTGAGACAAAGTGTGAACTCCTTGCACATAGTCTGCAGCAGCATCTACAGTGGTTTTATTTTTCCCAAGATTGACACCTATTATGCCTGGCCCAGCCTTGCCTCCAAGCTTACTTTGATCTACAGTTGTTGACGATGCCGACTGGGTCTGAGCAACTTTTCTTTTTCCATGTTGCGCCCCTAACCGTTTAGCAACCGCAACTATACCCTCGCTGTTGAACCCATAACGATTTATGATAGCCCTGTATTATCAAAATGCATATTCATACCTACTTCCACTGGAAAAAACGCAAATTACAGATTAAAGAAAGTAAAAGTAGAACCTGCACAAACCTTCAAAGACAGCAAGATAGTCATATGGTTGTTAACGGGCCCCATTGATCAACTCACAGACCTAGCCCTAATTCAGGCCCCAAACACTATCAGTAGGCATGTAGGGTCTCATTAAGCTTACATGATTGATTGGAGACTAGAGCGAGGTTTCAATTCCAGTACTAGCAACTTTCAAGCTTTCAACTCATTAATTTAGCGATTCCTTTACCAGCATAGTCATAATGTTATTACTATCAAGACTCATATAAACTCCTTCCAATAAGGTGCATTTCCTTTCATTTCATGTGTTAATTTTGTCAGAACTTAGTATCAAACCACCTTATTGGCCAAGTCGAAATTGGAGCTACTTTCTATAAAGTTCAGATCCAGTTTAGCTGAAGGGGGGGATCAGATCATTGTTTTTGGAAGAAAACCCTGATCATTTAATTTCGCTTCAAGTTTTCTCTACAGTTGTCATATTTCCAAACTGAATAAATATGTAAATTCTTCTTATCAGAAAGCCAAAGATTTTTTAGAAGTAGGCCAGAAGAAATTCTATATTTTCAAACCTCCAGCACTCCATCACTTTCATACTATTTTGTGGACTTTTGTGGAGCCCCAAGATGCGGACACGTAACCAAATAGAGCGAGGACCAGGACGCCCAGCCCAAGTAACATAAGCAAGTTGCACATGGCAAGTGGCAAGAGCAGGATCAACAGGAGGTCAGCAGGCACATTAGCAGGAGGTGGGTCAGGAGTATCAAAAATCTGGATGTAAATAACGACAGTCACAGGCCAAGTGGTCCGGGATCTTACAGCGATAATAGAGACACTTTTGCTGAATCTCAGCGAACTCTGTGGCTGAATAGTGATGAACAAAGGCAGAGCAAAGTGCAGGAGGGCGAGCAGGAGCGTCATCTGCAAGGTAGTTGCCAAGGAAATAGCATAAAAGACAGTAGGAAGTCCGAAAGATGACACATCTTATCGTAAAGAACCTCAAAGACTAGCAATAAAGCGTGAAATAAGCTCGGTAGGGTGGAGATCACCAAAAAGGTAAGAAAGCTCAGTAAACTGGTCAATATAAGCAGTCAACTCACCAGTATGGGTAAGCCTGCGAAACAGAGCACATTGGCGAACTAGCCACTGGGGGTCAATCATAGCCATACGAAGGTCACGACGAGAGGTAGGCAATACATGCAACCCCTCTCGAGCAGGCTTTGAACAGTAAACACGTCACCAAGTCTGAGCTCGACCATCTAGATTTAATGCCCAATGGACCTTCTAGGTTTCACTCTTGGGATACATAAAATAGGTCTCTAATTCAGAGAACAATTCTCCAAAATGTTCCCATCAAACGAGCCAGAGTAAGTGGTAAGCTGGATGCGATCACGAAAATCATGAGCAAAATGTGGCTCATGACTTCCAAGATAAGTAGGGGAGGAAAAACCCGGTGGTACGGAGGGAAATCCAGGTGGTGCCCATAAGGAGAGCCAAAAATACTACCACCATATGAAGACTGACCAAACGTACTAACAAAAGCACCTCCTGACGAGGGGAGAGGTAGTAGCCGGACTCAATATGGGAAATAAAGGGGCTTTGCCAAGACCATGAAGGGTCTCTAGCGGTGTGATAAAGCCAATATAAGTACCAACCAGCCACCGAAATGCTATCAAAACAAGCTGGAAATGGTCGCTCGAAATGGGCGGGAATTTTGGACAGCAAATGGGCAAAAGGGAGAGGTAAGAGGCCGCTGGAAAAGAGGCAAAAAGGGTGGGGTTTTGGGACAGCAAATAGGCAGACATGGGGGTAAAAGGGAGGTAGAGTAGGGCGCTGGAAAGGAAGCAACAATGCTGGTTTTTGCG
The DNA here is from genome assembly GCA_029204225.1 of Diphasiastrum complanatum. Lineage (NCBI taxonomy): Eukaryota > Viridiplantae > Streptophyta > Lycopodiopsida > Lycopodiales > Lycopodiaceae > Diphasiastrum > Diphasiastrum complanatum. The sequence continues at coordinate 41,241,326 of CM055099.1, read as the reverse complement.
ACAGCAGAAACGGGAAAATGAGAGTGGAATAGGGGCGCTGGAAATGTGTGGTAGTGGGCTGATTTTTGGGACAGCAAATGAGGCAAAGCAGAGATGAAATAGGGCGCTAGAAGGAGCGGTAGATGGGCGCCCAAAACGGGCGCAAAGGGAGGTTGATGAAGAAGAGGAAATGCTGAAAAATGAAGGGCTGGGTGGGCGCTGATCCTCCTCCAATCGGTGATGAAAAACCTACAAGACAAGTGGATCCGTAGGCTAAGGATCCAAACTATAGATGGGCGCCCTCCTAAAAAGAAAAAGCTGCTCTTGAAAGCTGCTCAGGAAGGTGCTTTGATACCAAGTTACAAGCAAAGATTCACTAGCTATGCTAGAAAGCAGGACTTAGGCTAGAGGACCATGCCGAGGGATAGGATACCATTGTGGGAATACTCAAGTGGCCCTGTGAGAATAAAAGCGTACCTACTTCAATAGCATGGATATGATACCGGAGGTCACATGCATGAACCAGCTTCACTATTGATACCTTTTGAGTCAAATGCTACCAGTTCAACCCCGAGTTGGTAGATTACTAAATTAACTTTATCTTATATTTATTATTAAGCAATGAGTGGTGTGTCTTGACTTTTGACAATTGTCACTGACTCATTTGTCAATTTGTGTCATCATTCATGTGCATTGTGTGCTCCATCAAATCCAAAACAGGTTTGGGTGCTCTATCATATCAGATGGATGGACCGATACTAGGAGGCGCCACATTATCAACATATTGGTGTCCTATTGCATGGGCACAATGTTCTTGAGATCCATTGACACCTCACAGTCAGGCCGAGTGATGGATGCCTAGACACATATGACTTGTAGTGATGTACATTGTATGTGCTATCATCTAAGGATCGCCATTCATGACAATGCCATGTGATGGACCTAAACAGTAGATTCTCACTACAGACTTTGTAGATTCTCACTGTGCATAGGTGGTTCCTTGGAGGGTAAAGTTAGCTTGTAGCACTAGATCTAGCGAGTTCCCAGAATTCAATCCAGTTCAGTTTAGCAGTTCCTTTATTAGCATTGTCATATTGATATTCATCCGTTCAGCACATAAACATGAAAATATTCCCCATGAAACAAGATCCTCTCAGAAATTGAGAACTCTGAAGATAGTATGGGATGTATCTTCTGATATTTCTCATGGAACTGCTTTTTACAATATATCAGCAGTCAGATATTGGCAGGCTATTTAACCAAGTGAGCTTCAACCTCAATTGTTTCAACTCATTGAAAATTGTAAAATTCTTGTTTCACGTTGCTACTTGCATTGCTGCATGAAGTTCTTAGACTTGCCACTGCATCAGTCAGGCTTGCACCATTTGCAGGGAAACCTTTGAATAAACTCAAGAAAACTTTCCTTTACATACATACAGGCAACATGTGTATTGCATTTCCTTATTAACATAATTGAAGCATAGTAGTAATAGATATGTGAAATCAGTGTTGGAGATGCACCCAACTAAGGCTGCTACCTTTCAAGATTTAGTCTAGCCATGCCCATGCTACTAGTTACAAAACAACTTGCTCTTCTCAAATTAAATTTACAATCTAGCACTTAAAAACTGTGTCAATAATACATAAAACTAGGTTGTAGTCATCAAATGGGTAGAAGAATGGAGTAACATACATGCTTACCCCTGTTCAGGTAATCTAAAAACTCGAGGTTTTGGATTGCCCTCCTGAGGCACTGGAGTTACAGAGCCCACTTCCACAAAACCATAACCAATGCCTAAAAGTCCTTCAACTGCTTCTGCATTCTTATCAAAACCAGCTGCAAGACCTATAGGATTTGCAAAATATCGACCCCATACTTTAGTCTCCAAGACTCTTGGATCAAGTCTCTTCTCCTTGGGAGCCAACCCATGACCTGCTGCCCAAATGGCCAGACGATGAGCATCCTCTGCATCCAATAGTCTAAAAAAAGGATTGACATACTTTGACGCCTCAAAAGCCCAAGTACTGCACATTGAAAACAGTGTCAACCCTTGCTATTAGCAAAGTTGAAGGAGCAGTAGCAAAATATACAAAGTCCATCTCCAAGTCTGTAAGTGTGACAAAAAAAAGGTTTCAACACTAAGAAATATCAACAAGACAGTAAGTGAATGGCACTAGTCAAAATAAAAGAGTAGGAGTCTCCTCTTATATGAACCTTTTAGTACTACTTATGGTCGCAATTCTGGAAAACTGACAACCCAGTCAATGTATGTACTATGTATTATGTCACCAGAGAAGAGAAGCAAAACAGGCACTATCAAAGATCTTCCATGATTCTTCCATACTACTTATGGTCATTGTTAATGGCCATTCAGAATTTCATGCTTAACCAAACTGAATTATCAACTGTTTATGCATTTCCACTATGTGGTTTGTTTAGAGACATCAGCATCTCTTGCTTTAGCTTTTGTGATACTCCACTAAAACCATCAAAGCTCAAGAACCCAACTAACCTATTTTCACAGTAGTTGTGTTAGAAAACCTATTCTGAGCAAACACCAAACCTTTACCAAAGGCTGTAGTTAGTTCACATATGTTTCTAGACCTTGCACAGCAAAGGTACATTCACTCAAGTCCAAGAATGGCATCCCAAAAAAGCTCCACAAGTCCACGTTTTAATACCTAAAGATCCAACATACTCAGAGCCAACATATATAAAGACTTGTCTTTGGTAATATTTCCACTAGAACTATTTTCTTTCCTAAATTGGAAAATGTTAACGAATGCATACATCTAGTGAGAGTGAGATAAGAACCGACGAAATATTGGTCATTGTCCAGAATTTCCTCCAACCAAAAATTCCAAATAAAAGAGCTAAATCAGTCGTTATAACAAGAGCAATTTAGTGAACTCAAAATAATAACCTCAACAACTCCAAGTGCACACCATTCATCAAGCTTATACCTGATAGTGGCCTCATCACGAGTACCAACATATGCTCCACCACCGATCATAGATCCAAGTGTAGTCCCAGTGAGTAAACGCTTCTGCAACACAATCCAGAAAAGATTTTGTATTACTGAGCAATGAGTGCCAAAAAAAGCTTTTCATTACAATAATAGCTTTTTGAATGTTACAAAAAGCTAGATAGATCTTTGGAAGGACATTAGAAATTCCATGTCATAAGAGTGACATGTTACTTGGGTAACATTTGTTCCATTGCAACATATAAGGTAAACACTCCTTCATTAGAAAAAGCTGATTGGACTAATGTAAGACTATTGGCATAGCTTGTCATCTAGCTTCAAGCTAGTTATAGTATACAAATTGTAAGGCCAACCCAAAGGCAGTGATAGAGAGTAGACTACTGGAAAATTAAGCTTGCCTAAGACTCATATGGCCTCATGATTTATCACCTTATACAATCATATTGATAGCGACGATAATGTACCACTTAAGATAAATTCTTTCCAAATTGTCAACCTTTTAATGGCAGACTGGAAAACTTGAGGGCCTGAAGGGCACAAGGATTCCCTCGCTCCGACTTATTCAAGCAATCACTTCTTTGATAATGAATGAGACTAAATTTCCATGTTCAACTTTATGTTCTTGTAAATTTGAATTGTCATCGAGCAAAATAGTATTAGATGTGCAAAGCATTCGCCGCGTCCATTTACATTTACTTTACTTTATCCATAAGCAGGCCTTGGGCCCTTTTTTATTCATTAGTGACACTTAGACTATATGGTTGGCCTTTGACCTTATTATTCATTATTAGGCCATTTGGACATATTACTGGAGAGTGGGGGCCTTCTTGGAGGGCGCACTATTTTCCCTCCCAGTTGGGCCCTAGCCACCGGAAGCTTCCTTTTAGGGCTTCCTCTTGGCTATAAGTAGGGAAACTATGTCATTTGTTATTCAGCTGATGATATTGATCTCTCTCTTTAGTCTCCTTAATCTCTCTCTTTCCTGCTTTCTAGGGTTAAGTCTTGCTTATGTGCTGCTTTCATAGCTTAAGTCTTGCTTATGTGATGCTTTCATAGCTTAGCTCTAGATCAGTTGTGGCTCTATTCGTAACTTGGTATCAGAGCACTTTCCTAATTGCCGAATTTCAGATCTGATTTTTTGATTGGGTGCCCATTTTCCTTGCTGATTTTTCTCTCTTTGCTGAGGGCTTTCGTCTCTTTGCTTCAGCAACATTCAGCACAGTTTGGAGGAGGACCAGCTCCTATCAAAGCATTTTCCTTGGTGGAGCTTTAGCAAATAGTTAGCGGAAGTACTTCCGCTAAATTTGGCGGCCGGAAAAAAAAAAATTGGGCAGATTATTTCCGGCGCCCAAGTTCCAACCCTCTATCACCCATTTCCAGCTTGTTTGCAGGATCTCCAGCGCCCAATTCCCTCATCTTTTTCGTCCGTTCCTCCTTCCATTTTCAGCCCTCTTTTCACTTTTGTTTGCAGGCTGTCCAGTCGCTTCATACTTGTCACTTTCGTCCGTTTTTGTCTCCGTTTGCAGCCATTTTTCACACCTTAATTGCAGGCTGTCCATCGCCCATCCTCAACCAAATTTCACAAAATTCCGACTCCGTTTGATACTCCAATTTGTCACTTGCCTCCTGGCTGTCCAGCGCATTTTTACAGCCTTCATTTTCACTTTTTTTTCATTTGCTGATTGCTGTCCTTTCTTAGTTGTGATAATAGTGGTTTTAATAGACTAATTTGGGGTGACGACAAGAGTCCACTCTCTCAAGTTTTCGTCTATTCCTTCCACTATCATTATGGCACAATCACCTATCCCGAGTGAGACTACTCAAGAAACCTTATCCGATCAGTTTCGTCGCATGGATGAGACCCTTTCTGGCCTCGTTCTTCGCTTCGATACCGTTATGACCCGCTTTGCTACTATGCAGTCACAGATTGATTCTTTACAGCCTCATGGTCCTGGTAAAGCTCCTGTTTTTCCTTCATTTGGAACTCCCCCTCCATTTGGATTTCCATCTTCCTCTGCTAGTCAGCCTTGTGGTGGACCGTTCATTCCACCTAACCTATCTCCTGATTTCTTTTCACGTCAACCACTTCCTGAGCCACACTTTGCTCGAGACTTTCGTGATAGGGTACAGCTTGCTACCTATTCCGGTTCCTCTGACGGGAACTTATTAGAGAATTGGTTTGCTAAGCTTGACACATATTTTCAGATCTACCCTAAGACTGATCCTCAGAAGATCCAGTTGGCTGCTTTACATTTAGATGGACGCATCGCCACGTGGTGGCGAGTTTATAGAGCTGATCCTGATCGGGAAGGGCTCCATTTATGGCATACATTTCGCCGTGACCTCCGTCATGCTATGATTGACCCTCAGTGGCTCGACCGCCAACGTGATACATTCCGTAGTCTCACTCAGACCAGTGATCTTGCTTCTTATACAGATCAGTTTATGGAGCTTTCTTATCTTTTCACAGATCTACAGCCCACTGAGCTTATTTCTCGTTACATTGCTTTTACATTATGATGTTTCTTCCTTCCGTCCTCCCACACTTGTTGAGGCGATGTCTCTTGCCAGTACTTTACAGCATAAGTACTCTGACATTCTTCCTTCCCGCTTCTCCCGACCCCATCCTTTTTGCTTCATCTTTTCTCGCTGCGTCCACCCCTACACCTGCCCCTTCTGTTCCAGCTCTCTCCATTGTCCCTTCGTCTCCTCGTCCTCCGACTCCTCGACCTCCTTTTGTCCAACGTTACACGTCTGCAAAATTCGCTGACCTTCAGCAGCAGCGTCTTTGCTTTCGTTGTAAGAGTCCTGACCATTTTGCCCGTGATTGTCGTCAGCCTCTCCCTACTACTACTGCTGTTTTTTACCATGAGGGCACTACTCCAGATGATTCCGATATCTACAATCATATTTCTGATGAGCCTGACCTATCCTCTGAGCCTTCCACTAATTTACTTCCTGCTACTTGCCATGCTCAACTTGCCTATGCTACTTGGACAGGGCATCCTGGTCCTCGCTCCATTCGGTTACGTGTACGTATTACAGGTCGTGAGTATATTGTTTTAGTTGATACTGGCAGCACTCATTCTTTTATTAGCAGTTATATCACTAGTCGGATACGTGCTTCACCTGTTCTTGCTTCACAGCCTCTCACAGTTGAGGTTGCCAGTTCCCATTCTTTTCCTAGTTCTTAGAGGTTTCAGTGTTTACCATACCGCATTGGAGATTTTTCTTGACAGGCAGATCTTTACATTATTCCTATGGAGCGTTATGATCTTATCCTTGGTGCTGATTGGTTTGCATCTCTTGGAGCCGTTACACTGGACTTGACACAGCAGACATTGACATTTGTACTTGATGCAATTACACACTCACTTGTTGGCATTGATACTCAGGGAGACTTCCAGTTGGTTACCGGGAAGCAGTTTATGCGTAGCCTGCCAAAGGCTGACGATGCAGCTCTACTTTCCATTCAGAGTACATCAGTTGCTGCTTCACTTTCACCATCTGTGGGTCCTCTTCCTCAGGTTGATGCTGCTTCGGCTTTACAGGTTGTTGTTGTGTGCCTTGCGCCTATATGGCTTGATTCACAGATATCGTATTCAGTGGTCATTCCTGGTTTCATTGATATTGAGATCGCATACCTTGGTGGTATTTCTACTATTGCTTTTGCGCATACTTCAGATTGCCCTCCTGGTTCGGTGGTTGGTGCAGTATCTTCTCCATTGGTCTCTATATCTCCATCTCTTGAGTCTGTTATGGCCGATGTTCCTGCTGATTTCTATGGGGTTCTTCATGGGTCCACGTTTGATGGTTCCCTCGCTATTGGTGATCAGGTTGTATCTTCTTTCGCTTTACTCCATGAATCTCTGCTTGAGGTTTGTGATCTGCCTCATGATATTTCTACGGTTCCTGACATGATTCATGCGCCTTTGGCCCTTACTGTTACACATTTTTCATCCGAGGATATTTGCCAGATGGTCACTATTACTTATCTAGGGTATTTATATGCTGGGATCTTTCTAGATGAGTACACGAACATCCTTCCGTCTCCTGGTGTTTCTACATATAGGTTTACTGCAGTCCATGCCGATGCTATGGATATCTGGCATTCCTGGTTATTACATATAGCTTGATTTTCATTTGGACCTGTTGATTGGTGCTGGTTTTTCCATATTATTGATCACCTATGGTGCGAATATCTCTATGATTATGCATGTGGCTCTCTATCTGTTCCTTGGATTGTTGCTTATTGTCAGGCTTGGCATATCCTGTTGTCTTGGGTTATTGCCTCCGTTCCAGCTACTGTTTGTCTGGGTGATCTTCAGGTTCCCTGTCATTTCAGGTTGCTCCATATCGCTTGGTCTCCGATGCTGAGTTGCCACTTTGTTCTGGTGTTCCAAGACCATCAGGGTACCTTGAGAGAATTCCTTCTCCTCTCTTGGATAGTTTTTGGGGATGTTGCCGCCATATACTTCAGTGTTGCTCATATGTGCTTTGATACTCATTCCCAGCTACACGTTGATATTGCTCCGATGCTTGCTACTGATGTTGCGGAACCTATTCCTCGTTCCAGTGCATTTCTTCTATTCCTCACTTGTGCGCCTGTTGTGTACTTTGGGATTACACTTGCGGCCAGTTCCGATGGGTCATCCGATTCTCCATCCGTTTTTGGTGTATCCTATGATGGATTGGTATGTCCATATGAGGCCTTTCTGGATGAGTTTTTCGGCTACAGTTTGTCAGTTGGGGCCTCTACTATTTCTAGATTTGTTGCTACTATTTTCATGCATCATGTCTTTTTAGATGATGCATTGATTTCTTGGACCTTTTGGAGCTTTTGGCATGCTGCTCTTCTCGTGATATGGGCCTTGAGGGTACTCTATGCCATTGGTACTTTGGTACTTTCATTCACATCTCCCAAAGGGAACCCATTCTTCTTATTCATCATTTTATCTATAGATACTATATATTCAGAGAGTTTAGTCGGGCCCATCAAGTGTCAAACTGGACTTCTACACTTCTTCCATAGAAGAGCAAATGAGAACCAGGTTTTGCCACGATACTTAGATTTGAGGCTGTCACATAGCCTTCGATACATCCTGGGGCAGCTCCGCATATCTTCTCATCAGCTATAAGTAGAGACTGGCAGGTTCAGAGGGATTCCTAAACCGCACAGCATTGTTCTTTAAATCAGGTGCAAACTGAGGAGCATTTGTTTTGTGTTGTCCATTGTATTGCAAGATTACAAAGAGATATCATTGCCTTAATCGAAATCAATTCTCACCCAGTTTTCATATGAGGATCAGAGACTCGTAGCATTGACGACGTGAAAGATATTTTGTCTAAAAATTGATTCATGTAGCTGTATTTCTATTTTTATTTTTAGGTCGGAGATGAATTACGCTTTCATAGTAAGAATCAGACTTAATATAGATTTCAGTATTATGTTCCTTTACCATAACGACATTATTAGATATTTCTTTCTTTATCTACAAATAAAAAACACGCGGCCTCTTAGTTCCAAAACTGGCTTTTAACGCTGATTGTTAATAGAGAGGTACGAATATGTTGTTCGATGTTATACTGCAAAAGAGATCACAACTGTAATCAGCCAAGGTAAGTACTGAAATGCTTTCTGAATGAAAAATAAATACCCATGTGAGACGGATCTTTGGGGGCAAAGGTGGTCGATTCTGAGCGGCAGCTGCCGCCGCTGCTGCGGCTTCTGCTGCGGAACCGGAGTGGAAAAACGAGGAAAAAACCAAACCCTTGGGCAAATACGAAGCACTTGCTGCTTCCAAGGAGGAGGCAGAAGCAGCTGCAGCAGGAGGCTGGTCTACAAATGCCCGAGCAGTAAGGCGCCTGGACAACTGCAGGCGTGCTGCAGCTCCAGCCATGCTGGCATTAATCACGGCTGATCTCCTTCTCTCCCTCGCCTTGCCTTCTTGCCTTGTCTATGGCTCCCTTCATCCTATCCTCTCTCTCTCTCTCTCTGGCTGCTCCTCGCTCCTCCTTCCACCCTCTGCGTGCTAAAACCCTTGGTTCTCGCGACAGTGCCATTTTTGCTGCCCTAATGACATATGACTGAAACCCTGGGGCTTGCGTTGTCGTGGTCGTTGTCACATGGGCCCTCCCTTGCCAAGACTTCCCATAAATAAGCCATTTCCAATATCTCATTTTTATAGAAGTTATTAGGATTGTACATGACATATTGTGCCCATTTTAGGTCATTTAACAAAGTAATGCACTTTTAAACAAGAACGTTGCAGCATACCACAAAGGCCTTGTCATAATTGTAGTGTTTTGAAATTTGTAAATTGTACATGAGAAATGACCAGCGAATAACAATGGATGAAAATTATTTAGTGATTTTTTAACTTTATTTAGTTTTTTTACTTTTATATTTGAGTATTTATCATGTCACAAACTCAAAATCAATAGTCACAAAATTATGCATAATCTTTAAAATAGTAGATTCACAATATTGCAATTAGTTTTCATAAGTGTTTGTAGTTTCATAATTTAATATAAAAATTTCATAATTAATGTTCATGAAATTAGTAGTAAATTCCACGGTTTAATAGTTACGATTTCATGATGCACACTCACAATTGTAAACAAGTACGATGGGGTATTGTATCACAAAGGCCTTGCCATGTCATAATATGAGAATACTAAATTGAAAATAAAATTTCATAATGTGTGAAAAATTATTCTGTGCAATGGATTTATATTTTGATTTTGAAATATGTGCATGATCTTCATAAGTTTGTATGGTATAGTTAAAAAGCTGATATTAGTTTGTTGGTAGTTTAAATAGACCTTTAAAAGCTACAATAAGATAAAAACTGCATTTCAATCCATGCGTATCTCATATTTGTCTCTTGTTAAAGATATGGATGTTCTCAACGAAAAGGTCCGAAGCAACAAGAGGAAAAGATTGGTAACCAAGGATATATGTGATCTATCATCCAGAGGAGGTTATAGAAAAAGACGAATCTGTGCATTCAAGTAAGTTATAGCTTATTTGGTATTGAATATTGCTTGAACTTTTTGATTCATTCATAATCGCTAGTTTTGTTATTATTAATTTCAATTTTCTGTTGATTTGCTTATTATGCTGTTGTGAATACTATGAGTGTCCTAATTTCTACTGACATTTTCATGAACATTATGTTTGCAATGCAGATCAGCATTGGTTGCTGAAGACCATTTGGCCGATGAGATTTTCATTAGAAACTCACTAGGTTTTATCTTGATTTCTAAATCTATGAAATCAATGGCAAACAATAACAAAATGAAAAAGATTAAGGCTTCAGTTACTAATAGCATTATGAATGAAGTTGGAAAAATATTAGACACTACATTGGTTCAGGGGACATGTGATTTTTCTAGCATCAATAGATAAGCATATGCAACAATGTTTAAGATGATATAGGAGGCATTTGCACAGGTGAGTATTAAGAAGTTTCCAATCCCACGAACATTTCATCTTTTATGACATGCAGCACATACTACGGCATCATTCAATATTCTTTGCAAGAAATAGTGGATGCTTTAGCATATGGTCATCGCAAGGAATGAAAAAATCTCATTGGCAAGCAAGAGTGGCATTTCATAGAAGTACACAACATGGTGGGACTAGCACAAAGAACAGCTATATACTACAACTTTTCCAATGGTTTTACAGAAGAATCCAAATTCGTCATAATACAAAATCGACGAAGTATAAAAAATTTCAAAAAGCATGCAAATTTATACAAGCCAATAGGCAATAGACATACAAAGAAATTTCGTATATTAAATGAAAAAGTTTACAAAGTTCGGTTATTTAATATCTACTCTGCTTTCGACACTTTCTCTAATGAAAGTTGCAATTTAGAATCATGCAACAATTTCCTTCTCTCGTAAGGATCCAAGAGCTCGTAGTTTTCATGGTTACTCAGATCAACGTAGGCTGCATACAATGCAAAATGAGATGACCTGAGCATGGAATTCACTGGACCATATCTTAAAATCTTAAGTGCAATATTTTTCTTTACAAAAATTATTTTATGCACCTTATTAAAATTATGTCCTCCAAGAAAATGAGAAAGTGCCTTGATTGTCATAATCATTGTATCACCATATTGATGGAACTTTGAATGGGCAACACTTATTTCATTATTCTTGAAGAACTTCAGATAATGACTCAGTGCATGATCTCTTGAAAATTCTCCAGCAAAGAATTCTGGCCACCTCGACGAATTGCAAAATCATCAAGAAAACTTGTTTCCTAAAATGAAAAATAAAATGCAAAGTAAGCTCCAGTTTAAAATCTGACATTACAGATCTACTAGTACAAGATACAAAACTTACACATTCAGCTTTGTCTTTCTTGATTATTGTCTCTCCATCAATATTATGTCCACCTTGCGATGTCAATAAGGTTGGTGAATAGACAGTTGAATTTGGAAAACCAAGTTGGCTTTGAAATCTCAGGAACTCCTCATCAGAAGAAAAAATATTTTCTTTTTGGCGCATTTCCTCCACAGCTCAAGTAATCTTTTTCCGAATAAAACTCATCCTTATTTACATAGTCAACACCAGGGAGAAGATCATCAGTATCATAATCGATTATATCCAAAAATTCATGAAGCTCTTTGTTCAAAATACATAGAGTCTCGGCCTCTGTGAAATAAAAAAGATCCGATATATCCGATAGTGTCAAAAAAGAATTATTATTTATATTAAAAGTAGGCAATGTGATAAGAGATTTATCAAAAGAAAAAAGGGTGTTGGTAGTTCTAGGGCCAATAAACGATGCCCTATTTCGTGTGGGATCAAAATCTATACAATCATCTAAACTAATGTTCGTATCAATAAAAAAAGTTTCTAAATCTACAATCTTCGACTTTTCAAATTTTGTACCACTAAAAGAAGTAGCTTCATAAGTAGAAGGGCCAGCTTCCAAATCGTTAGAAATATTTCAGAAAAAAAAAATGTAGACTGAAACTTTACAAATCTACATTTTTAATTGTGAATTGGACAATCATCTACAGACTTGAAATCATTATGTAACTTGGTGAACATTCTGTCAAGCTTAGCTTTATAAATATGCTTGTCGAGTGCCACCAAGTCTTGATAATGAATCATGTCCTTATTTTGAGATCTGAATAAGGGAGTACTGAGCAGAGACTTAAATTTGAGAGAAATCTCAAAAAATGCTTTCACACCCTCACTAATAGAAGGAAGAATAAAAAGAAAAGGAGAAAAAAAGAATTTGAAATACTCTATATTATCACTGATGCCAAATTTATGAAAAAAAGATAGCAGACTAGAATCGAAATTAGACATTTCAACAACAAAAGATACAGAAGAAAGATGAATATCGGTCTCAGGCGCAAAATGCAAGTTAGAACAAAACCTCAACACCCTACGTGCTCGAAAGAGATATCAGAAATCGGAGTATCGGATCCGAACACGAGTACAAAGCATAGGCAAGAATGGAAAAGTAAGACGCGCTTGAGAATGATATCGGAACAAGCAGTATCGGTTCCAAGCGCAAGTATGTAAACAGATGCTAAATAGAGGCAAGTGTGCTATTGAAATCGATATCTGGGTAGAAATTAGAAAATTTACGTGAAAATCCGCACCGAAAATGACCAATTTATAAAAAAAAAATCGCATGTGTGAATGAGGTTCAATAGAACACATGTCGTAGCTTGATTCGTTAGGAATCCTACACCCATGTGGCCTCATTATTGAGTCATAATGACCTATCTGACTAGACACGTGGACCACTTAGATGTCGTCATGTGTTCGCGGCCATTTTTTTCACACGTGCACAAAAAAAATTATATATACCCCCTTGAGATTTTCATTTTTTCTCGAAAAGTGCAGGTTGCTTGGAGGACATTTGGAGGCTCTACCTTGGATTTGGAGGACTTCCTCACTTCTACTTGTAAAAGTGGTATCAAAGCTAGACAAAGGATGGTAACCTTTCTAACCTTATTCAAGTTCTATTAAGATAACCAGCTAAATTTTTTTGGGGGGAAGATGATTAGCTTTTCTAGTTGTAGGAAGCTTGTAGTTGAAGTACCCAATGAATTTAGTCCTCTTTGAAAGAGAGTAGTGATGCCTATAGAATTGTTTAGGGGCAGATTTTTGATCATGTTAGAGAAGTTTTAAAGTGGGCTTTGGATTTTTAAAAGTTTTGAAAAAATATTTGTGAGATGGTTAGAGGAAGTCTTCCTCTACATACACAAACTTTTTTTTGCAAAAAAATTGATTCTAGCTATGTGTTTTGATCAAAACTAGTGTTTTCTTTGCATAAATGAGGTGCTTGAAGTTCTGATTTTCATTTTGAAGTTCTATTTTTCATACCTGTAAATCTGAAAATCAAATCTGAAAAGAGAAGTTTTCATCCAAACTTCATTAGTTACACCTTCCTATTGAAGTTCTGTTTTTGTCTTTATGAAGTTTTAATTTTCACACCTGTAAATCTGAAAATCAGATCTGAAAATTGAAGTTTTCATAAAGCTTCAATAGTTATATATTTCTAGACACTAGCTTCATGGTTTTGAAAATCTAGAATAGTGAGAAATGTGGACACTTTGGTTGCTTTTGAAATGACTGGAATTGGAATTGGAATGAGAACTTTATGTAAACATTAGCTTGGATTGGTTAATTGAAGTTTACATAAAGATTTGGTTTTCATTTTTGCTTTTGATTAAGGCAAATGTAGCTTGTTGTTGTTTTCCTTTTAAGCTTGGATTGAACTTGCAAATAGTAGGCTTGGATTGAGCTTACAAACAATAAGATTGAATGAATAGAAGTAAATGGTTTTTATTTGCATTTGATGTAACAATTGAAGCATTCCTATCATTCTAATTTGAACACTTGTTGTTGTATTTGCATAATAGGAAAACACACAGGCAACCCCAATAGATCAAACCAATGAAAACCCAACATTTGATCTATCAAACCCATCCAATGTGGCACAAGCTCTTGAACTTTTATACCAACAAATTCAAGCCACTAATAAGCAACTTCTTGAAACTAATCAAAGAGACCAAGACTCATAGTCTAGGTTAGCCAATCAAAAGAAGCATGTAGTTCCACCTCCCATAAAAGTGTTTAAGGGGGAGAAGAAAGATAGGAACTTACAAGTGGTAAGTTCTTGGCTAAATGTTTGGAACAAATACTTTGCCATGAACCACTTCCCTAAATCTAAAAAGTTATCCACTGTCACCATGTTTCTTGAAGGAAGAGTCTTAGTCTGGTGGGATCACTTAGTTGCAAAGGGCAATCAACCTTGTACATGGGATGATTTTTGCAAGCTTTTTAGGGATTATTTTCTATCACTTTTAAATGACTATGAACACTTCCAAAAGTTGAGTCATCTAACCATGAATAAATGTTTGGAACAATTTATTCAAGATTTTCATGAGTACCTGAATCCACTTTATAGTGATATTTTGCCTAAGGTACAAATGTTAATGTTCATTGATGGGTTACCAAAAGATTATCAAGTGGATGTTCGTAGAAACCATCCAAAAACCCTAGAAGATGCTATTAGGGCTGCAAAATACTTTGATGACACACCTAAGCCACCTAGGGATCAACAGCCTAATGAGCAGAAAAAGGTTTTCAATTTAAGAGGAAGGATAGGGAAGTTGTTAGTGAAACACATCTCAATTCCAACAATCCTAAGAAAACCAAGAAAAACTTTTAAAACCATCATGGTGGCAATGATAAAGCTGAAGCTCGTAAGAATAACATGTGCTTCAAGTGCAATGGCGAGGGTCACCTTGCACGTAATTGCGTCAAAAAAACAAGCTTCAACCTCAGATAATCTATCTCGAAGTAATGAGATGGATGTTTATTTCCTTAGTTCTTTAGTTTTTGGTCCTAATGACCTTATTTGCATTAAAGGTAGAGTTAATGATCAAGTTGTTAATGTTCTTTTTGACACGAGATCTACTCATGACTTTATTAATGTAAATTTGGTGCAGACGCTAAACCTGTCATGCTATACCAACAGGTTTAATATAGATTTTGTAGTGAAAAGTATCGTTCCCACAGAGGATAGCGTTAGAAAGTTATGTTTTTGGTGTAATTATGGCAGGTGGTTTCGAATGTTATTCTGGTTGTCGACAGGCATTAAAAAATAACCAGTATTACTTATATTTGAAATGGGTAATGTTAATGAATTCAGAACAACAATCTGGCCTCTATCGAATTGAAGGAAGCGCATTCTACAAATGAAATGTTATCAGAGTAGTATAGCAGACTACACTCTGGCTGACTAAGGTGTCAACATATAATCGGGAATTGTTTGATGTATTCGCGACTGCACAGACAATTAATTGATCGAGTTCACGAACTAGTCGTTCCTAGACAATAGTCCTCAACAACTAAAGCCCAACTTAATGGTTAAAGAGCACAAATGGTTTTAGCGCACGTTAGAAACTTATGTCAATGCCAATCAGGAAAACAGATAAGAGACTCAATTCTTCAGACAAGGACTGTCATCTCATTTGTATACATACAACTTAATTCAATGATCGTGCTAGACTGCACAAAGATAGACATTATTCGAGTGTCGAAAAGAAAGTATTCGCGACAGACAAATAAGATGATTTTAAGATAGTTCTTTAGAGCATGCTTTACGGAAACACAACAAATGACTGTAATGCACTAGAGCGTCTGTCTGATCAAAGAGTAATTCATGAAATGCGTTAAAGATTGTTAGCAGACTCAAGATCACTCACACTCAGCAGTGCGGAGAACAGAGATAAGGGAGAATAACTCACAAAACTCTTATTCGCTTCTTCAATCTCTTACATAGGCATAAACTCTTCTCTCTCGATGATTGAGACTGAAGTGTGAGATCAATATATGTTCTACGGGACGAACAAACACACCTCTTAAACAATAGGTGCGTCGCTCCTGCGAAAGGGTCTAGTTAAGAATTAAACTCAAAATACGTTCTACTATACCATAAGAGATATACTTAACTATGAGTTAAAGTTACTCTAGTTTAGCATGTCTTTTCATAACTATTCGTTTCGTATGGACGACCTAGTTAAGGGTTATCTAAGACAATGTCTTTTCCTATTAAAGGTCTAGCCCTTAACTCATAAGGCAAGTACCTAGGAGATATATTCTCGAAAAATGACTTAGGCCTCTTCATGATTTATACTTAACCAGCTCATATCTTCATTTTTGAGTATATTATGCCATATTTATATTGATATTCAATTTTTGACATTTGTGTGGCATCACATATCCCCTTCCTCAAATGTGAACTGTCCTCGTGAACATATCATCTTTGTTTTGAGGATTATTTGAGAAACATTCTTGTTCGTCAGATTTTCATTGAGGCGAAAAAAAATATTTCTTCATATGATTCGTCCTTTAGATATTTCTTCAGAGAATATGTGTCTTGTTGTTGCATTGAGTAAGTTGATTTTGAATTGAAATTGTTTGATAAAAACTGGAATCAAACTTCAAAACATCTTCAAACTGCAAAGACCTAACTTCAGTATCACAGATAGGCATCAACATGACAAAGACATGAATAATATTTATGAATTATTCAATTCTTCATATAGTTTCTGAGCTAGATCCAAGTTCTGTTGAGCTTCAATCAACAACAAATGTTCTTTGGATTTTGTATATCGGCCAACTGGGAGGTTGCCGAATTCTTCTAGTTTAACAGAGAGTAATGTTCCATCTAGCAACTCCTGAGTCAACTTTGTATCTTCGTCTGAATCACTTTGTAGAGTGATTTCTTCACAGTATTGAAATGAGAATCTAATAAAATTACTTTTAACAAAAGATTCTGAACAAAAAATAATGTCTTTGCCGCAAAGGTACCAAACTGCCAAAATGAATATGTACAAAATTGCTTATATCCGAATGACTTCCTTCTATCCTGCAGATTATGTCGAATCTCCGCAAAATATTCTGCAAGGTTTCGCTCTCAATCCACATATAGACTGAATAATTCTGGATATGCCATATTAATGTTGATCAACAACCCTGCATCGTCGAATGCGCCTAAATCCGCAACAGCTTTGGGTTTGTATAATTCAAACTGCGACTTTCGCTTCCAAAAATGTCGCTTATTGTCTTCGTTTTGCAAAAATTAAAGTTCTTTGATGTGAATGTATTCAAGAGCATACATAGCAGAAGAGCCTATGTATAACTCTGCTGACCCGAAAGGTAGGACTTTAAACTTTTCCTGGATTATGCCCCAGCAGAGACATCCTTTCTGCTCGATAAAAAGCTGGGCCCATAACCAGAGAAAGTCTTCCTTCTCCCATGGTCACTTCCAATCGTCGAAGGCGATGCCTACGGCGCCTGGTAGCATCATATAATCCATACGCCATTGTAATTCAATGTTAAAAGCAGGTGGACACCATTTCCAGAAGCGTTCAGCAAATGCACGGAATCTGTCAACACATACCTTCGACTGATTCCGCTGCATTCGCTTTGGCTGTGTAGATGCAGTTGCCAAGTCCTGAGTTTGCAACTCAGCAGCTAGCTTCTGATCTTCCATTTGTCGTTGGAGATCTTACAGCTCCTGTTCGAGCTTGTCAATCTTTGCGACTGCTTCCAGATACTCGGGATGGTGTGAGGCTCCGGTGCAGGCAGACACAAATGGAATTTGCTGTGTAAGGTCATCAATTCTGAGTAAGGCCTGAAGGTACTCATCGTGTGCATCTGGTCTGCTGCAAGACGGGGTAGCTTCACTCGAAAACTCCCTTAGCTCCGCCAACTCTTCCTCGACAAGAGCCTTCGAACCTTCGAGTGGTTGTAGGAACTCAACTCAAAAATTGTTGAGCATCTGATCTTGGAGCTGGTTTAGCGTCGTGAGGTCGACTGTAACGGACCCTGCATTGGTGCATATAGAGAGAGCAGCTTCTACCTTCAGTCTTCTCATTGGCTCCTCCTGGAAATGTTCCTAGAGCGTGACATTATGTTGATTTGCAACTGTCAGTTGTTGTTTTAAAGAATCATCTTGAGTCTGATAATTATTAGACTTGGCCTCAATCGCCTTATTATTCTGTTTAAAAGAATCAGCTATCTTTATTAAGGTTTGAATCTGTGTGTCAAGAGAACAATTTTGTTCAATCAGCTTCGTGTTGTTTGATTCGAGCAAATCAATCTTCTCGAAAGATGCCTTAAGATCCTCTTGGCATCTCCTTTCTGAGTTGACAAATTCCATCATAATTTGCTAGTGGTACTTGTCCAACTCATACACTTCAGCCACTAGGTTTTTGGCTTTCTCGATCAGAATGCGAAACCATTGGGGTTGGTCGTCTGGTTGTTCTTCATCTGCCACAGGTGCCCCGGTGTCGCCTTCATCAGTTGTTTGTCTTTTGTCTGATGTATCAGACTGAGTTGCGTCATC
Organism: Diphasiastrum complanatum; assembly: GCA_029204225.1. Taxonomy (NCBI): domain Eukaryota; kingdom Viridiplantae; phylum Streptophyta; class Lycopodiopsida; order Lycopodiales; family Lycopodiaceae; genus Diphasiastrum; species Diphasiastrum complanatum. The sequence goes on along the minus strand of CM055099.1, from coordinate 41,222,954 downwards.
ATCAGAGGAGGAGGCCCTCGGTTGCTAATGAGATGTGGAAGCAGATGCGTGCTGTGAAGAATCAGCAGCAGCAGTAGTAGCTCCATCAGCCTCCATCGCCACAGTTGGAACTGGTTCCGACTGGGATGGTGCAGCGTCAATGTCCATAGTAGTGGTAGCTGCTACTCCAATAGTTGGTGCAATTTTAGTAACGAGGCCGGAAAGATCAATTGGCTTGGGGGCCAACATCCTTCCCGTCATCAATGTTTTCTCTTGCTCGTTCAAAATGTCGAAATGGGTGCATAGCCGAGAGACATGTGCTCCAACTCTAGAAGATTTTTGGTGCTTGATCCAGCACAAAAATGTTTTATACGTAATAGTGCCAAAACAAACCGGATTACCCGCAAGTGCGTCTAAGATGTAACCAAAATTTTGCACTGAAATCGTCGCATCAGCATCCGTCAAAAAGAGTACTTGGTTTGCATATTTACAAAACATCTTAAATGTGGTATCACGAATCATAGAGATCTTGTACCCCTTCGTGGGTACGAAGCAATTGTTAAGGAAGTGGGCAGCTTCAGCCACCGAATCCTTATTTGTTGAGATCATCTTCCCATCCATCGGTAATCCAAGGGCTCTACAGAACAAGTCTTCAGAGATAGTGAAGAGTTTGCCTCGCACATGGACTTTGAAATCCACCTCCGAAATGGAATGAATGGAGTTGACAAACTCCGTACTGACTTCGGAGAGGATGATGGAGGGGTCCACTTTTAAATTAGCCAACCAGCATCGATCCAAAAAGGACTAGATGGATGTCAGGCGGATTTCTGTGCGTATTTTCCAGATGATGTTAGAGCTTGAACTGGATCCAGAAGCCATTGTTCGAATTTTTCACGAAAGCTCGATCGCAATAGGTCGAAAATGAATGCTTTGATCGCAAAGAGAATGTGCGCAGAAAAGCATAAAATTGCAGGCAGAAAGTGTAAGGAAGAAAAATGAAAAATAACTCTGATATGTCGTACCGGCGTAGAAGGGATGATGACATGGCATGGTGACTTGACATCTGGCACTTCCATTTATGGAGTACGTGCATAGGCCAGTGTTTGAAACTATGATTTGACATATCGATCTTTAATGACAGAAGACCATTTTTGAAAAGAAAACAAATAAATTAAGGAGAAACAATATCTGTTTTGATATGTGAGCGTACACACGTGTGAATAATGAGAATCACGTGGCCATCATCTTTAATAGAGGGATGTAAAAAGTAGGTAGATAGATTCTTGAAAGATTTTTGAAAAGGTAGGTTGAGATATCCTCGAAGGATACTAGAAAGTTTTTAGAATATTTCGCGAAACATTCTTGAGAGATTCTAGAAAAATGATACAAAACTTCACAAAAAATTCTCGACAATGTTAAGCGTCATCCTAGAAAATTTCTCGAAAAACTGGAGAAAAAAAAATGCTAGAAAAATTCTCGAAAGAAAAAAAAAATGACAAGTTTCAGCTCACAGTTAGAGTGTCGCGAAAGTTTCTTGAAAAGTTCTCGAAAATACTTTGAAAAATAACTTAAAAGATTTAAGAGAAAACAAGAAAAATTCTCGAAAAATTCACGAAACAGTTTGAACAAATGTTGAACATGTAAAAATTACAGCAAATAAGGATCCTAAAACACTTGAAATGATGAGGGAAACAATAGATTATGATTTCATAAGATTAGCACAAGTTGAACCATCAAAATCCATCAAAAATCTATGCTTGAACCTCACTAATTGCTCAAATCCTTGAAGAAGGCTTCACACGTGTGAAAGTACGGCCTCCCACAGTCTGAGTACTGTACACCAGACCTACATTCAATCCTATAATCATTAGTAATCACAAGTACTCAAACAATTATGAACATAGAGAGCAATTGCACCATTATGAGAGAAAAAACATGAAATTGCTTGATTGATTTTGGTGAGATATCATCACCTATATATACATGATCCATCACGGTTTTGGGCAGGTATGAGTAGCCCTAAACCTATCCCTAATTCTAATTTTGGTGGATCTTTCATCCCTACCAAGTTAGGGTTGGAATCTTGGAGATCCCTCAACAGTGCAAAAATTACCAAAAATAGCTCCTATTTTTTCTCCCTTGTATCTAAGCATAATTTGGACTCATTCCAAAGGTTCTAACACTTAGGTCTACTTGAGAACATCCTTATGAATGGAATCCTATGCTATTTGGCACGTGTGACAAGCCACATCATGACCATCTAACTATTTACAAGTCATATGACCAAAACTAGTCAAGCTAGAGTTGTGAATTTTTAACACTCCTCCTCACTATCTAGCTTGGTTCAATCAGTGCTTTACTAATCACTCCAAGTGATGATCTGAACTTCATAAAAGGTGTCTTTTGAAGTGGTTTAGTAAGTATATCAGCTACACATTCATTGCTTGGAACATGCTCCAAAGCAATCTCCTTGGCTTGCACCATTTCTCTCACAAAGTGATGGCATATCTCAATGTGCTTAGATCTTGCATGGAAGATTGGGTTAGATGCAAGGTGTTGGGCTGATATATTGTCATTGTAGATGATTGGTGCCTCCTCTGAATCCATGATCTTTAGTTCCACCAATAATCTCTTGATCCAAAGTACCTCCTTTGTAGTGGTTGTCAAAGCTTTGTACTCGGCCTCGGTTGAAGATAGAGATATAGTTTCTTGCTTTTTTGAAAGCCATGAAACCACACCTTCTCCTATGAAAGTTGAATAGGCACTTGTTGATTTCCTATCCCTCTTGTCCCCTGCAAAATCTGAATCACTAAATGCATGAAGGTTAATCACATCTCCTCTATATAGAATCCCAAAATCCAATGTACCCGAGATGTATCTTAGAATCCTCTTAGCCTTTTTCCAATGGATATTCAATGGCTTTTGCATGGATTGGCTCAACCTACATACACTAAAGCTAAGATCTGGTCTAGTTATAGTGATCCACATTAAGGAACCTATAAGTTGCCTAAACAAAGTGATGTCCATGAAGGATCTTTCATCATCTTCATTTGGCACTTTTACATCTTGCTCCATTGGTGTGTCAACACTTTTGCATACTTCCATCTTAAACTTCTTCAAAAGACTTTGAGCATAGTTTACTTGACTTATAAAGATAAAATCAGACCCTCTAAGTACTTATATGCCTAAGATGAAGTGAAGACACCCTAGATCTACCATCTTGAACTCTAAGGATAGATCTATCTTGATTTTTTCAATACCATCAACACTATTTCCACTAATGATGATGTCATCTACATAAATGAGTAAAAGTACAATACCAACATCATCAAACTTAATGTAAAGAGTGGGATCATATTCACTTTGAACAAAAGAAAGTGAAATAAGATAGCAATGTAGTCTTGAATTCCAAGATCTCGAGGCTTGCTTCAAGCCATAGATGCTTCTTTGGAGATGGCATACTTTGTTCTCCATTCCATGCTTGATGAACCCTTGTGGCTGCTCCATATAGATATCCTCTTCCAAAAAACCATTCAAGAAAGCATTAGAGACATCCATTTGACATAGAATCCATCCAAAATGTGATGCAAGTGCAATGATTAGTCTTATTGTGACCATCTTGGCCACGGGTGCAAAAGTTTCCTCATAGTCTATCCCTCTCTCTTGAGCATAACCTTTTGCAACTAATCTTGCTTTATGTTTGTTAACACTCCCATTTGCATTCAACTTAAGCTTGAAGACCCACTTGCATCCTATTACATTCCTTTGAGGTCTCTCAACAAGCAACCAAGTTTCATTCTCAATCAAGGCATCATACTCATCCAACATAGCTTTATACCATTCTTTGGAGTTCAATGCATCTTCAACATTAGACGGTTCTTCAAAACTAGATAAAGCATAAGAAGTGGATGAGATACCCTCAACTTTCTGTCCTTTGCCTTGATATGTGAGCCTTGATGGCTCCACTTTTGCCCTTGAAGATCTCCTTGGTGTGATAGGTGGGTTTGGTGCTTGCTCCTCCATGAGCTCCTCCTCAAAACCAAGATCTTGCTCCTCGGCCATCTTCTTCTTGATTGTTGGAGCACTTGAGCCTTCTTCAAGCATATGCATATGATGTTCATCAAAGATGACATCCCTTGAAACAACAAATTTGTTTAAGGATGGGAGATAGACTTTGTAGCCCTTGCTTGAGCTTGCATATCCAAGCATGATCCCTCTTGTGGAAGATGGATCCTCCTTGGTTCTTGTTTCCAATGGCACATGCACATAACATATACACCCAAAAACTTTCAAGTGATTAAGATTGGGTTTCTTTCCATACAACATCTCATAAGGAGTTTTGTCTTCAATTGCTTTGCAAGACACCCTATTCATCAAGTAGTTTGCACATACAAGAGACTCACCCCAAAAGGATTTGGGCAAACAAGCATCTAATCTTAAAGCCTTAGAACATTCACATAATGTTCTATTCCTTCTTTCAGCAACTCCATTTTGTTGAGGAGTGTAAGGACAAGAAGTCTCTTTCTTGATCCCTTCCTCCTCACAAAAGGCCTTGAACTCATTGGAGATGAATTCTCCACCATTGTCACTTCTAAGAATCTTGATGCTATGATTATGATGCTTTTCCACAAACAACTTGAACTTTACAAAAGTATCAAATACTTGAGACTTGAAGGAAAGTAAGAACACCCAACAATATCTTGAGTAGTCATCAATGAAGGTTAAAAACATGGATGAACCTCCATTAGATTTGGTGCTAGCAATGTGCACATCCGAGTGTATGAGTTCAAGAGGATGAGATGACTTTGTGATGGAGTTAGGAAACACATTCTTATGTGCCTTGGATAAGGCACAAGCTTCACAAACCTTGTCTTCCTTCCCAATAGACCTTGGTAGGCCTAAAGCATACTCCTCCTTGATCATAGCCTCCATGGAACCCGAGTTGACATGTCCAAGTCTTTTGTGCCATAAAGTGAAGGTAGATATCTTGCCCTTCTCGGCCAACATGACAACATTAGTATCCACAAATGCATCCAGCTTATAAAGTTTGCCAAGTCTAGTGCCCTTAGCCACTATCTTACCCTTCTTCTTGATGAAACATTCATTTGAAGCAAAGTCAACATTGAAACCATTGTCTACCATTTGGCCAACACTTAGTAGATTCTTTGTTATTGTAGAAATGTACAAAACACCTTCTATGTTGATCTTTTTGGAAGATCCTAAGCAAAGGGGAATGCTACCAACTCCTTCAATCTTACAAGCTTCATCATTTGCTGTATAGATAGACTTTATAGGTCCATCATAAGATAAGAGAGAAGAGAAAAACTCCCTTTTACTAGTCATGTGTGAACTAGCACCCGAGTCAATCCACCAAGGATCTTCTCCTTTGAAGCTTGTTGAAGAAAATATGGACATCATGAGAGAGTCCTCATGTGAACTCTCCTCCTCCTCCTCTTTGCTCATGTTGGCTTGGCTTTGATCTTGCTTCCTCTTGAAGCATTCCGAGGCATAATGCCCCATCTTGCTACAATAGTAGCACTTCACCTTTGATTTGTCCTTCTTGACTTTGGTGGTTGATGGAGATGCCTTTGGGGGTCCTTCTTGATCCTCAAGCTTTGTAGACTTCTTGAATGTTGATCCTTTGCCTTTGGACTTGCCTTTGCCTTTGGTGAAGAGAGCTTGGTCATCTCCACCTTGGATGGAAAGCCTATCCATCCTCTCTTGCATTTGGCTCCTTCTTGATTCCTCGGCCATGAGTGTGCCTTGGAGTTCTTCAAGTATGGGTAGCTTACCCATAATTGCATATCCCTGAACCAAATTGTCAAATTCAAAGCTTAGTCCATTCAATATGAGTTGAACAAGCTCTTCATCCTTGATAGGTTCACCTATAAAGGCTAGCTCTTTGTTCAATTATTTTACTCTTAGGACAAAAGTATGTGCACTCTCTCCTTTCTTTTGATAGCTTCTATAGATTTGATTCTTCAAAGCTAACATTCTAGTTTGGTTCTTGGATTCATAGACCTTTTGCAAAGTCTCCCAAGCATCTTGAGCTGAAGTGCAATCTCCTACCTCTCTTAAGAGTTCATTTGCAACATTCATTTTTATGCAATGTAGTGCAACATTGCACCTCTTGATGTATTTGGCTTTTTCTTGAGGATGAATAGGTTCACCCTCCTTACCATTTACAATTTCCATCAGATCTTGCATGATCATGATAGATTCCATTCTAACTTTCCATATGGAATAGTTAGTTTTGTTGAGCCTTTCATTAGTATCCAAAAGATATGCATTTATAGATGCCATCTAGTCTCCTAATCAAGGACTTGACACAAATGAAGGTTACTTCTATTGATTTGATTGAAGGTCTACCTTGTCCCACTTCTTAGGGACCTGAAAAGATCAGTAATAGACTTCCTATAAAGATCTAAGAATGATCTCTAACAAAATCAAATCATAGAATACTAGAAACAATGCACTTGCTTGATTGAAGTAGACAATACTAGTAGAATTGCCCCTCTTTCTATAAAGAACATTAAAGCTTCCAAATGATCTGATCAAGAGTGAATTTCAGCAACCTAATATACTTCCAAAATCACCTGTAAAATATCTAAATGGAACTTAATGAGGATGCAACACAATCTACTATCCAATCACAAGCAAAAAATGATCAAAATTGATGAAAAATTGATCTAATTTGGTGCATAAGTCAAGCAATGGTTGGACTGAACCTAATTCACTTTAGGAGGTGCCTACTACACCTTAGAACAGCCTTGAAGAGTCCCCAAAACTCTGATCTTCCCTCTCCTTGAATGCTAGAAAGCCTCCTCTATGAAATCACCTCCAAAACTCGCTTAGAAATCAATGCTTGGAGCAAGCAAAACTTGCTATCTTGGTAATGTGAATTGAATTCAACTTTGCCTCTGGTTTCAGACACCTAAACACCTGCAAATGAAGTCACACAACACCAATCTCCAATGTATTTGACTCACTTTGAGTTCTAGAATCAATACTAGATGCTAAGATCCAATCTACACAAGATTTAGATCAAAAATTGTGATCAAATTGAATGAAAACCAAGGATTTAGCTCATTTCAGCCTTTAGGCTCTGATACCATGTAAAAATTACAGCAAATAAGGATCCTAAAACACTTGAAATGATGAGGGAAACAATAGATTATGATTTCATAAGATTAGCACAAGTTGAACCATCAAAAATCTATGCTTGAACCTCACTAAATGGCTCAAATCCTTGAAGAAGGCTTCACACGTGTGAAAGTACGACCTCCCACAGTCTGAGTACTGTACACCAGACCTACATTCAATCCTATAATCATTAGTAATCACAAATACTCAAACAATTATGAACATAGAGAGCAATTGCACCATTATGAGAGAAAAATCATGAAATTGCTTGATTGATTTTGGTGAGATATCATCACCTATATATACATGATCCATCACGGTTTTGGGCAGGTATGAGTAGCCCTAAACCTATCCCTAATGCTAATTTTGGTGGATCTTTCATCCCTACCAAGTTAGGGTTGGAATCTTGGAGATCCCTCAACAGTGCAAAAATTACCAAAAATAGCTCCTATTTTTTCTCCCTTGTATCTAAGCATAATTTGGACTCATTCCAAAGGTTCTAACACTTAGGTCTACTTGAGAACATCCTTATGAATGAAATCCTATGCTATTTGGCACGTGTGACAAGCCACATCATGACCATCTAACTATTTACAAGTCATATGACCAAAACTAGTCAAGCTAGAATTGTGAATTTTTAACAGAACAGTGGTAGAAAAGTTCACGAAAATTTTCTAGAAAAGAAAAAAAAAAAGTCGCGAACATTATCAAAAAAATACTAGAAAATAATAAGAATAAAAATAAATAAATAAATAAATTTTGGTCAAAGCGTTAATACGTGTAGGTAACAGTTCCCCTTCAAGTGATTGAAGTTGCACAGAACCATTGTCAAACACCTCTATGACTTGAAAAGGTCCAAGCCATCGCATATGGAGTTTTCCTGGGAACTTTTGATGGCGACTGTCATATATCAACGCATAATCATCAGTTTTAAGATCACATTTTTTTATATGACTGTCATATTTCTTCTTTCTTTGTTCCTGGATTTCCTTCGTTAATTTTTGTGAAGATTCACGAGCTTCAGCTAGTTCTTCGATATTAGTCAACCTTTCGTTTATACATTTTGCATTTGTTCGTTGAGCTTGGATACAAAAAGTTTTGACTTCAAATTCAATTGGAAAAATAGGATGCATACCATATGTCAAAAAATATGGTGTCTGTTTCGTCGTGATTTTCTCTGTATTACTATAAGCCCAAAGAACTGATGGTAGTTTCTGATCCCAATCCGTTGCGTGTGAAATAGTAGCAAATAACTTCGCAACATCACGGTCATAGTCAGGGTCATCCTTGAGATCTTCTTTAGTTGTGGATTTGTTCGTCATCTTGCTAGAAGATTTTGTCTTTGCGGATTTTCTACGCTTTGTCAAAAAATTTTGATCAGATTTCGAGGAGCTTCTGCTTCTCGTGGTGACTTTAAAAGTCTTTTCCACATCACTTGGCCAGGATTGATCTTCAGTCTTTGCCAATTTTTCTTCAATAACGTCAATTCTTTGTACAACAGCATCTGTCGCAGCTTTCGCTTTCATGTCTACAGTAGTTGGTGTTGCTACATACTGATATTTGGGTCGCGCCTTCTGCGACTGAGGGCAGTCAGGATACTTGTGACCAGGTTCTCTGCAATTCGAGCATAATGGTACGTAACCAATTGGCTTCCGTGGTTGAGAACAGTCAGGAGAAAAATGTCCCGACTCTCTACAGTTGTAGCAGTTGTCCGAAACTGGTTTATTCGAGGTTTGAGACTTCATTGGTCCAACAAATTCAAGAGGATTATGTCTTCTTGGTGCGAATTTGGTCTGTCTTGCTGGGCTGATGCTGCAGCACCCTGTACATAGTTAGTAGTCGCATCATTTTGAAAAATAAAAAGTACCTCTTGGGCAAGATCTTCAATGTATTTGACATTAACAGAAGTGCAGTCTTCCTTGGTGTATCCAGATGTTCCACATTTTATATACCACATTCTTGAGTTAGAAGAAGATGCCTTTGGTCTTTTATTTGCAACTTCTAAAATCTGCACTTTCAAGTCATTAAATTTTTTATTAGGGTTAGCCATATTACTTTTCCAAGGCTTTTCTACTTTGGAAGTAGACGACTTATCCTCGACAACTTTCGTGTCGTCCTTTTGTTTAGTTCGTCGTTTATTTTTTTTCTCTCCTTTGTCAGCATCTGATTCCGATGAATCGCTACTTTCAGATTCCGAGCTTGAAGAACTACTACTGGAATCAGAATCTGAATCATCATCACTGTCACTGGAATCAGTCTTAGACTTTCTAGATTGATAAATTTTATAGTTTTTAGGACAATAATGATTGTACTTTACAATCATAGAGAGTTATTGGTTGCTTAATCAATGAATCTATCAAGTTCTACACATTAGATCTTGATCTAGATTCACTACACTTGGATTTAAGCAAGAGCAATGGATCAACACATCATTTTTTTAGTGAGAGCGGCTTCACACGTGTGGAGTACTGTCCACTGTACGGCCTACACCTGAAACAACAAGTACAATGATACTAGATAGCAATCATGCATAAAAATCACAAGACAAATGACTAGAAATCTCACAAAAGTGTAGAGTGCAAAAGTCTCATCAATTTTCTTAGCAAAATGATGATCCTTTTATGGATAAAGTACATCCATGAGTCTGGTACAGTCCAGCAGGCCTTCACATGTGTGAAGAGTGCCACATCACTCAGATCTATCCATTTCATCCATCCTTGATCCTTATCCAATAGTTGACCTTCTAGAATATGACTAAAATCCAAAAAGCTAGTATCCTAGAATATAGGAATATTCCCTACAAAATAGGATCTAAGGAAAATGGTCAACTCTTATCTTCTAGTACTCTATACACACGTGTGAACATCCACTTGCCATGTGGGAGCATTTACTCATGCACATGCAAGGAAAAGCTAATTTGTAGGTGACTAGTCAACTTGACTAAAAACTAGTTATTTCATGTTCACACTAACTAGAATGATACAAAATCAATTTGGATATATACAAACATGAAAAGTACATCCTTTCACACGTGGGAACAGGCTCCACACGTGTGAAATCATATCATCAACATATTCTATTGTTTGATCAATATTTACGTGAACCAATGTCAAGTGAGAAGTGACAATTTTCAACACTCCTCCTCACTTCTAACTTGGCAAATCTAGTGTACATCTATCTACAATTCCAAGAGCATATCTTAACTTAAAAAATGGATCTTTGGACAATGGTTTGGTTAAGATATCAGCTATGCATTCAGATGATGGTACATGATGTAGTTGCACTTCCTTGGATTGTACCTTCTCCCTCACAAAGTGGTGAGCTATCTCAATATGCTTTGTTCTAGCATGGAAGATAGGATTTGAAGCAATTTGTTGAGAAGCTTGATTGTCACAAAATATGTAAGGGATCTCCTCGGCCTCTAGCACATGTAGTTCCATCAAGAGTCTTCTTAGCCATAGGAGCTCTTTGGTTGTTGAAGTCAATGCCTTGTACTCGGCTTCACAAGAAGATAGTGAGATTGTATCTTGATTTTTGGGAAGCCAAGATATCACTCCTCCACAAAGAAATGTTGCAAATGCACTAATGGACTTCCTATCCATCTTGTCACCTACAAAATCTGAATCCGAGTAGGCTGTCAAGTGCAAGTTAGATCCTTCATAAAGTATGCCAAAAAATCTAGTACTAGAAACATATCTAAGTACTCTCTTGGCACTTTTCCAATGATGAACTAAAGGAGCTTGCATACTTTGACTCAACTTGCTTACACAAAAACTTAAGTCAGGTCTAGTGATAGTTAAATAGATTAGAGAGCCTATAAGCTTCCTAAAGAGAGTGATGTTCTCAAAGGATGCTTCATCACCTTCATTAGTTGCTTTCACAACATGCTCCATAGGGGTGTCAATCCCCTTACAATCTTTCATACCAAATCTTTCAAAAATGGAAGTAGCATACTCAGATTGACTTATGAAAGTACAATTGCTACTTCTAGACACTTCTATCCCAAGTATAAACTTTAGGAAGCCTAGATCTACCATCTTGAACTCACTAGATAAGTCAACTTTTACTTTGCCTATGCCATCATCATCATTTCCTGTCATAATGATGTCATCAACATAAAGAACCAAAATGATGATCTTTCCTTCATTACATTTGAAATATAAAGAAGGTTCATAAGCACTTAGTACAAAGCCAAGGGAATAGAGAAAATCGTGCAACCTAGAGTACCAAGCTCTAGGTGCTTGCTTCAAGCCATATAGGCTCTTCCTTAAGTAGCACACCTTTTGCTCCTCACCAACCTTGATGAAGCCCTCGGGTTGCATCATGTAGATTTTCTCTTCTAAGAAGCCATTCAAGAAGGCATTTGTCACATCCATTTGGTAGAGATCCCATTTGAACAAAGTAGCAATGCAAATGATTAATCTAATAGTTACAAGCTTAGCTACATGTGCAAATGTTTCTTCATAATCCAATCCTTTTATTTGAAGAAATCCCTTAGCAACAAGCCTAGCTTTGTATTTACTAATAGATCCATCTTTATTGTACTTAATTCTATAAATCCACTTACATGCAAGTGGTTTCTTTCCTCTTGGAAGATTTACAAGATTCCAAGTGTGATTCTCTTCTAATGCATCATACTCTTCTTGCATTGCATCTCTCCAAACTTTAGATTTACATGCTTCTTCAAAAGATGATGGTTCTTCAATCAATGTAGCTAAAAAAGAGTAAGAGGTAGAAGATGTAGAGCCTTCCTTTTGCTTTCCCTTGTCCACATAGGTAAGCCTTGAGGGCTCGGCCTTGCTCCTTGATGATCTTCTTGGCCCCTTTTGACTCGGATCCAAATCTCCATCCTCGGGTTTGTCATGATCCTCCTCGGGTTTGTCAAGATCCTCCTCGGATTTGTCAAGATCTTCAATGCACAATGGGTTATATCCATTTGACAAGCTCTTAGCAAATTGTGACTCATCAAAAAGTACATCCTTGCTTACCTTTACTTTCTTGGATGTAGGATCATATATCCTATATCCCTTGCTATTTTCTCCATAGCCAACAAAGATTCCTTTGAAGGAGGTAGCATCTTCTTTTCCTTCTAGTCTCCAAAGAATGTGTACATAACAAGTACATCCAAAGATCTTAAAATCTTTTACATTGGGTTTCTTATCAAACAAGGCTTGATAAGGTGAGATCCCATCTATAGCACTACTAGGAAGTCTATTACACAAATAATTAGCACATGTTATGGCTTCTCCCCAAAATGAGATGGGAAGTGATGCATCAAGCCTCAAAGACTTTGCACACTCACATAGACTCCTATTTTTCCTCTCGGCCACCCCATTTTGTTGAGGGGTGTAGGAGCAAGTGTATTGTAACTTAATACCATTGATCTCACAAAAGTCTTTCATTTTATTGGAGGTGTACTCTCCTCCATTATCACATCTTAGTGCTTTGATAGAAGTACTAAGTTGTTTCTCTACTAGAGACTTGAACTTAATGAAAGCTTCATAAACAAGACTTTTCTTTGATAGTAACTCAATCCATGTGAATCTAGTACAATCATCTATAAAAGTTACATACATCAAGGCACCTCCATTACTTGCATGTGAAAAACTATGTACATCATAATGTATGAGATCCAAGGGAGAGAGAAATCTTGATGAAGATTTCCTGTAAAAAGATTTGTGTGACTTTGCAAGGCCACATGCCTCACACATTTTTCCACACTTCTTGAAAGTTCTTGGTAGGCCGAGAGCTAGTTCCTTGCTTGCCATTGACTCCATAGATTGAAGATTAGGATGGCCTAATCTCTTATGCCAAAGCTCCACTTGAGTTAGCTCCTCCCTAGCCAAGTTCACACTTTCACTTGCAACATTAGCATCCAACTTGAAAAGTCTACCTTGCTTAATGCCACTAGCTATGCACTTACCATTTTTCAAGATGGAACAAACTCCATTCTTGAAATTTACATCTAGTCCATTGTCCATTAAATGTCCTACACTAAGCAAGTTTCTTGAAATGGTAGGAACATACAAAACATTATCTAGATCTATCCTTTTAGATGTGCCTAAACAAAGAGGTATAGATCCTATGCCATCTATCTTGCAAGCTTGATCACTAGCAGTGTATATTGACTTCTTAGAGTCATTACAAGATAGAAGAGTAGAAAAATAATGCTTGTTAAAGGACATGTGGGAACTAGCCCCACTATCTATCCACCATGTGTCTTGACTTGAAGTTGGTGTAAATGCAACCATTAAGGATGTGTTGAATCCATCCTCATATTCTTCCTCTTGAGCAATGTTCCCTTGATCTCTTTTGGCTTGTTGATTCTTCTTCAAGTAGCATTCTGAGGCAAAGTGTCCTTTCTTTCCACAAAAGAAACACTTTAGTTTTGCCTTGTTCTTCACTTTGCCTTTGGAGGTAGATCCTCCATTCTTCATCTCGGCCTCCTTGCCTTGATTTTTCTTGAACGGATTTTGCTTTTTCTTGCCTTTAGATGTAAATTTAGCTTTCTCCTCTCCTCCATTAAGTGACATGCTATCCATTCTTGTCTTGAGGTGTAGAAGCCTACTCTCCTCGGCCACAAGAACATTGTGCAACTTTTCAATGGATGGAAGAGAGTCTTGAATGGCAAATGATTGGACTAAGTTGGTAAACTCATCACTTAGACCATTCAAAATGATTTGTACTAGTTCTTGATCTTGGGTCTTCTCTCCTATTGCACTTAACTCCTTGTTAAGAGATTTGATCCTAAGAACATACTCTTGTCCACTCTCTCCACTTCCTTTCATGCTTTGGAAAACTTGATTTCTTAGCATGAGGATTCTTGAAGTATTGTTGGATTCATAAATGCTCTTTAATGAATCCCAAGCCTCTTTGGATGAGGTACAAGAAGACACCTCTTTCAAGAGGTCATTGCATACATTGAACTTTATGCAATGTAGAGCTAATCTTGCTCTCTTCTTGTATTTGGCTTGTTCTTGGGGAGTTTGAGGCTCTTCCTCTACTCCTTGAACTATGTCATATAGATTATGGATCACTAGGAGTGATTCCATTCTCACTTTCCAAATGGAATAATTTGTGGAAGTGAGTCTCTCACTTGATTCCATCAAATATCCACCCATGGATGACATTTTAGAATGAATGTTCTTTTAAAAATCACAAAGATTTTTGAATTTTAAAAGATCTATGAAAAGGCCTAAAGCTTACTAGAATGCCTATAGGCTTGTCTCTATCAAACTAGCACACAAGCTTGAATGATACTCAAAGATCTTACCAAAAATTTCTAGCTTTCACTCTCACAAAAAAATTGCTTTACACTTTTCTTAGAGATTTCACTTCAACTAAGGATCTGAACAAATCAGCCTCTTAAGATCTGATCTTAGACTCTAAAAAGAAATGCTTCAATAATCCAAAACACTATTTGGTCATAGGCATTAGTTAGAAATGAATCTAGATCAATACTATGCTTCAAAAAGCACCAAAAATGAACTAGTATTGTGATTTTGGGACCAACAAACACAAAGTAACTTGAATTCAAAGTTGTTGTATGGTTTCACACGTGTGAAAAGTACATACACAGCCTCCAAGTCATTTTTATCCAAATGATTACAAGCTATCACTCTAGAAGAACTCGCCCTCACTAGTATTGGCCAAAAAACAAATTTTGCCAATGATCTTTACAAGATTTATGATTCAATGATCACTCTCTTACTTAGCTCTGATACCATGATAAATTTTACAGTTTTTAGGACAATAATGATTGTACTTTACAATCATAGAGAGTTATTGGTTGCTTAATCAATGAATCTATCAAGTTCTACACATTAGATCTTGATCTAGATTCACTACACTTGGATTTAAGCAAGAGCAATGGATCAACACATCATTTTTTTAGTGAGAGCGGCTTCACACGTGTGGAGTACTGTCCACTGTACGGTCTGCACCTGAAACAACAAGTACAATGATACTAGATAGCAATCATGCATAAAAATCACAAGACAAATGACTAGAAATCTCACAAAAGTGTAGAGTGCAAAAGTCTCATCAATTTTCTTAGCAAAATGATGATCCTTTTATGGATCAAGTACATCCATGAGTCTGGTACAGTCCAGCAGGCCTTCACATGTGTGAAGAGTGCCACATCACTCAGATCTATCCATTTTATCCATCCTTGATCCTTATCCAATAGTTGACCTTCTAGAATATGACTAAAATCCAAAAAGCTAGTCTACTAGAATATAGGAATATTCCCTACAAAATAGGATGGTCAACTCTTATCTTCTAGTACTCTATACACACGTGTGAACATCCACTTGCCATGTGGGAGCATTTACTCATGCACATGCAAGGAAAAGCTAATTTGTAGGTGACTAGTCAACTTGACTAAAAACTAGTCATTTCATGTTCACACTAACTAGAATGATACAAAATCAATTTGGATACATACAAACATGAAAAGTACATCATTTCACACGTGGGAACAGGCTCCACACGTGTGAAATCACATCATCAACATATTCTAATGTTTGATCAATATTTACGTGAACCAATGTCAAGTGAGAAGTGACAATTTTCAACATAGATTTCTTCATTGATTGCCGCTTTCGTGCTAATTTCGAAGTCCCAAAATTTTCTGCACTAGCTATAACAGCTGCTAAGGAGTCCATGTCCCATTGTCTATAGTATCGATCGATCTTTGGTGGTAGACAAGCCAAAAACCATACGATTTGCATATCCACGGGATATACACCGGTTAGTTTTCCTATGAGGTTTTTAACCTTACATGTATATTTGCGAAGAGATTCTTTACTCTTCTTCTGAACATTGTTCAGTCGTCCAAAGTTCTAGATTTGTAACCTATCTCTTTGAACTGGTTCAGAAACACATCTTTCAACAGGTACCAGGTTCCTACATGGCCTGGTTCTACCTGACTATACCAGATGCACGCCTGCTTTCTTAGCAGACCAGAAAAAATTCGTAGTTTGTCTACGTCAGTTCCCTCGTTATTTGCATTGGCTATTGACTCAAATTGTGAGACATAGCCATATGCATCATTGGAACTGGTCCCTTTAAAATAATCATATTTAATTTTAGAGATAGAAGTGAAGCGTGCAGCAGGACCCTCCATACCGAAGCTAATTAGGAGTTCAAGTAACTAAGCAGTGATTACGTCTAGATTTTTACGACTAGTACTTTCACTCTATCTTCGTAAAAACTCCTCTCTAAGCTTTCGATATCTTTCTAATCTCGATTCTCTATCTGACATACATTAGAGATGGAAATGGATCTTCAGATTTCTTATAACTTTCCTAAACTATCCCCGGCAACGGCGCCAAAAATTGGTATATGTCGTGCTATTCCAATAGGTTTAATATAGATTTTGTAGTGAAAAGTATCGTTCTCCCGCGAAAGGGTCTAGCTAAGAATTAAACTGAAAATACGTTCAACTATACCATAAGAGGTATACTTAACTATGAGTTAAAGTTACTCTAGTTTAATATGTCTTTTCATAACTAGTCCTTTCGTATGGACGACCTAGTTAAGGGTTATCCAAGACAATGTCTTTTCCTATTAAAGGTCTAGCCCTTAATTCATAAGGCAAGTACCTAGGAGATATATTCTCAAAAAATGACTTAGGCCTCTTCACGATTTATACTTAACCAGCTCATATCTTCATTTTCGAGTATATTATGCCATATTTATATTGATATTCAATTTTTGACATTTGCGTGGCATCACAAAACTTTTCTACCAGAAAAAGTGATAAAAAATACCATGTGACAATGGCATCGGTAAGTAATTCCGATTTGATGGATTTTATTGTTCTTGATGTAGAATTGCACATTCAGGATTATTCTGAAAAACTAGAATTCCATGTTGTTCAATTAGCTAATGTAGATATTGTTCTTGGGCAACAATGGCATTTTGATAAGAACAAGTCATTGAGAATTGATTTTGTTGAAAAATCTTTATCTTTTATGCATGAGAATTCTTTAATTAAGATCAAGGCTAGTTTAAGTGTTGACACCAAAAATGTTAACCCTTATTCTAAACAATAACTTAATTCTATTATGAAGAATTTTGATTTTAAAGTTTATTTATGTTTTCATAATGATATCATTTGTTGCAATGATGATGAACTTAACATAAATGCCATGAATATACCTAGTGAGAACACTACAGAATTTGAAGCCTATAATGAACTTAGGCATGAATTCAATGATGTTTTTTTAGAACTTCCTATAGGTTTACCACCAGAAAGGACAGTTGATCATAAAATTGACCTAATATTTGGAACAATTCCAATCGCACAATGTCCTTATAGGATGAGTGCATCGGAAGAGGCTAAGGTAAATAGACAATTACATGATTACCTGAAAAAGGGGTGGGTACAACCTAGTAAGTCTCCTTGGGCATCACCAGTGGTTTTGGTGGCCAAGAAGTGTTCAGTAAGACTTTGGCGGAACATAAAGAGCATCTTAGGATTGTCTTGGACATCTCAAGAAGGGAAAAGCTCTTTGCCAAGGAGTCTAAGTGTGATTGTTTTGCTAAGGAATTGTCCTACTTGGGACATAAGATTTCCAAACGGGGAGTGGAGATTGAGACTGATCGTATCCAGAGGGTTATTGATTAGCCTATTCTCACCACAGTTCGAAAAATCAAGTCTTTCTTGGGGTTTGTAGGATTTTTCCATTGGCATATTCCCCAATTTGATCGACTGACATTTCCCCTTACCTAGGCCTTGAAAGGCTATAAGAAGCTAAGCCGAAAAGCTAAGAGTCCACTAGTGATGTGGACGAATGATATGAATAATTGTTTTGAGTTGCTTAAGAAAAGTGTCACTTCAGCACCAATACTAATCATTGGCGATCCTGATAAGGCTTTTGTGGTTAGGACAGATGCTACTGATTATGCTATTGGAGCTGTTTTGATGCAGGATGGACATCTTGTGGCTTATGAAAGCAAGAAACTCAATCTTGCTCAGTCTAGGTATTGTACCTATGAGAATGAACTATTTGCAATTGTTCATTCCTTGAAAATTTGGCAACATTATTTGTATGGAGCTAGATTTGAAATTTTGATGGATCATCAGACTCTTCGATATTTCTATGATAGTACAGATTTAAAGGGGAGGCAAGCTAGATGGGCTGAGCTGATGCAAATCTTTGACTTTTCTATACGTTATTGTAAAGGAAGTCAAAATACTCTAGCGGATGCTTTGAGTCGGTTACCGGTTATTAATTAGTTGTGCTTTACTGTTATAGAACCGGAGTTGTTTCAGTCTCTTCACCACATGGTAGACTGTGAAGAGAAAGCCACACCAATGATAGCTGGAGCCAAGCTCACGAAACAGGATTGCCCAAAAACAGAAGAGGAAGAACAGAAGATGGCAGGTATACCCTACCAGAACTTAAGTACATTTAAGTACATAGGACTCTACTTGGCTTTTCATCTTAGGCCACCAAAATTGCCTTTGAACTAAGTCAAGTGTTCTTTGTATATTTGGATGTCTTGCGCATGGACTATCATGACACTCATGCAAGATTTGGGCCCTTACAGTGTCATTCTCCGGTACACACACCTTTCCTTTACGAAACAAAATCCTGTTTCGAATTAGGAAATTCATTTCAGTCTTTCCTTGATTCGATCTTCAGCACTTTAATGGCGTATTCTGACTGACTCAAGTGTATTTCGCCATTTGTTCGATCTCTTCTGATCTCCAGGCCTAGGCATTTTGTTGCTTCTCCAAGATTGCAGCACGAACAAAACACGAAGGTCGAACGAGAACGATTCGCGATAGTTGAACAAGAACGATTAACGACAGTCAACGTGTCTTTGACTCGAAGCACGAACAATTCGCGAATCAATCACAAATCGTAAACACACCTCCAGGACCGCAAACCGCAAAAGAGACGCGAAACGAAAACTACAAAAAGAAACGAAAAGGACAAAAGCAAACGGGAGATTACGAATCAAACGAAAAAAAATCTTTCGCACTGCCAACTGGCAGCTCAACGGCCTTCACGACCAGCTGAAACGAGTAGCAACGACGGAGACTACCTAACTAGTTGATTAGCATTAAGTAGTCATGTGATTCAACGTTTAGCTATCTTGTAAAGTCCACATAGTGGAGGTATAAATGATCCTCTCTGGATTATAACAAAGCAGATGTGAATACAGAGATCTGTAAGAGACAGAGGGAGACGTAGTAAATAGAGTAAGAAAGTAAAGACACCATAGTTGTGCATGAAAGTCTGCCAACGAGCAGAACACAGCAAAAGAGTAGAATGACATTCCACCAACGAGTGAGACACTAACGAATTCACTCTAAATTAAAAATTGATAATACATTCACTCTATTTTCGTACATCTTGTCTTGTGCTGTGTGTCATGATTGCTAGAATAGAATGTGTTCTGTGATGCATAGTCAAGTGTCTGGTATCCTATAAGGGCTTCCGCACAAAAGAAAACTAAAAGACAGAAAATTGTTTGCGATAAAGAAGACAAAGAGGATGAACACGAATCAGTCCCACACACACGCTCCCGCGACATGGTATCAGAGCCAACAGGTTGTCACTACTGATATCCCAGTAGTGATTCTTGCAGACAACATACTACAACAATCCAAACCAGAGTAGCAATCAGTCTTGATGGCGCAAATTACAGAATCTGGAAATTCAAAATCAAAACACTCTTGAAGGGCAAAGGCATCTGGTCAGTGGCCGAGCTCTCATAGTTGCAGCCTCCAGAGGGAGACCTGAAGAGAGCTGAATGGATCATAAAGGATGAGCGCGCAATGGCGATCATCGTTTTGTCCATAAATGAAGATCTACTCATGCAGATTGAAGACTGCGAAAGCAGCCATGCAGCATGGGAAAGATTAAAGTAGAAATATGAAGTGAGGACTTCAGCTTCAGTCATGCACCTTCACAATCAGCTGCAATCAATACGGTGGGATGACAACCAGTTAGATCAGCACGTTGAGAAGATCAAAACGATCTTCGCTCAGCTCGCTGCATCAAGATAGGAGCACCAGGTCCCAGCACCACAGTAGCTGATGTACTTCATGAAATCTCTATCGACGTCCTATCAGCCGTTGAGAATGCTCATACTGAGTCTACCAGATATGGCATTTGACGAAGCAGTCAGTCTTGTCGCTGATGAGAGACTGATGAGAGATGAAGGAGAGAGAAGCAGTGATCAAGAGAAGCCTCTCTTCACGAAAGGAAAGAAGAAGAACAAAAACAAGCCAAGATTCAAGAAGATGAAGTTCTCAAATCAACAATCTTCTTCCTGCGATCACTGCCACAAACCAGGCCATACGGCCAACAAATGCTAGTTCAATCCAGCAATACCTTGCATGCACTACAATTATGTAAAAATGAATACTAATCTAATTCTCTTACACATATTTGTTGTTGTATTTCCAAACAAACTTTTAAAGACTCTGTTTCTCCCACAATTTGACAATTTGTTGGGTTACTTTCTTGGCAGTTCATAAAATTCTACAAAAGTTGTCACTAGTCTCACACTTTTTCATGTCCTAAATATTTGAACATAAAGTCACAACAACTATCACATTTTTCTCCCAAAACAACAAATACCTATCACATTTTCATGCAATGACTACGTCCCATACGACAACTTATCCCATTTTCATGTGAGGCAAGGACTGTCTCTCTATGTTGCAACTTGTCATGCCTATCGTAATCCTCCACGACATGAAGATCACACCTATAGCATTTGCAACTATTTTCTTTATGAAAAATAATGTAGTTATTGCATTTTTTGGAAAATGTAACAACCACCTTTTATATAATGCATATTGTATGAAAAATTATCAACTAGTACTTGGCAATTTTAGGCATTTTAGAGGCTAGATCCTTAAGTAAACTTTATAAGGTTTCTTCACACGTCTGAAATTGTAAAGGAACAATCCAGCAATTTTCACTAGCAATCTATTAGGCTAATCATCAATCAGATAACTAATAGAAAGAAATTGTGCAACACCACCCGGACAACTTTCAAAGACTATATATAACAAGAGAAAAAAAATAATACATATATGGACAAACTATTCTAGGGGTATTGCTACATGATAAAATGATTTCCGATACGGGATGCATGTCCCAACTCAATATCTAACTGTAAACAATGCATATACACACAATCTCGTAAGTGGAAAATTAAGAACTACCAAAACTAAAAAACTAAGTAAAATTGAAAAATAATTGGGCTTACAAATTTAACATTGTCCCTTAGGCCCTAGTTTATTTTACATAAAAAGACCTTCTTTCTAAAAAGAACTCAAATTTATCAATACTGAAGCACTTAGTAGGTATATGTAATGCACTACAATCTCATTAGCTAGTAATTTTTCTCTAAGAAAATGATACTTGATTTTTGTATGTTTGGTGCGGGCATGAAATCTAAGGTTCATAATCTTTTGGGAGAGAATTCATTTGCCAAGATAGGTGCACATGATGGTTCTTTTGCAGGTATGAAGGTACCAAATATCAGAAGACATTGTTGAAGAACTAGTCAGGCAAATATATTAAAAGATCGAGATGTTGAATGAACACATTATTGACACCAATTGGAAGTTGAATCAGAGACTTTGATTCCATCTCTATGGTGACCATAAACCCAAGTGGAGATCGCCAATGTTAGAAATGATCATTGATCTACAAGGACCAAGGAAATCCCTGATGAAATTGATGGCTAAATGTAGACCTCCCTCACAGTCAAAGTTGCGCACTAAATGAAGGATTAGTGAAGTGCCACCACAAGCCAAAAAAAATATAACAAGATTGATCATTAATCGGATGTGAGTGTTGTTGCTAATGAGCATAAAAAATGTCTGCACTACCAAAAGAGAATGCATTAGTTGATGATGTTGAAGGTGTCGTAAACATTGAAGATGATAATCAGGAGGAAAAGCCCCCCCCCCCCCCCCCCCCTTTTGAAATAATTATCTATGCTAATACTATTATTGTCGATACCCTTGGTATTGATCTTGATCTTGATATTGAGGAACATGACGTAGGCTAGCCACGGTTCACCAAAACCCCATTGAGTTCATTCGTTCATCAGAATAGATCTATGCAAGTTGATTGACATTATATTGACCTCACCAGTCTTGATAAGTGTTAGAAGATTATCATCATGTTGCAATCCATAAAGTTCTATTCTAACCCATTACATCATCATTTGTAGGTTGACCAGGATCCATGTGTTGCATACCTTAGCACATGACATTATTATGCTACAAAAGTTCAGATTGTCCGACAAGGAGACATCCTGAAACACATGCCCCGGAAGATCATAGATGGATGGACATAGAGATGAACAAAGAAAGAAAATTGCAACAGAAAGCTTGGTACAATGTGCCCATGATCATTTTGGCAAAACTGATATTTGCGGTACTCTCTGCGCCACGTCCTATGCAACCTCCCATCGATTTGTTTGCATTGGATGAGTGTTAAGATCTTGTGTGCAAGAGGATTTTACATGGATGGTCACTAGGGCCATTTTAAAAGATCAACGAGCACTTGCCAGTGACCGAGTACCGTATACATGAGACTGCCGTGATATAGGTATATGGTGTCTTCACATTGTAACTGAATAGTTGTCTCACAATAGTATGTCACTAACATTTGTTGTTGTAGACGGTGGAGATAGGGCGTACAAGATGGTAGCTATTGCAAATCCAGCCAATGGCCTAGGATTATTTCATATCTTGTTTTATATCAAGTGGGATGCAAAGGGGCCTGTTTTCACAGAGAACAAATTGCAAACTATTGCATCGTCAGCATCAGCCCAACAAGATATATACTAACCCATATCTGCTGAAAATTGTCACTTCTCATTGTAAATAAAGATCAATCATCAGTACAATGTTCATGCTCTGATTTTACATGTGTGGAGCCTATTCCCACGTGCGAAAGAAAGTACTTTTCATATTTGTAAATATCTTATTTGATTTTGTATCAATCAAGTCAAGTGTGAACATGATATGACTAGTTTTTTGTCAAGTTGACTAGTCACCTAGAAGTTAGCTTATCCTTGCATGTGCATGAGTAAATGCTCCCACATAGCTAGTGGATATTCACACGTGTGTGTAGAGTTCTAGAAGATAAGAGTTGACCATTTTTCTTAGATCCTATTTTGTAGAGAATATTCCTATATTCTAGGAGACTAGCTCTTTGGATTTTAGCCATATTCTAGAAGATCAACTTTGGATAAGGATCAAGGATGGATCAAATGGATAGATATGAGTGATGTGGCACTCTTCACACGTGTGAAGACCTGCTGGACTATACCAGACTCATGGATGTACTTGATCCATAAAAGGATCATCATTTTGCTAATAAGTTTGATGAGATTTTTGCATTCTACACTTTTGTGAGATTTCTAGTCAATGAAATTGTGATTTTATGGAATGATTGCTATCAAGAACCTATGTACTTGTTGTTTCAGGTGCAGGCCGTACAGTGGACAATAATCCACACATGTGAGGCAGCTCTCACTTGTTTATGAAGATTTGATCCATTGCTCTTGCTTAAATCTAAGTGTAGTGAATCTAGATCAAGATCTAAAGTGTAGAGCTTGATAGATCCATTGATTAAGCAACCAATAACTCTCTATGATTGTTAAGTACAATCATTAATGTCCTAAAACTAAAATTTCATCATGGTATCAGAGCCGAGTAAGAGAGTGATCATTTGATTTATAAAACTTGCAAAGATCATTGGCAAATTTTGTTTTTGGCCAATACTAGTGAGGGCAAGTTCATCTAGAGTGATAGCTTGTTTCTATTTGGATCAAATCGACTTGGAGGCTGTGTATATACTTTTTGCACATGTGAAACCATACAACAACTTTCATTTCAAGTTACCTTGTGTTTTTTGGTCCTATAATCTCAATTCTAGTCCAAATTTAGTGCTTTTTGAAGCATAGTATTGATCTAGATTCAATCTAACTAATGCCCATGACCAAATAGAGTTTGGATTATTGAAGCATTTCTTTTTGGAGTTTAAGATCAGATCTAAGAGGCTGATTTGTTCAGATCCTTATTTGAAGTGAAATCTCTAAGAAAAGTGTAAACCAAATTTTTTTTGTCAGAGTGAGAGCTAGGAATTTTTGTCAAGATCTAATTGTGTATCATTCAAGCTTGTGTGCTAGTTTGATAGAGACAAGGCTATAGGCAATCTTGCGAGCTTTAGGCCTTTCATAGATCTTTAAAATTCATAAGTCTTTGTGATTTTAGAAGAGCATTTATTCTACAATGTCATCCATGGGTGGTTATTTGTTGGAATAAAGTGAGAGACTCACTTCCACAAATTATTCCATTTGGAAAGTGAGGATGGGATCACTCCTAGTGATCCATGACCTCTTTGACATAGTTCTAGGAGTTGAGGAAGAGCCTCATGCTGCCCAAGAACAAACCAAATACAAGAAGAGAGCAAGATTAGCTCTACATTGCATAAAGTTGAATGTATGCAATGACCTCTTGGAGGAGGTGTCTTCTTGTGCCTCATCAGAAGAGGCTTGGGATTCATTAAAGAGTATCTATGAATGCAATGACACTTCAAGAATCCTCATGCTAAGAAATCAAGTCTTTCAAAGCATGAAAGGAAGTGGAGAGAGTGGACAAGAGTATGTCCTTAGGATCAAATCTCTTAACAAGGAACTGAGTGCTATAGGAGAACATATCCAAGATCAAGAGCTAGTACAATTTATATTGAATGACCTAGGTGATGATTTCACCAACTTGGTCCAATCATTTGCTATTCAAGACACTCTTTCATCCATTGAAAAGTTGCACAATGTTCTTGTGGCCAAGGAGAGTAGACTCCTACACCTCAAGACAAGAATGAGAGGCATGTCACTTAATGGAGAAGAGGAGAAAGAAAATTTTACATCCAAAGGCAAGAAGAAACAACATCCATTCAAGAAAAATCAAGGCAAGGAGGCTGAGACGAAGAATGGATGATCAACTTCCAAAGGCAAAGTGAAGAACAAGGCAAAGCTCAAGTGTTTCTTTTGTGGGAAGAAAGGACACTTTGCCTCAGAATGTTACTTGAAGAAGAATCAACAAGCAAATGAAAATCAAGGGAGCATTCCTCAAGAGGAAGAAGATGAGGATGGATTCAACACATCCTTAATGGTTGCATCTACACCAACTTCAAGTCAAGACACATGGTGGATAGATAGTGGGGCTAGTTCCCACATGTCTTTTAACAAGCATTATTTTTCTACTCTTCTCTCTTGTAATGACTCTAAGAAGTCAATATACACTGCTAGTGATCAAGAATGAAAGATAGATGGTATAGGATCTATTCCTCTTTGCTTAGGCACATCTAAAAGAATAGATCTAGATAATGTTTTGTATGTTCCAACCATTTCAAGAAACTTGCTTAGTGTAGGACAATTAATGGACAATGGACTAGATGTAAATTTCAAGAATGGAGTTTGTTCCATCTTGAAAAATGATAAGTGCATAGCTAGTGGCATTAAGCAAGGTAGACTTTTCAAGTTGGATGCTAATGTTGCAAATGAAAGTGTGAACTTGGCCAAGGAGGAGCTATCTCAAGTGGAGTTTTGGCATAAGAGATTAGGCCATTATAATCTTCAATTCATGGAGTCAATGGCAAGCAAGGAACTAGCTCTTGGCCTACCAAAAGCTTTTAAAAAGTGTGGAAAGATGTGTGAGACATGTGGCTTTGAAAAGTCACACAAATCTTCTTACAAGAGATCTTCATCAAGATCTCCCTCTTCCTTGGATCTCATACATTCTGATGTACATAGTTTCTCACATGCAACTAATGGAGGTGCCTTGATGTAAGTAGCATTTATAGATGATTGTATTAGATTCACATGGATTGAGTTACTATCAAAGAAAAGTCTTGTATATGAAGCTTTCATTAAGTTCAAGTCTCTAGTTAAGAAGCAACTTAGTACTTCCATCAAGGCACTAAGATGTGATAATGGAGGAGAGTACACCTCCAATAAAATGAAAGACTTTTGTGAGATCAATGGCATTACATTGCAATACACTTGTTCCTACACCCCCCAACAAAATGGGGTGGCCGAGAGAAAAAATAGGAGTCTATGTGAATATGCAAACTCTTTAAGACTTAATGCATCACTTCCCATCTCATTTTGGGGAGAAGCTATAACTGTGAAAGATTTCAGATCCTTAAGATCCAATCTACTTGAATGATCTTTGGTTAGAAAGAGAAATACACTACCAATTTCACCAATGTAGAAAAATCAGCATCTACACACAATTTGAGATGCAAACACTAATAGAACTTGATCAAACTTGAATGAAATGATTATGTACTATTGCTGTCCATACAAAACCAGCAAGCTACTATATTTCACACGTGTGGATCCAAAAATAACAAATATAGATCATTCTACACATAGAATTGCAAGCAATCACCAAGATAGTGCACCAATGGATAGTAGAACCCAAGAGAACCATGTATAAGCATGAAATGAGATAGATAATAGAGAAGATAACTCTCTCCACGAGTTACATCCTTTTATAATAGGTCCAAACCCTATTTGGCCACTTGGCTTTCCCACCAAAATGCTAACCCTACCAATTTTGGGTCTAGATTCAATGTACCCAACTTATTCAAATTGAATCTACTCAAATTCGCATTCTATCTTTCCCACACTTTCAAAAAATGTTTATTCAAATGAAATTTATACTAATGAACTTTGAAAAGTCAACCTCTAAGTCTAAAACAAGTTTTGGCCTCAATATGCCAAATATGAAAATATTGCAAAATGTGATGAAACTAGTTGAATCTTTCACACTCCCTCTTCAACTAGTTTTAGCATAGACTTTGATAATACTCCAAGTGAAGTCCTATGCTTCATGAAAAGTATTTTCCCAATGCTTTGGTGAAGATATCAACTACACATTCCCTTGAAGACACATGTTGAAGCTCCACCTCCTTTGTAATAACTCGCTCCCTCACAAAATGATATTGTATCTCAATATGCTTGCTCCTAGCATGAAAGATAGGATTGGATGCCATTCTTTGGGCTGATTGATTGTCACAAAAGATGATTGGGCTCTCTGAAAAATCCAGCAAGTGAAGATCCTTGATCATCCTTTTGATCCATACCATCTCCTTTGTGCAATGTGTAAGAGCTTTGTACTCGGCCTCACTAGATGACAATGAGATAGTGGCTTGTTTCTTTGACATCCATGATATAGCTCCATCACCTATGAAAATACAATAAGAACTAATGGATTTCCTATCCATTACATCTCCAACATAGTCCGATCTGAAAATCCAAAAATATTAGGTGATGATCCCTCATACAATATGCCAAAATCTCGAGTTTCAATAATGTACCTCAAAACTTGCTTTCCTAGCTTCCAATGCTCCTAGCACAATTTTTGCCAATAGAACTTTGATCCATCATAAGAATGTTCTTCTTCCTAAGAATAGATCTCCTTTCAATGATCATGTAATTCTCAAAATAGAAACAACCATAACTGATATAGAGAATAGTGTCCACTTCGGATGCTTCACTATTTCTTACATCAATTTTACATATCAAGATGTGACTAGAACATGAAGAATCAACTAGAATGTAAATGAAATGATTCCACCATGCTTACAACTCTGAACTCTTTGGAAAAATACAGCAAACAATTAATAAATGTGAGTGATCAACTTTTGCTTGCATGTCTCCTCCTTCTTTGTCCTTTGTTGCCTTGTATCCACCATGATACTCCATGAATGAGCCTCCATCTTCATCTTGCCATAAGAAACCATCGAACCTTGGAAATCCATGAGTAGGTGAGTACATTAATGATGCAAATCCAGCACCACATGACTCCATAAACCAAGTAGTTTGCACTAGTCCATCTTCAAGGTCTACTTGACACAAGAAAATGACCATGAATTCACCAAAATTTGACAATCTCCAAGTATTGGCACCAAGTAGCTCAACACTTGAGAACTTAGCCATGGATGAGTGAAATAATGAACCTCCAATAGCTTCATTTTCATCAGCAAAATCAGCCAAGAATGCTAGTACAAATCCAACATCAAAACAATGCTCACCAATGTAGCTAGTTTTACCATATCTTGACAATTTGCACACATCCACATGAAATTGCTCAAACATGAGATAGAACAAGTAAAGTAAACTTGAACAACACTTCCTTGTTTCTCCTTTGACCTTACTTGAGTCTTCAATATACTGCAAAAACAGATCCATAACACCTTTTCCAATTACCTCTCCTTTGATGCTCTTGACTAGCTCCAAATTGCCAACTTCCCTTTTGACTAGTTGAAGCGCTTTGAGATCAACCTCTTGATCTTCAACTTGACCATCAAAGTCATTGAACAAAATTTGTTTTCCAGATCCAATACTTGACTTTATAGCAAGATAACATCCTTCCACTTGCATAGTTCCGTGTACACAAGAAGATCTTCCAAAAGATGTTTCACTCTTTATAAGAGCTTGATACTCAAGATCCATTGCTTGGATCCACTCCTCTTCTTTCCTTGCTTGATCTACACTTGGAGGATCATCCAAAGAGGTTAGGAAAGAAACATAATTTCTAGAAACTACTTGCTTACCCTTTTGATCATATGTGAGCCTTGAAGGTACTTGTCTTTCTCTTGATGTTCTCCTTGGCTTTTGACTTGATGAAGGTCCATCATCACCACCATCCAAAGTAGGATCCTTCTCATCAACATCAAGAATGTTAGAACCATCTACTTTACCATCAATCATGCTTGAAGACACCTTTGGAATGTTTGCCTCATCAAAAATGACATCTCTACCAACAATCACTTTGTTAGTAGAAGGAATGTAAACCTTGTAGGCTTTACTCACCTCACTATATCCAACAAAAATACCTCTTCTTGAAGATGAATCCTCCTTGGTCCTATCATCAAGAGTAATGTTGACATAGCATGTGCATCCAAAGGTTCTTAGAAAGTTGACACTCGGCCTCCTCTTGAATAGCATCTCAAAAGGTGTCCTTCCATCCAAAATAGCACTCGGCCACCTATTGCACAAGAAATTGGCACACAACAAAGCTTGATCCCAAAATGGTTTGTCAAGATTAGCACTTAACCTCATAGCTTTAGCACTTTCACATAAAGTTCTATTCTTCCTTTCAGCCACTCCATTTTGTTGTGGGGCCCTTGATGTTGTATACTTTTTCTTGATCCCATGCTCATCACAAAAGGCCTTGAACTTGTTAGATATGTACTCACCACCATTGTCACCTCTCAAAGACTTGATCTTTGTGGAGAATTGGTTCTCCCTTGCATTCTTGAACTTGACAAAGACATCATACACTTCATCCTTGCTCTTTAGTAGATCGATCCAACAAAATCTACTAAAATGATCAATGAATGTTACATACATCTTAGCTCCACTATTGATAATTGTAGTAAATCCATGAATATCCGAATGTACAAGTTGAAAAGGCTTTGTAGATCTAGAAATAGATCTAGTATAAGGTAGTCTATGTGACTTAGACAAAGCACAAGACTCACAAACATGCTTGTCATTACTTAAGGAACTTGGAAGACCAATCACAACCTTCTTCCTTGCCATTACCTCCAATGACTTGAAGTTGAGGTGTCCCATCCTTTTGTGCCAAACCTCTTGAATAGAAATTTGCTCCCTTGCAACACATCCAACTTGGTTAGCAATAACACAAGTATCAAGTTTGAACAACTTCCCTTGCCTTTTACCTTTTCCAATCAAGACATCCTTCCTTTTGATCAAACAAGCATCTCCATCAAACTCCACCTTGAGGCCCTTACTTAGCATTTGACTCACACTAAGCCAATTCTTGGTAATAGATGGAATAAACAAGACATCCTCCAAATGAACATTCCTATTTGTAGAGAGAGAAATAGGAATTGTGTCAATCCCTTTGATTGCACACTCACCATCATTGGCCGTGTAGATCACCCTCTTGTCATCTCCATATGCCAACAAAGAAGTGAAGTACTCTTTGTGAAAGGTCATGTGTGAACTTGCTCCACTATCAATCCACCAAGGATCTAGATCGCCATCATTAGCAAGCATACATGAAGACATCACAAAAGCATCATCATTTGCATCTTGCACATCCAAACCGTCCTCATCAAGAGTAAGATTACCTTGCTTGTCTCCTTGATCTCTCTTCTTCTTGTAGCACTCACTTGCAAAGTGTCCTTTGATGCCACAATAAAAGAGCTTTGATCTATCCTTCTTTTTGCCACTTGAAGAAGCATCCACTTGATCTTGCCCTTTAGACCACTTGCTTTTGGTTTTGCCCTTGAATTTGCCCTTTGTGAACATAGCATCCTCTTAAAGTGTCGATGTAGATCCACCTCTTGCTTGAAGCCTATATTCCTCATTGATCAAGATCTCTTGAAGATCCATCAAACTTGGCAAAATCTTTTGAATAGAAATACTTTGAACAATGTTAGCATGAGCATCCAACAAGCCATTAAGAATCACTTGAATAAGCTCTCCTTCCTTAATGCTTTCATCTATGCAAGCTAACTCATCATTCAATGCTTTCATTCTCAAAACAAAAGTACTTGGACTTTCTTCATTCTTTTGCAAACAAAAAAAGATTTGCCCTCTTAGAGTCAACACTCTAGAAGTAGACTTGGATTCATAAAGCTTCTTCAATGAATTCCAAGCTTCCAAAGATGATGTGCACTTACCAACTTCCTTGAGAAGTTCATTGGTAACAGCCTTCTTGGCCCTCTTGTCATACCTCAGTTGATCTTGTTGTGTTGCTGGTCTCTCCTCCAAACCTACAACAATATCCAAAACATCATTCATCTCAAGAAGTGACTCAATCCTCACTTTCCATAATGAATAGTTACTTGAGGTAAGCCTATCATTGGCTTCCAACATGACTCCAATTGAGGTTGCCATGTAGCAATGACCTGATCTTCTCTTTCAACCTGCTTCAATGCACAAAGCACTTCTTTGAACAAAAACAAATGCTTTCAAAAGAAATCACCAAGATTTGAAGCTATCTCACAAATTCTCTTCTAGCACTTATCCAAACAAATCAACACATAGAATCATGGAATCTTGATCAACCTATGATCTATCCTCAATCTAATGACTTTTGCCATTTCCTAAGATTGAAACACACTCAAATGAAGTCCAGCAACCTCACTATCTAGAGATCCAATCAAAATTAGGGTTTTGACAAAATCACAAAAAAATTGACTATTCCAAATCTACATGCAAATGCTGAAAATTTGATATGCAATCTATAAGCCACCACTTAGGCTGAACCAATGATCAAAAATCGGCCAAATCCAGCATGTGAATTCAAAAAATAGAATTGAACAAGTATATTGACCTATTTAGTATTTTGATCTACAAAAGATCCAATCTACAAAAGCAAAAAATTCGATTTTGGTGTAGAATCCTCTCTAGCATGCTCTAGACTTGATATCTTCACCAAATCATTGATAGATCTGATTTCCTCCTTCATAACCTGAAACACAAGCTCTGATACCATGTGAAAGATTTCAGATCCTTGAGATCCAATCTACTTGAATGATCTTTGGTTAGAAAGAGAAATACACTACCAATTTCACCAATGTAGAAAAATCAGCATCTACACACAATTTGAGATGCAAACACCAATAGAACTTGATCAAAATTGAACGAAATGATTATGTACTGTTGCTGTCTGTACAAAACCAGCAAGCTACTGTATTTCACACGTGTGGATCCAAAAATAACAAATATAGATCATTCTACACAGAATTGCAAGCAATCACCAAGATAGTGCACCAATGGATAGTAGAACCCAAAAGAACTATGTATAAGCATGAAATCAGATAGAGAAGAGAGAAGATAACTCTCTCCACGAGTTACATCCTTTTATAGCAGGTCCAAACCCTATTTGGCCACTTGGCTTTCCCACCAAAATGCTAACCTACCAATTTTGGGCCTAGATTCAATGTACCCAACTTATTCAAATTGAATCGACTCAAACTCGCATTCTATCTTTCCCACACTTTCAAAAAATGTTTATTCAAATGAAATTTTGACTAATGAACTATGAAAAGTCAACCTCTAAGTCTAAAACAAGTTTTGGCCTCAATATGCCAAATATGAAAATATTGCAAAATGTGATGAAACTAGTTGAATCTTTCACAATAACTTGTGCTAATTACTTGTGTAATAGACTTCCTAGTAGTGCTATTGATGAGATCTCACCATATCAAGCTTTGTTTGGTAAGAAACCCAATGTAAAAGATTTTAAAATCTTTGGATGTATTTGTTATGTCCACATCCTTTTGGAGACAAGAAGGAAGGAAGATGCTACCTCCTTCAAAGGGATTTTTGTTGGCTATGGAGAAAATAGCAAGGGCTATAGGATATATGATCCTATATCCAGGAAAGTAAAGGTAAGCAAGGATGTACTTTTTGATGAGTCACAATTTGCCAAAAGCTTGTCTAATGGATCTAACCCATTGTGCATTGAAGATCTTGACAAACCCGAGGAGGATCTTGACAAACTCGAGGAGGATCTTGACAAACCCGAGGATGGAGACAAAGATCCTAGTCAAAGGGAGCCGAGAAGATCAACAAGAAGCAAGGCCAAGCCCTCAAGGCTCACCTATGTGGACAAGGGAAAGCAAAAAGAAGACTCTACATCTTCTACCTCTTACTCCTTCTTAGTTACATTGTTTCAAGAACCATCATCTTTTGAAGAAGCGTATAGATCTAAAGTTTGGAGAGATAGTATGATGCATTAGAAGAAAATTATACTTGGAATCTTGTACATCTTAGGCTAGGCTTGTTGCTAAAGGATTTCTTCAAGTAAAAGGATTGGATTATGAGGAAATATTTGCACCTGTAGCTAAGCTTGTAACTATTAGATTAATCATTTGCATTGCTACTTTGTTCAAGTGGGATCTCTACCAAATGGATGTGACAAATGCTTTCTTGAATGGCTTCTTAGAAGAGGAAATCTACATGATGCAACCCGAGGGCTTCATCAAGGTTGGTGAGGAGCAAAAAGTGTGCTACTTAAGGAAGAGCCTCTATGGCTTGAAGCAAGCACCTAGAGCTTGGTACTCTAGGTTGCATGATTTTTTCTATTCCCTTGGCTTTGTACTAAGTGCTTATGAACCTTCTTTATATTTCAAATGTAATGAAGAAAAGATCATCATTTTGGTGCTTTATGTTGATGACATCATAAAGACAGGAAATGATGATGAAGGCATAGGCAAAGTAAAAGTTGTTTTGTCTAGTGAGTTCAAGATGGTAGATCTAGGCTTCCTAAAGTTTATACTTGGGTTAGAAGTGTCTAGAAGTAGCAATCGTACTTTCATAATCAATCTAAGTATGCTACTTGCATTCTTGAAAAGTTTGGTATGAAGGATTGTAAGGGGATTGACACCCCTATGGAGCATGTTGTGAAAGCAACTAATGAAGGTGCATCCTTTGAGGACATCACCCTTTTTAGAAAGCTTATAGGCTCCTTTATCTATTTGACCATCACTCGACCTGATCAAGAATTTTCTCTCAAACAAAATGATAATGTATTTCGATGTGCTTGGTTCGAGCATGTAAAACTGGATTTTTGCCAAGGTGAATGCAGCTTTGATTGTCGTAAGATATACTAGTTGCATCCACCTGTGGTTGACCTAAATCCACAAGCAATCTTCGTAACCATACCGCTTCTTGTGCAGCATTGCTGAGTGCTTGATATTCAGCTTCTGTCGAGGATAAGCCTCTTGTAGGTTGTTTTTTGCTGCTCCATGGAACTGCAGCTGTACCATAACTGAATGTATGACCACTGGTAGACCTTCTGTCATCAATATTACCTACCCAATCAGCATCTGTATATCCTATCAATATTGATGCTTCAGGCTGATCATACTTCAAACCAAAATTTAATGTCCCTCAAATGTATATGAGAATACGTTTAGCAGAATTCCAATGTGTCTGACTAGAATCTTGCATAAATTGACTAACAACACCAACAACATAAGAAGTATCAGGTCGTGTGTGTGTCAAATAAATCAAACTACCCACCAGCTGTCTATACAAATAAGCATCCACTTTTTCAGATTCATCATATGCAGTAAGCTTTGTGTTGACA
Organism: Diphasiastrum complanatum; assembly: GCA_029204225.1. Classification (NCBI taxonomy): domain Eukaryota; kingdom Viridiplantae; phylum Streptophyta; class Lycopodiopsida; order Lycopodiales; family Lycopodiaceae; genus Diphasiastrum; species Diphasiastrum complanatum. Next base: position 41,188,693 of record CM055099.1, on the reverse strand, counting down.
TCCATAGGTGTACTCAAAGGCTTGCAATCCTACATATTAAACTTATAAAACAAATCTTGTGCATATTTGCTGTGTAAGAAAGACCACATTTTCCTTTTGCCATACTTCAATGCCAAGACAATAGTGCATCAATCCTAGATCGCTCATGTCAAAAGCATTGGAAAGATCTGATTTGATTTCATCAATTAAGCTCTCATTACTTCATGTAATAATCAAATCATCCACGTACAGCACAATGAACACTATATCTGAATCTTGCCTTAGAATGTAAAGATTAGGATCAGCATCACTCTTTGTCATTCCCCTTCGCTTAAAGTTTTCATCAATGCAAGAGTACCACGCCCGTGGTTCTTGCTTCAATCCATAAATAGCTTTGTTGAGCTTACAAACAAGGTGCTCTCTCCCTGGTTCAATAAATCCTTGAGGTTGTATTAAGTACACCTCTTCATCCAGCACTCCATTAAGAAAAGCATATTTAACATCCATTTGCTGGATCTTCCAATCATAGAAAGCAGAAATAGCAATGACAGAATGTATAGTTACCATCTTAGCTACGGGTGCGAAGGTTTTCTCAAAATCAATACCTTTCTGCTGCTCAAGTTCTCTCGCAACCAACCGTGCTTTGTATTTGTTGAGTTGCCCATCAGCTCCATATTTGATCTTGTATATCCATTTGCAAGTGATAGGCATCTTACCATCAGGTAGCTCAACCAAGTTCCAAGTCCTATTTTTTGATATAGCTTCCATTTCTGTTTCCATAGCCTCACGCCACTCCTCGTGCTCCTTTGCTTTATCAAAATTTTTTGGTTCTTGAGCCTTGAGCACAGAACCCATTAGGGCTAGATTCATCTCTAATATTGCAGGAGGTTTTTGATTTCTACTTGATCTTCTAGGCTCTCCCCGCTCACTAGATTTGGGAGTATCTCCCTTCTTTGCACCATCTGTGACTAATAAGTACCATTTAAGTACTCTCTTGGGAATTTCAGCATCAGGCTTGCCTTTGTCCAATGGATTTTCTATATCAAAATCCACTTCCTTCTGAACCTGTACTTCCACTCCCTAATCAAAAGGTTCAGTGCTTACTTCAGATTGTTCACCTTGGCCCATCTCGTCAAATGTAGCATCCCTAGAAATTACAAGCTTTTGTGCATTTGTGTCATACATCCTATATGCCTTGGCCTTCATATCCAAGAAAAATACACTTGATAGCTTTTGCATCCAGTTTCCTTTGTTTCTCATCAAGAATATGAGCATAAGCATCACAACCAAATACTCTCAAATGAGAAATATTAGGTTTCTTTCTAGTAAGAGCTTCATAAGGTGTCTTACCTTCCACGGATTTTGCAGGACATCGATTCAGGATGTGTGTAGCTGTGCTACAAGCTTCTGCCCAAAAGGTGTTTGGCAGACCCTTGCTTTTGAGCATCGCCCTGGCCATCTCAACAATAGATCTGTTCTTTTGTTCTACAACTCCATTTTGTTGTGGTGAATAAGGTGTTGTAGTCTACCTCTTGATCCCTTGATCTTTGTAGAAATCGATAAATTCTATAAAAAAATACTCACCACCTCATCAGATCTCAAAGTTTTGATGCAACATCCTGTTTGATTTTCAACTAACGCATTGAATTCTCTAAACTTAGCAAAAGCATATGATTTCTTGCTTATGAAATAAATCCAAATGCATCTGCTATAATCATCAATGAAGGTGATAAAGTAATAGTAGCCACTAAGAGATCTAGTCTGCATAGGTCCACATAGATCACTGTGGAAAAGATCTAGGATGCCACTGGCTCTCCTTGCTCCACTTTTGGAAAAAAATCTCTTTATGTTGTTTTCCCAAAATGCAATTTTCACAAATTTTTCCTTCAAAAGAAATATCAAGCAATCCTACAACTAGATTATCCTCTTTTGAGAATCTGTAAACTTTGAGCACTAATATGACCGAATCATTGATGCCAAAGATTACTTCGACTATCAACCGTGCTTACCATAGCTTGAGCAAAAGATCTCGCATTCAATTTGTAGAGTCGATTCCTGTTGACTCTAGCTCCTGTAGCAATCACTTTGTAGTGATTCTTGATGTCTTTGACAAGACATTTGTCATTGCCAAACTCAACCTTGAGTTGTTGATCAGCCATCGTCCCAACAAATAGTAGATTGTGAGCTAAGCCAGGTACATATTGCACATTGCTTATTCGCTTTATCTTCTCGTTGGCTAACTTCACTGGTACCACTCCAACTCCTTTAACAGATAGCAATTTGCCATCGGCTTTTCCAACTTCATCACCATTGTGAGTTTCCTTGAGTTCTAAAAGCCACTCTTTCCTTGAAGTCATGTGCTTGGATACACCACTATCAATGTACTAGGTATCCTTGGCTTCAGCACTTGTCATTAATGTTGTAATGAACAAGTTTGAACTCTTACCTGTATCATCTTCATATTGATCATCATCGTATTGATGTTGATCAGCATAATTGTCTTCATAATAATCATCATCAAATTGATGTTGATCAGCATAATTGCCCGCTTGCCATTTCCCTTTTCTTTGTTCTATCTCCTTCTATTTCTTGAAGCATTCACGCTCCCAATGGCCAGGTTTGTTGCAATACCTATTTGCTTGGAATAGTTGTGTCCTTGACCTCGGCCTTGATTCCAATTGCCTCGATTTGGGCCATCATTGGATTATTCTTGAAATTGTTGGAACGATCCATGATATGAATTTCCACCTCTTGATTGGTGTCTTCCACGACCAAATCTGCCAACACGTCCTCTCACTGTAAGAGCTTGATCAAATTCCCTGTTGCGATGACTCAAGTCCTCTTGATGTTGTTCTTCCTGCAAAAGCAATCCTCCTAACTCTTCATAGGTTGGAAGATTTTTCCGTGTGGCTATACTTGTCATAAACATTTGATGTGACTCACTCAAACTATTTAATGTCAACTGCACAATTTCACGATCCTGTACTCGCTCTCCAACTGCTGCTAATTGGTCACGAATCTCTTTGATCTTCAGTAGGTGATCAACAACAGTTGCATCATCATCCATCTGCAATGTGTGCAGCTTCATCTTCATGAATAGCACTCGAGATGTGTTTGTGATCTCAAACAATGCCTTCAACGTATCCCATGTTTCTTTTGGTCCTTCTGAATCCGAAATGTAAGGAATAATTGCATCTCTAACTGATAAGTTGATGACATTTTGTGCTTTCCGTTTTCTCCTGTCAAATGTCTGCTGATCTTCTTCAATCATTGGCCTTGTCTCTTCACTTGTCACGATCTTCCATAGCTCTTTTTCCATCAAAATGTTTTTTAGTTTGAATTTCCAAACTGCATAGTTGTCGGCTCCATCTAATTTTCTTGACTCATTGAGGACACTCTCATTTAGAGTTGCCATTACTGAACATATGAGTCCGGATCAAGTAATTTATCACACCACAAGACTGTATATTTTTCTGGTTATACACCTGATATCGGAATGGAGCGCGAAAGTACGGTTGCTCAGATTCCTCCTTAATTTGTGCGCATGGATCCGATATTGGAGCATGCGAAATCAGACTGGAGCACGGATGTACAACTGCTCAAAATTTTCTTTAGCTCGTGCGCTTGGATCCGATATCGGTACGGACAATATCGGACTGGAGCGCGGATGTACAACTGCTCGGGTATCTCTTCAGCTAGCGTGCTTGGATCTGATATTGGTACAAATATAAAAAGAGAGAATATAAGGAATTTCAAAGGGAATATTCTAGATTTCCTACTTCGGCGCAGTGGCTACGTCGCTCTTCTTTGCTTAGATTTTGAAACGAGTGATCGTTTAAGCAGAAAAATATTAGTAATGTGAAAGGTATGAAGCCTCAAAGCTCTAAATGGCAGTACTAGACACTGTATGGTGTGATTTGCAGTACCCCAAACAAACAAATGAGAGATTTCTTGGCACAACTCTCTAACAAATGACACTTCTCACAAAGACTAAAAAAAATTGTAAAACTTTTCCCACTCAACAGATTTTCAATCTGTCTGATGTTGCCTTGGCCTTTTTGATGCCTCCGGGACTGTGTCTTCGTTCCCCACTAATAACTGTGAGTTCCAAAACCTGCAAAATATATCAAGAAGGATTTCTTCCAGCCATTTTTGTCTCTCCAAGCTTACACCTCATGTGAAGGACTTTCTCACTTCGTTGCGGAGCCCGTGACAAGCTGTATCCACTGATCAGGCACGCAGGACTATCATAGCTCTGATACCATGTCAAGAATCAGATATGCAACATCAAGCATTCACCATAAGCAATCACCAAGTAGGGAGACAGAAGAAGAACATGCAATATCACTCTATCACACTGCAACATACTGAATGTAAAATGTACATATAAACCTTGAACCCTGATAGAGAGGGAGAACCTAGGAGTAGACTACTAGACTAGCCAACGGCTAGTTACAGCTAGTAATAATGTACATCGTAAATAGTAACTAAGAAGTGTAACAATGAAGTTTATCATTGATTTCTAACAACATATATTGTGACAATCAAGCTTTTCAACAAATTGCTTCCAATCCTATCTTCCATGCTAGAACAAAGCATATTGAGATAGCTCACCACTTTGTGAGCGAGAAGGTACAATCCAAGGACGTGCAACTACATCATGTACCATCATCCGAATGCATAGTTGATATCTTAACCAAGCCATTGTCCAAAGATCTATTTTACAAGTTAGGATATGCTCTTGGAATTGTAGATAGTTGTACATTAGATTTGCCAAGTTAGAAGTGAGGAGTGTTGAAAATTGTCACTTCTCACTTGTCATTTTTTATTGTAAATAAAGATCAATCATGAGTACAATGTTCATGATCTGATTTCACACGTGTAGAGCCTGTTCCCACATGTGAAAAAAAGTACTTTTCATATTTGTAAATATCTATTTTGATTTTGTATCAATCAAGTGTGAACATGATATGACTAGTTTTTTGTCAAGTTGACTAGTCACCTAGAAGTTAGCTTATCCTTGCATGTGCATGAGTAAATGCTCCCACATAGCAAGTGGATGTTCACATGGGGTCATTTTGCATCTGACATTACAGTTCGCAAGATCCTGCAACCAGGATGTTGGTGGCCAACGATTCATAAAGATACGTATTCTAGGAGACTATTGGATTTTAGCCATATTCTAGAAGGTCAACTCTGGATAAGGATCAAGGATGGATCAAATGGATAGATCTGAGTGATGTGGCACTCTTCACACATGTGAAGACATGTTGGATTGTACCAGACTCGTGAATGTACTTGATCCATAAAAGAATCATCATTTTGCTAATGAGATTGATGAGACTTTTGCATTCTGCACTTTTGTGAGATTTCTAGTCAATAGAATTGTGATTTTATTAAATGATTGCTATCAAGAACCTATGTACTTGTTGTTTCAGGTGCAGGCCATACAGTGGACAATACTCCACACGTGTGAGGCCGCTCTCACTTGTTTATGAAGAATTGATCCATTGCTCTTGCTTAAATCTAAGTGTAGTGAATCTAGATCAAGATCTAAAGTGTAGAGCTTGATAGATCCATTGATTAAGCAACCAATAACTCTCTATGACTGTTAAGTACAATCATTAATGTCCTAAAACTGAAATTTCATCAATATCTACATTATTTATGGTTTTCTTAGCGCTGACTTGTTGCTGACCAAAAAATTTCTATTTTACAAAAAAAAAGAGATTCTCGTGGTGCTCGCCAATGACAAGCAGCAAAGAGAAACTGTGGGTATGAGCCATGATAACAAGGGGTTTAGGCACTACATGGCGAAAGAGACATATTGGTTCCAAATGGTGGAGATGGCCAAGTCGAGGGTCATCAAACATACATCCTTGGATGGAAATCCTCTTCTGGATGGCTATGTTGTGTATTTCATCATACAACAACAACAGCATCTCCTGTTGGCATTCCCTAACCTGCAGAAGGACATGAAAAATTTGTGCTTGCCAAACAAACAACCAGAGATCACGCTGTCCGCCAAAAGACTTGTACACAGGTCCCATGTTCTACTTGCTATGAGATTATTGATTTTTTGGCAACGTTATGTGATATGCAATTTATAATATTGTTTTGTTCTCCATGCAGGTGGCTAGTTTGTCTTGTTAACGATAACATCATATTTGATGTGCCCATGGAGGTCGCTAGCTGGTTGGATGATGACGGTCCTGAGAGCATATACCCACAAGAATGGAAAGAACTTGGCATGACATCATGGGAGCGAAGAATGTGCCCATGGTAGTTGGATTACCCCGTAGGAACCATACCTCCCTCAAAGAAGACCTTGTTCACTGAAAGGTAGGCTACAATACAAGAGAAGAGGCCGCAGAAAACATAAGATAACAATGTAGGCTCCTCCTCCAGACACAAGAGCAGGCGCATGCAAAGATTTGAGATCATATCCAAGTGGGCATTGGACCTTGAGTGGTATTCAAATAGAAGTGATACCATGTCTGTTGAGCCGAGACACGGGCCTGGCCATGCACCCACCATCAACATGCAGTCATGTAATAATCATAGGTCTACTTATGTTTTTTCCCCATCCAATTATGTCTTTCATCTCCATTTATTGTTTATATTTTGTTTTGTTTGTTTGCACATGTATGCAGATACATGCACAAAGGTTTATATTGTAATGGTCGATATCCGAAATATTGCAAGGAAAAAAAATGCAGGGCCTCCAAGAAGCTCAAGATGTTTTGTGCAGAGTATCACAATCCTGTAAATACGATAGGAGGTAGCATGGTAGAAGCAGCGACAAGTTTTATTTGTGCCCACTTCCCCACCTCTCTTGGGGTGACAGGCCACGAAGATGAGAGGACCCCGTCACATCGGAACAACTTCGATGTGAGGACAATAGAGACAACATTTTAGGTTTTCGAGTTTACCTTGCGGACCAAGGATGGATGGTTTGTATATGTAATCCTAAGCATTTTCCAGCGGTCCACTTGATCGCCGGCACATAGTTTTTTGTTGTATCGTTCATGGAATGTGATGACAAAATTGGGATATGTTAGAATTGACCCTTATGACAAGGTAATAACTCAATTATTTTTGTGGATTCTACTAGTGTTGACAATAGTATCTCTCATAATTAACATGTGTCTATGCACAGGTTACTTGTTTGCAAATGCCAATATATCATCACATAGGTGTTGCGATCCCCTTCGAAAAGTGTGCATGTGGAAAGGCATTTCACCACATAGACAATTGGGTAATGGATCTGAACTCCAAAACCATCTCACAGCTTGATAATTCGATGTTTTGTGGCAGCGTAGAGCGATCTCCTAGGTACATGCGATTAGAACGGTACTTAGTTTTGGTCCAGTATGATTTGCTCTTTGATTCATATTTAAGCATTAAATCGATTCTTGCTTTGCGCCCATAAGGTTTTTATTGGAGGTGTTCTCGTCCACCGGTGATGTTGTGATTGACTTGTTTGCAGGAATCGATAACATGGCACGAGAGGCCAGAAAGGCAGGAAGACCTTGTGCGTGCATTGAGTCGGACCTAGACATGCACAACATCTTTCTACAACAACTTGACAAGTATGCAAGCTAGCTCCTTCCAGCATTTCCAAGGTGAGTTTTCTTATTGATTCGAATCAACATAGGATCCACTTTTTTTCTACTTGTTTACTCTCCATATAAATAAATAGGACCATGCAATCATCGAAATCAAGGTTATTTGGCAATGTATATTATAACTGTAGATCTTTGTTGGTAGAGTTGTGCATTTAATGGCTTTGTGCATTGTGGCTTTTTGCATTTGATATAAGATGCTCGTACACTATCGATTTGAAGATAACCATAAAGTCTACATGCTGAAGTTGTGGTTAGTGCAATATGGTTTAGGGTATATACCAATTTTTTTTTCTCATATTGGCATCGTAGTAGCTTCTTCACATAAAGCATGGATATCGCTTCCAAAGTAATCTGTTTCAACAAAGTTTAAATGTTGTAATGGGCAAAAGGTTGCAAACTTCAATTCTCATCACTAAACCAATCATTGAATTTGAGAATTAAAGGGATCACAGGCTTACTCTCTGTAATCTGTACAAGCTTCTCCAAGTCTGAACCTGTAAGATTAACAATCAAAAGTTAGCATCGCTTAAAAGAACTTTTTTTTAAGGGAGTAAACTAGTTTTTCTTATGTTAAAGTTGGAAGCCGCCTCTACAATCTTTTTGGTGATTCATATTATCAAGCAAATTCACAAAACTATAATCTCCATAAGTTAAACATGATGGAAAAAGAAAGTATTTGAATTGAAAATAATTATGCAAAGATCAATCAAGCTCTGTAACGAAACGAAACGAAACAAAATGAAACTAGACGAAATGAAGCGAAACTTGAACGAGCTCTGAAATTGATATTGCTGAAGCGAAGTAATCGCAAAGCGAAAACAGTCACGAACGAAATTAATTCAGATGGAGTTTAGATATGATTGTTGGTCACTGCCTACTATATCATTCCTACAATCCTCCAGAATGTAGACAGACACTGCTGATCTACGCTATCGATTAATGCAACATTCAACAAGATTGAACCAGTGTGTGGAATTGATAAAACAAGTAAATGAGAGACACGAACAATAATAGACAACAATTCATTTAAGATCAGACAAAATTCAGAATAATATGTGCATGATAGCTACAATATCATCTATTGATCCTCTTGATTTTGAGCACTATGTGACAGACCCACATGGTGCATTGGCATGAGAGAAATAATGTTCTTCCATGAATAGCGTCTCGCTTACTAGCAGACTTCTTGGATCTATTGATCCTCTTACAAAATTGTCTCACTCACGACTTGTATTCTATATTTTTTGTCTTTCTGTTTGTATTTTATGCATCAAGCAAAGTGTATATATATTTCACGAACTTTTTCGTGTCGCATCGAGTAACGTCTTTGATCAGACAGACTAAACATCTATAACTAATCATGGATTACAAGAGTGGTGGAATAGCCACGTCCTAAAGTTCTTCTACTAATGTCACCATATCAGATCAAGGATTTGTACTTCATGGTACTTGGTTGATCTTCTTGGTTTCTTTGGAGCACGAAGGATTTTGTGTTGCGAACATTTTTTCTTCGTGTCTTGTTGTGATGTTTGCGAACATTTTCGTTTCATGTCTTTTCGTCAAATTGAGAGTTGAAAGCTAGCAAAGCTTTGGTAATAGAAACGTTTTATTTCTTCAGCTCTCTCTCAAAGCATGATAGCTTGATGACTCCAAGACTGCTCCTCTGTTTCTCAAACAGACCTTTGTCTAAGGCCTTTGTGAAAATGTCAGCAACCATCTCCTTCGTTCCAATGAAAGTAGTTTGCAGCATCTTCTTCTTGATCAGATCCCTTGTCACGTGGTACTTGATTGCAATGTGTTTCGTCCTTGAGTGAAACACATGATCCTTTGTCAGCTGTATTGCGGATGTATTGTCCATGTGCAAAATCAGAGGTTCATTCCTCGTTTCACCTAGTTCATCAAGGAACTGTTGGAGCCAAATGATTTCATTGGCCATCTTTGCTGCTGCTACGTACTCTGCCTCACAGGATGACTGAGCCACAATAATCTGCTTCTTGTTGACCCAGAGAATTGCTGCTCCTGGCGCGATGGTGCATCCTCCTGAGATACTTTTGCAGTCTTCCTTGAGAGATGCTCAGCTAGCATCACTGTATGAAAGCATCTGAAACCCTGCATCACGAGAATAACACAATCCAAAATCCTTTGTTAATTGGAGGTATTGCAAGATTCGTTTCACAATCTTCCAATGAGTCGAGCCTAGATTTGTATAGAATTGGGTCATCTTGAATACGACATAAGAAATGTCAAGACGTGTGTTATTTGCAAGATACATCAGTGATCCGATCAGCTTCCTGTATGGTGTATGCTGCATCAATTTTCTTTTTTCTTCAATCTTTGAGCAATCTTCATTTGTCAGATTTGTTCCTGCAAGCATTGGAGTATTTGCTCCTTTGCAATTCAGCATCCCGAAATCTTCTAAGATCTTCTGGGTATATCTGGACTGATGAAGGTACAATCTACCTCCCTCATAGTCCCTGTGAATCTGTAAGCCAAAATAACATCTGGCTTCTCCCAGGTCTGCAATCTCAAAATATTTCGAGATGTCATACTTCACCTCAGCAATAAGTTTGTCACTTTTGCAGAGTATCAGAGTGTCGTCCACATATACAGCTACAATGATGATCTTCCCATCTGTAATTATTACATAAACATTGGAATCAGCTATTAGTGGCTTGAATCCTAAGGATTTCAAGGCTTGATCTTTCTTCTTATACCATTGTCGTGCTGATTGCTTCAGACCATAGATACTCCTGTGCATTTTGCATTCATAATTAGGAAGCGAGTTTGAAATGTAACCTGGAGGTTGATCCATGTAGACTTCTTCATGTAGCTCACCATGCAAATGATGTGAATCCTGAGATCATAAGCAGCTGCATATACAAATAGTAGACGTAGGGATGAATGTTTTGTAATAGGAGAGAAGGTCTTAGCATAGTCAATACCATATCTCTGAGAAAACCCCTTTGCTACAAGTCTGGCTTTATACTCAGAAATATCTCCATTCGATCCATACTTAGCTTGTATAACCACTTACATTGTACAGTCTTTCGCTTATGTGGTAATGGCTGCAACGTCCATACCTCATTCTTTCTCATGGATTCCATCTCCTCATTCATGGCTTGGATCCATTTGTCTTTCTCTGGACATTCAATTGCTTCCTCAAATGTTTGTGGTTCTCCATTGAATCCACAAAACTCTTCTGATGTAGAAGCTGCGCTGTCTGGCACAAATCTTGTTGGTGCTCTTCGTTCTCTTGTTGATCTTCTAGGAGATCCTTCTGGTACTACAATGCTCTTGCCTTTATCTGATCTGCTAGGTCTAAAACCATTTTGGTTTACAAGTGTTGTAGTAGTAGGCTGGCTTTTGAATCTTTCTTTGTTTGATTAGTCACTCGAATGAGGTGCAACTCGAACATCTTCGTCTGAGTGTTCATCCCCTGCTCCCTCTATCAGAGTTGGTAGATCATAGTACTGTCTTCCAAGAACTTCATAACTAACAAGATCATTGTTGGCCATTTTTTTGCTCTCATCGAATTTGACGTCTCTGACTGTCTTCACTATGTTTGTCTCTGGCGTATAGACTCTATAGTATGACGAATGATTGTGATATCCTACAAGATATCCTTGTTCTGCTTTCTCATCAAGCTTCTTTTGAAGCTTGTCAGGAACATGTGCATATGCTGCATAGCCAAAGATTCGAATATGATTCAGATTGGATTTTCTACCCCACCACAATTTGTGTGGTGTTGTGTGAGAACCATTTTCTTGTCCTGTTTTGAATGTAAGCAACTGTAGCTACTGCTTCATCCCACAGCACTCTTGGAGTCTTCGAATAGGCCATCATGCACCTAACAGCTTCCATTAGAGTTCTGTTCTTTCTTTCTACTATGCCGTTGTGCTGTGATGTATAAGATGTAGTTCTTCTGTGAATGATTCCATGATCATTGCAGAAATCAGTGAATCGATTTAAGATGTATTCCCCACCCCAATCTATTCTGCTCTGCTTCACCTTACTTCATGTGCATATTTCTATCCAATTCACATACTTTGTGAATTTGTCAAATTCTTCTAATTTATTGTGAATGAAGTAGACTCTGGCAAACTTATTGTAGTCATCAATAAAGGTGATATAATATTTTGAGCCTCCTACTGAGATCACACTAAAAGGTCCACAAATGTCTGAATGTACTATCTCTAGAATCTTTGTAGTTCTGTAGGAGTCCTTGACAAAAGGAGTACGTGACATCTTACCCTTCATACATGCATCACAAGTCATCGAATTGGTTGCATTCGAGATGCTCACCCCTGTGATTGCTCCATGATGGCTTGCTTGATACAATGCCATTGAATTCATATGGCATAGTCTCTTGTGTCATAGAATGTCTGACGAATCATCATGGGTTTGATGCACTTGATCTGCAGGTAGGCATACCTTCAAGTAATACAAGTTGCCTTTTCTTCTACCTTGAGTGATAAGTGTACTGATGCTTGCATCAACAACATTGCATGCTTCGTTTGAGAACGTGACACGCATCTCTGCATCAGCTATTCTTGCCACTGATAGCAAGTTCTACTGTAGTGTAGGCATGAACAGAACATCTTTGAGTCATTTGTCTCTGCCGTTTGTGTTGAGCCATAGTGAACCAATACCATTCACTTGATGCTTTGATCCATCTCCAAGAATGATAAATCTTGATGGATTTGCACTTCGAAAGTCAGACATGATCCGTCTTAATGTAATGAAGTGCAAGGTAGCTCCTGAATCAAGGATTACCTCCTGTGTGTCAAGTGTTGATATTGCTCTCTCTCTCTCTCTCTCTCTCTCTCTCTCTCTCTCTCTCTCTCTCTCTCTCTCTCTCTCTCTCTCTCTCTCTCTCTCTCTCTCTCTCTCTCTCTCTCTCTCTCTCTCTCTCTCTCTCTCTCTCTCTCTCAATCCAAGTTTTTTTTGTTCTACATGAAATTACATAATAGGCTTTACAATTTTATGTCCCTCATATGACCCAACTACTACTTTTATGATTAATAAAGAAAAGTAGTTGATTGGAAAGTGCTTTATAGGAACTATTTTATGATGATAGTGCTGACAAATGCGTCATTGGTTTTATAGCACTAAATGGGTTATGCCTATTTTAAGGTCATTTGCTTTGTTCTTAAAAGCTCTTCATTGGTACTCTTACTACACACCATGGGCAACCATTTTACCTGTGGAAAAAAATACAATTGCTAGTGCCTATGTTGGAGATTATTACTATACGACTTTTTGGAATCTTGTAGGTTTTATAATCGAAACAAAATGATGGAGAGTCAATGTTACTATATGATATAATGAGTCTTTGACTCAATTACATGTATATTACTTTGCTACTGTTGGTAAAAACAAAGAGAATATTTTGCACTTATTAACTTCTCATCATTACTTGTGATTACGAGGGCATCTACATATAGCATGATCTAATTGTGGAGGTGGAATTGCTTCTCCTTACGAAGAAGCATGGATAGTTCATCACTCTCCTTCTCATCATCGCCAAAAACCTATGGATCTCATAAAAACTGACATCACACCTTATGTGCATGTGTCATGCAAGTGGATCATCTATACTCCTTGATTTGCTCATCATGTCATGAGAAGATAAACCTCATGGCTTTACCTCCATTTTTCTCCTCTTGCTCTTATGTGAAAATAGACTTGGCATGCAAATATACACAAACCATCCATCTTAGGTTTCTTGCCACCAATTGCTTCATCTATTGTGCGATTAGGTAAATAGTAGCTGGATTTCTATTTTGCAAAAATATGGCAGTTCTCATAGCTTCAACCCAGAAAGAGTTTGTAGTTTCCATGCGCACCATCATTGCTCTAGTAGCTTTAACAAGTGTACAATTTTTTCTCTTAGTTATCCCATTCTATTGAGGTGTATCAACCTGTGCAAACTATACTCACCACCACGATCAGATCTAAGTATCTTGATTTTGGTACCCAATTGGCTCTCCACCAATGCTCTAAAGTTCTTGAAGCATCAAAATGCATCGAACTTCTCTCTAATAATGTAGATCCACGTCTTCCTTGAGTAGTCATCAATAAAAGTCAAAAAGTAAAAGGCGTTACCTATTGACATTACCTTCATTGGTCCACATAGATATGAGTGCACTAGCTTAAACACTCATTTTGCCCTTATTGCCCCTTCCTTATTGAACTTCTCCCGATTTGACTTGCACACCCTTTGCAAATGGACACTTTTTTGTCATCCAGATTGGGTAGACCTATCACAATCTCTTGAGCTTGCGAAGCAACCTCAAGATTTTGAAGTTTAGATGCCCTAGATGTTTATGGCACAATTCACTTTGAGATATTGACATTCATCAATGCCAACACATTGCACTTTGTAACTATAGCATTTTAACTTGTACAAATCACAAGTCTTATCGCAAAAACCATTAGTTATCACCTTCAGACTCTATTTCACATCCTTAATCTGACATTTTTTATTGTTGAATTTTATTTTCAACTTATGATCTGTCATAGTACAAATTGATAAAAGACTTTTTTGTAGGCTAGGAATATACAAGATATTTTCAATTACCTTCACATGTCCATCAGAAAATTGAATTGGCCTTGCTCCAACCCCATGGATTTGGCATTCATCACCATTTGCTTGTGTAATTGTATCACCATCATTGGTTTGTTCCAACTTCTTAAACCAAGATTTGTTGTCTATCATATGTCTTGTTGCTCCTACATCCATGTACCAATATGTATGATCAATGGAATGTTGTGATGCTAATTCCATATTTTTAGTTTCCATTGTCACTATCAACATCTTTTTTAGCAAGGTTAGTCAACTACTTCACCTTGACTTTCTTGATATCAGACTTCTTTTTGCAATAATCTCTAGCCTAGTGTCCAGGCCTCTGGCAATAGAAACACCTGTTTTTATTTTTCTTTCCTAATGAGGATCCTTGATCATCATCATCCACATTTGATTTCTTTGGAAGTTTCTTATATTTGTGCTTTTCTTTGGCTAGCATTACTTGATCTTCTGATGAGGGTTGCCAAGATTTCACCACCTCTCACCACTATTCTTCCTGTAATACAATACCATGAAGATCTTCAAATGTCGATAGCCTCTCCATTGATGAAATGCCACTTGCAAACATTTGAAAATTTTTGACCAAAATAGCAAAACTAGTTGAAATTTCTCACATTCCATCTTCAACTGATTTTAGCATACACTTTGAGAACACTCCAAGTGAAGTCCTATGATTCATAAACAAGTCTTCTCCCAATGCTTTGGTAAATATATCTGCTACACATTCCTTTGAAGAAACATGTTGAAGCTCCACCTCCTTTGCCAAGACTTGTTCCTTCACAAAGTTATATGCCACCTCAATATGCTTGCTCCTAGCATAGTTTTGACCATAGAACTTTGATCCAACTTTAGAATGATCTCCATCCTAAGTATAGACCTCATATCCAAGGTCTAAAATTAGCTTTCATAATTGCTTGAAAGCTATATCTCGCACTTCATATAGTGTGTTCAAGATGTCCCAGACTTCTTTCAATGTCTGAGCCTCGGATACATGGCCGATCTGGGTATCCGTGATGTTGAGGATGATCAGCACGAAAGCCTTTCCATCCTTCACCTTCCATCTGGTGATTGCTGTGTCGTCTGCATCGGGTTTTCCTTCTGCACCTGTAACAACGTCATACAATTCTTTAGCCATTAGTACAGTTTTCATCTTAAATTTTCACAAATGGTAATAACTATCAGTGACTTAAGTATGAAAATTTGATGCTGAAAATACTAAGCAAGAAAACAATTACTCTATTGGCTAGTAGAGTCTTGTACTGTGGAAGCTTATCAAGCTATGAAAATAGCTCTGATACCATGATGGAGAGAGGGAGATGAATGAGAGTTGAAAAAGGTGTCATATGTTATAAATGAAAAATTTAGCTCAAAGGGGGTAAGATGAACACCAGCGAGAAACGAAACACGAACGAGAAACGAACTCGAACAGAAAGTATTCGTGCGCAGCGGAACGAGCTATACGAATCTCTCGTCGTGCTAAGCAACTAGAAAAGTCAAACAGAATGAATAATGATAAGCATAACAATATCGACACAGATCTGAACGTAGAACAAAAAGCTGTTATCAAATTAAGTACATCAAATATACATGTCGACAATGTGGTAGAGCACAAGACAATAACGGACGAAACCGCGTGCCCTATGAAGCTAATTCAAACTGTAAAGGAATGAAATCTCATTACTGACAAAATAAAGAATCAATGCACAGAGCATCTACTTTTGTCTATCTCTGATAAGCTTCTCTTCTTTGTTTTTCTCACTAATGAATACGCAAATGGTATTCAATATATACATAATGTTACAAGTGTGCAGATGAAGAAAGTCCAGGGTGGATGTGCTGTCTGTAGGAGATCGTGGGTGGCTGCAGTCGTTGTCCAGTCTGTTAGCGCAGCTGCATGGGGTGAGCGTGAAGAGGGTGTGATGTCAGCCTTTGCTTTTTGTCTTTTCATCGCCTATGAAAATTTGTATGTTAATATGCAGACTGTGCGACAACGCGAGTAAATATGCAGCATGAATGGAGACAGATTAATATGGGATTTAGGTGACTAGAGGAAATAAATCCAACACAGAGAATTGTGAACAGGAAGCCAAGATCAGTTTTCTGAGAAAAATCCTGGCCTAGGGTCTGGAAGCTCAAAAACATAGATTTCTCTCTATATTCAACTATTTATATTGTTGTAATAGCAGGAAGGAGGGCACCCTGATCAACTCAATCAGATTTGAGCTGGCCATGGCTAGCTATGGAAGTGCCAGGGAGTTGGATCAGATCTCAGAGGGTAGCCATACCCAAAGTTTTGAAAGAAGAGGAGGAGGAGCCACGGGAGGTTGTGCGCGGCCGATTGAACTTGTAGCATTTTGAGGTGAGCTAGCGGTTGCAGGGTTCCGAGTTAGTGCCCGATTTGATTGATAGTCGTTGAATGTGTCAATCCTGATCAACGGTAGAGATCAAACAACAAGTAACAGGGACTGTGAGATGTGAAAAGATCGTTGGATCTCTTTCCTTCCATAAGAAACTTCATTAGAAGGGGCTGAAGGGCATTTAGCCATTCAACTTCAATAAAAATCTTCACTTTGAAAGTTGAGTTCGATCCAAATTCACTGAAGGTTGAAGTCTCTTCAAACTGAAGAATCAGTTCAAAAAGTGAGACAACCCTTAATTTTGCCTCCTTTATCCGTTTTGACCCAAACGAAGGGCTACAAACTCCAAACAAAGGGCACCTGGACTGTACCTACAAGTACGATACAGCAAAACAAAGTGATTGTAGCAAAAAAAGTATTTGGAGTGCACCAAAAGTGATTTCACCATTCCATTGGGCACATAGTTGGGAGCTGACGACAGAGTGCATTTTGGAAGGCGACGCCGATTTGGCTTTCAATTTGGTGGAAAATGGCTAGCGGTCTGGTAGAGAAAAAAGTGCAGGTCATTATTTTTTACTTCTGACATCATAGCTGGCCTTGACATATTGCTTTTAGCCTACGGCAGAAGTTTCATAGTTTTGCGATAACAAACATGGGAGAATCCATTTTGAGTGCAAGTAGCAAATTGGACGGGATTTCCAACTATGCAGTGTGGAAATTCAAAATGAAAAACATACAAATAGAGAAAGACGTGTGGGATGTCATCACACGTGATGAGAGAAGACTGTCAAATAAAGCGGACATCAAAGTGTTCGACAAGAAGATGAAAAAAGCTTTGACCTTCATTAACTTGTAAGTGAAAGATCACATCATTACTCACATTTGTGATGCTGTTACACCTAGACAGGCATGAGATGTACTAAAGGAGCAGTTCGAGATGTCAAATCCGTCTAGAATCATGTTTCTGAAGTCAAAATTGAATAGTGCCCGCATGGAACAAGGAGGGCACATTCAGACTTATATGACCAGAATCAAGACAATGAGGGATGAACTGCATTCTATTGGTGAGCGCATATGTGATGTGGAGCTGGTGCACAATGCATTGTGCGGCATTGCAGAACCCTATCAGATTTTTGTGAGCGAAATAGCATCAAGAGAAAGATTACCAACCTTTGACAAGCTCATAGGAATCTTGATGCAGGAAGAGCAACGATGAGAAATGGTAAAAGCTAGACGTCAGAATACTGACGATCAAGCAGTTGCAACATGCCAAAAACAAGGCAAGGGCAAGGGCAAGAAGAAGTCTAAACAACAATTTTCCAAGACTCAGGAGGATGAGGGATCTTGCAGCAAGACCAAGAAGAAAGGCAAGTGCTTCCATTGCGGTAAAAAGGGACATTGGAAGAGTGAATGTCGGAAATTCCTGGCGGAACAAGGCAAAGGGAAACCAAAGCAAGCAAGTAACCTTGTCGATGAGGATGAGATTGAAGACTCTAGCATCTTCATATCAGCATTGTCATCTAATCAAGATGATCAAGCATGGTATATTGATTCGGGAGCCACAAGACACATGACAAGTAACAAGGATTGGTTCAGTAGCTTGAAAGTGTTGGATAATGCACCGTCCGTTTCACAAGCAAATGGTGATGTGTGCAAGATCAAGGGGATAGGCACCGTTTCAATCCAAGTACATGATGGCAAAAGCAGGATGATCAGGAAGGCACTTTACATACTAGGTTTGAAGAAAAATCTACTTTCTATTGGAATCATTACTGATCAAAAGTTGAAAGTATAATTTTCCCATGATCGTTGCTTTGTGAAGGATGTGAACCAAAAGTTCAAAGTTATTGCCAAAGGAATAAAGGACCCCATACTAGATTGTACAGACTGAATGCCACAATCAAGGGGCAACATGAACTTGTCTCGTTCATTCCATCGCAAACTGAATTGTGGCATAAGAGGCTTGGTCACTTGAACTTAGGAAGCCTCATTTTGATGAGGAGATTGGAAATGGTGAGAGGATTGCCTACGATAGAAGACCACTTGAAATCGATGTGCAAATCATGTGTATATGGGAAGCAGCATCGAGAGAAGTTCAATGAAGGTGGTGTTGCAAGGGCAAAGAACATCCTAGATTTGATTTACACAGATTTAGGCGGGCCTATGAGGACCATGTCCTTAGGTAAAGCCTTCTATTTCATGACCTTTATTGATGATATGTCACGTAAAACGTGGATTTACTTCTTGAAGAAGAAATCGGATGCATTTGACAATTTCAAGAGCTTCAAAGCATTGGTCGAAAATCAGACAGGTAGGAAGATCAAAGTTCTAAGATCAGATGGTGGAGGTGAGTACAAGTCTAACGACTTCAATGATCTTTGTGATCAAATAGGGGGATTGAATTCAAACAATCCAAATGTACTAAACACAATATTGATCAATTTTGATGAGTTATTTTTAAAGCTTGTAAGCTTGGCATTAATTGAATTATGAGCAACCATAGGGAGCATGAAATTGAAGCTATTTGAATGTACTAAATGCAAGATTCCTCTAAGTTGATCAATCTATTAATAGTGCAATCTTGATCTAATCATCAAGCTCTGATGAAGAATGGAACATGCAGATTGGTGGAGTTACCAAAGGACAAGAAAGCTATTGGATGCAAATGGATCTTCAAGGTGAAGACAAACCAAGGGTGGCAAAAGGATATGCTCAAGAACATGGTACTAACTATGATGAAACCTTTGCACCTATGGCAAAGATGGTGAGCCTTCGAGTCATCATTTCTCTTGCTACTCTTTATGGATGGGATCTATGACAGTTGGACATTACAAATTGTGAAGATTATTAAAATATTATCTTCCTATCTCGAGTTTGGGGACATGTCCATGGTTATTTCCACTAAATTTCATGTTGTGCATAAAAGGTATGTGAATTGAGCACATAACCTTCTAGTATAGGTTGGATTTGAGTTAGATAGATACAATTTTGATGACATGCAGAAGTTTAGATAGCATGCAATGTCATAATGTATGCATGCAAGCCACATGCAATCAGTGCATGCAACATGCAAAGTGGTTTCTGTGATCTACACATGTCTAGGCAGTTTTATGAGTTGACATGCAATACATGCAACATCCATGCATGCAATTACACATGTGGATCTCTGGTAGGTGAATTAGTTCAATTAAGTGGACTTTCCATGCAACTCCACTATAGGAATTCGAGTCTCTCTCATGTAGGGAAAGCTTGGCATGTTTTGCCATATTGTGAATAATGAGATTTTGGTGTTTTGGACTCATTCTCTCTCTACCCGAGTTTTCCATCATTGATTTTTTCTCTCTACCTGAGAGCAAGTTGTTTTCCCCATACTAAGCACTTAGAATTCTTTTAGAATTTTTTTTGACATTCAATTCTCATAGTGAGGAGTTAGATTTTTTCATTTGATGTATGCCATTGTGCTCTTGTCATAGATTTTTCAAGTATACTATTCTCTGATCAATTTTGTGCAATCACAACACTTCAGTAAGATCCTGTAGGATGTGTGGTGAAGTTCACATGTGCTAAAAACTTCACATGGTATCAGAGCTTCATGCTTTGAAGAGGTGAGGGTGTATACATCAGAACAACAATGCTTTTGCTTGCAGGAACTCGTATTTGGGAGAGGAATCCAAACTTGTTGAGAGACAAGCTATTTGTGAATCATAAGTGGGTCAAAACGAGTCTGATTTGCTCTAGCAGAGCCCTGTACGGATAGAGAGCTCACACATGTGAAATCAGCCCTCATTAAATGAGTGCTACTTTTCCAAATTTGATCCAAATTTGATGTTCTGTAGTTTGTTGGATAGGTATTGAAGAGTAGAATGTGTTGCTCATGTTTCTAAATCAATTTGATTTATTTTAGAAGAGTTTTAGGCAATTAGAGAGTTTGAGAGAGTACTCAACTTGTGGGATATGCCAAAGTGACACACATAAGTTCTTTTCACCATTTTCATCAATTTTCACTATCAATCAAGTAGAATTGGATAGAAGTGAGTGTTCTAAGGTCTTAGACTTTTCATTTCACACAAATTACTGTGTTTGAGTTGAAAGTAAGTTCCTAGAGAGTTTATCAGTACTTTGAAACTCGTGGAGAGATAGACTTCTTACTTGCATGTGGTTCTTTTTTGTGACTGAAGCAAGATCCAAATTCAAGATAGATTGATTTTCTATGTTGAGAATTCACACCTGTTGCTAGATTTCATAGGTTGGATCAACATCTGCGTTAGATCCTAGACATCCTTTCAACTCCATTTTTTATCATTACTAGAATTTCTCATAGAGAAGATGTCTTCATTTGGTTCACATTTCTTGGAGCACAGTGAGAGATTAACATCTTCCAATTATGCAATGTGGAAGATCAGAATCGCGTCATTACTGATTCTACAAGATGTAATGGATATTGTGAGTGGAGCTGAAGAAGAACCTGCTGCACCTAATGAAGCTGTAGCATTTCACAAAAGAACCAGAATTGCCCTTCATTTCATTAAAATGAATGTAATCAATGAAGTGTTAAGAGAGATCAGTATATGCACCACTGTTAAGGAATCTTGGAATACTCTAAAAATGATCTATGAAATCAAGAATACTTCTAGATTTACTACACTTAGAAACCAAATATCTCTAAGCTATCAGAGAGTAGATGAGAGTGCTTTATTATATGTCATGAGAGTTAGGGTCTTCATCAAGAATTAGCTGGTATTGGAGATGCTCTTAAGAACACTGAACTAGTTCAAGTAGTCCTAAATGAACTTAGAGATGAGTATGACAATATTGTGCAGACTTATGCTATCAGGGAGGACCTTCCATCCTTGGAGACATTGCAAGGTGTTCTCATTGCTGAAAAAAATAGGCAAGAGAACAAGAAGTTGAGGATCAACAGACTTTCATTGAAAGATGGTGGAGATGACAAAGCACTCTTCATCAGTGACCTATGGCAAGAAAGGACACTATGCATCAAACTGTTTCAAGAAGAAGAACCAATCTAAGCAAGCTAACCTTACTAATGAGGATGAGTGTGAGGGTGTTGAGAGTGAAAGAGAGGATTCATTAATGATTTCTATTTTTTCATCTTTTCCTTTTAAGAATGAAGAAGTCTGGTGGATAGATAGTGGGGCTAGTTTCCATATGTCTAGCTCTAGGAACTTTTCACTAATCTCATGCCATATCTAGGTGCAAAAAGGTCAATCTATACTGCTAATGATGTAGAGTGTAGGATTGAAGGAATTGGTAGTATTCCATTCCATGCATCATCATCAAAATCTTTTTGCTTACATGATGTATTGTATGTACCTAGATTGACTAAGAATCTCATTAGTGTAGGACAGTTTTTTGATAGTGGATTGGATGTCAAGTTTCAAGTTGACAAGTGTATAATCTCAAGAGAAAATGAAGTTATTGCTAGAGGATCTAGAATTGGTAAGCTGCTGTACAAACTAGATTCTAGGGAGAGTGCTAACATTTTAGATATTGCTTATGAGACCAAATTCATCAAGAGAATCTACGGAACAAGAGATTGGGTTTGTGAAGCTTGTGTGTTGGCAAAATCACACAGGAGGCCTTTTCCTAGATCAAGCAGCAAAACAAAGCAACCATTTGAACTAGTGCACTCTGATGTTCATTTCTCATCAACTAAGAGCAAAGGAGGAGCAAATTGCTTTGTTTCCTTTGTAGATGATTATACAAGATATTCTTGGATCTATATGTTGTCTTCAAAAGCCATGGTCTATGATGTTTTTCTTACTTTCAAAGCTTATGTAGAAAAGCAATTTTCTTACAACTTAAAAGCTTTGAGAAGTGATAGTGGAGGAGAATACACTTCCAATAAGTTTAAAGACTTTTGTGAGAGAGAAGGCATTCAAAGAGAGTTTTCTTGTTCATATACTCCTCAGCAAAATGGAGTTGCTAAGAGAAAAAATAGAACTTTGTGTGAATGTGCAAAAACCATTAGGCTAGAAGCTTCTCTGAAGAATTTTTGGGAGAGGCAGTTGCATGTGCAAACTATCTTTGTAATAGGCTTCCAAATCTTAAAATTGGAGGAAAAACACCATTTGAGATGTTGTATAAGAAAAATCCTAAGGTAGATCATCTTAGAATTTTTGGCTGTGTATGCTTTGTGCATGTGCCTCTAGAAACTAGGAAGAAGGAAGATCCTAGTGCAGTTACAGGAATTTTTGTAGGATATGCATCCACTAGAAAAGCATACAAAGTATATCTTCCCTCTACTAACAAGAATGTTGTTAGTAGAGATGTGATCTTCCATGAAGATCAGAAATTTAACTTGGATGGTGCACAGATCAAGGAGTCTCATGCAAGATCAATCATCAATCTTGATGTTGTTCAAGAGGTGGTGAGGCCGAGGCTTGAGGAGGAGCAAATTCAAGCTACCACACCAAGAAGGTCTGCACGAGCAAGATCTGAGCCAAGAAAGCTCACATATGATGAAGAAGGAAGGCAAGTGGAAGATGAAACTTCCTATCACACTCTTTTCATATCAAATGAAGAGCCTAAAGATGTCCAAGAAGCTCTTCAATCCAAGATATGGATTGAAGCAATGAACCCAAGAGTTTGAAGCCTTGATGTCAAACAACACATGGGAGCTTGTGGAGCCACCAAACAACATGCATGTGATTGGATGTAAGTGGGTTTTCAGAATCAAGTATAATCGTGATGGATCTATCAGTAAGTATAAAGCAAGAATTTGTGCCAAAGGCTACTCACAAATCAAAGGTCTTGACTATGAAGACACCTTTGCACCAGTTGCAAAGATGGTAACAGTCCGAATACTTATATCTCTTGCATGTTTTAACAATTAGAGTATGTTCCAGCTTGATGTTTCTAATGCATTTCTCAATGGTTACCTTGAGGAGGAGATTTACACAGAGCAACCTCCAGGTTTTGTGAAAGAAGGTGATGAATCAAAAGTTTGTCTTTTGTTCAAAAGTCTCTATGGACTGAAACAAGCACCAAGGTCTTGGTATGCAAGGCTCAATTCCTATCTCATATCACTTGGATTTTGTCTAAGTGAATATGACCCTTCTCTATATTATAAGTTTGTAGATAACTTTGTAATTATACTTCTCATCTATGTAGATGATATCATTCTTTGTGGAAATAATGAGAAGCTAGTTGAAGAAACTAAGCATGCACTTGGTACTGAGTTTACAATACAGGAATTAGGAGTTCTTCACTATATGCTAGGCCTTGAAATAGATTTCTGGAAAGGTCATGCATTTATAAGCTAAAGTAGATATGCACTTTTCATGCTCAAGAAATTTCAGATGAAAAATTGTAGATACACCTATGGAGCACACTGTAAAAGTTCCTATGAAAGATGATGAAAAATCCTTTGAGGACATCACTCTTTATAGGAGTCTTATTGGCTCACTTATTTGGTTAACAATGACTAGGCCTGATCTAAGCTTTTGTGTTCATAAGCTAAGTCAACACATGCAGGATCCAAAGTTATATCACTGGAAGTTGGCTAAAAGAATCTTGAGATATATATCTTCTACCTTAGATTTTGGACTATTATAAGGGAGAATATCTGACTTTGATTGCATTTTCAGATTTAGATTTTGTAGGAGACAGGTTGGATAGAAAATCCACAAGTGCTTACACTATATTTCTTGGAGGGAACTGGATTTCTTGGCTATCAAAGAAACAGACAACTATTTCCTTATCATCCTGTGAAGCCAAGTATAAATCTGTTACAACCACAACAAAGGAGGTTTTATGGATCAAAAGGCTACTTTTGGAGCTAAAGTGTTATGTAGATGAAAATCTTCCAATGATCAAGAATGACATTTCTGTTCAAGCTCTTGCAAATAACCCAGTTTTCCATGCAAGGAGCAAACACATTGAAGTAGCTCATCATTTTGTAAGAGAAAAAGTCATTGGGAAAGAGATCTCACTGGAGCATGTTGATTCTACAAATTGTGTTGCAGATCTTCTCACCAAGCCACTACTCAAGAATGTCTTTATCAAGATGAGGTCTAACCTTGGCCTAATTTCAAAGTCTATGTTGATAGGAACATGAGTGTGAAGATTGTTAAAATATTATCTTCCTATCTCGAGTTTGGGGCCATGTCCGTGGTTATTTCCACTAAATTTCATGTTGTACATAAAAGGTATGTGAATTGAGCACATAGCCTTCTAGTATAGGTCGGATTTGAGTTAGATAGATTCAATTTTGATGACGTGCAGAAGTTTAGATAGCATGCAATGTCATACTGTATGCATGCAAGCCACATGCAATCAGTGCATGCAACATGCAAAGTGGTTTATGTGATCTACACATGTCTAGGCAGTTTTATGAGTTGACATGTAGTACATGCAACATCCATGCATGCAGTTACACATGTGGATCACTGGTAGGTGAATTAGTTCAGTTAAGTGGACTTTTCATGCAACTCCACTGTAAGAATTCGAGTCTCTCTCATGTAGGGAAAGCTTGGCATGTTTTGCCATATTGTGAATAATGAGATTTGGTGTTTTGGACTCATTCTCTCTCCACCCGAGTTTTCCATCATTGATTTTCTCTCTCTACCCGAGAGCGGGCTGTTTTTCCCATACTGAGCACTTAGAATTTTTTCTGACATTCAATTCTCATAGTGAAAAGTTAGATTTTTTCATTTGATGTATGCCATTGTGCTCTTGTCATAGATTTTTCAAGTATACTGTTCTCTGATCAATCTTGTGCAATCACAACACCTCAGTAAGATCCTGTAGGGTGTGTGGTGAAGTTTACACATGCTAAAAACTTCACACAAATTCATTTTTGAATGGTGATCTTGAGGAGGAAGTGTACATGGAGCAACTTGAGAGCTACATTTTCATTGTAAAACTTACCACTTTAATTGATGTGGTGTTGTTTTTTAGAATTCCCTTGGGCTTGAGATTTTTAATTGTGAAAAGTCCTTAGGGTTGGAATTTTTTTTTCATGGCAAAACTCTATTTGAATGGATGTTTCTCTATCAATTGTGCGAAACTCTATTTGAATGGATGTTTCTTCTTGGCTTGTTCAGTACGAGCTAGGGTAAACGTTAGTCACTGGTTCCATAAAGTTCATTGACTTTTAGGGTGTAATGTCCGTTTATGTTGTATGATTTGCATACCTCCATCATGATTCATAAAATTCTAAGAATAAGGAATGTTATGCTTCTAAATATAGTGTTTTTTGGTTTATATCAACGGAGTGGATGAGATATTCCACCCATGACCCTCATATTTGAAATGCAAGAGGCCATACCACTTGCCCTAGTACCCACTAATGATGTTATGTATAGTAGAACACCCCCGCCCCCATGACAATAGTATGGGCCGCCTTCAGGCCTGAGTTATTTATGGCGTGAGACGTATGGAGGACCACAACTTTTCACAACATGAAAAACATTTTATTTTATTAGCTTTGCCGCGAAAGCAATAACTATTATGATGATTTGCTAGAAATTGAGGTGTCACTCGTATGTGAATTTGAGCATTTTAATAATTTTTTTGTCTTTTTAGCTTTTAAAATGCAAACTTTGTTTTTTAGTTTATTAATGGTTTGAATGCTGAATCTAGATCAGGCTTGGCATTTGCAAGCTGCAATGCACGTAAAAGGCTTGTTTGCCTTTCCAAGAAAGGTAGAAATCTTAAAAGCATGTCAATTGCATGGAAAGCTTAAAAATTGCCCAAAGGTAATTTTAGAAAGTCAAATGTCATGCTAGTTTAACGTTTTGAAAGTTTTATTGTAAAATATAACAAAATCATATGTATTAGTGGTTGGAAGGTACACACATTTTTTTTATTTAAAAAGTACCCTTAAAATATACATGTTCTCTGAAAGGTAAAAGGGAAAAAAGCCCATGAGGTTGAAAGTTAAGGGGACTGTCAAATTCCAAGGAAACAAACCCTGGTTTATTTATTCATAGAAAAAACTAGTGCCTTGATCCAGATGTGTATGGGAAAGATTCTCTTGATATGTTAATCACCTTGGCATGAGATTGTGTAATATTTTGCCGCAAATTTCGTGAAGCCGATGGACTTTATGGGCCACATTTCTTGGCTAGATGAGAGATTATGTATTTTAACGCCCAAGCAAAAAGATACTGCATAATTTTCAAGGTTGGCTTAAAATAGTGCTCGAAAACCTCTTTTGAGTTATCTTCCAAAAACTTACATTTTAAAAAACTTTTCAATTTTTTAAATACTTTTACTTATAAAAAGGTATATATGATTGTATAAAAAATCGATAAAAAAATATATATGCTTGTATAAAAAACTGAAAAACTTTTGATAATGCCTATTTTTGAAAAAACTGCCAATTCCATTCCTATAGTTGGATGGCTCTTGGAGAGCATTGGCTTAAAATGTTTCACTAGCACTGCTGCATAGCCTGCAGGCTGCCACTGAGAGCGTGCATAATGCACAATGCAATGATCGGTCTGGCCGCACAGTGGTCCGTGACGACGAATTCAGTGGGGCCTGTCTGGAGCGTCCAGACTGGAGGCGGGGTTGCAGGGGCCGCTGGGATGCGGCTGTATGCTGTGGCAGCAGCTGATTGGGAAATGGGTCGGGGGCCGTGGGCAACAAGTGGCTGCCGCCCGTACGCAACTCCTTTGCCTCCGATACCGCGAACGTGGGCCAGGCCCCAATTTGTCCTCCGCCCTCGCTTCTTGTCTGCTTGTGACAGCGCAATCATGAACACACGGAAAGAGCTGTCTGTCATCTGCGGCGGGGGCCCTCCCTCCATCCACCCTGCCACTGGCGTAGCCGCTGGACACAGACTGCCCCAACCCGAAGGACTGCCGCCCACCCCCGTACACTTTCGCTTTTTCCTTCCTTTTCATTCACTTTATACATTTTTTTCCCCCTTTCCCATGTTAGTACTACTTACCCACTGCCCACTGCCGCTCACGAACATCATGTCTTTAGACTGTTACGTTCTACTTGTGTGCGTGTGTCACTGTGTGTGTGTGTGTGTGTGACTCTCGCTCTCACTCTGAGAGTCTGAGACCGTCTGAGTTGAGTGAGAAAGAAAGAGTAAAAGGAAGAGGCAAGTAGTTACAACGTTTTAAAGGAGAGAAAACTTGAAAGTATAACAACCCAGCTCTCATTGAGAATAAACAACCAAAAAAGGGAGAGGTAAAGAATCTTAGAATTGCATCCAGTCAGTTGCTTAAGCTTTGATGATTCAGATGCTAGAACGGAGAACCGACACCACTGGTCTTAAATTCAACGCGTTGATTGTTAGCATTGGGATTAGGAATACGAAAAAGTAAGGAAATGGGCTAGAATTGGAAGAAGAGCGCAGAGTACACTTAGTTGGGTTTAAGCGCTGTAACTTCTGAGAAAAAACCTTCACGTAGAATATCTCTTATATCCATCCTGCTCTTTAATTTTTTTTTTTGGCTTTTGTTGCCTTCAAAAGCTTACACTTGTTGCCCAAAATATTTCAAATGCTATATTTTTCGATAAATTTTGGGGGTCGAGGGCTTTCCTTGCAGGGAGGGCCCTTGCCCAGGGGCGGGAGCCCGAGGCCAGGCCCCGACCTGCTAATAAAGCCCGAGGTCTCGGGCCTTCCACGACGTAATGCCAATGTGTGAAGGTAAGGTTTTTTTGTTTTTTTTTTCCGGGCCGTACGGTACTGTACGACATCACATGGGGACATGTATTATTATTATTTTTTAATATTACAATTCTTTTTACGTTTTTTGTCATTCCGGTGGAATGTGCATGTGGACAGCCAATGAGGGGCTGCCACATAGCACATGCACATTCCACCGGAATGCTCATGTGCTATGTGTCAACATTTGATTATGGAATAATGATCATCTAAAATTTTGGTTCTAAAATCCACATGAACATTGTGTTCGGGGAGGTGACTCCAAAATACAAAAAAAACCTGAGCAGTTGGCATTACGTGCTCTTAAACAAGCTTTCGTTGGAGCAAGCTGAGAGACGAAATTGTTCTCATAATGTCCTAGGCAATATGCTCAGCAGGGCATTATGGCATTATGCCCATGGAAAAAAAGAACAAAAATTCTCTCATTGTTTATACCACGTGAAGCCCTTGCTCTAGCATGGGGCTTCACACCCCTTTACGGCTAAAATTCCTCTAAATATCTTTGTTAAACACAAGATTTGAAACAAAACAAAGCAAACCGTCATGTTTCTGGAAGTCAACATCCTTCAAATTTTTGGGAGCTAGGTTTCAAAGAGAGATGTGGGCTACATTCTTAGACTTTGTTAGTTTTCCCAAACACGGGTTTGAAATTATGATTAGACTAGGAATAGGAAGAAAAAGAAAGTATGAAAATTAGCTAGAAATGTGATCACGTACATCAACTACATGGGCAAGAGGGAAACCCTTTACCTCATTCAATGCCCCAAAATGCTTGCAATGTTGCTATTCTTATTTCCCTTACCCCAAATATAGTTGGATAAAAGCAACATATGGGAGCCCTAAGATAAAATGGCTTGCCTACAATGTGGTTTGTACATTGTGCATGATTTACATAATGATAAAGGAAGAGTTGAAATCCTGTTAGGATCTAGTGCAGTATGCAAATCACATAACACAATCACCATAGCCACTCCTCACAAGCTCTCAAAGATGGCACAACAAAAGTTATTAGATTACAAAGAAACATTGTACATATAGAGTATTCACAAACTGCATGAAAAGGCAGGTGTCCTAAAATTGGCCTACCACCTGTCAAACTAAGGTCGGGCCCAATATGGCCAAATTCGACCGACAAACTTGGGACATGCCCCCAAGTATAGCAAGTACTGTAAATAACTATGTAAAGGCTAATTCTTCCTATGTGTGGCTACTCGACTAACCCAAGTAGCCGGCTACGGGATCAGTGCCCGATCACAACCATATATAGTAAACCAAATAAACCGTATAGTAATTACATCATCACATTTAGAGCTTATACTAATGGATCAGATCAAAATTGATTTCTAACTGGAAGGTCAAGCTTTTCTCCACAAGATCATCATTTCGACAAAGAAGTGCGAGAAGGGTAGGCAAGAATAGACAAAAACATACATCAATAAGGACTATGACCATGAAAGTTGAAACATTTGTTATGACAAAATTTTGGAGTTTAGGGAAGTCCAAATATCCTGCATGTTACTCGAGACTTTGAAGTTTAGAGAACTCCGAATATCGCATGTTACTCAAGGCAAATTTTGGCCTTGCAACCTGAAGTTCCAAATTCACAATTATGAATTGTTGCAGGAGGGGACATGTCTTCAACCCTTACACTTAAGGTTTAACAATGCATGTTAAGCTAGACATGTCGTTACTAGTTGTTCTCATGCAGCACTTGGCGCTACACTCACACTGTGCATTTAGATGGACACATAACATTATATGGTTTAGAATTCCATGGTCACAGACTACAATGGTGAGATTGATATTGAATTGGAGCTCTTGAAAGCTTGTACACATAATTAGATAGTTGGTGTCCTTGAGTCCTTGTCTTTTTTTGGTAATTTTATGCCTACAAGGCACATGTACAATTGATTTCTCTTTTGTTGGACTTTATTTTTAAAGGTCTCTCTTTGGTTAACATTTTAGATTGTTTTAGGGTATGATGTGAAAGTCCTTATTCCACTCTTGGCTTCAAGTTTTTGATAAGTGGAGGAATGTTTAAACTTTTTTCCAAAATCTATTGTTCGGAGACTTTATTCTCATAAGTTGTTCAAGTGTGATCTTTGTGCAAAATAAATGTTGGCAATTGTTAATAAAATTCTCATTAATATGAAAAAAGAAGAGGTGCATTACTACATTTCTACGTATTTTATGCACAAGTGTACAATGCTAGGCCAAACCTAATACGAGTCAAGTATTGAGTATATCAATGAAGTAGCAAGCGAGATTCGAGCTTGCATTAATGTGGCCAATTTTCTCTCTTACTCAGCGTGTCTTACTATCCTTGATATTTTCTCGTTTTTAAAAAAAATTTCTAACCATACATATGTATAATCCTATTATCATCTACTAATTTAATATCTTTTTAGAACCTTGTGTTGGAACTGACAATTCTTGCTAAAGGAGTCGCTACCACCAATATATATATTTTTCTAAACATTTAGCGACTACCACAAAGTAGGAGGATTTTTTATTTAATCCAATATCCTGAACATGCACTTCTTGGTTTCATAGAAGATGGAAGTATTCGAAAGCAACGAGTATTCTAAATATGTGGGAACCACCCAATCACATTGATGAGGACTTAGTTTCTCTTCGATCAAGAGTTCGAATTCGATCAACTATGGATATGAGGACCTAGAAAAAAGTTGTACTTTTATCATTGACATGTTTTGATTATGTATAGCTTATATAGTACAATGAGTTGATTGCTTTTCCAATAACCTTGCCGTTTGTTTTTGTACTTATTGAGTCTTTATTCACTAATAGTGATATTGCTATTTGTTATGTACTAATAGGCCAAGCATGCTCCAAAATGTCAAATGCCTAGTAACAGGGGTTTGATTTTGTGTCAATATGGACATAGTTATAAGCACTCTTATGCAACTAGACCAAGTAGCTTGGACTAGGCAAGTACACTTTTTGAACTTGAATGGAACACATTATTTGAATATGTACAAAACATATGCTTTGCATGATATAGTAAGGCCTAATCAAGGAGCACATGACTCCAAACCTCCATGCCATTACATTGTGTGGTTATTGGCTTTGAAGATTGAGCCTATTTGTTTAGATGGACAAATCTCCAAACTCCATCAAACTCCAAGGACATAAAGAAACGAACTAAATTGGGGAAGGGTGGCCCTCTGAGGCCATTTTGTTGGGGAATTGAATTTGATCACCTTTAAATTGAAGGAATTGATGGTGGAACGATCGAGGTGGAACGATCGAGGAAGCGGAGGCGGACCTTCCCTGATGTGAAAACAGCTTCTACCCTTTCATTGTTATGATTTTCTTTTACATGCATGTAAAAGAAAAAGGAAAGAGACATGTGGGTGTCGTTGAGGGAGGTGAGGCTGCACCATCCTTTTGTAAATAAGATAAAAGTGGTGTTTTTTGCGGAGGTTAAGAAAAATAAATAAATCGAGGAAAAACAAGAAAGTTTTTGTCTTGGAATTGAAGAAACTTAAAAAATCGAACTAAATTGAGAAAAAACAAGCACTTAATTCCATCCCAAAAAGCCGGCAAAATCTCTTCTCAAACTCAAGGGGTATTCTCCCATGGGAGGTATTCTAAAATAAGAAGCTATAGCACCATAGCACTTTTATAAAGAATCAAGATGCAGCCTCAAATATCCAACGGCTAGGGACTAGTTTGCGCTAGTGCCATTAAGCTCTGATCTTTCCAAGATTTTATTCTCATTTGCTCATTATTTCTTTAGCTCCCAAGCCCTAATTTTGTTTTAGGTTTTTACCCTGATTGTGCTCGTTTTAGAAATGCTACGTACACGCCTGGCCACGTGCTGTTTTATAATTGGCCCGACCAAAACCTGGCGGTCAGCTGATTTTAGGGTTCTGACAATAATCCTTATAAGCCACGAATCCTCGTGTTTTTTCCATTATATTACAAGAGTACGTTCTCTGTCTCTCTCTCTTTCTCTCTCTCGCGATCCTGGGCTAAGATTAGAGCTTTATAGAGGAAAAACTCGGGAGATCTATGATCGGCGATGGCTGATGCGTCTGCGCAGAAGATGCCCTAGTCGTTGATGATGGATTGCTGACCTGATGGAAAGTATAGATGATCTTTGATCTACTGATTTGCATGAAGAAATGGCTGCCATCGGGGAATCAGCAAATGAGTTGCGAGATCTGTCTCAGCAAAGAAATGGGTTCAATGAAAACATTGTTGCGATAGCTGGATGGTGTTATTAGCTTGTCTCAGGCCATCAGCTATCGAGAGACAGAGAATTGACTATTTTGAACCGGATTTATAAAGAATTCATCTGAAAGTGTACTCCACTGGCAGATCTAAGACGAGAAATTTATATAACTAAGCATAAAAGCGTAACGAGATGCAATAGGCACGCAATATAGAACCGGAAGCCAGAAAGAAGTAGAGGGGAATAAGCGAGTGAAAATCAGCTTGACATTTAGAATTTGAAAGAAATGACAGTTTTACAAGAATTGGGTTGCTGTTTAATGAGGATCCGGAGGATCCCATTTTAGATTCAGCTAGATATTGCTGCTATGAAAGTTTGTCAGCTGTTGGCGTTGTGGTAATCCCACCAAGGTGATACAACAATATCCATTACATAAACGTTATCACTCACGAAGCTTTGAAAATTTGGATTCATGAAGATGCAAGTCCATCACACTCGAATTACCTTTTGCAAGAGGTTAATGTGATTGAGTGGGCATATGAAGATGTATAAAGAGGAGTGTGATGTTTCAACTATAAGCGGGCTTGCTGCTGTTTTGACACACTCTCGTTTAAGTTTGGAAGGTGTTTCGGCACTCTTCCGATGATCCAGAAACAGAGAGATCTGCTCTAGCTTTTATGAAAACAATAAACTAAAGCGTTAGGACGTGGTTGACATGGCTGCAGGACAAGAAGAAATCATGGCAGGCAATGCAAAGCGTACGTCGTCTGATTTACTGGAAGCCTCAGATGATACTGGCGATGGAGAATTAATCGCGGATGATGCCTTTCATCATGCAGAGAAAAAGCGAAGATTGACAGCTGAACAAGTCCGTTCTTTGGAGAGAAGCTTTGATGTGGACAATCATCTGGAGCCCGAAAGAAAGCTGCAGCTTGCCAGGGATCTGGGGCTGCAACCACGCCAGGTTGCGATTTGGTTTCAGAACAGGCGAGCTCGCTGGAAGACAAAACAGCTCGAGCGAGATTACAACATTCTCAAAGGTGCATATGACACTTTAATGGAAGAGAAGGAGAAGCTATATGTAGAGGTTAGCAATTGATCTCGTAATTCTTCTTCCTCTCGCCCTCAAGCTTTTCCTACATCTTGCACTTTAAACTAGCGAATAAAATTACAAGCTATTTCTTTCTCTTGCATCCAAATTGCAATCTGTGGTGAGCTGTACTATTGCAAACGCCATAGTAACTCATTTGCAGATGGTACTGTATATATGGCTTTGCCGCTGCAGATTTCATCTTTGAAAGCCAAGCTCAAGACTAAGTGCGACAGCAATGAGACAGACACGAAAGACGTACTAGCTCCTTCTCCAGATTGGAATCTTTCACATCCTCGATCTCTTAGCTCAATCTTGCAGCACGTTTCTGATTTGGACAAAAAGCCGGCGGCCTCAAGCCCACAATCTTCACTAGAACTCAGTAAAGAATCTCCAATTGCTGACGGTTCCCAAATGAATGACCCAGATGCAGGCCAGCACCCATTTTCAAGCGAGAGTTCAGTAGATCAGAAAATCATTTCCTTACTACAGGCCAAGAAATCGGATCAGACAACATGTTGTACGCATCCATTACAAACTGAGGATTCATACAGCGTCTGCAAGCCACTGAACTATCAACAGATCTCCCTCTTGCTGGAAGATTGTCTATTTCAGGAAGATTGCTACAGCAATAGCTGCTTTGGCGTTGATGAGTTTGGAATCTGGCCATGGTGTTGGGAATGATTAGCTTAACTACCGAAGATTTGCACTAGACCAGATGCTCTCACACTAAAGTTTATGCAGTGATCTAGTCCACCGAATTCTTCTAAGCACTGGGTACCTTGCATTTCTATCATAATGTCAGAACTACTTATTGTCAAGCACTATCTTGGCTAGCTTGCTCTCACAGTTCTCCAGCTTTACAAAAATCGACTTCCCTAGAGGTTGTATATTGAAGCCGGATATAAGTTTTTGGAAAAATTGAGCGGCTTCCATTGTTTATTTGTTGAGTGCTTGGCATCTCAAAACCAGAATCCAGATATGTGTGCTTTTATTCGCTTCCAATTCTCAAATTAAGCAACTGTAGCTAATTGTGCTAATGCTCATATCTGTGATTATGTACACTACAGCTGAATTCTGCTATACTGAAAAAGTGCACGACAAAGAAGGTTTTCTCAAAACGTATAACTGTTTATATAAAACTTGCTCTTCAACGATCTTGTTTTGTTAAGGTAGTGGGCACCAACAGCAATATAGTGTCTTTTGTTTGTCGGTGGATCTTCTAAAAACCTCACGTACTGGCATTGCAATGCAAAAGTATCTTGCTCGTGGTAGAAACAAATGTGAGCTTTCACTGAAAACCCAAAAGTCAAGAGACTTTCATCTTCGAATTTGATGTTGAATTAGTGCTCCAGCATCCTCTCCAATAAGTGTTCCTAACCAATTTTGGCATGTCTTACAAGTGCTCAGTATCTTCATATTTCCTTATATCATGTACTATTACCCAGAAACGCTTACAAAATCTATCTGTTAATGAGCTCTCAAATGTCACGTCCAATCACAAATTTAACTCAATAGCCCACATAGCCATCATGTGGTAGTCCATCATAGGAGCTTTAGAATTTCCAGCTTTGTGCATGACAAAAATATTGGTGGAGCCTTCTTCGGTACTATGGCATGTTTTGTTAGGATACAGTTTATTTCTTTATTTACTCTTCAAAGCTCGTGGGATATTTCATGTCACGTTTTTTTAATGATATCAACATTCACCACTTTAATTGTTATTGAGAGTGAAAAGAACACATCAAAGAGCACCTCATGAAACCATTATCATGGTATTCAACTCATTATTGAACTAGACCCAAGGGAGTTAGCTCAATTGGTTAACGCTTGACATCCAAAGTTTCTTTGGTCTCAAGTTCGAGCCTTCCATTGGAAACCAAGAAGCATTATTGAACTAGAGTCCAACGGGGTTGGCTCAGTTGGTTAGCTTGACATCCAAAGTTTCTTTGGTCTCAGGTTCGAGCCTCCCCTTGGAAACCAAGAAGCATTATTGAACTAGAACCCAAGGGGGTTGGTTGAGTTGGTTATCTTGGCATCCAAAGTTTCATTGGTCCCAAGTTCGAGCCTCCCTTGGAAACCAAGAAGCATTATCGAACTAGCGTTTTAATATATAAAACCAAAATCTTCTATATTGTGCCTCAACATTGGAATTTTAGAAATGATCTTACAATGAGTATTCAACATTGTCAATGATCTGTAGTCCTTTGTAGATACAATGTCATCTTGATTCAAAACAAGCAGAATAAAATGATCTTAAGGCATATGAAACCATCACTAGCTTTAATTGAAGTTTCCGACAATCTTAAGTTGCATCACATGCCCCAGGAGAAAAAGTCTTATAAACTCCACTACCAACCTATCAGCACTTGCAAAATTATGCATTAGATAAACTCTTGACTCAAAAGGGCCCTATAAGGCATGCCATGTAAGAAATACTAAATGATGGCCAAGCTTATGTTCACAATGATGAGAATTTGTGGCTGGTTAGCCATCTTGGCTATGGGCAAATTTACAAACCAATAACAAATTTTTTAAACATGTTCAATGGGAAACTATAGTCTTTGCTCAAATTAAAGGAATTTGTTTTCGTTACATTGAGGTCCATTTGAAGGATTTCTATTGGTCCATGTGGATGAATAAACTAGAGAACAAACTAAAATTATTTCTTGTAGGAGTTTTTCCAGACTCAACTTTTTGCAATAACAACATATTATCAATGCCACAAATAAAATTGAAAACAGAAGAAGCATATATATGTTTTTCCTCAAAAAAGCTTTTGTACAAATTGTCATGCATGGACAATATTTGAGATTTGTAATGTTTACAATTAACATTACTCTTACCTTGGTTCATCTTCCAAATATTCAAATAGAATTCTACACAAATTTTCATTCTTAACTCAAAGCACCTTACTCACGTGTCTCAAACCATTAGCAGTTATGACTACTTCTTGATAGCATCTTCCAAATTCAACAAGTCTCTTATTTCCAAGAAAACCTAAGAAAATAGAGCTTTTGTACAAATCAGGAATGCACTGTTGTTAAGTTGTGACAGATTGACGTACAATAACAATGACCACTACAATAGTTCGAGCAATTTTTGGTGAATATACCGAGGCTTTTAGTTGTCAAAAAAAAAAAGTTAAAAAATCGAAAGCATTTTTAATTCTATTGCAAATGAATAGCCAATATAGAAAATGGTCATCGACATTAATAGCCTTCGGTATAAACAACAATCCATGATAGTAAAAACATTGAAATTGATATGGGTAATTTTATCGTACCAAGAAATGCAACAATAATAGTAGATAGAGAAATCATAATCATAACATAATCATCACCATATCATTACATAAGATCATCACGATCAATTGGAATTCTGAATTCTCAGTATGTAAAACAACATAACATAAGATTATTGTAGAGTCATATGGAATTATGAATCAACAATACATATCAGATCGTAACATAAGATTAGCAAGTCAACTTATGAATCATCATACAACATAAGAGAATGTGGTGTTTTACCATGGAACCCTAAAACTTCACCAAAAAATTGGCATTTTGCCTTGGCGTGGCTCTATCATACATATTAAATCCATGCCAAAAAAGTTTAATTGGGGACTCCAGCAATCTAAATGGGGTAACATTGATAGCTAGCAACCCTTTTTTATTTTTATTTATTTATTTTTGCATGACATTTCCACAAGAATTTTCTTGAAATTCAAATTTCAAAAAGTGTGGAAAGGTCAATTGCATAATAGAGTCACACATTGTAGTGCCATGCAAAGTTGTTATAAACTATTATGATTATTGTATATATAGTTGTCAAGTCACATGGTTGTGTACTACCCAAAAACCTTAATGAATTCAATCATATTCACATTGAGTATGCCACAAATTTTGAATAATGACAATATATAGTTGTAAAGGCTATACTTTATGTGTGAGTTGGGGTTCGATGGAGTTTATTTTTGGGGCAGAATGGAGCCAGTACACTGGCTCTATGCTGTCCTAATTATTTTTTTTTTTTTGCATTTTCTCCCCCTCGAAATAAGCCTCGAGACATTGCTCTTTATGTCCCTCTATCTCCAAGGAATATACCGACCTCCCTCAATATAGCCCTCAGAATACATTCACTTTGATCAGCCTATCCCTGAGGGATATACCGACCTCCCTCGATATATCCCTCGAAAAACATAGTCACTATGAGCAGTCTACCCCCGAGGGGTATACCGACCTCCCTCGATATATCCCTCGAAAAACACATTATATAAACAACACAAGATATTATGGGAATACCTCGGGGACCGATTCAATTATCGAGGTTCTGTTAGTGAGGCATACATCGTTGGACATACTGGCGTTTATGGTTTTCTTTTTTAAATATTTGCTTCTGGAAAGCCTTGGTAATAGGGTCAAAAAGCTTCCAAAATATTGCAGTGACTCACCAACCTCTCATGTATAAGGCGATAGACAATCTCGATGTGTTTGGTTTTTGTGTGGAGCATCAAATTTTTTTATAGTTGGATGCTAGTATGGCTATCACTATGTATAGTCGTGTGGTCTTGCCCATCTCATCCAAGGTTTGTCTCAACCAAATGGCCTCATGAGCTGCACTACACAATGCCTTATACTCTGCTTTTGTTGTGGATAAAACAACTATACTTTGCTTTTTACTTGACTAGGAGAAAGAACTATTACAAAAATGGAATACATACCTTGTGATTGATCTGTGATCATCACAATCACCTCCCCAATCCACATCCACATAGCCAAAAATCTCAGATAAACCTTTTGGCTTTTTGTACACCATGAAGCTGTAATCGAAAGTGTCCTTGAACAAAATGTGCTTGCCTACGTTCCAATGCATTTTAGTTCATTCTCCTCCACTTTTTTTGGAGCATTTTGATCCTCATAGCCCTCTTAGGGACTCTCTACTTCCTAGGCCTCTTGGTAGGGAGGCCTATCCTATGTAAGGGATTAGGTCTAGCTGTAGATGGCTCACCCTTATGCAATTTATAGTACCTGTGAAAATTGTCAACATTTCCTAGCTAGTTTGAGGCCTAAATTGGCTAAAATTGTAAATAGTTTTGGTTCTGGAGTTTCGCACGTGTGAACCAGGCCACAATGTTTTTATTTACTGTATTTTTTCAGTATGATGAAGTGTCAAACTTCATACCCTTCAAAATGAGACCATTTTGATGTATTTTGGTCATATAAGCCATTTTTAGCTATTTTTCCTATATAGGGAATATCTAGGGTCAAGTACCTTCTAGAGAGAGGAGAGAGAGTCATCTTCCTCATCCATAAATAGTAGGGAAGTCGTGGAGAACAGGTTGGAGAAACCTTTTGTATGCTTCATTGAGATCAATAGATCATTGTCATTGTTTCTTCCTCCATTGAGAGCATTGTTGTGTGTATTGTCTTCAAGCTATTGTGTATGATCTTAGGTGCTTTCCAAAAGTGGTAGGCTGATGTATTATGGACTGTATAATGCTATTTTGGGCCGCACTTGATGTTTATGGAAGTTTCCATTTGTGGTAAATGCTTTTTGATCAAGTTCTTTGCATTCTAGGTAGCATAGAATGTGTTGCCAATTCCTAGCTTATGTAGTTTGGAGTGCAAGCATTCAAGCCAATGATCTTGGAGTTTAGATCCACTTAGGATCTGTATTTTTCACATGGTATCAGAGCTGGTTGGCTTCTATTTATAGTAAGTATTCCATTTTTGGTGATATTTGGATGTTTGATCAAGTTCTAGCATGATTTTGCATTGCTTTGTTGATCAAATCTTACTAACCTTTGTTTTGTGAGTTGAACTTGTGGATCAAAAGCATATTTCAGGTCTATTGAAGATCAGAGGCTGAAAAGAAACTATTTTGGATCAGATCATAACACCTAATCATTTGTGATTGTGAGGCTTGTGCATATTCAATACTAACAATGTTCTTTTCAATCCTATTGTTGACAATCTCCATTCTTGGATGAACACTCTCCTTAAGTGGATGAAACTTCTCCTTAAGTGGATGACAAATGCTCTTTTGAGTGAGTTGTAATTCTCCTAAAGGCTGAGCAAAGCTCCCATTTGGATGAAAGATCCCCTTTTTTGGGTGAACATATTGTAAGCTTCATTGTGAAGAGCATATTGTAAAGATTGTCATCAATTTTGGCATAAATTTTGGTGTACTTTGTTGAGCATGTAAGTAACTCTCCTTATGTAATTTGATTGGAGCATTTGCTGGAAGGTGTTAACCATTATGCAAGTGTGTTTTCAGGTTCTTAACAGGTTGAGGAACATTCTCATGTGAAGTGATCTTAGATCTACATCTAAACACCAAGATTTGACAAGATAGTGAAGCTAGTCTTGTGATTCACTAAGTGTGCTCATTCATTCACCTCTAAATCTTGTATTTATCACTTGATGGAGTTTATAAACTTTTAGAAGTGTGGTTTACATGTGGTTTTACAGGTTGAATCAATATCTTAGTGTGTTGATCATATGTTGATCAAGTTTGTTCATTACTAGGTAATCTTGGCATCCTAGTTGGGTATTTTCTAAGAATGCAAGTAACTCTTTACACCATAACTTGATTTGGTCACTTGCTGGAAAGTTTGAGAGCTTAAGCAAGAGTGTGTTCAGGTTGGTTTGATTTTGTAATCCATTCTTAGTGTGTGCAAAGTGTTGCATGTGTTTCAATCTTCCTTTCTATGCTTGGAAACCATCTAGGTTCAAGATAGAAGTGTTTTAGGGTCCTAAATCTTCATAGATCTCTTTATCTATCATTTGTTGAGAGAAAAGTGAGTGCTAAGTGCTTTAGGACAGAACCTAAAAGTTGAAGAAACATTAGAATCATGGCTTCCAATGGTGGGATCATGCTAGAGTCTAGTGAAAGGTTGAGTTCATCAAACTACTCTACTTGGAAAGTGAGGATGGAGTCCTTACTTGAGTTGAATGAACTCATGGACATAGTTGCAGAAATTGAAGAGAGACCTCTCACACTTCAAGAGCAACAAAGGTTTGATAAGAAGGCCAAAAGGGCTCTTCATATCATTAAAATGAATGTTACAAATGAACTTCTCAAGGAAGTTGGAAAGTGTCAAAGTGCAAGTGAGGCATGGAATGCCTTAAAGAAGCTCTTTGAATCAAAGTCCACATCTAGGGTATTGACCCTAAGGAGACAAATATTTTCTAGTAGGCAAAGAGAGGGTGAAAGTGCTCATGCATTTATCTTGAGAGTTAAGTCCCTAAGTGATGATTTAGCATGCATTGATGAGAACATAAAAGATGGTGAAATAGTCCAAGTTATGTTGAATGGTTTGCTAAATGAACATGCTAACCTTGTGCAAAGTTTTGCCATTCAAAGAGTCTTGCCAAGTGTGGTTGACTTGCAAGAAATCTTATTGGCTGAAGAACATAGGTTGCAATCAAAGCTTGATGGTGCATCCTTGCAAGGTGGAGGTGAAGAGGCTTTCTTCACAAAAGGCAAATTCAAGGGCAAAGGTAAAGGCAAAGGGAAATGGTCCAAAGGTGGTAACTTTGATCATGATGATCACTCTTCCTCTTCCTCTTCTACTAAGAACAATAAGTCAAAGTTCAAGTCCTTTTATTGTGGGATAAAAGGTCATTTTGCAAATGAATGTTATAAGAAGAAAAGAGAGCAAGGAGAGAGGCAAGGAAATCTTACAATAGATGAGGAAGAACATAACACATGTGAATCACTTGTTATGACTTCAAGTTTGTTAGCCAACATAGATGATAATGATCCTTGGTGGATTGATAGTGGAGCCTCATCTCACATGACAAGACATAAGGAATACTTTACATCCTTATTGTCTTATGAGGGAGAAGGTAACATCATCTACACTGCAAATGATGGTCAATGTGACATCAAAGGCATAGGCACTATTCCTATTTCCCTTTCAACAAATAGGAAAGCAAATCTTGAAAATGATTTGTACATTCCTTCAATCACTAAGAATTTGCTTAGTGTAAGTCAAATGATTGGCAAAGGACTTGATGTGGAGTTCATTGGAGATGCATGTTTGATAAGTAAATGTGGATCCTTGATTGCTCAAGGTAGGAGGCATGGTAAACTTTTCAAGCTTGATGCATATGTGATCTCTAATCATGAAGGATGTATGGCTAGGGAGCAATTGACAAACCAAGAAGTTTGGCACAAGAGGTTGGGCCATCCCAACTTCAAATCTTTGGAGGTAATGGCAAAGAAAGAGCTTGTTCTTGGTCTCCCTAAAAGTCTTGTTGCAAACAATAGTGTTTGTGAACATTGTGCCTTGTCCAAATCTCATAGACTTGCTTATTCTAGATCTACTTCTAGATCTAAAGAAGCTTTTCAACTTGTGCATTCTGATATTCATTCTTCTAGTACAACTAGCAATGGTGGGGCAAAGATGTATGCAACTTTCATTGATGACTTTAGTAGGTATACTTGGATCTATCTTCTTAAAAGTAAGGATGAAGTGTTTGCTGCATTTGTCAAGTTCAAGAATGAAATGGAAAACCAATTCAATACAAAGATCAAATGCTTAAGATCTGATAATGGAGGGGAATACACCTCAAATAGGTTCAAAGACTTTTGTATAGCACATGGGATTAAGAGGGAGATGTCTAGTCCTAGGACTCCACAACAGAATGGAGTGGCCGAGAGGAAGAATAGAACCCTTTGTGAATGTGCCAAGGCAATGAGACTACATGCTAATCTTGCTAAGTCTTTTTGGGGGGAAGCTTTAGCATGTGCTAACTATCTATGTAATAGATGGACAAGTGCTTCCTTGGATGGTAAAACTCCTCATGAGGTTCTTTATGGTAGAAGGCCGAGTGTCAAGCATTGTAGGATCTTTGGATGTACATGTTTTGTCAATATCACACTTGATGATAGAACTAAAGAAGATCCTTCATCAAAGAAGGGTGTGTTTGTTGGCTATAGTGAAGTAAGCAAGGCTTACAAAGTGTACATTCCTTCTACAAAGAAAGTTGTCGTAAGTAGGGATGTCATCTTTCATGAAGAGAATGTTTCCAATGTTGTTGATGTTGATGTTGATGTGCCTACTAATCATCATGATGTGCAAGATGTCTTGGATGAAGATGGAGATGCCACTCCAAAGCAAACTTCAAGGAAGACTCAAAGGCAAAGGGCTAAGCCATCAAGGCTAACCTATGATGAAAAAGGAAAGCAAGTGGTGGACAACTCTAACTTTGCTTTTCTTACCTCTTTTGATGAACCAACTTGTGTAGGTGAAGCAATTCAAAAGAAGGAATGGATCCAAGCCATGGATCATGAGCATCAAGCACTCATCAAAAGCAACACATGGAGGTTGGTAAAGCTTCCAAAGGACAAGAAGGCAATTGGTTGTAAGTGGATCTTCAAGATCAAGACAAATCAAGATGGATCAATCAACAAGTACAAGGCAAGGTTGGTGGCAAAGGGGTATGCTCAAGAATATGGTATTGACTATGATGAGACCTTTGCACCCGTGGCAAAGATGGTAACTATTCGAATCCTAATCTCTCTTGCAACTCTTTATGATTGGGATATGTGGCAAATGGATGTTACTAATGCCTTCTTGAATGGTGATCTTGAAGAAGATATTTACATGGAGCAACCCGAGGGCTATGTTTCACATGATGAGCCTAATCATGTGTGCTATCTCCAAAAGAGTTTGTATGGGCTAAAGCAAGCACCAAGGAGTTGGTATGCTAAGCTCAATTCCTTCTTACTTTCTCAAAACTTTGTTATGAGTGAGTATGATCATTCTCTCTACTTTAGATTGAATGAAAATGATATCACTTTACTTTTGATCTATGTTGATGACATTATCTTAAGTGGTGGTAACAATCTAGATATAGATGAAATCAAGATGGCACTCAAAAGAGAGTTTGAAATTCAAGATCTTGGTAAACTTCATTATATCTTAGGAATAGAGATTATTAGAACTTCTAAATCTACATTCATATGTCAAGAAAAGTATGTTAACTCTATTCTAAAAAGGTTTCATATGGAAGATTGTAAAGTTGTTTCTACTCCTATGGAATCAAATGTAAAGCTAACTACAAGAAGTAATGAAAGATCCTTCAAGGACATTACTCTCTATAGAAAGCTAATAGGATCTCTTATATGGTTAACCATCACAAGACCTGATATAAGCTTTGTGGTTGGTAAACTAAGTCAATTTATGCAAGATCCTAGTGAGGCTCATTGGAAGCTAGGAAAGAGAGTACTTAGATACATCTCGGGATCTAGAGATTTTGGCATCTTGTATGGAGGTACTACACCTAACCTTTGTGGATTTTCAGATTCAGATTTTGCAGGTGATCAAATGGATAGGAAGTCAACAAGTGCCTTTGCAATCTATCTTGGAGATGGAGTGGTCTCATGGCTATCAAAGAAGCAACCAACTATCTCTCTATCTTCCACCGAAGCCGAGTACAAGGCATTAACAACATGCACCAAGGAGATTCTTTGGATCAAGAGGATGTTATTGGATCTTCACTTGCTGGAACCAGAGAAGACTCCAATCATACTTTGTGATAACCTTTCAGCCCAAAGCTTGGCAAGCAATCCTGTTTTTCATGCAAGGAGCAAGCACATTGAGATTGCTCACCATTTTGTGAGAGATCAAGTCATTGCCAAAGAGGTGGAGCTTCAACATGTCTCTTCAAAGGAGTGTGTGGCTGATATCTTCACCAAACCATTGGGAAAGGACCTATATTTAATGCATAGATCTAATCTTGGAATGTGCTCAAAGACTATGTTGAAACTAGCATCCAATGTTGAAGAGGGAGTGTGAAAATTGTCAACATTTCCTAGCTAGTTTGAGGCCTAAATTGGCTAAAATTGTAAATAGTTTTGGTTCTGGAGTTTCGCACATGTGAACCAGGCCACAATGTTTTTATTTACTGTATTTTTTCAGTATGATGAAGTGTCAAACTTCATACCCTTCAAAATGAGACCATTTTGATGTATTTTGGTCATATAAGCCATTTTTAGCTATTTTTCCTATATAGGGAATATCTAGGGTCAAGTACCTTCTAGAGAGAGGAGAGAGAGTCATCTTCCTCATCCATAAATAGTAGGGAAGTCGTGGAGAACAGGTTGGAGAAACCTTTTGTATGCTTCATTGAGATCAATAGATCATTGTCATTGTTTCTTCCTCCATTGAGAGCATTGTTGTGTGTATTGTCTTCAAGCTATTGTGTATGATCTTAGGTGCTTTCCAAAAGTGATAGGCTGATGTATTATGGACTGTATAATGCTATTTTGGGCCGCACTTGATGTTTATGGAAGTTTCCATTTGTGGTAAATGCTTTTTGATCAAGTTCTTTGCATTCTAGGTAGCATAGAATGTGTTGCCAATTCCTAGCTTATGTAGTTTGGAGTGCAAGCATTCAAGCCAA
Source organism: Diphasiastrum complanatum (assembly GCA_029204225.1). NCBI lineage: Eukaryota > Viridiplantae > Streptophyta > Lycopodiopsida > Lycopodiales > Lycopodiaceae > Diphasiastrum > Diphasiastrum complanatum. The sequence goes on along the minus strand of CM055099.1, from coordinate 41,143,791 downwards.
TGATCTTGGAGTTTAGATCCACTTAGGATCTGTATTTTTCACAGTACCTATCCCGCATCCTATATAGGAGTTGAAAATCCTTTGGCATTATAGTAACTTGCTTGGCATGTATGCCTAACAAAAAGGAGTCCTCAAAAAATAGGCTGCTCTGATAATCCTCATTATCCTCTTGAAGGCACTAAAGTGTCGTGGGTGTGAATCTAACAAAACTACCAAGATCATTCCTAGTGATTTGGAAAACAATATGATAGAAAAGGGCTCTAGAAATCTAGAAATTGTTTGGCCTCTTATATTTGCGAATCTCGGACAACTACCTACTCCGGTTACGCCTTCTCATTTGCCTTGGAGGATTCAAGGCAGCAAGAGACCCTAGGTAGAATCAAAAGAGAAAAAATATCTCCTCACCTGCTTCCTCCTATCCATAGTAGTAGGCCGTCAAGATATCGGACTTGTGCACAGGAAGAGGGAAGTGAGCATCACATGTGTGTCATAGTACAGACTAATAATGAGGTGCCGTGTAGAAAATAACGTATAAAAGACATGCACCTGCAACTTTTGTACCATTAAAATGAAATAGCTTACTGGCTTGATTTGAGCAGTTACACATGCCATCCTCATAGCGGCGGACACAACGTTGTGAACTAACCTCATGGGGTCACCATGTTTTATTCCATTGATATCACATTTTCAAATCCTACCCACTACTCTTTATTATCACTCTTTTATGTCCTTCCATCTAGGTTCTATCTCGACTTCACAGCCTTTGCCCCATTCCTTCATTGATCATGCACCCGGGTATACCTTCGACCACCCTTACATTGCAACGCCCTTATTTCCCTACTCCACCGTTTCCCACATGATAGGTCATTGGAGTCACATCCCTCGTGCTCCAACCCCCTCCCATTGAAGATTTACATATCTAGACCACATATATCCTGAATCTGCCATCACGTGAAACAGGGACATGGGTACCCTCTGCAACTTGGTTCTTGGCCATTGTGAGCACTTTGTCAAGTACGCACATGCCGCTTGTAGTTGTGGGTCATTGATTGCTTTGACTCGATACTCGTCCTTGTTTTTCCACTTGGCCACGAATGGGCCAATGAATTTGAAATATGTTGTCTGCTCAATTTTTTTAAGTGTCCTGGTAAAAACATTGGGCCCTCTTGGGAACCCAAAGGGTTGCAAGTCGGCTGGTGCAAATGATATGTTGTAAACATAGTTCCTCACAGGAGGAACTATTAGCTGGCACGACCTTGTTGTAGCATTGTAGTCGGCATATATCATATGCACGAGGTACGGGCTTTGATACCCCATCAGGACTGGCATCTGGAACTCAATGGCTTGAAAGAAGGACGCTTCTTGTTGGTACCAGTGTTGCATTTCAGTAATATCCAATTTGGACAATTGGATGTCGAGCTTATTGGCATCAGGGTCATCAGAACTGGAGGCAGGGTTGGTAGACATGATGAAAAAACTGGGAAATAAGAATCTGAAAAAAGGGTGTCGGTTGAGATGTGAGTGGAGGGCCTCGGTTGAGATGTGAGCAGATGGCATTGGCTGAGACGTGAGCGAAGGGCGTCGGCTGATATGTGAGCGGAGGGCGTCGGCTGAGATGTGATGGAAAGGGGCTGAAGGGAGTGATGGCAGGAAAGAAATGGACTGTGAGGAACTGAGGTTGGGAAGGAAGGTGTGTGAAAGTGGAGGTGTTGTGGATAGAATGGTATGGAGGATGTGTGGCAAATGAAGTATGGTGTGAACAATGGAAGGTAGAAGTTCCGAAAAAGAAGATGTCGATATATGTGTGTGACTAAGCGGAAGGGATGAAGATATTGGGAGAGGTAAAGAAAGTAGCTTTCGGTGAGACCGGGTGTTTGGAGATGATGAAAGAAAAGTTTGTATGATTAAAAGGTGATACTCAATAGTGTAATGGAAGCATGTGGAATGCTTGCGTGACACTACTACTCAGCATGCGAAATGTTTCAAATGCTTTGTTCTCCACTGGCGATATTAGGTTTGGAGATTGTTTGTGATGGCGCTCTCAATGGGAAACACACTAGGATGGTTGATACTGGGTGGAGATGGTGTGGAAGCAACCACTGATGCACAGAACGAGAGAGCTCCAGGATCGTGTAGGAGAGCCAAAAAATCGCCAATAGATTGTCGCTAGAGAGATCCAGAGTTCGCACTTCGCTGAGGTGCAAATGGCGTCGAGGTGATGGCATTTATGGATGCCGTCAGTTGGGTTCGGGCGCGATGGGACGTGTCTGTTCGTTGGATTTTGAATGAGAATCGTCGGTCGAGATTTGATGGATTCGCGTCGGTCAAAATTTGAGAGAGTCGCGTCGGTCGAGATTTGATAAAAATCCATCGATTGAGATCTGAGCGAATCCCGTTGGTTGAGGTTTGAGCGGATCCCATCGGTTGAGATTTGACAAAATCCCGTCAGCTGAGATTTGACAAAATCATGTCGGTTAAGATTTGACAAAATCCCAATATGAAGGAATGGAGCAAGTGAAGAACTTCAAGGGGAAAATATGATTGTGGCCCACAGTAGAAGTTCTTATGAAAGGAGTGTATCCTTAGGAATGTTTGTATGCCTGAGATACCAGTTAGACAGAGATGAGGTGGCTAAAGTGTGAGAATCATTTCTGATGGTGTAGCCTATCATTTGTTGATCTAGAACATCCATGACCCATGAGTATGTACAGGAAGAAGAGAATGCATAGAAAGTACATAAGTAATGGTATGAAGTATAAACAAGGAACGAGGTGAAAAATAGGCATGCAAAACTAGAACTACAAGCAAGAACATCAGAAAAATAGAAAGAAAGAATAAAAAAAGTAAAATATATACTAGGGAAAAGATGTTAAATTGGGTCAACAAAAAACAACTCTTCGTAATACCGCCTTAGATGACCACCGTTTACGACAGTGTCTAGGAGGATTCCGTCAAGTGTTTGCAACTGGACTGCACCATTTTTTTGGAGAGAAAAGAGACAAAAAACCCGACAGACTTTGTTTATTAGAAATCCAGTGGAAACCAACCTTTGCACGACTGGCAGCAACTCCAAGGTATTGTCCCAGACTTGCATAGAAGCCTACGAAGGTTCCTACTAATCTAATCATCTCAAAAAAGTCATAAAAAATTCAAAATTCTCTTGAAAAATAAAAAAAATCTCTGATCTTCATAAGAACCTTCGTAGAGCCCTCTGAAGTTCTATCTCAATGAGACTAGAACACAGAGAAGCTTGTGAAGGTTAGTTCCCAGTATAAGTGCTCTTGCAAAGGTTCCCTAGTTAAAGAAGACAGAAAAATCAAGCAAAACCCTCGCAGACACCCAAATTTTCAGTTCCAGTGGCCAAGAACCTTTGTAGAGAATTCTGAAGTTTCATCTCAGTGAGACAAGAATACAAAAGAGCTTGCAAAGATTAGTTTGATTCCAGTGAGCAGAAAATTGGATTTGAGTGCCTAAAAATCACTAAAACTAGAAGATCTATCAAATCCTCGTAGAAGTAACCTTCACAGACCATCCCAATGTCTTCAAAATGTCTTTTTCCATCAGTGATGAAGCCCGCGAACGTTAGTTACCAGAGATGATCTATGATCAAAAAAGTGTCGCAGACAGCCATAACTTTTTGATCTGTAAGAAAAAACCTTCCCCCCTTAGAACACAACCAGATCCATCCAGCCCCTAACAAGCTTGAATAGGTTAGTTCCCAACAGATCTGAAGAAATCAAGGTCTTTGATTGCAAAACAATAATAGAACCTTTGCACAGCCAACCCTCACATGTGTAACCTTTGTAGATAGGATCAATAGTTAGATCTACACTAGGTCCAACTACTATGAAAATCTCAGGCCAATCCGAGCAAGGATAAAAAAGTTATCAAGGAAAAACCACCATAAGAGGCCTAAAATCAAACTTTTGGCCATCCCAATTGATCAAATTCCTAAAGATCCAGATTCAATTCCATAGATCCAACTACCCTGGAACTCTTCATTGAATGAATCTGAGATCCAGATGATCAATACCAAGAAGGATTGCAAATCAAACTCCAAACCTTCCCAGAATTGCAACCACGCAAATCGAGATAGAAGCAGAACCATCACCAATGGATCCTATGGGTCAATCCATACTTGTCACACCCTTGCAAGCAATCCGAAGAGTACCTCCGGAGAGCACCTCACATGGAAATACCTAAATATGATGGGTCATCAGATCCCATCGGAGTCATCTAGATCTACGAGCAAGCGTGTGAAATTTATGGAGATCAAACATCTTTGGTAGTTGTAGCACAAGATTGGTTCTTCAACCTATCAAACGAAGAGAAAACAACTTGCGAAGGGGTTAAAGCGGCTCTCATCATGCACTTTAAATCGAGGAAGTTCCTGGAAGATCTGTTTCTCTTGCTAAGCAAAGTAAAAATGGAAAAAGAAAAGAGAGTCAAGGACTTCATAGAACGGGTCAAGAACCTAAGATCCAAATGCAATGCAGCCCTAACTCTCGATCATGCGATCATTATGTGGTTCCTTGCAGGGTTACCACGAAGTATCAGAAGAGAGCTGAAAATACGGGAGCAGTACTCTACAGTGTAGGAAGCCATGGAAGATGCCATCAAAGAAGAAGATGAGGGTTCCGATAATGAATCATATCCGACTACCCATAATCCAAGTCCCTCAAGAGCATTATCATCCAATGCATCCCATATCTCAACAGATCTGCTGATGGAACAAATGAGAGCTTAGTAAGGAGGAAGCCCATAACTACTTGATTGGTTGAGGATGCCTCCGAACTGATGTACCCATGCTTATTGTTGGGTGGTGGAGTGGTGATTATTCAGCTGGAAAAGCATTGATCTGGAATTGCTTTTGTAAGCTCAACTGCTTACCTACTACTGTCCTTGAACAATAATTATAGACCCACCATCTTCAATGTCACTTTTGGTGCTCCTTTTATTTCATATCTCTGAGATCCATACTTTTTCTCGCTAGTTGGCTCCCAATTGATTCGAATGCTAGCCATCTTAGTTTACAACCATAAGGCATGGGTCCAAGTGCATTCTCATGTCCTGAATGATCTTGTTCAGTTCCCAGGACTCAATCAACAAGGCATATTTTGTCGATGTGATTGTCCCTCTATAGTATAGCCTTGCCATTGGTAGATGGTCTTCTTCCAATTGCAATGGATGGTTCACATTCACCTCCAATGAGGGCATCTCTTTATTCTAGTGGCCATCGAGCTCCAATAGATAAGTTGTGCACACAAGCTTTGACTGTTGGATTGGCTGATTCCTATGAGTGGACCTGCATATATTCTTGCAACATGTCTTGTCGGCCATTAAACATAGTTAAGCAGAGCTCTCTCCATGTTGCTTGTGGGCTTAGCACTTGGACTAGCTGCTTTCTCGTTCTATACTGTGATGGGTCTATCTCTTCCAGTCGTCCTCTCTCCAAGGCTCTATACTTGTCTAAAACTCTTCTGATTGCTCCTTGGGAGAGGGGTCTTCCACTGTTATTTGAGTTTTGGACAACCAACATGGATTCTTTATGTATGCTTCGAAGCTTTTGTTCTTCGCACCCTAGTCTCCTTTTCTTGGCTTGTCCTTTAGCTCAAAGTCGGATAGCAATACTTCTATTCCCTGTACACCTTGTGGCTTCACTTGTTTTCGGCTTTTGGAGTTGACATCTTCCTTTGAGGCTTTGGAGTTGCTATCTTTTCATCTTTTGGCATTGTGACAGCTTTTGGTGATGTAGTGGCAGGATCTTCTATAAAGGGATTTGGCTAGAATATAGTGGGCCCAACTCCTTCTTCCCTTTCCCTGGCACTATGGCTGCCGATGGTGTGGAGAAATCCTTCTTTGTTGAAAAGTCGGATCCCACTCTAGTGGATGGTTGTAGTCTGTTTTTCAGCTTCACTGGTGGAAGACTTTGTTGATGTTGACGTCACGAGACTGCTTCTGGTCCAATGGAATGGATGGTAAAGTCATATGCTTAAGAAGTAACAGTGGTGGCAAACAACTTTTGCTGATTCTTCAATGTAAAGATTTGAGCATAAACATTAAGAGATCCTACCCATAATAATGCTACATAAAGAAACACACTAAAATCAAACGACATTGAACAAACAAACAGGCAAGCAACAAACAACATAGTGGATGGTACGAGAAGGAAAAAAGGTGTAGCCATATACGGAAAGAGGATTTATAATATTTCTACGCATTTTCTTTGCAAAAGTAGTGTGAATTGGAATAAGGCCATAGCAACATGAATGCAAGAACATCAAACAAGAACGCAAGTGTCATTCATATAGCATGTGACAAACAACAACATCAATCTCAAGCCACGACAATAGGTAGTTTGTCATCTAAATTCAAAACTAATCGTTCATGACATCAGAGAATATGTACCCAGAAACCCTATGAGGGGCAAAAGCTTGAGAGGTTGCCATTCTAGCACTATCGGGGGATATGCCTGACAATGTTGCTATAGAGAAAAGACTTGATTATAGCTTAGCAACAATGCAGTTGGAGCCCTAAGTCAGATAGTCCTTGGTGATGCTATACTGCCATGTCCAGTGGTAGGGATCATTTCACTTATTCTGATGTGTCAAAAGATAAGCTTCAAGAGCAACACATGTTATTCTTCATGGTAAAGGTCAAAGTCATCTATGCATTTTGACAGATAGTAATATGGTGACTCTCTACAACTCTATAGAAATGTGACTGGCCTGGGCTAGAAGCTGTGGATGAGGATGACAATATCTCATAGAATAATTTCCAGCCCATGAGGTCACGATATTATCCCTCCCTTTTATTGAACTGGCAGTCCCACGCCAATGACTGCTATGCATTGTTGGGGTTTATCGTCATCGGTGTCCTTGTGGAGTACGGACATGGCCTGGAATAATGGAGCATTTTTGTAAAATAATGTATGCTAAAGAGCCATGGAGCCTACATGAGGATGGAACATAAATGTGAAGGAAGCACTCATATAGCGCATCAATAGGGTATGAATCCTCCCTTAGGATCAATCAGATCATGAACATATACTACCAGCTACATACAAGCTTATTGATTCATTAGTCGGTAACGCAAGATTGGCTCCAGGGTATGATATCACTAGCTTGGACATAGAGTCATATTGAAGGTATGGATCTAAAATGGACCTTACATGGTCGCTAAATAGGATGTGACTCTATTCTGATGAGAAGTGACTATGTACCGAGAGGTCACGAGGTAATTAGTAATACTAGAGGAGTCAAGGCAGTTCTAATAATACCAGTATCAATGACATGCGAATGATCACTTTGACAAGCAAGCATGTTGGTTTCTTAAGCCTAACTCATCCCCATGCATTTTAATACGTGTGAGCCAGATGAAGGGATTATGAGTTAGCTTGGTTAATTTGAATCGTTTGACAAGGGTACCTTTGAACATCGGCCAAGAATTACATTAATTAGGTTCAAGGTTTAGATACCACTTGTTGGCAATGCCCTTCAGCACCACTGGAAATAAGGTCATAACTCAAAATTTTGGTCTCAGTTCCGCATACTATTTTTTTTATTTTTACAAGATTACAAAGGATAGTATAGAGCTTAGCGAGTCTGATGGACCCTCTGTCCCATATAGCAGAAATTTTTTCACTTTTTTTCTCCTTTTTTTTCTTTTCTTTTTTTTTTTAGGCAGAAACACAAGACGAGTTCAAATTTTGCATGTGTGAGTTTGTTTGAGGCCAATAACTAGATGTGCGAGTTCTGAACCAAAATGTTGTCCAACTTCAGGTTCGATTCAAGCTTTTGGCCATAACTCTCATGTCTGTGCTTTGTAGAATTCGCCCAATATATCAAAAGAAACCTCAAAGGATGTAGATTTCAATAATGTCAGGGACGAAGTTTGATGTGCAAGTTTTAGGCCTGTGCAAGTTTGTTTTAGGTCCAAAAAATCCTAAGAGTACAAAAAAAACTCAATTTTGCGGCATGATGAAAATTCGCGTGACTCACAGATGGATTTGTCAAGTATTGAGGAGGCTACAGTATAGCCGATGAATTTTGTTGTCACTCAGATAGCTGTGCGAGTTTGATTTTGACCAAAAATGGCTAAAAAATGGGTTGATTGCTCAAAAAACAAATTTTTTTCCATGAAACAAATTCGCACAAGGGCCTAGAAACTCGCCCATAATGTGTTGGTTTCAATGGTACTATGAATTTTGTCTTGAAGAGTTTTTGGAAAAATTTATGTTTGAGTCGTTGTTTTTTTACAAGAGTAGGCTCCAGAGAATTCGCACAGTGGTCTGATGGATTTGGCACTGTGGGATCTGCACTCTTGGTGATGGGCGAATTTGTCTAAGCTAGTTTGGTATAGATTCATTGTCAAAAAACAGGCCAAAACAGCTAATTGGTCCACTTTTTGGCCGTATAGAAACTCGCAGAGTTGATATTCGAATTCTTGAGGCTCTGTTTGGGCTCTATAGTGATGGGTGAGTTCTGTTGTGCAGGTTCAAAAATGAGGAAAATGACTATAAAACTCTAATTTTGAACCAAGGGGCTTGGTTCCTCCATCGTTACCAAAATAATGGCTGTGTGTGAGAATGATGGGAATGAGATGGAGTCCAAAATCTGCAAAAAATAAGGTTAGAACACTTGTAGGAAAAAGATAGCGACAAAAATGCAAAGAGAGGGAGAATAGAGCGGCAACGGTGCCAATGTTGTCTTTTAGGGTTCCAACTCCTACTATGGCTTCCCCCAACTAGTAGGGTTAGGATATCTCTTCCTCTATGGCTACCCAACTAGAGGAGAGAGGGTTCCTAAAAGACATTGAAGTATAGTGGTGGTGGGGTTTGATCCACTCCATTTTATGTTCTCTTGCATAACAAAACCTCTAAGGCTCACCCTTCTAGAGAGAGAAAATGACCTAAACTAATTTCTTAAGGCAGTCTCCCAACGAAGGAATGTCCTAGGTTAGCTCTCTAAGGCTTCTCCCAACTAGAGAGTATCCTAAATTAATCTAACCCTAATGACCACTATGGCTGCCCCCCAACTAGTGATTTCTTACCTAAAATCTAAACAATTATACTTAACTCCACAAGGGAATGATAAACATGCTGAGAGATAATAATTGCATAAGCACATTCACCATAACATAAAGCCAGTTGAGGAAAGCTTAGTGGGGCTCGAGCACCTACCACCAAGTATTCTATCCACAACTGGGAACACAAGTTAAGCAAGAATAGATCAGTCTATTAAAGCTTGTGCTTATACAAGTGTTACTTAAAGCCGAGCAACGTCCTCCATATCGGGACAACATGGGAAAGTGAAGAACACAACATTACCCTGCCTATCAAACATAAGAGGTTCGAGGATGAAGCAGCAGTGGTAGATGGAGGATCGGGTGTAAATTTGATCTACACTACCTTGTATCAAAAATGGGGTCTGCAAGGATTGAAACCAGCAAAATTTGTCATCAAGTTAGCAAATCAATCCTGTATAAAACCAAAAGGTGTAGCTGACAACATCCCAGTGAAAATAGCGGGAATGCAGTTTGTAATCACTTTTGTGATGACAAACATACCAAAATCCCCTTATGTACCGTGTTTTACTAGAAAGGCCTTGGTTGAGGATCGCGCAAGTGGTTCCCAATTGGGGAATTGGAAAACTCACTTTTGAAAACAGAGAGCAGGCTGTAAAGGTTGATCCAACCACATGCGCAATAAAACTAGTTACACCAAAAACTGATGATGGGTCGTCCACCACTGAGCACACAATTGATCGCCCAAGGCAAGCCACGGGAGGTCATTATGACTCTGAGACGGAGATGGACAGATGCATTGGCAACCGTGGACTGTATGGCTGGGCATGCTTGTCAACCGGATTCAGATCCAAAACCCAATACATCTTCACCCAAGTGCTATACCTTAGACACACCAATCACCTTCGGGGTGAATATTATCAATGTAGCATGGCTATCAATGGAAGCTATTGAGAATCTCGTGGGTGATGATTTAGTCCTGTGGCAACATGCTTTTACCTACAACAAGGAGATCGAGCTAAATGATGAGCAAGTCCTACAACATATGGACCCAGATCGTTATGGAATAAGGCAAGTACGACCTCAGCCACTTCATAGATTGGCCATGGCAAAAGTCTCCAAGATAGATCCACCCAAGACACCTGTCAACAAGAAGAATCAGTTGAAACAACACTACAATCAGGTGATCCAATGGAGTGATGTACTGGAAGAGGCCATAGCCACGATCAATATTGATATTCGTAATCATGAAGCAAATATTACACCAGTTCCTAAGAAAGACAACAAGAATGAACCCAACTACATGGAAAGAAAAAGAAAAACGAAAGTGTTGGACTCCTTGAAGTCAATTTGAATGGATCCGGATGCAGCATCATCATCCTCACAGATGACTAATAATCCAAAGGTTACAAGTCATGCTAAGATCAAGATGTTGAAGGAGGAATCTTGTCGAATGCTAGTTCATGAGATGCCAGAAACCTTCAAGAACTATGCCATGGACGATGTGGTAATCATGATGTCGCAAGCACAAAGAGAACCTAACCGAAATCAAGAACCAGTGGAACAAGTCTTCAAAGGACCTGCACGGACCCAACCCATTAATCTAGCTGAGCCAAGTGAAGAAGAGAAAATTGTGCATGTGGGAGAACAGTTGATACCCACTAAATTCACAAGGCTACGTGCATTATTGGTGACATACAAAGATTGCTTTGCACAAAATTACAAGAATCTGAAGGGTATACCACCAATAGTATTCTAGCATTCCATACCCTTGGTGGATGGAGCAATCCCCAAGGTGAGCTGATGTCCTAATTACATAAAATTGATCAAACAGGAGTTGCAAAAGTTACTAGATGCCGATTTCATTTATGAAATTGAGCACACAGAATGGGTATCACCGATAATCATGGTACCCAAGATGGCAAAATGCGAATCTATGTGAACCTGAAAGTGTTAAATGTAGTTACCAAGAAGGATCATAATCCCTTACCATTCACAAAAAGTGTTCTAGACATAGTAACAGGAGCAGAAGCCTATAGTTTTCTGGATGGTTTCAGCGGCTACAATTAGGTGAATATAGCGCCGCAAGATCAACACAAGACAACATTCACCACTGAATGAGAAACCTATGCCTAAAAGTGATGTCATATGGACTTTGTAATGCCCCAAGTACCTTCCAATGATTATGCAGGCGGTATTCAAAGAAGTGTCAGATATCTTTGAACCCAAAGAAGTGTCAGTTTTGGGTGACACATGGCCTCATTCTTGGCCATATAGTATCAAGACACGGGATCGACACAGACCGGTCAAAGATAAGGATCCTTGTTGACCTGCCACCACCAAGAACAAGCCGCGGTGTCTATGTTTTTATGGGTCACTCTAACTACTATCGGATCTTCATTTTAGACTTTGTGGAGTTAGCATGACCAATCTACAAGCTCACAACGGAACCACATTGGATGGAGGAGGCCCTACAGGCTTTCCAATGCATTGGTCTCAGCACCAACTTACGTCCACCCAATTGGTCCATAGAGTTTCATGTGCATACAAACGCATCAAAGTATGCAATAGGAGCAGTCTTAGCCCAGCCAGGAGAACACAAAAAGGATTTTCCAATCCGATTTGCTAGCCGATAGCTCAGTGATTTAGAGATAAACTATTCAACCACAGAGCGGCAGGCACTGGCTATGATTTATGCGGTTAAGAAATTTTGGCATTATTTGATGGCCACACATTTCGCTTTTTATACGGAACATCAACCTTTGTTTTATCTTGTTAATAAAACTTGCAACACGGAGAGAATCACTCATTGGTTATTTCTATTGTTGGAGCTTGATTTTCGAATAGTGATTCGCAAGGGAAAGCAGCATTATATGGCAGATCATGTGTCGTGAATCAAGAGGAAGGAGACTGTAGCCCTACCTGATGATGAGCTACCGGACATTGTCTTATTCTACATTGGCACTATACCTAAATGGGCCATGGACATTGTTGAGTATTTTATACAGGGCCAACCAAACAAATCCTTATCCAAGGCGGAACAATGAAAGTTGATTCTCAAGGCTAGACCTTATCAGCTGATTGCTAGCCAATTATATCAAAGATGAGCAGATAATATTCTTCGAAGATGTATTCTTCCACACGAGGCCACCCAGATTATTTCAATTTTGCATGAAGGCATGGGTGGTGGTCATTTTGCATCCGACATTACAGTTCGCAAGATCTTGAAATCAAGATGTCGGTGGCCAACAATACATAAAGATACAGATGAATACTTGAAGAAGTGCGATGTGTTCCAGAGAGCTAGGAGACCAACAAGGTTGAACTATGATCTTTTACACCCAGTTCTAGCTCAAGCACCATTCGAGAGGTGGGAATTGAACTATATTGGTCCTATCCACCCTACTGCAAGAAGTTCACAAGCCCAATATATTATCGTGGCTACAGATTACCTCACCAAGTGGGTCGAAGTCAAGGCAGTGCAAACATTTGACGCTCGAGCAACTGCCAAGTTCATGTATGAAAATATCATTGTGCACCTCGGATGCCTGGTAGAGATAGTCAGCGATCGTGGAAGCCATTTCATCATTGAGGCCATCAATATAATGACCCTAAAGGATTGCCCCTAAGTTGAGGATAGGAGAACACAATAAAGAGAGACTATGGACCCAAACCGCCCAACCAATCCTAGATCATCTAGCCCCCAAGCCATGCCATGTGAAACAAGAGGAGAAGAGAGAAACTGGTAACCTAAACCCAATATGTCGACGGGATAATCCCTACCTCATTATATAGAGAGTAGAGTCGCGTGCATGATACCATGCAGCCTCCATGCAAGTCAACTATAAATAGATCACACCTCTTCATGCAGTCCTTCTGCCTATATCCGTCACACAGACATGCAATACTCCATATGTGTCGATTAGAGTGTCTGGGTTATTAGTCACAAACAAGCCTCAACATGGAATTAAATCTCGACGTGACCAATAATCTCGAACACTGAGGGCCGATCTACCATATTAGGACTATTCCAGGTCCTTAATCAAATATTAACCAAGGAAATCATTATTCTTAGTCTGACTTCCATATCAAACAAGTACTCAGAGATAAACTTATTTCCAATTGTAAATCTCTGTTCTGGAGTACGACTCAAGTTTGAAAAAGTACACTAAGCAATAAATTTCTCAACTAGTTTACACTCAACACAAGTTAGTAAGATCACCTTCATGTAAAACACTTACATGAACCATTGAGTGAAATATTCCCTAACTTAGAAGATTAAAAATTAAAAAAATAATAATAATAATTATAGTCTAAAATTGTCCACAAACTCTGGCAAACAATTTATAAAAAGCTTCAAAGTACAACTATCCTTAGAATCCACTAAGATATGATAATTCATTCAACTAGAATCTCTAGGAAAATCATTAAGATATAGAATGATTAAAACTCAACTTCGAGTATCCCAGATACTCTTTTAATGGCAAAAACTCAAAGATGCTTGAGTACAGTTTTTTCTTTTGATTGGATCTCCAGTTATCATAGGAGACAGACAAGTCTATTATGATGAATGAATGTTGTTTTCTGGCATTTGGTGTTAGAAATATCCCAGAGTTTCTAACTCAACTTCGAGTATCCCAGATACTCTTTGAGTTTTTGCTTCTAAAATATTTTCATGAAGATCTCCATATAGTAGGAAAATAGACCAAAAATGCCCAAAATGAAAAGTTTTGATCCAAGTGTCAAATTGCATAATGGTGACAAGGCATCCTCACACGTGTGAGATCTGATGCATGATCAGTACCTCGAGCTCCAAGAAGTGTATATATAGAGGCTTATTTGGCCATAATCAATGTGAGACACCAATCTTGGTTTTGGAAGCAATTTTGAGTGATTCTCTCCATTTGTCTACATTTGTTTTGATTGTTTTGAGGTTCTATCAATGTGTACTTGATTTTCAGGTTGGAGTCCGTACTCAGACAGTGTTTCACATGTGTGAAACCAAAAAGTACACCTACCTTCAATTAATGATTGTTCTTGTTAGGATTTTGTGTCTAGAATTGATCTAGATTGATCTTAATCTCAAGTAGATTGATATATCAAGTAATCTAGCAACCAATCCCTCTTGAGGATCAGATTAGAATCCACTCTTGGTCCTTTTTGTACTTTTTGCACAAAAGGTTTTTCTTCAATCATGGAAGGAATCAAAGGAAAAGTTCATCAAGGAAGGTGGTATTGGATTTTTATCAAAGAAATCCTTCCATGGAAATGGTGAATTGGTTGCAACCAAATGTACTTTGGCTGGTTCTTTGTTAACTGTTGCATTTTTGTTCCTACACACCACGCTCAATCCTCGAGCTTTCGCTGTCGCTCATGCCCACACGCGATTTTACGACATGGTATCAGAGTGGGCATTTTAGAAATCTGCATTTCTACTGCGGATTATCAGTCTTGTTTCTATCAAGACGTCTTTCTAGCAAACACGCATCCAACAGTATTCCAACAGTCATTGTTTCTACCAATGATCTCATTCAACTAGAATGGATCCATCATCTAGTTCATCTCTCATTGACAAACTCGATGGAGATAACTACCATCTCTGAAAACTCAAGATGAAGGTTATACTTCTAGCCAAAGAGCTGTGGGACATAGTTGATGCCCCCTCAACATCAAGGATACTCACATCAGCCACATACGTACTGTTCATATAGCTAAGGATGCATGGTACATCCCAGCAACTCTCTATGACATTAGAGACGCTACTTCCAAGCTTCATCTGAACAAGAAATTCTTCACCCTCAGAATGTGTGATGTAGAAGGATATCGAGTCACCTCAACACCTTCAAGAATCTTATGGAGCAGATGACTGCAATTAGCTCAGTCATAGAATATTCTGATACACTCATGACTCTATTATCGAGTCTACCTGAAGCCTACAAAAATTGGGTAATGGCAATTTCTACCCAGGAGCACCTCACTCTATCAAGAGTAATTTCAGTGCTCCTACAAGAGGAGATCAGAAGATCAACATCCTCCTCGGGCTCATGATCGGATCCTCAAGCTCTGTATTCAAAAAACCAGAAGTTTAGATCCAAGAAATCTACAAAGTCAGGCTCTACTGTCAAAAAGAGGAACATGCAGTTTGGATCAAATAGTAGTTCAGGATCGAATTCAAGCTCTTCATCATTCTAACTAGCGCAGAAACTTTTCTGCAGATACTGTAAGAGGACTGGCCACGAAGTCAAGGACTGCTAAACTTTGAAGTACAACAACGAAAAGAAGAAGCAATTCCAACAACAAGCACATAGTGCTACGACCAGTCACTCAAATCAGCAACAAAAAGAAGAGGGTGAAGCATCTTTTATGAACAAAGAATGAGAACAATAGGATATCGATTCCTGGTATCTAGATTCCAGAGCAACTCAACACATGACTCATCATCGCGACTGGTTCAAGGACTATAAGTCATTCACCCACTCTGGAGTTATGCAACTTGGTGACAACTCATCACATACAATCGGAGGTGAAGGAACAGTCAGAGTTGAATTCAAAAGACGTGAAGTCAAGTTGTTGTCCAATGTTCTCCACATTCCAAATCTGACCAAGAATCTGCTCTCAATTAACAAAATTACCAATTCAGGTCAGAGGTCGAATTCGATATGGATGGCTGCACAATTCTTGACAAATCTCGGAAGGTGCTAGCCTACGGAAGAAGAAGCAACTATCTTTACAAACTTAGCCATTGCTATTCTTCTACAAGCTCTTTACACAATCACTTCTGAATCAACTGATATGTTGTGACATTTTAGACTTGGCCACCTTAACTACAACAGTGTTCAACAAATGTCAGTTCAGAGTCTAGTACAAGATCTGCCGACAGTCAGCAAGCCAATTTCTCCATGCGAAAGCTATATTATCAGCAAGCATGCTAGGAGTCCTTTCAGTTCAGACTCAGTTTATACATCCAAGGGCTTGCTTGACCTTTTACATATTGACATTTGTGGCCCAATGCAGACTGCTTCCACAGGGAGAGCTCTCTATTTCCTAACCTTCATCAATGACTTCTCTCGAAGGACTGCAACCTACTATATGAAGAACAAATCCAAAGCATTCAAATTCTTCAGGCAGTTCAAGGCTTCTATAGAAAATCAGACCCAGAGGAAGATCAAGGCCCTATGCACAAATGGAGGGGGAGAGTACATCTCCATAGAATTCAAGGAGTTCTGCAAGGCCAACGAGATACTTCAACAATACACAACCAGCTACTCATCTCAGTCCAATGGTGTAGCTGAGTGGAAGAACTGGACACTCATTGAAAGTGCCAAGAGCATGATGGCCGATGTCTCTCTTCCAAATAAATTCTGGGCAAAAGCTATTACTACATCTACCTATTTACAGGATTGATCCATCACCAAAACCCTGAATGGTAAGACACCTTATGAGGTGTGGACATGATCAAAATCATCACTCAAACATATTCGAGTGTTTGGATGCATCGCTTTCGCTCAGATCCCTGAGGATCTAAGAAGAAAGCTAGATGACAAAAGCATAAAAATGATCTTCATCAGCTATTCCCCATACCACAAGGCATACAAGCTCTACAACTTGGATACCGAGAAGGCATTCACCAGTAGAAATGTCATTTTTGTGAAAGACTAGTTCATCGACCACAAAGGAAAAGCTGCTGATAATTTCAACTCAAAAATCGAACAACCAGTCAATTCCGATCCAGGAGTCAATTGCAAAATCTTGACGCTGACTCAGACAGTGAGTCAAAACCTCAATGAAATCAACCCACATCAGAGGACCTGTCGTGGTATACCAATTGTATTTGGTATAGTTTTGTAGTATTTAGTGTCGAATCCCCAAGAGGATAGCTTCTTTATGGTATAATGTTGATATTGTTCTGACTTATTCGTATGATATAAAATGGAGAATTAGTCTGGTTGTCAAACAGACATTTGGGTTAGGTAACCAGTATTACTTAATGGATAAATGAATGTTTAAAATTGGAATATCAGTCTTCTCTTTCGAATCGAAGAATTGGCGTTCTACAGGAGAATTGTTATCAGAGTAGTACGAATGTACTCCACTCTATCTGATTAAGGTGTCGGCAAGAATTCGGATTGATTTCGATGTATTCGTTCATCAGTGATCATAAGTTAATCTTATTCTTGGATTAACAAAAGTTAAACAGTAGTCCTCAACAACTAGTGTTCTCCTCAGAGTTAAATCTCTTGTATAATCTTCGAATATGTTAGAAACATATGTTCGGAGATATTCAGAATACAGATATCTTATCTCAATTCTTCAGACAGGGACTATCAATTCAGTTGTATACATACTTTTCTATCGATGACTGAGATAGACTTCTGATGATAAACGTTATTCGGGTATCGAACAAGTATTCGAGTGTCGAACAAATATTCGAATGAACGAATAAGTTAGTTTTAAGACAGTTCGTTAGAACACTTTTACGGATACACAGCATAGACTGTAATGTACTTATGCAACTGTCTGACCAAAGATAGATTTATATAAGAAAGATTGTTAGAGTACTTCAGAAGATCTCTCACAAGTACATAAACTTTTATCTCTCAGCGAATACATAAACTATATCTCCTGGTGAGTAAGACTGAATCGTGTCTTCTCTTTATCATCTTCAGAGCGAACAATCACGTCTTTATAAATTAGAGGCGTGTCGCTTTACTGAATAAGGTTAACCAATATATATCTGACACGTATGTAGATTATACCGCAAAGATGTATCTAACCCTGAGTTTAGATTACTATAGTTAGAATTGTCGATTCGAATCGAGTCGTTTCATGTAAGTGTCTTTATTTAAGGGTTGTTGTAGATGTCGCTTCATTGCTGAGGACTTGTCCTTTATATGTGATATTTAGTATGTCGCGAAAAATATAGGCAGGTCCCTTCATTACATATGTATCCAGCTCTTGTCTTCTTATGTGAATATATATTGCTTCATTCGGATGTATATTCGTTGTTTAATAAATACACATCTTCACATATCCCCCTCCTCAAATGTGAAACGTCCTCGTGAACAAACAGTATTCTTTTTGAGATTTGGTCGTTGATTAGAAAAGAATATATTCGGTTCGTTGATCAATTCGTCTTTAAAAGATATTTCTTCAGTAGGTACTTTATCCGAATTGATGGTTATTGCCTTCAAGTATTTGAAAACATCAGATACAGCATCACATAGGTAAAGGATTTGGAAAAGAACTCTTTAGTCTTGATACATCTCGTCATATAATTGTTGAGCGAGGTCTAAATCCCTTTGACATTCGAGTAACAATAGTTTTTCTCGAGAACGAGAGTATCTGCCAATAGCAAGATTTCCGAATTCTTCTAAATGTATCGGAAGAAGAGTGCCATCAAATAATTCCTGTACTAATTTGACATCTTCCTCCGAATCGTTCCTTAATCTGATCTCTCGAAAGAATCGTGCTGAATGCTGTAAATAATTACACTTAATATACAAATTTTGTACAAAAAATAAGGTCTTTGCTGCAAATGTGCCAAACTATCGATAAGAATATGTACAAAATAATTTATAAGCACGGGACTTCGTTCGATCCTGCAGACTGTGTTTGATTTTTGCAAAATATTCAGCAAAATTGCGCTCCCAGTCAATTAGATCTCATATAGTTCAGGATACGCCATATTTATATTGATCAGCAAACCCGCATTGTCGAATGCTGCTATGTCTGCACGTTCCGTTGGTTTGTACAGTTCGAATTGACAGTGTCGTCTCCAAAATTGTCGTTTTCGATCGTCGACCTCCAAAAATTGTAGTTCTTTGATTCGAATATATTCTAAAGCATACATACAGGTTGATCCTATATACAATTCGACTGATCCGAATGGACAGACTTTAAACTTGCCCTGTAGGATTGCCCAGCATAAGCATCCTTTCTGCTCTATGTCTAACTGGTCCCATAACCAGAGAAATTCGTCCTTTTCCCACTCAATTTTCCAATCGTCGAAGGCAATGCCTACTGTGCCTGGTAGCATCAAATAATCGACATGCCATTGCAATTTGACGTTAAGGTGATGAGGCGTCCATTTCCAAAATTTCTTTGAAAAAACTTTGAAACGTTCAGCACATACCTTCGACTGATTTCTTTTTGTGCGCTTTGCCTTTGGTTGTACTTCTGTCGTTTCATGCGAATGAAGTGTAATCGCGAAGTTCTGATCATCGAGCTGCTGCTTGAAAGTTGTTACTTCTTTTTGCAGGTCTGATATTTGCACTAATGCCTGTGCATACTCCAAATGATCAGCAACTCCCGAACAAGCTGCTACAGATTTAAGTTCGGTTGACAGCTGTTCGATTGTGTCCAGAGCCTTTGTATATTCGGTATGTGCATCTGGCCCGGTACAACCTCCGATTGCTGACAACTCCTTCAGCTCTGCTAACTCCTCTTCGAGTAGAGCTTTGTCGTCTTCGAGGGGTTGCAGAAAATCGATGCGAAAATTTTTGAGCATCTGATCCTGAAGTGTATTCAGCTTCATAGGATCAATTTGTGCAGTGCCCGAAGTGCTGCATAGTTGTAAGGCAGTTTCTGCCTTTATTTTCTTCAGGGCAGATTCTTGAAGTGATATCTGCAACTTTTCATTAGCAGATTTGACCTTCTCATGCTCCATCTGCAAAGCATGAAAGAATTTCTGCACTTCTGCAAATTTGGCATCAATCGCCTTGTTTGTCGCTTTCAAAGAATCATTTTCGTGGGTCAACTGTTGAACTTGTCGACCCAATGATTGATTTCGCTCAAGCAACTTCGCGTTGTCTGCTTCGAGCGTTTCGATTCGAGTCTTCGACTCGTCGATTTTCTCTTTCATCTCATCTGATGCTTTGAATAATTGCATCATTCCTCGTTGGATATTCATATCATACCTTCGAACTTCTTGTATGATTTGTCTGGCCTCCTCAGAAAGATCACCCAACCCTTGATTCTGAAATGCATTAGGGTCTTCTTCTGATTCGGTGGTATCTTCATCCGCAGCTTTGCTTCTGTCCTGCCCCGGTTCTGTAATAATTTCGAGAGATGGTGGGCTCGGACTCTCCTGCGAATGAGCTTGTGCAGCACTGTCGTCCTGCATAGGCTCAGTTTGTGAAGCTTCATATCTTACTGGTTCTGAGCCAGTGCTAGGCTCCTTTTGAGTTGCTTCCTCTGTGATTTCCATGGCTGTTGCTGCAATACTTGGAGTAGCTGACTGCAGAAGGCTTGAGAAATCCACCTTTGTTGTCGGAACCAGTCTGCCGACTAAGCTATTCTGCTCGGCTTCCGTTAGAATTCCAAGATATTCACAGAGTCGAGAGATATGAGCTCCGACTACTGTGAATTTTTTGTGCTTGACCCACCTCAGAAAAGCTTTGAAGACAATCAGGCCGAAACAGACGGGATTTCCCTCAAGCGCATCCAGTAAGTAGCCAAAGTTCTGTACTGAAATAGTTGCATCAGCATCAGTGATGAACAGGACTTGATTGGCATACTTACAAAGCAGCTTCAGTTGAGTGTCCTTCGTCATCGAGATTTTGTATCCCTTGCTGGGGACATAGCAGTTTGCTAGGAAGTATTTTGTTTCCTCCACAGCATCCTTGGAAGTTGAATTACAGACTCCATCAGTCGGTAATCCAAGGGCTGTAGAGAAAATTCTTTCGTTGATCAAGCAGGCGGTGTTGCGCAGTTTGACCTTGAAATCAACATCAGTGACTTCGTGAATAGAATTCACGAATTCTTCACTAACGTTGGTTAGCACAATAGAGGGGTCCACCTTCATGTTACCCAACCGGCAACGGTCCAACAAGGACTGAATCGACGCCAGCCGAATAGAGGCGCGAACCTTCCATGATATGGCGCTGCTTGAACTCGTATCCATATTTGTCGGATGGTTGTGTGCAAGAATCGCAATCGTAGAAGAGGAAAATGGATCGCAAGTAAGCACAAAGGAAAATTTGAAAGTGTAAGAGTAAAAATTAGAAGGTAAGGGGTTTATGGTAACAAAGGATGGAAGAAGAGGATGGTGACGTGGCATAGTTGATTTGACAACTGTAAACCTATACTTAAGGCGGTATCTAACGAAATCTTCATGACGGCGGTGAAAGTTAACATGATAAGTATCTTAAGACCGTTTGAATTTAAGAGAGTAATAAATGAGTAATTAAGTCGATAAGTAACTAAATAAATAAAATAAATAAATAGAATAAATAAATAGAATAAATAAGTAATATAAATAAATAAATAAAAATAAAAATAAATAAATATTAATAAATACGCAAATAAGACTCGAATGATGTTCGGATGATAGTATTCGAAGGATGTTCGGGTGGTATTCGAATGAATGATCAGATGATATTCGAATGAATGATCGGATGATATTCGTTAAATAAAATATTTCTTGAGTCTGGAGCCGTTAATACGTGTAGGTAGGAGTTCTCCTTCGAGTGACTCAAGTTGTACCGAACCATTCTCGAATACTTCGATTACTTTGTACGGTCCCAACCATTTCATATGAAGTTTTCCCGGAAACTTTTGGTGACGACTATCATAAACAAGGGCAAAGTCATTGGTCTTAAGATTGCAGATCTTAAGTGTAAAATCATATTTAATCTTTCGTTGCTCCTGAATTTTCTTTGTAAGTTCGAGTGAACGTGTTCGAGCTTCCGAAAGTTCTTCGATAATCAATAACCGTTCGTTGGTACAGTCTACCTCTGTCCGTTCTGCTTGTATTCGGAAGGTAGGTATTTCAAATTCGATAGGCAGGATTGGATGCATTCCGTACGTAAGATAATAAGGGGTCTGTTGAGTAGTGATCTTTTCAGTGTTTCTATATGCCCAGAGAACAGAGGGTAACTTTTGATCCCAGTCTGAAGCATGTGCAACAGAAATTTTATTAAGGATCTTACATAATATGCCATTTGCTCTCTCTGTTAACCCATTAGCTTTCGGATTATAAGGTGTTGTCTTCCTATGTTTGATCTGGAAATAATTTGTTAGGTGTCGAATTGTTTCATTCAGAAAGTGTGTTCCTCGATCACTGACAAGTTCTAAAGGACAACCATATCGTGTAATAATAGATTTGAAAAGATTTAATAAAGTCTTCGAGTCGTTTCGTTTCGTTCCTTCAGCTTCCACATTCTTTGTCGCATAATCCGTTGCTACCAAGATATATCGACACTTGGTGTGTCGGGTTACTAGTTTGATTGGCCCGACAAAGTCGATCCCCCATTTTTCGAATGGTGCGAGCGGTAAAATTGGTGTCAATGGCCAATTCATTGCTTTAGTTGGTTTACCAGACCTTTGGCATGGATCACAAGATCGAATATAGATAGAGACATCTTTAAACATAGTAGGCCACCAATACTTGGCATTCAATATCTTTTTAACAGTGTTTTTGAGGGCAAAGTGACCTCCGGCATCTTCCGAATGTAAGGCTTGGATGACTCTCGAAATTTGTTCGGCTTCAAGACACCTTCTTAATTGATTATCAGCACCAAGTTTATACAGGATATTATTGATAATTGTATATGGTGCAACTTTGTATTGAAACACTGTTTTCTTCTCCAAGTCATATCCATCAGGATATATCTGATCTTTGAGATAATCAATAATATCAGAATAAAAAGAATTCGATGAAGATAACTCGAACAAATTTTCATCTGGGAAATCGTCATTCAATGGGTTTTCAATTTTTCCAGTGCTTATTCGTGAAAGGTAATCCGCATTGGTATGGTATTTCCCTTGGCGAAGTTCAACTGTATAAGTGAATTCTTGTAATAACAGAACCCAGCGAGCTATTCGTCCTGATAAATCTGGTTTGTTTACTAGATATTTCAGAGCATAGTGATCCACATGGAAAATAAAAGCATACCCCAGCAAATAATGTCGAAATTTCTTAACTGTAAATATCATTCCAAGTGCTTCTCGTTCTGTCGCCGAATAATTCTTCTCCGAAGAACTGAGTTGTCGACTAGCATAATATATTGGATAGTCTTTCTTCCGTTCGTCCTTCTGGCTTAAACATACACCAATAGCGAATGCTGACACATCCACATAACAATGAAATATAATTGACCAATTAGGTGGTCTTAAGATCGGTGCATTGATTAGTTTCTGTTTGAGATTTTCGAAAGCTTTTTGGTGTTCTTCTGTCCAAAGATACACCACTTCCTTCTTTAATAATTGAGTAAGTGCTGCAGATATTGAGGCATGATTCTAGATAAACCTTCGATAATAACCGACATGTCCCAAAAAGGCTTGAAGTTCGCGAAGATTTGTTGGTATAAGCAAATTCCGTATTACTTCGGCTTTATCTTTGTCGACCTCGATCCCTCGATTGGATATTCTGTGTCCTAGAAGAATGCCTTCTCTCATTCCGAAGAAACATTTTTCGGGATGGAGTGACAGACAAGTGTCTCGACACTTGTGTAAGGTTAGCTTCAGTTTCTGGATATGAGATTTGCTATCGCTGTATACACAGAAGTCGTCAATAAATATTTCGAGAAAAAATCGTAAAAACGTGGCAAAAATCAGCATCATAATTCGTTGAAAAGTCGTCGGCGCATTACAGAGACCAAAGGGCATTCTATTGTAGGCATAAGTGCCCCAATCGGTGGTGAATGTGGTTTTCGCTTTATCCGCCTTCCGCATTCTAACTTGATTATAGCCTGAAAAACCATCACAGAAACTATATCGTTCTTGTCCAGCTACCTGATCCAGAATAGAATCAGTGAATGGTAACGGATGATGATCTTTCTGTGTAGCTGCATTGAGCTTTCGAAAGTCCTAGCATATACGAATCTTGCCAGTCTTCTTCTTTGGTACTACCACAATAGGTGACACCCATTCGCTACTTAAGACAGGATAAATAATTCCTGCTTTTAGATATTTGTTGAGTTCGTCTTTTACCATTAAAGAGTACTTTGGATCAAGTCGATACTGTCTCTGACGAACAGGAATAGCGTTCTCCTTTACATCAATTCGATGTTCACCATATTCGGCAGGAATTCCTTTCAAGTCATCAAGCGACCATGCAAAGACGTCCTGATATTGTTTAAGCAATTCAGTGTATTTAGATAACTCAGTTTCTCCCAAGGACTTTTCAACATGGACACATCTGCCCAGTGCAAGTTCAATTTGCTCTGTTGAATCAGGTAAAATCATACCTTCTGTCATACTAGACTTTGAATATCCATGAATTTCGCGCATTGATGTCTCCATAGATATGTTCATGTCGACAGACTGATTCTTATTTTCAATTTCTTCGTCTGATTCGTCCGAGTCGTCCGATTCGTACGAATCTGTTGATTCGTCTTCAGTAATAACTAGTTCATCTAGTTCTGTGTTGCAAACTTCGATGAATTCTTCTGCATTATCTGATTCGTTATCATTCTCATAGCATTCGAAAAATTTAACTTCGACATCTGAAACATTAGAGAAGATATTTAGTGCATAAGAAGAATTTTTCGAAGTATAGCTAGTGTCGGTCATAGGAGTTTTGCCTTCGTATCTATCTTTATTCCAGGTAATGATCTCCTCTGCTGGTTTTCCACGATTATTGGTCTCGCCAGTTTGAAATCTTAATTCCCTAGACTTCCAATGAACACTAGCATTTGACTGATACAGCCACGGCCTTCCGATTAGCACAGAGTAAGAAGGCAAACCCATTGGTTTGATAACAATAAAATTCATGGTAAAAGGCTTGGCTTGTATATACACAGTAACGTTCTCCAGCTCTCCGACAGGCTTTCGTCGTGTTGAGTCTGCCAACTTGATATTTCGATTGGTTGGTCGAATATCTGTCAAACCCAGAGCGTGAGCAGTTTCTTCAGTAATAATATTGACGCTCGAACCTGAATCAATCGGCACATGTTCGATTAAGCATCCCTCAATAGTAATGTCGATTTCCGGTGCGCCAAGATCTCCCAAATCAATAGATAATACTCCTAATTCTGGCAAGGGATTTCTTTTCTTCTTCTTTGGAGTAGAAAGTCCTTTTAACTGCCTGCGATAGTAAGTATTGTCTGCCAACAATTGTTCGAATGTGATATTTGGATGAAGAGAACCAATATCAGTTACGATATCGTAATCTTTCGTCTTCGATATCGGCTTGTCAATCATGGCTTCCGACAGTTTGGTTTTATGAATTGATTCGTTCCTTTCTTCGAAT
The DNA here is from genome assembly GCA_029204225.1 of Diphasiastrum complanatum. Lineage (NCBI taxonomy): Eukaryota > Viridiplantae > Streptophyta > Lycopodiopsida > Lycopodiales > Lycopodiaceae > Diphasiastrum > Diphasiastrum complanatum. The sequence continues at coordinate 41,118,575 of CM055099.1, read as the reverse complement.
GTGACTTTCCTTTCTGTATCTGCTCTTTGTAGTTCTTCTTCAATTATTTCTTTCGCTTCTGCAGATATATCTTTTGAAAACAAATTTTTAGCATTTCGATCATAGTCGAGATCATCTTTAATATCTTCTTTTGTTAGGGATTTATTCGTTCCCTTCTTCTTAGATGATTTTCTGCGTTTCTTCGAGGAACCTTTCGAGTTGGTTTTCGAGTCATCTTTCGAAGAACTCCTCGTATTTACTTTGAATATTGTTTCCATATCACTTGGCCAAGATTGGTCAGTTGTCCTCGTTGATTGGTTTTCCACAAGATCAATTTTTTGTATAACCGCATCTGCCGAAACTTTTCCTTTCGAGTCTACCATTGCAGCAGGTGTCGCTACATACTGGTATTTAGGTCTTGGCCTCTGTGGTTGGGGACAATCAGGATATTTGTGGCCTAGTTCTTTACAATTCGAAAAGAGAGGTACATACCCAATTGGCTTCCGTGGTTGCGGACAGTCTGGTGAAAAATGTCCTGGTTCTCCACAATTGTAACAATTGCCCGAAACTGGTCTTGGAAAATTCGAAGTCTTTGTTGTTGATGTTACAAATTCGGGTGGATTATATCTTTTCGGTCCGAATTTGGGTTTGGATTGCTGGAACGGTGTAGTCGTGCCTTGAACAAAATTTATTGTTGTATCATTATTCTGAAAAATAAACAGCACCTCCTGTGTTGGATCTTCAACGTAAGATATATTCACTGTTCTGCAATCTTCCTTCGAATGTCCTGATGCACCGCACCTTGTACACCATAGTCCTGAATTAGAAGAAGATGATTTTGGTCTCTTGTCAGCAACCTCTGAAATCTGAACTTTTAGATCGTTGAATTTTTTGTTAATATCTGCAAGATCTCTCCTCCAAATCTTTTCGACCTTTGATGTTGTTGGCTTCATCTCCGAATTTTTATCGTTCTTTCGTTTGGGTTTTCGTTTACTACTTCGTTCTCTCTCATCAGTCTCAGAGTCGGATGAGTCGTGTAATTCGATTCTGAACTGGAGGAACTAGAACTGGATTCAGACTTCAAATCCTCTTCACTGCCACTGGAAACATGCTTAGACTTTCGACTTCGTCTAGTTGATTTTCTCTTCTGAGCAAGCTTAGAAGTCTCATAGTTTTCAGCACTTGCAATGACTGCTGCTAAGGTAGTCGTATCACCTTGTCTGCAGTGTCGATTTATACTCGGTGGTAAACCTAACAGAAACCATTCAATCTGCATCGCAACGGGATATACTCCAGTTAGTTTTCCAATAAGATTCTTGACCTTACGAGTATACCTTCTCAGAGATTCTCGACTCTTCTTCTCTATGTTGTTGAGTCTGTCGAGTACTCTGGATGAATAACCAATTTCTCTGAATTGGTGTAGAAACGCATCTTTCAGCAGCAACCAGGTAGCCACTCGTCCTGGTTCGACTTGGCTGTACCATATGCGTGCTTGTTTTCTGAGAAGACCAGGAAAAATCCTCAGTTTGTCCGCCTCCGAACCTTCATTATTCGCGTTCGCAATTGATTCGAACTGCGAAACATAACTGTCCGCATCATCTGAGGTTGTTCCTTTGAAATAATCATATCTGATCTTCGAAATTGAAGAAAGTCGGGGTGCAGGGCCTTCCATATTCGGTTTTAGTTTGGCAACTGGTTTTAACAAATCCGAATAAGTTTCAGCTCTATCAGAACTTCCAGATAAATTTCTGAAAAAATCTTCTCGAATCTTTCGATATCTTTCGAGTCGGGAAGCTCTGTCTGACATATACTTTTTAATGACGATGATTTTGTCAGTTTTAGATCAACATGTTTGTTTTTGGCTATCCCCGGCAACGGCGCCAAAATTTGGTTTTTATGTCGTGGTATACCAATTGTATTTGGTATAGTTTTGTAGTATTTAGTGTCGAATCCCCAAGAGGATAGCTTCTTTATGGTATAATGTTGATATTGTTCTGACTTATTCGTATGATATAAAATGGAGAATTAGTCTGGTTGTCAAACAGACATTTGGGTTAAGTAACCAGTATTACTTAATGGATAAATGAATGTTTAAAATTGGAATATCAGTCTTCTCTTTCGAATCGAAGAATTGGCGTTCTACAGGAGAATTGTTATCAGAGTAGTACGAATGTACTCCACTCTATCTGATTAAGGTGTCGGCAAGAATTTGGATTGATTTCGATGTATTCGCTCATCAGTGATCATAAGTTAATCTTATTCTTGGATTAACAAAAGTTAAACAGTAGTCCTCAACAACTAGTGTTCTCCTCAGAGTTAAATCTCTTGTATAATCTTCGAATATGTTAGAAACATATGTTCGGAGATATTCAGAATACAGATATCTTATCTCAATTTTTCAGACAGGGACTATCAATTCAGTTGTATACATACTTTTCTATCGATGACTGAGATAGACTTCTGATGATAAACGTTATTCGGGTATCGAACAAGTATTTGAGTGTCGAACAAATATTCGAATGAACGAATAAGTTAGTTTTAAGACAGTTCGTTAGAACACTTTTACGGATACACAGCATAGACTGTAATGTACTTATGCAACTGTCTGACCAGAGATAGATTTATATAAGAAAGATTGTTAGAGTACTTCAGAAGATCTCTCACAAGTACATAAACTTTTATCTCTCAGCGAATACATAAACTATATCTCCTGGTGAGTAAGACTGAATCGTGTCTTCTCTTTATCATCTTCAGAGCGAACAATCACGTCTTTATAAATTAGAGGCGTGTCGCTTTACTGAATAAGGTTAACCAATATATATCTGACACGTATGTAGATTATACTGCAAAGATGTATCTAACCCTGAGTTTAGATTACTATAGTTAGAATTGTCGATTCGAATCGAGTCGTTTCATGTAAGTGTCTTTATTTAAGGGTTGTTGTAGATGTCGCTTCATTGCTGAGGACTTGTCCTTTATATGTGATATTTAGTATGTCGCGAAAAATATAGGCAGGTCCCTTCATTACATATGTATCCAGCTCTTGTCTTCTTATGTGAATATATATTGCTTCATTCGGATGTATATTCGTTGTTTAATAAATACACATCTTCACAGGACCAAAGTTCAACCCATAAGGTCGAACAGGTCCAATCAGCCTCCATCCAGATTTATGGATGATCCGCCCTACTACTTCGTGTAGAAACCAAACACAATTGCTAAGGCGATGTCTACACCTGATGTTGACCAGTGGAAAGCAGCGATGGACACCAAATTCGATTCTCTTATGGAGAATCAAACATGGACACTCACTGAGCTGCCAAAGGACCAGAAACCAATTCCATGCAAATGGATATTCAAGACAAAGTACGACGCTGAAGGAAGACTAAATTGTTACAAGGCCAGGCTAGTCGCAAAAGGCTTCTCCCAGATTCCAGATCTGGATTACTCAGAAACCTTCAGCCCAGTAGTCAAACATGCATCGATCCGAAATTGGGAGCTATACAATGATTTGAAAAAACATGTATTGATGCCCAACTTGGGCTTTCATTTATTGATTGAAAGAATAAAATCTACACAAATTTTATCGAACTATATTTGAATCTATTGCTCTTCCACAATGGTGATTGTTGTAGGTAGATCTTTGCAACATGTTATGAGCTCATGTCTTTTTCACAACTGTAACAAGACAAATATTAGTGAATGTGTCATTGCAAACTATGCCATTTCTCTTTAGTGTGTACTATTTGGACAGGTAATAAACATAGAGTACGTACGAGTCTTTCGTTGGTGATGAATTTGAAATAAGTGGGTAGATTGGTTTGTATTAGGATGAGCTCTGCTCTGATATAATCAAGGTTCCAATGCTCTTCCACCTCAATCATAGTTAAAAGTTCTTCATTGTATATGATGTTTATTTCCTTTCGGCCTGTGTGACCATTTATTTGGAAGTCTTGATCTAGTGGTAGCCATGTATCATCAGTTTTCTTGAATCTTTGATAGCTAAATGTGAGACTAAGAATTTGTTTTTCGATATGATAACGAAAAATCATTGAAGACCTTTTTATCCTTCATTCTATATCTTTATTTGTTTTACTATCTCAGCCTTGATCCATGACATCTAACAAGATCTCATCAGATAAATCCTTGCAAACAAATAAAGTTGGTGTTATTCGAACACTTGCACTTGAGTAAAAATCAACAAATATATGCAATGAGAGAAACCAAATTAGGTGAACAATTTTTTATCTTGTACTTATCTTCATGGCATTTTTACATCCAAGAGTAGCTTGCATCTAAAGGATTCAGAAACAATACTGTCAGGATTAGGCCACTCATCACTCTGAAAACTTGGTAATGGAATTGCTTCAAGCTTGCCAAAACTCCCATCCATTTCTGGAATATATTAAGGTAAAAATATATACCACTATTTGCAAGATCTTTGGACTTCTTCCTCTTTACTGCAGCTTTCCAACATCAGAGTGATTCAGATCCAATATTCTTGCAAGTGATTGTGTTGGCTCCCATTCACTTATGTTTGATGGATATAATATTGAAAGAAGAAACACGTTGATAAATCATAATCTGAAGAGCTTCAATAAAACAAACACCTATGATTGTAGTAAACTGCATACATTTTGATATAGTACTTATAGTTACATTTTTTATGATCATGAGGATTGACATTTTGTACTTTTATTTTTGAATGCATATAAACATATTGTACTAACACATCTAATATAGAGTGACCTTCGGAAGTTGTCCTAAACTCCAAAATTTTTGCTTTCCAATAATATTTGTATGCCATCTTTGCCCTTTTCTTCTATCAAAAATTGCCCTTTGATGATGGATGCAGCAACACTCATGAATTCTTCATATATCCTATTGGCTTCCACTTACCAGCTTCATCGTAAAGAATCCCAGCATAGTTAAACAGATTTAACTTGAGATGTGGACTTCAGACGGGCAAGAAGAGCCAACCAATGGGATACGTCCATGCTGCCTGACGTAAATTTCAAAGTATGTTGTAATATATTTTTATTTTTCAATTTATTTGAGCTACATTACGTAGATTTGAAATGTGTGCATTTTGATTGGGCCAGGTGGTGATTGAAATCAAAGATAAATTAATAAAAGTATCTTTACAAAGGGTTCATTTTTTATTTTGGAATTTCTCTAATGCATGGGTTGCCACAAGAAAAGTTATATGTACAGTGTTCCAAGTTGAGAAATATAAGTTAGAAATCAGAGTTAATCTGATATACATTTTATGTAAGCTCTAAATGTGATGATGTAATTACTATACAGTTTATTTGGTTTATTGTATATGATTGTGATCGGGACGTAACCCGTTAGGATATATTGATTGGGCACTGATCCCGTAGCCAGCTACTTGGGTTAGCCGAGTAGCCACACATAGGAAGAATTAGCCTGTACAGAGTTATTTACAGTACTTGATATACTTGGGGGCATGTCCCAAGTTTGTCGGTTGAATTTGGCCATATTGGGCCCGACCTTAGTTTGACAGGTGGTAGGCCGATAATAGGACACTTGCCTTTTCATGCAGTTTGTGAATACTCTATATGTACAGTGTTTCTTTGTAATCTAATAACTTTTGTTGTGCCATCTAAACTTTTTGGACCTTATCGTAGTCAATCTCAAGACCTCGATCGGAAACAATATGTCCTAAATACTTCAGTCTTGTTTGAAAGAACTCACACTTAGACTCCTTAGCATAAAGCTTTGCCTACCTTAGATTATCTAAGACTATATGCAAATGCGTATTGTCAATTTCTCTAGAGTGAATAACGAAGATCTTCCACAAGTTTTTGATGATTGTGAAGCTCCTTGTTCATGGCAATCTTCTTGAGTGAAATTTCTATTAGCATGTTCTGATTTCCTTTGTGTTTGTGGATTAATTAGATTTCTTGCTCACTCTCTTGCTTGTGGAATGTAGATGTGGATTAACTTTCTTGTCTCTTGTTTTTGTAGTTTCAGCATGCAGGTAAACTATAGAGGCTAAGATTGTGGATCTGATTTGCATACTCTCTAACAATCTTGTCTTGATTGTTCTTGGATATTCCAAGCATCAAGAAATGAGTGTTTCTTGATCCTTGGGCTGCTAGAATGCTGTTAGGAAGCTAGTCTTCTTGTTTCTTGTTTCTTGTTGAGTAGCTTAATCTTGTCATTGTATTGTTTACTGATTTCCTAGATAGATTGTAGATTTGCTCTCTGATTCAGAACGTTGATCTATGCTGAGCTAGGACTGGTTGCATGGCTTGTAAATGCATGTAGCTTGAGTAACGTCACCATTTCTCCCCACTGACAGGTTGGGAATACACGTTGTAATCTGATAAACACTTTTGCCTGGAAATCGTTCTAACAAGAAGATTAAACCGTAAAAAACTGTAACCAATGGAAGTAACAGAGAATAAGAACAAAATTGTGCTCACAGATTCAGTTGGAATCTGTGAACATTTGGCACCATTGCCACAACTATGCAGACACTTATCCAAGCCAAACCTTTCCGATCTGTGCCGCCAACCCATTGCTCTAAAGTCTCACACATGCATCATTATCGAGCTTGTTACTTTGGTCTCGACCGACGTCCAGTTCCGTTCTTGACTGAGGCTTCACGCTCCTCCCCTAGCCGAGCTCCACGACTCTCGTCTAGACCGGACAAAACCTTGTTTCATTCACCTATTGAAACTACACACTCACTCTCGACCAAACAACTACTCACAATATCCTGCCAAGTCCTGAGTTAAATCTCAACCGATGCTCATCAATCAGATCTCACCCAAGCCTTTCCGTTGACATCTCGACACAAGACCTTCTGTCGCATCTCAACCAATGCCTTTCCATTACTTTTCGACCGGCGACGTTCTGTCAATTCTCAACCGGAGGCATCCTGTACAATCTCAACCGAAGTTGTCTATTGAATCTCAACCAAAGGCATTCTATAAGTTCTCAACCAGAAGTTGTCTATTAAATCTCCACAGGAGCCTTCCGTCCCACCGAAGGCCTTCCTGTTAAAACTCAACCGAAGGCATTCGTGTTAAAACTCAACTAAAGCATCTTGTCAGATTTTGAATGGAGCTTTCTCTCATATCTCGACCGAAGCATCCTGTCAGATCTTGACTAGAGCTTTCTCTCAGATCTCGACCGATGCATCCTGTTAGATCTCAACCGAAGCGTCCTGTCAGATCTCAACCAAAACTTGCTCTCAGATCTCGACCAAAGCATCTTGTCAAATCTCGACCGAAACTGTCTCTCAGATCTCAACCAGACTGTTCTATCAACTTTCAACCGGACCTTTCAATCAATTCTCAACCGAGGATTTCTATCAACTCTCAACTGAGAGCTTTGACTTCCAACCTGAACCAAGTCAACTTCAAGACAAAGTCAACTTTTTTCTTTGACTAGGTCTCAATGTTTTCCAAATACCACAGTTCTTTCCAACTTTATTGCAAAACTCTAACACCAAAAAACAAAACAATTGTGTCGTTTGGACACCACCACATTATTAGTCTCTGACTAATATTTAAAAATAAAATAAAAAAACAAAACACCAAAAAACAAAAACACAAACACAAACACCAGCCAAGTTACCAAAGAGTCCAAGAGGCCTATTTACCCAATCCTAAGGTACTCTAGAGTTGTTATGGATCATCCTTATGATCTGAATTCCACAGAGGACTATTCACCAGAGATGGTCTCTCCATCTACCAAACAGACTCGATTCAATAGATATTCTAGGATGAAATCCCAAGTCCAAGAGCCATCCACCAACCCATTTGACAGATGGGAACCAATGCATTTTGAAGCTCCATACGATCGACCACATTTTCATGCTGCAGAATCTTCACACGCACGAGCTCACTTAAATGGAGCTTTTGCAAATAATGTTCCGCGTACTGAAAAATGAACTCCCAAGTTAGATTTACCTAAGTACGATGGTAACACTGATTCTCAAATATTTTTTCACTACTTTGAGAACGCATGCGATGTCTATGGCGAGACATCACTAGATGCCATGGTACAGCTCTTCTTGATGACCATGATCGATCAAGCATGAGAATGGTTTTTTAACCTTGATCGTGAAGATAAACGAGACTAGTCACTCTTGAAGGAAGCATTTATCAAACGCTTCAAGCCATTTCGCTTGATCGAAAGTCCTTTTGTCAAGCTAAGTATTATCAAAATGACAAAAGATGAGAAAGTACGTGACTACAATATTGAACGATTTAGAAGATTAAAAAGTCAGGTACAAGAGCAACAAACTGAATCTATGCTGATAATTTGGTTCCTCGTTTGACTCCCATGATGGATATGACGTGAACTTCACTCTAATGATGAATACACATCATTGAAGCAAGCCATGTCTGATGCCATTCGGAAAGAAGATGAGGGATCAGATGTTAATGAGCCACGTGAACGGAGAGCACATCGTGCTGTCCAAGAAGCTCGACCAAACGAGGAAACATGCGAACAGTTATGAAAAACACAGATGGAGTTGCTTAATCAGCAACACCAACAACAAATGGAGAAACTCACGAAAGAGTTTCAAAACACTCTTAAGTCTATCTAGAGTTCGATGCCAGGTCAGTTACCCACTGGCCAAATCCACCATAGGCGAGAGAACACATGGTGTCCTCACTGTAGAGGTGCACACACTGGCAATGAGTGCCCTTCATACCAACCAGTCCCAGATACTTCATTGATCAAATGTGACATCTGCGACTCTATGGGTCACACATCCCTCTATTGCTATCATAATCCGAGGACCCAGCCTCACAACCAATCAGGGGGACATTATCAACCTCCTAGAACCAGTTTGTTTCACAAAATCAAAATCAGCACTATCCATCACGAACCAACCAAGTCCATATACAAGAGTTGCCCAGACAATGTAGACATGAACCTCAACCACAACTAGCACTCTTAGGACCACCTCCAAGGGGACAACCTGATCTAGGAGCACAAAAACATAGACACCCTCGAGAATCTACACAAACAAATCTTGTAGAAAATTCCTACGATCACTCATATCAGCACGAAACAACACTTTCATCTGTTAGTTCTCAACAATATCCAACCGACAACTCATGCTCGTGCAAATGGGATGAGTATTCCACACCACCGGAAAATCCAGCACAGCTAGCCATCCAAGATGGTTATGCTATTGCCACAGGACCAATGAGCAACCGTTGTTTTATTTGTGGTGAAACTGGCCACTATATGGTTGACTGTAAAGTTAAGAACCAATACCATGCGGAGTGTCCAGATTGTGTTCGCAAACACAGTTTCAAAGACTGCCCTAAACAACCTAACATGATACTTCCAGCACGTCATATATCATCCGAACCTATTAGAGTTCTAATTAGAGCACAACGTCAACACCACGACCAGCAGCAAAACCATGCTAAATCAGCTGACCCACATGGAAGCCACTTGACAGCTTCCACATCACCCAAAGACTGCCCAGACCCAAATGTGGAACAAATGTAGTATAATGAATTTAGAGATGAATTTTTGCGAGAGGAAGAACATATGTAAAGTCTGTTATCCACTCAAATCCTCGAAAAAGAGCAATCCCTACAGGGACTTGAAGTATTTTTAGTGACCTCCTGCAAGCTCAACTCACCATGCCATTCCATAGCATGATAAAATCTTTTACCGAGCTTCAGCTCTATATCCATCGTAGTTTTCAGTTGCCTACTATTCCTGATGACCAGCGAAAAACAAAAGAGATTCTTGAAATTCTCCAAATTTCTATGAATATGCTGAATATAGGTGTTGCTAAGGGGACTAGCATCACCTTGCCTCTGTCTTATAAAGACTATCCTGCAGTGTCTGCTATCCTTGATAGCGGATCATGCATAAACATAATGGCTTTGTCGTTGGCAAAGTCATGGGGATTCCATACCCTCGATCAACCACGCTACAAACTGCTCATGGCTGATCCGCAAGTTACAAACCCTGCTGGTCATTTATCGAATATCAATGTTCACATTGCAGGTGTCAAATTTGTAATCAATTGTGTCATCTTAGACTTACCAGAAGATGCCAATACTTATAAACTCCTTCTTGGTACACCCTGACTCTAGATGGCAGGTGTTGTCCAAGACTAGAAGCATAGCAAAATCACCTTTGGCAATCACGACAAACGAGTCACTGTTGACTCAAGTGGCCATGTCAAGCCTGTTAAAGTTTATGATGATTGGTCATCCACAACTTATGATGAATCAGATAGTGTCCCGATTCAACCAAAAGGCCACTATACAAGATCCACGGACATAATCGATTGGAATCAGGCACTAGCCACTGTGGACTATGTTGATTCAAATCGATGTCGTATTGAAACCGCTGCAGAAGATGTGGATATTCTTCCATCTTCTACAAACATTGATACACCCATCATCCCACTTATGATGATTGACATGGATGATGCTGAAATGACGGATGAACATGTACTCCTTTATCTAGATGCCCAACGTTATCCACCAAAATCAATTCCTCAGGAGATCAAGTCACCAGGGCCATTGGCTCATGTCCAACTGACATCCAAAGTACCCAACACACAAGCGTATAGGCCCAAACCCAAAGTACATACATGGGATGTGTATCCAGACAAAGTTTGGGATACAATCGATGATGACATGATAATGAGGCAACAACACCGCCCACTCAAAAACCACAAAAACCTCGGTTACAAAAAAATAAAATTATTGATACAAAATTGACCAAGCATCAATAATAGATGCATGAGAAGCTTAAGCAGACGATTAAGCCCTTGTCCAAAGAGACAAAAAACCAAACCATCAGACCAAGCTTCCACGTCCGGTAGTGACTCAACACAGATGATTCCCAAAGTTCCAGAAAACTTTGTGGAACCACCTTTTGATCTTCCACGAAAATTTAAAGATTTCACACTAGATGACGTCGTTATCCAGTTACCGCAACCACACCGGGAACCTACACCAAGTTCCAACTCCTTTGAAGGACCAGCTAAAACGATGTCATTAAACCTCAACGATCCTGACGAGGACATGGATTGCATAGTTCATGTTGGTGCACACCTTTCGCCCGAACAACTTTCTAATCTGGAGACTTTACTTCGCAAATACATGGATGTATTTTCATGGAACTATACAAAAATGAAAGGAATTCCGCCAGAAGTAGTGGTTCATATGATTCCTTTTAGTCTATTAGGGCTAAACCTTATAGAAGTAACCCCATCTATCGCGAGAAAATCGATGAAGATATCAAGAAATTGCTGGATGCTGGCTTCATTTATGAAGTCTAACATACTGATTGGGTATCACCCATTGTGGTTGTACCCAAGAAAAATGGCAAACTCCATATCTTTGTCGATCTCAAGAACCTTAATGCGGTTATGAAAAAAGACCATTTTTCCTTGTCTTTAATGACCTAAATCTTAGAAGAAATGGTAGGAGCTCAAGCTTTCAGCTTCTTGGATGGATTCAGTGGTCATTTCCTTGTTCAAATAGCCCCTGAAGATAAACATAAAATGGCCTTTGCGACAAAGAATTCCGCACAGGTATCAAGGCTCCCTGAGCCAAAGGATTTAGTGTTTGATTGCCCACTTTATGGTCCACTCCGTGCCTTGTTGCTTCTGCACCTTGATTTCTCTCCTTGTCCCAACTTGATCTTGATACATTTCCTTCTTGGCTCTTTAAGGTAGGCAAAGATTGAGTACTCCGCAATGCACCTCTCACTTAGCTTGAAGTAGCTCTTTGAATCAACCCAAATGTAACCATTGACCTCGTGAAAAGCCAAAGGGTCGCACCAGTTTGATCCGCATACGAACTATCTCTTCGCGTTTGTTTGAAGCACCATGTCCGTCGTGCAAAACTTGACTTTCACGATTCCATCACTGGCCAGTTGCCTCACAGTCAAAACAAGAAGTGTACCTCGAGCTTGGCTTCAAGTAGCTCTCTTTGAATCAGACACATGCACCCAGAGTTTGCACTAGTCCGATCTCAACATGAACCATCCCTTAGCGTCCGTTCGAAATACCAAGTCTCTCATGCAAGACTCAACGTTCACAGTTCCTTCATTGATCAGTTGCCTTACACGTAACACAAGCCAGCGTACTCATATGTTTCCTCATCATTGCTGGTTCAGAGAAAGCCTATAACAAGCTTACCTTTTTCACAACATGAAATGAGCCATCTTGGAAAACATGTCTACCACTACCATAACGGAATTGAATCCATTCTGGGTCTTGGACAGCCCAACAATAAAATCCATAGAGATGTTTTCCGACCTTCCAAGTGGATGTAGCAAGCCCAGAGGACTTACTCTCTCGGCCTTGTTCACCTGACAAGCCGTGCAACGCTGGACGTACTCTCTTACATCAACTGGTGCCCACTGAAGTAAACTATACAACCACCGAGCGAGAAGCATTGGCGATGGTCTATGTTGTTCAACAACTAAGACATTATCTACTAGGTCAGACCTTTGCCTTCTACACTAACCATCGATCCCTATTATATATTGTTAATAAATCCTATAAAACGGGACGTATAGCTCGATGGCTGTTGATATTAGAGAAAAATTAATTTCCGCGTAGTCATTTGAAAAGGAACCCAACATTTCATGGTGGATCACCTTTCTCGGCTCCCTAATGCTGAAAAAGCAATTGTACCAGTCAGGATGATCTTTCTGATGCATGTCTTTTTCGGATTGATGTAACACCCTTATGGGCTGAGAAGATCACTCAGTTCGTAACAACAGGTAGACTCAAAGAAGGCCTAAGTACGGTTGCACAAAGAAAATTTTTGCTTAAAGCAGTGCCCTTTCAGCTAATAGCAGAACAACTTTATAAACAGGGCGTTGACGGGATTTTTCGACAATGTGCTTATGAATACGGCCTATCATATCTCAGGCTCATGAGGGCATTGGCGATGGTCACTTCTCTACTGAAGCGACAGCTAATATTATCCTTCGAGCAGGCTTGTGGTGGCCATCCTTATTCAAGGGCACATTTGCTGTCATTAAAACATGTGATGTCTATCAGCGAGCCAAGAAAAATACAAAAGCAAACTTCACACCTTTAACTCCCATTATAGAAGACGAAGTCTTCCATAAGTGGGAAATTGACTTTGTTAAAACAATCAGCCAAACAGCAAAACATACCCAAGCCTGTTATATCCTAATAGCCATAGATTACGCCACTAAGTGGGTTCAGGCTCGGGCAACAAAGGATGCCAACGCAAAGACTATGGCGCATTTTCTTTGGTTGTCCTATAGAGCTAGCTAGTGATTGCGGCATGCACTTTTTAAATATTGTCATTTATAATTTGCTACGCCATTACCTTTTAGTTCATCGGAAGGGTACACCACCATACTATCCTAGATGTAATGGCCAGGCCAAATCAACTAACAAGATGATATGTAAGATATTGACAAAAATAGTTGAAACCACTCTCTTTGATTGGGAAATGAAACTTTGGGCTTACCGCACCACTCCAAAGAAAGCCACTGGATGGTTTACCCCATTCCATCTAGTGTACGGTCAAGAGGCGGTAATGCCTGTCAAATTCTTAGTCCCTTCTCTAAGAATCATGGAAGCCTTCTCTACAGATCTCTGTGAGAAAGCTACAATTGAGCAACAAGTCAAAACCAGGCTATTTACGTTAGCCCAGTTATGCGAGACAAGACTCATATCTTACCTCGCAAAACTAGTTAACAAAAGACGTCAAAAGGCCTGGCATGACCATCACTTGCGAAACAAGGATTTACACTTAGGTGACTGGGTGCTTCTTTATACATCAAAAAAGCACCCCAACAAATTGAAATTCCGAAGTGAGGGACCATGTATTATCAATAAAATCTTTCCTAATGGTGCAGTTCAGCTACAAACGCTTGACGGAATACTCCTAGACACTGTCGTCAATGGTGGTCATCTATGGCGGTATTACAAGGAGTTGTTTTTTGTTGACCCAACTTAACACTTTTTCTTGGTATATATTCTATATCATTTATTTTTTATTTTCTTCTTTCCTTGCTTGTTATTCCCTTTTTGCATGCCTATTTTTTACCTCTTTCCTTGTTTATAATTCATACATGTACTTGTTTACTTTCTATGCATTTTCTTTTTTCTATAAATACCCATTTGTCATGAATGTTTCAGGTCAACAAATAATAGGCTACACCATATGAAAAAGATTTATCCCACTTTAGTCTCATCTCATTTCTGTCTATCCGATATCTCAATGAGTTTCTGTCAGATCTCAACCGATGGATTTCTATCAGATCTCAACTGGAGCGTTTCTGTCAAATCTCGACTAGATCGTTTCTGTCAAATCTCGACCGAAGCGTTTCTGTCAAATCTCGACCGGAGCGTTTCTCTCGAATCTCGACCGGAGTGTTTCTCTCGAATCTTGACCGGAGCGTTTCTCTCGAATCTCGACCGGAGCGTTTTTGTCGAATCTTGACCGGAGCATCCTGTTGAATCTCGACCAGAGCATCTTGTTGGATCTCGACCAAAGCATCATGTTGAATCTCGAACGGAACATCCTGTTGGATCTCGACCGGAGCAGCATGTTGGATCTCGACCGGAGTATTCTATCATATCTCAACCGGAGCACCCACTCCAATCTCGACCAGAGGTTCCAAATTCAAAACTCCACGATTCGGCATTCCTTCCGCAACATACCTCGCTCCACACACATCTTCCAATCCCTTCTGAACCGATGCTTTCATCTGCCTTCTCACCCGAGCCATTCCATTCCATCTCGACCAGAGCCATTCCATTCCATCTCGACTGAAGCCTCTGTCAACTCTCAATCGAAGCCTTTGTCAACTCTCAACTGATGCCTCCATCAAATCTCAACCGACACCTCCATCAAATCTCACCCAACGCCTTCATCAAATCTCAATCGAAGCCTCCATCAAATCTCAACCGACGCACCCTTAACACTGTCTCAAATCTCAACCAACACGTTTTTTTTAGACCCTATTTCTTCCATTTTTTCACCATGTCATCCAACCCCAATTCCAGTTCTGACGACCCCGATGCTAATAAGCTCGACATCCAACTGTGCAAATTAAAGCTTACAGAGATGCAGACCTGGTACCAGCAGGCAGAGTCATTCTTCAAGGCAATTGAGTTCCAAATCCCTATCCTGATGGGATACATATGGCGTATGCCAATTATAATGCTACAGCAAGATTGTGCCAACTCACAGTTCCCCCTGTCAGAAACTATGTTTATAACATATCTTTTGCAGCGGCCGACTTGCAACCCTTCGGGTTCTCTCGAGGACCAAATATTGTCACAAGGACGCTCCAGAAGATTGAGCAGACAACCTATTTCAAATAAATAGATCCTTCAGTGGACAAATGGAAGAATAAAGACGGGTACCGAGTTGAGGCAATCAATGATCAGCAGCTACAAGCGGCATGTGCATATTTGACCAAATGAACACAAAGACCAGGGACAAAAGTGCTGAGGGTACCCATGTCCCTCTTCCACATGATGGCAGATTCATGACTACATGCCCAAAACCTTTATCATTGGGCATAGTTTTCTTTGAACTACCTTCATGACTGTGTTAAGAACAAGCAGCCAGCAAGTAAAAATGGGCCCAGACTCAAACAACACCTACAACTTGCGGACAAAGCATGGGACATCCCAATAGAGTCCAAACAGTCCAAGTGTCCACGCTCACGGGCTACTTCACCATCGGGGCTTCCAACCAAAAGGGTAGACACCAATATTATTCCGATGGTACACAAGCAACAAAGCCCACAACCAGATCCAGAAGTAGCTGCATCCTCAAAAGCTCAACAAGCCGATACCTCCAAGTCCAGTTGCCAGACACAAGACAACAATGAATATGCAGGAAGCTTCAAGCCAGGAGGAAATCACCTGATGGATCATCATCAGACGATTCAGCTAGAGATGATGGAAGCTCAAATGAAGCCTCTCTGACACACTCCTCACCCTTACACACCGTCGACGAGGGTGATGGAACAGCTACATCATCGGGAGCAGCGGACATGGGCACAACCCATGACGTGCCACCAGACGAAGTCACCACCCCACCCATGTTGATAACAACGCCAACGCCGCCAACATCACCAATGACACTTTCTTTGGGGAGGAGGAGTGGGGTGTTCCATTCCCCAAGACATGGAAGCGGCCCAGTAGCCACAAGCCCAGATGTTGCGGACTTGATGGACATAAGTGATGACGAACCAGAGAAAGAAGATCAACTAGGAGGAAGTCGAACCTCCCAATAACCACCACCACCACCACAACCACCATTGCCACTAACATTATTTCTCCACTCCCTCCACCTCCATCTTCATTCACTCCACAACGTCCATTTTTTGGATTAGCTTCACCATCTCACACCCCTGATCAGTACCCAACCATCACTAACCTTGAGAAGCTCTCCAAAGTAGCCAAGCGCTCAATGATCGGCCTATCCGAAGCAAGCTACCACATGCATTGGTTGGTAAGCCAACACCAAGTGCTTGAGACCAGGGTCTTGTACCAGGACCGAAAAATTGCGTAACAACAGAAGCTGGCCAAAGAAAAAGAAAAAGAGATAGAAGAAATCAAATCCATGATGGCCGGGCAGAAGATCATTTTAGAAGAGGTCCAACAGCAACTGAAGCACCAGATGGTCCAGATCGACCTAGTTTTTTTGTTTCTTGTTTCTTGCTGAGTAGCTTAATCTTGTCATTGCATTGTTCCCTGATTTCCTAGATAAATTGTAGATTTGCTCTCTGATTCAGAACGTTGATGTTGCTAAGCTAGGACTGGTTGCATGGCTTGTAAATGCATGTATTTGAGTTACGTAACCATTTCTCCCCACTGACACGCTGGGAATACACATTGTAATCTGAAAAAAACTTCTGCTTGAAAACCGTTCTAACAAGAAGACTAAATAGTAAAGGACTGTAACCAACGGAAGTAACAGAGAATAAGAACGAAAAAGAGTCGTGTTCACAGATTCAGCTCCAATCTGTGAACAAGGATGCTATTGCTTCTTTTACTTATGCTAGAATGCTCACGACACTCCAAGGCCTCCAAAAGCATCTCTATAAATGAGTTGGGTCATTTTAGAATCTCTAGCAGTCTGTTTCGTGCAAGCCATGTCTTCTAACATTGAAGTATCAAAGAACACAAAATAAAGCTTAAAGGGTAAATGTGGGGACGTATACATTACTCAATATCTTTTGTTATGCACAACATACAAACTTTATTTTAATGTAATATGAAACTCATTAACATACAAATGTTGAGTCAGACATTCATTGATTAGTCACATTCTGATTTTATAAGTGGCTTGATGTCTTATTTGCAAATCAAACCTCATCTTAATGACTTGGATTTAAGTGTCAATCATAGTTACATATTCACATGAATAATAAGTCAAACACAAAAAAAGACTTACAGTTAATCCCTTTATTCATCATTAAATATTAAATCAAGCATAGTCCATAGGTCTTCTAGATTCCACTCAAGATTTGCATGCACCTTGAACTTCATGGTATGGGATAAGTTAAGTTTTTTGAGCTCTTGCATGCTTGAGTTTAAGGGAGGTCCTGATGACCATGATAAGACTAAGAGAACAAGATTGTCGTCATATGTGATATCTTATATCATTGTTATAACTAGACAAAGCTCGCAGAAAATGAAATCTATGGTCTTGTGATCCACCTATCTTGAGCTTTGATAGGTTAGAAAGTCAGTCCTAGTGGTGTAACTTGTGGGTCCACACTTGATTTGATCCTCATCGGCCTTCATTTTACCATGTCACATGAGCCAATACATCTTGCCAACCTTTGACTGGTGCACATGTCTTGATTAACTAATTATGATTAGTGAAAGTGCCTTTTTTTAGTCCAAAAAAAGCCATATTCAAGTATAATAATCTCATACTGACTTATTTTTATTATCTTGTTGGTTGGATCATGATCTTCCCTTACGAAAACACGATCTTCTCCAAACAAATATAAGCATCATAAAAATGAGAAAATCACTTGATGGGCTTATGGCTCTTCCCAAGGGCTAAAATAGTTTGAAATCAGTGTCATGACAAGGATAGAGAAAGCGAAACCTTTAAGGAATATCCAAAAACTATGTGGACATATGAGCTTTATTATTTAGGGTTATTATCATCCTATGAAGATTTTTATGACAAGAACTAGATAAATAAGGCTACATTGAATATTCTTTCACAAATTGGGCAATGAAAAGCTAGACTCGACTTTCTAATTCTTGAGATAGAGGCATTTGAAATAATCTTGGATAATAAGTAATATATTGTAATACTAGGTAGGGCGTCTCTAGACAACAAAGTATCCTTCTCAATGGGATGCGGGGAAGAAAATTACACTTTTATATACTTTTGGGCAATGAATTAAAAAAAGTGAACAAAGAATCCAAAAATTAGTCACATAAGTTGTGGACAAGGGTGAGGAGAATCGCCAACGATCAATAGAAGTTTGTAGAAGGCTGAAAAAAGCCAATTCCTAGCCTAAATGGCTAGTAAAGTGTCCATAAACCACCTATGTTGCTTCCTTCCTGAAATTTGCCGCCTCCTCAAAAAACACACCCAATGGCAATTTTAGCATACTATCTTCTTAGATCCTCATGAAATATTGACATTGCGACACCCTCACAAAAGGCAATAAACTCTCATCCTTTCATACTTGGAAGCAATAACATTTCGACATTAATACAATGTAATCGCAAAGCAAATTCACTCCCTAACTCTCATATAATAAGCAATGGTAATTCTGAAAACAAACATTTTCCTCTCTCTTACATGCTCTCTCTGCCTCCCTCCTTTTATATTTCTTAGAGGCATGCATGGGGATGGGTGATCATTGATGTATGACATGGTATGTCAAAATTGAGACATCAAGAGGACAAAATTGGACTTTAAGTGGCATCCAAAGGGCACTAGGTACTTCATTCCGCCAATTATCCCCTTGTCCTCCCTTTGGAAAAAGTTACAGTGGTCATGTGGGCCATGTCCAAAGGATTTTTAATATAATATTCCCGATATCCCTTTAAGAGGTGATGAAGTACTTGGCTTTATATTGTGGGACCAAGTCCAAGGTCAATGTTCCTTCCTGGTCAAATCTCTAAGGTGGACCATTGTTGGTATTTTCTTGCCTTGGGCGTCATCAACTGCGCCCCCATGCGATCTTGAGATAGGTGGGCCAAGTTGTGATACCCCCTTTGCCCTATCCTTTTTTTTTAGGCCCCATTCGAGAGTACATGGTTCTTTGTCCTCTATGTCATTTTAGTGCATGGTTTGTTCATTATGTCATTTTGGTGCCTGTAATTAAAAGTCATTGCTCATTGTCTTGGCCCATGGCGTTTCATGGATGTTTCACTTTGATAATCTGAAGGTTACCCACTATTGCTTGCCTTTGTGTTTACTCCTCCTACACATGAATGGAAATGTCAATTAATTTTTGCTCGGCTTTGGCTACAGTTTTTTTGGCTTTGACTGACTCATGACATGGGATTCATTCTAAATGAATACGGAGAAACTAATATCAACAATATGAGTCAAAGTGTCAATAATACTAGCCATAAAAGACTATGAATTACTTCAAGGGCCAATTCTAAGGCTCATCAGCATAATCATCATCAATAGTCCATTCCGATAGTGATTAGAAGCCATTCAATATCCAACTAATACTTATTTGTCATTGTTTAAGGATTGCAATCGATACTTCGCATCAAAATATGACTCCAACTATTTTTAGAATCCCAAATAGCCTAGTTTTTGGTGTCAAATAATCATATAACATTCACTTAAAGAAAGGCTTGTTCATAGCACTCTTCTGCAACAAGACCATGATCAATTATAACATTAACTATGGTCAGCATTAGTGTTGGACATTTTTCACCTACTTAATGTTTTTCTTTTTAAAATCCAAGAGCCGCTTGTTCAGGGCATTGAATTGCATTTTAAATCTTTTTAGTTAGCGGTTCTTAATAATATCTTACAACATAAATCTTGACAATTCTCAATCTATCGATTATTAGTCTATCAATTGCAAGAACTATTGGGTTCTATATAAGGTTCTCAACATATGTCATTTTCAATATGTATAGCTTTTCTAAATGGTTTGAAAAATAGCAAGCCCAGTAGTTAGGGTCTGTAGAATCGGGGTTAAGAACAAACCAAAAAGCTAATATGTGGCTAACAATGGTCATCACCAATTAATCATCATGGATGTTGATTCTATCCAAACTTTTTTGAGTTTTCATTTTTTTTGGTACAAAGTATTTCATTTTCTTTGTGCAATGCTCAAAAGAATCATAAAGATCAACAAAATTTAAGTATAAATCATTATTAGAAATGGATTGAGAAATATCAATAATTGATTTAAAATATATTCCTTGGTGCATAAAAACCATTATGAATGTGGCTCTAATTTTTGTTGGATTGTAGTCCATAAAATCTTGATTTTTCAGTGGAGTCTAGTTATTAGAAGACTTAGATTAGAGCAAGGATCATAACCATGCTCTAAATAGTAACTAATCATCAAAAGTCTAGGAAGTCTTAAATTTCATAAAGTAGCACCTATGAATTACTCATGAGTTTGTTGTACAACATGTCCAACT
Organism: Diphasiastrum complanatum; assembly: GCA_029204225.1. Lineage (NCBI taxonomy): Eukaryota > Viridiplantae > Streptophyta > Lycopodiopsida > Lycopodiales > Lycopodiaceae > Diphasiastrum > Diphasiastrum complanatum. The sequence goes on along the minus strand of CM055099.1, from coordinate 41,097,961 downwards.
TTATAATCAAGCTCTTTTCATCTATTTGAACAAAATCGTCAAATAGTACAAAAAAACGTCTATTTATAAATTATGTTGGAATCATATTATATTAATGTTTTCTAATTCTTTGGACTAATGTTATTTCTATTGGCAACGAAGGCACCAAAACAATTCATGTACGGTTAGACTTCTAACACCTACTACTCTTAAATATATTCCATTTGGATGTTGCTAATGTTCACTAATTTTTTGACTAAAAATTGAGGCTATTTATAGGAAAACTTGTAGGACAAAAAAGTGTTACTTTGAAAAAATGTTGACATAACTTTCAATTCTTTGTCATTTCTCACAAAATCATCAAAAAATATGACAAGAATAGATTGATGACTCTCAATTACATCCTCACCATTCTTCCAAATAGGAGGACATAGCATTAAAATATTAACCAAAAACATCACAACCATCCATTCATGCACAAGAAATGCATTAATATTCAAAAGCTTCACTAATACAAAGAAGAAAGAGCTTTACTCATCTTAAGCTTCAACTTGGATACAATGTGATTATGATGAGCAATAATTAATCATTTCCATTACCATATTCCACCACAAAAACCAAAGGCTTGAATATGAAAAACTAGAAATCTTCAAATGACATTATTTGCTAATGACAATGCAAAGGATTTGTATAATTCTCATATTCTATGAAGCAATACAAAACATGGATGCAAGTTTGGAATATATTGTCTAAGCTTTGTTCATAAAAGGAGTGGGTTCAGATATCATAGATCCTTCAATGAGAAACGTGATCTTATAAAACATAGACAGGTAGAGCTTTCAACCCCTAAAGAGATGGGCAAAAACCTAACAAGTGACACGTATCTTGAGAAGAAATCTCAGTTCCATTATCTACATAATCTTAAACCAATCAATTAGCAAACTTTTTTTGGTAGCAAAGAAAATAGATATGCAAGGAAAAGATCTAGACATAGTTGAGTCCAACATTGGAGCTTTGGTAGCATGTATACACATAGTTTCATGTTACTTGTTCATCACAACATAGTCACATGATATGCATTTCCCGCTTTTATAGAGCTCACATTGTCGGCATATAGAGTATACTAGACTCTAGAGATATCATTTCATTCTTCCTGTCATGAGAGGACATTCAAACTTCAACTCTGGGCAGTGGGCTGTATAAATTCAGCACTAGAGAGTCTAAGGTGGGCTGTGGATCACACACTAGATAACGTGCATGGAGATCACTGCGTCAGCTTCCTACGTAACCACGACCTTCACGTCCTCTTTTGGCTAAGTCTTTCTGTCATGAGAGATCAGGCAGACATTGACATTGTTGGCCAGTGGCAATGATGCACATGTTTACAAAAACTTAGCCGAAGGGAACAAATTCAAGTACATGCATAGGTGTAATGGATCAGATCGAATCATGGATTACCTCCATAGACTCGTAGCTGTAGCATCCCAGATGTGGGTTCTTCTATAAGCATGCACCAGGATCCTATATAGGTCGCGGATGAGCAGAACATCTAGATTTTCCAACTGTGGCGCCCACTTTCATGGTTCAATAACTTCAATCCATGGAGCAGAGACCACGATCCAGAATCCATGGTTGTGGAGTCTGGAATCTCGAGTCCTAACTCGGCACGCCAGTCCACAATTTGCCTTCTAAGTTATGATGCTCGCGATGATGATTTCAATGTACTACAAAATTATTGTTAACTAAAAGTTGCCCTTGAGGTTTGTATCCTTCGTACACTCAATCGTGTATTCAGATTTTAGATTTGCAAGAAGTGCAGTCAAGCTTGCAATGCTCAACAGTCAACAATAACAATGATTACTCTAAAAAGCATGTAGTTCGAACTTTGTACACACGGCGGAAATTATCTGTTACTGGATACTCGATACTCCCACTCTCTGGCCGCTCAAGCTTGTTTCTTTAGCGTATAAAAAGATGAAATTCTCGATGATTTTTATTCTCGGAGGACATAAAAAGCTGGTTATTCCGCGGTAGACTTTGTAAGCTTTCTTTTGTCTCGACTTGAGTTGGTTGGTAACCTGGGTGTCTTTCTGCAGGCATTTGCAATTCTTGTGCATCACATGTAGATGCTTATTTCATCATTTTTTATCTAAATTACAACTTACAAGCAAGTGAAAACTAAAGTCCCAACAGCAAGAAAGTGCATACAGTTAGTCGAAGTAGAGTCGGGGGGACCATAATCTATTTTGAGCATTTTAATCACTCAGCGCTGTTTATATGCGACACCGACGTAAAGCACGCATGCAGATTTAGTGGTGCAATCGTGTGAGGGTGGCTCTACCAGTGCACGTTAGCCCTAGATACAGACTATGCAGCTATTTGCAACTAATAAGTTAAATGCGGATGTAAAAACCTGCTCAAGTATGGGAAAGCTTTTGTGAATAGAAGGGAGTATTATTGTAATTTCTTGAACCTGATTCCCAGGCAATTTGGTCAAGTGTCAGGTCATTCTAAGGCAGATTTGAAAACATAGTTTTCCTCTATCCAAGAGATGGCCCGGGACTGATATCTGAGGTGTAGAAAGGAACTCGCCACGAAGAAACCAGATATGATTGATTTCATAAATATCCAGAAATTTACTGCTTGAGCGATGAATTGAATAAACAACCTGTAGCCTGCTTCATTTATAGATGAGTTTAAATACCTACATATGTTTGCCACTGGCAGCTGGCATTACTTGAAAGTATGTTTGACCTCTTTTGCCTAGAATGAGGGCACCATTGTTACTTGTATCTGGTGTGACGGCACCAATATTATTACTTCTATCTGCAGTCTGTATTGCAGAATTATCTATTATTTTATTAAATGCAATAGGTTTTCTGAGGTAGTCTAATATGCTTGCTCTGGATCAAGCTATTTCAGGTCATAACTAAGCGTATAAGATGCTCTCAGTATTGCCGGCGAAATTAAACAAATTGCGTCATCTTTGCTACCAGTAGGCTGTAAGTTCTAACCTCTCGACTTTCAAGTAAAGTGTAGACTGTTTTGCAGGGTTAATTCCACAGCTACTCTATGCGTCACACCTACTACGGATTATCATTGTAACCTTCAGTCTCGATTGCTCTTTGAGTTCGGCTTTAAACTGCCGACTTCTACATCGATGATGAGAGAATATTAACCTTTTGACATTACTCAAGAGTAGGTAGTAACTTGTTCGAAAAGGATAACTGGAGTCACTATGCTCTAGTGTTACCTTTATAAATGTTCCTATACCCTACCAACACATCGAGCTCAACAATTACAATAACTAAGTACTCATGACACGACTAGTCTTAAAATATGACCTTAGGATTTTCAAGGTTTAAGCACAAGGATATGAAAATTTTTAGAACATTAGGCAGTTTTTGTTCTTACATGCTTGGTAGTCATGGTGCAATACATAATCATTTTCAAAATTTGGAATTTTGTCCTCTGAAAATATCTTCAATTTTAGGCAAATCTCCCATTCAATTTCTGAAACTATAGAGAAAATTTTTAGATTTTACTTTTTCTACTAGGCACTCCATATTTGAATTGTTTTTCAATGAACACGAGGTGTGTGTATGGGTAGCAGGACTTTTTTTGCTATTTTGAAACTTTTACAAATGTTTGCATTCAATCGTCAAGAAAATATTCTCCCTCCCTATAAACTTGACTTGTAGAAGCGTTAATTACATGACCGACAAGTACACTAGCTACTGTTTAGAATGAGATAGTGCTTATGCAGATTCAGGCTCCAGGGTGGTCCGCATATTTATATCTCGACAAGAGTATCCTTGCAAAAATATATAATGTGTGAATTAAAATAGTTCTGCAACCCTTTTGAATCATAAGTTTTAGACGTTATAGTCTGATCAGTTTCTGCATAGGTGTGACTAGTTGAGACTTGATGATCCGTTATAGGTGTTATGACTGGGGAGTCGTGACTCGTGGGTATGCTAAAACAAAATTTGATCACCCTGTATGCTATTGTCTTTTTGGATTGCCTTCCTTAATTTGATAAAATATCAACTCTCTCTCATCAGCAACATCATCAATGATTACTTTTCATTTATTGGGTTGAGTGTATTATTAATCCGTGAAATTACAATGAATCGAACTTGGGTGGCCGAGCAAGAATATGTCTTCATTAATTCATGACTCATTAAATCAAGAGTTCATAAACTCATATTGATCTTAAAGATCGGAAAATGAAATTGTCTTCGACACACCACTTACTGGATGACACTCTGCTAATCGAGGGTAATACCGAGGCTGATGAAAAAAAAGGCCCCTCGGTATAAACCATGGTATAAAATAGAATGTAAATGGATCTCACTTTTGGAATTTGTTACCTATCAATACATTGAATTCCATTTTCTATCAACATTGGTTGCCATATGCACAAGTGAATAAAGAAATTTATGTGTCACAAAAAAATGATAACCACAAATTAAATTGTGTACTCACATGCGTCTACTTCTTGTTTGATGTCAACTGGTCCTTTAACAATGTGTAATCGCATCTGTGAGCAGTATGATTAATATTACAATGAGTTGAAATACATCATACTATCACACTTATTCATTTGGTGGTTCATCTTTATCATTTGTCCCATCATCATGCGACAAATCTGCCAAACCAAATGAGTCTATCTCTAATTCTACCCAAATAGAAGGTGGGATTAAAATCCACACCATCCACAAGAAACACAAATGAATCGATGGTGAAGGAAGAAGCACACCCAACCTACCACCATTTGACTTTGACTAGCTTATCAAACTTAGGAATAAAAGTTTAAGCTTAGCTTTGGCCTTTTTAACATTATTCTAATTACATGGCCCAAAGTCAAGTTTATTGCCCAAAGTATTTATTTACAAGTGCTCATTGGGCCATGGGCTTACACACGCAGGATGCCACGACCCTCGCAACTATTTCTACTAACTTTGACTTTTTATTTAGTTACACGTATGACGAGAATACCCCCAACAGGGCCCACGGCCTGAAGTAGTGTCGATTAGTAGAGGCTACGTTTTGTGCATCGTTGTTTAGCCCAGTGACTTCCTCCATGAATTCTAAGCACTTCGTGCTCTTCTTGTCCTTGGTGCGGTGGACGGACTTATAGACGTCGTCGAGCCAATGCTGGGTCAATCCAGGTTTGAAATCGGGATTGCCAAGGATCGTTGAAAAGTGGTGTTCGATAGTACACTCGGCCACTGGCAGTTGGTCTTCAACTTTTTGTGATGCCAGGGCCGTGTTTGGGTCAAAACAGATAGGTGGGAGAAATTCGTCCCATTTGGAGGCAATGCCCATCAAGTATTCTAAGTCCCAGACATCTTGTGCTGCCGCATGGGCTGTTGGACCTGGACAATTGACATACTCTTTGGAAAACTAGACTAGAGCCTGCTTGTGGCATCTACATTCTCGTCTTTCATCCGTACTCGGAAAGAATTTTTAACCAATTTATTGCCTCGATAGTGATGTGGTCCATTGGGGTGTCGCATTCTGTCCATTTTGATCTGGGTGGGTAGGAAACGTAATGGGCATTGACCTGTAGTTGTCTTGGACTCGTGAAGTACGCCCTGATGGCTGTAGGGTCGCGTTCGAACAACTTCTGATACCATTTGGGTTGAGGGGCCAATGCGGGGAGGTAGGCGAGCTTGTTGCCTTTGACCTCTTTGATTGTCACTGGTAGCTGCCAGCCATCGTGTGAGCTTTCATAGGAATATTGGACCAGGTAGGCCTTGATTTTGTCCTCTACCGATTTTGACCTTCTGAATGCGTGACTGGCAGAGATCAACCTCGAGCCTTGGGATGAGGAGGTTTGTGCCTTGCTCGGGTCCTTGGCTTGGGTCCGCTTGTTGTGTGGTATCAAGGCCTATATCTTGCCCTTGGTCTTGTGTATCAGACCCCATCGTTGCTTGTCCTTGATCTTGGCTTTGACTAGCCTGCGCAGCACATAAATGGGTGGCGTTGGAATCACCACTACTGGTCGGTTGAGGGGGAGAACTTGAACGCATCTTTGCCTGGCTGAGCTCTTGGTTGACACTTGCACGATATTTGTCGAACTCGACCTAGTAGTTATATAGGGTTCGAGTGTAGATCTGCGCCTGTTGACTGTAGAGATTCATTTCCACTTGGGTGAGTGGCCTATCTGTAGGTATTGGTTGGGCTAACCATGCGGCCTTCTCTTCTTTACAAAAATACTTTAAAGGTTGATGATCCGTATTAACTATGCATTTATTACCGTACAAGTAATGCCTCCATGATTTCAAAGCATGGATCACAGCAAAAAGCTCTTTTTCTTGAGTGGTGTACCTGACCTGTGCATCGGTTAGTTTCTTACTTTCAAAGGCAACGGCTGACCCTCCTGTAAGAGAACAGCTCCAATAGCCGTATCACTCGCGTCAGTGCTAATGACGAACGGCAAATCTAGATCCGTTATTCTCAAAACTGGAGCTGAGGCAATTAGAAGCTTGAGTTTGCAAAAACTCTCATCTAATTTCTCATTCCATCTGATAGGAGGACTTGGCCTACCTTTGCGACTTTTCACTCCTTTCAACATATTGTTGAGAGATGCAGCAATCTTCGAGTACTCCTCTGCAAATCTACGAAAAAACACAGTGAAACCTAAGAATGACTTAAGTTCATGTACCGTCTTAGGAATTGGCCATTCCACTATCATCTTCACCTTTTCCTCGTCAATCTTGATCCCAAAGAGGTAATCTTATGACCTAGGTAAAGAAGTTCATTTTTAAAGAATTCGCACTTTGATTCTTTTGCATAAAGCTTCTCTTGTCTTAAGATACGTAAGACAGTACGGAGATGCTTAGCATGCTCTTTGAGTGTTCTGCTATAGATCAGAATATCGTCCAGAAACACTACTACGAACTTCCCCAAATATGGACGAAATAAATCGTTCATCATTTGTTGGAAAGTAGCTGGAGCATTTGTCAAACCAAAGGGCAATACAAAAAACTCGTAGGGGCCAAACCTGGTCCTAAAACCGGTTTCAGATACATCTTCCGGATGTATCCTAATTTGATGGTATCCCGTACATAGATCAATTTTCGTGAAGTATTTAGCTCCATTCAATCAATCTATGAGATCGTCCATCCTGGGCAACGGATATTTATTTTTAACTGTTAGTTTGTTCAGACCCTTGTAATCTACACATAGCCGAAAACTCCCATCTTTCTTACTCTTAAGAAGGACAGGTGCTCCCCATGGAGATTTACTAGGTCTTATGTGTCCCATCCTGAGATACTCCTGGATCTGCCTAGCCACTTCCTCCTCTTCCTTCTGACTAAACCGATATAATTGTCTGAAGATAGGATGGCTATCGAGCAAAAGATCTATCTTATGGTCTACCGACCGAGCGAATGGTAGTCCATAAGGTAGCTGCTTCAGAAAAACTTCATTAAACTCTTGCAAAAGCTGTTGTTCCTGATGCAATTTTTCGGTGTTAAGGCATGAAAGCACGTTCACATCCCCAACATCACAATGCATACGAGATTCAAAAGCAAGTGAAAAAGTTCATACTCAGAATCATGAAGTTTCTCAATTAATTCAGCCGAGGAAATCATTGGCGATGGAAGTACATCGGTCTCTCCAGAAATAGAGACAATTTGATCAAACTTATCTTTAAATACCATAGAATGATTTTTAAAATCTATCTCTAAAGAGTCTGATTTGCCAAAAACCATTCATAGCCTAAATTTACATAAGTCCGGTCCATATTCATGACATGGAAATCCAACGACTCAACATAGTCCTACATCCCAAGCTCTAAGTTCGAGACTTTGACATCCCAAATCTAAGTGTCCGACCCTGAGGCAAGACGGACCACATAACGGTGATCACTGGCCATGGTGGGCACTCGGAGCTTTTGCACAAGTCAAGCATTCAAAAAATTGTGAGCACTACCTGAATCAAATAGCACATTCACATCTTTCCCTAAAATATTGCCTCTCACACAAAACAATTCATTAGGCTTGAAAGAGATTGCACTAAAGTTACAAGTACAGTCACAATTATTTAACAAATTGACTTCCAATTTACCTGCCGATAAATCCATAGTCGTGAAACTTGACGACTTTGCTTTTCGTTTGGGGCACTGTTTGGCACGGTGCTCGGGTTTATTGCAGGGAAAACACAGATTTTGTTTAAATGCCTCCAACTGTGCTTTGTCTTTTACCACCAATTTCTTCTTATTCTTCTTTTTCTTTGACTGTTGAAACGCTACTGCTTCCAGCTCGTCAAAAAACTTCTTTTTGCGCTTGTTAGATTTTTCTTGCTTGGGTTTCAGGGCCGTTTGGTCGTGCACGCTTTTCCGTGATGCAACAACTGTACTATCATAGGCTTTCGCCTCACGGATAGCATCCTCTAGTGAGTTGAGGATATTTCGTTTGCATTCATTTTGACAGTCAACAAGCAGTCCGGCAATAAATTGCCACTGTGCCAACTTAAGATCAAAAAGCGGCACCTTGGCCAAAGAGTCCAAGAATTCTTGGACATAACCGTCCAGTTCTCGGTTGCCCATTTTGCAGTTGATAAACCGAATATACAGCTCGGAATCGTCTATCGTGACAAAAGCTTTCCGGAATTTCGTCAGGAATCCAGCCCAAGTCACCGGTTTCTTGGTTGGAAAGTTCCCACCACCAAGAAGAACAATAGAACCGATGATATTCATTTATCCTCTGGGACATTGTGTAAGCTTAAATAGCTTGTCCAATGGTTTACCCAGTCTTCAACAACTTCCGAACGTTTAAACTTTTATTCACCGAAAAATATTTTCGGTTGGTAGCCCAAGTCGTTAGAGTTAATTGCTTGCAATTGATTAAATAGATTTTGCATTTGTTTGTCCCGTTGTTTATTGCTCTGATGAAGCTCTAAAACTGCATTGCCTAAAGGTTTGCGACAGTTTTTCTGAGTCTAGGGTGTCATCACTGTCGGGTGAGGCCGGCTGAATCTCCGTATTTCCCCCATCACTTCCTGGTGATGCCAAGTGAATCTCAGTAGCACCCCCCTCCAAAATTTCATCAGTATCCATTTGCTTGCCAACTGAAAATAAAAAAATAATTTCATTCAGTTAACACATTCATTACGGGTATAATACTTACTTAACCAAGCAATGTCTACAAAAACCATTTACAGACCATTCGTGCTCTCATTTGCAAATTATACCAATGAATTGGCTGTTGTGGATATTTCATGTATACAAATAAATATGTGGGTCCCACCACTTAAAATATTGTTGGCCAAGCCTTGCCTAGTGGGCCCCGCCACAGTACAATAGAATAATAAGTGCAAGGCACTGGCATCCTGTGTGTATAAGCCTAGCCACCAATGAGCACAAGTAGCAAGTTGTAATTCCTAGGAATAAGAGACTAGGGGCTTAAAACTCTAAAATGACATTAGAGGCCCTAAGTCAAGTTGCAAATGAAAAAGCTAAAAGGGCCCAACTTAAAACTCACATGAATCATGTGAGTGCCCTTGTGCTTTCTTAGCACCAATAGATTTAAGTTGTGTTTATTTTAAAGGCTTGGATTAGAATCCTTGCCCCAATGAAGTGGCCAATGAGAGTAAAGGAGGCTCACCTCTAAAATCTATAAGAGGGAGTCATTTCCTTTGTATTGTATCATCTTACATTCTCATTCTAAGAAAACTCTCTTGGTTTCTCTATCTCCATCTCTCTCTCTCTCTCTCTCTCTCTCTCTCTCTCTCTCTCTCTCTCTCTCTCTCTCTCTCTCTCTCTCTCTCTCTCTCTCTCTCTCTCTCTCTCTCTCTCTCTCTCTCTCTCTCTCTCTCTCTACGTTGGGATAGAATAGCCTTGGGTAAGCGCTCAAGCCCCCAAAAGCCTTTCTCAACTAGGCGTTCTCTCTCTCCGTCTCTCCACTCTCTTTCTCCCCTCTCTCCTCTCCCTCTCTATTCTTGTTATGCAGGTGAAGGTGAGGTTGCCGCTCCCAGCGACGGGCCCCTATGAAACATCGACGACACAACAGTGGCGCCGTTGCCGGGGAGCGCCGCACATTCGCCTCGCCGCATAGCTTTCTCAGTCTCTTTCGCTTTTCCTCTATCTCTCTCTTTCTTCTCTCTCATCATTCTTTTTCATCAAAAAAAATCGAATTTTAAGTGTAGAATAGTGTGAGTACTGTTAGTTTTTGCCGTTTTTTCATGATTTTTTTGTTTGTTTGCACTGTAGGGAGAGATTGTGGGGTGGGAGGATCAGATCCAAGCACCCAATCCTTTCATTAATCCATAAACATCAGAAAAAAAAAAAAAAAATAAAAAAAAAGCTCAAAATCTATTATTGGAGAGAGAAAAAGAGCCAAAATTCCATCAGATTTTGATTTCTCAAAAACCAGCAAGAACTAACCTTCACATGACTAGCAGCAGCTCCAGGGTACTGTCCCAGACCTGCATAGAAGCCTGTGAAGGTTACTTCCCAATAGATTTTGAAAAAAACAGAGAAAAGCCCATAAAAATTCAAAAATCCCTTGTAAAAATAAAAAAAAATTCCAAAACTCAAAACTAACTTTCGTAGAGCTCTCTAAAGTTCCATCCCACTGAGACAAGGACACAGAGAAGTCTGCGAGAGTTAGATCCCATAAAAAGTGCCCCTTTGAAGGTTCCCAAGAGCAAAAAATGGCCTAGAACCTTCTCAAACAACAAATTTTTGAGTTTCCTTGGGAAGTAACCTTTGCAGGGCTCTCTGAAGTTCCATCTCACTGAGACAAGGACACAAAGAAGTCTGCAAGAGTTAGATCCCAAAAAAAGTGACCCTGTGAAGGTTCCCAAGAGCAAAAAGTGGCCTAGAACCTTCTTAGACAGCAAATTTTTGAATTTCTCTAAGAAGTAACTCTTGTAGCTTGGTAAGCAAGTGGATCTGACTCAGATACAAGCACATACCAGCCTACGAAGATTAGTTCCCAAAAAATCTCAAAATTTGGCCAAAAAACCACAAAAAAATGTAGTTTTTCAAGATTTTTTGAGTTTCCTAGGGAAGTAACTCTCGCAGCTTGGTGAGCAACTGAATCTAATTGAGATACAAGTGCATACCAGTCTGCAAGGGTTTGTTCCCAGAAAATCTTAAAATTTTGCAAAAAAACCCCCAAAAAAAATGCACTTTTTACAACATTTTTTGAGTTCCCTTGGGAAGTAACTCTCACAGCATGGTTAGCAGCTGAATCTGACTGAGACCATCATTCAAAGATAAGGCTTTGATATGGTCTCAAACTTGCAAAATCACTCCTTAATCTATGATTTTTAGCAATTTCTCTCTTCAACCTCAACATACACTCAAAAAATCAGAGAAGATCAATTAATGCACCTAATTCAAGCTTCAATTTTAAATTTAATCCAAAAATTAATCAAGAAATTAGATTCACTATAGAAAATGCTTGATTTTGCACTAAAAATCACTCAAATTGGGCATGTGAGTCAAATTCTACAAATTTTTGAAATTTCTCAGTTAAAACCGGAGCTGTACGGCCCACACGTGTGAAAAGGATTCCTACATCCCACAACAAGATATGGACCAAAAATTTTGAGGCTAGCTATCAAATCCAACTCGCTACACAAAATCTGACTAGTTTCCTAAAAATTGCTAATTTTGGCTTTGATTTGAATTAACCCTATCAATATCAACAAAACCTCTTGTACTTGGCTCTGATACCATGTGCAAAAAGTACAAAAATGACCAAGAGTGGATCCTAATCTGATCCTCAAGAGGGATTGGTTGTCAGATTACTTGATCTATCAATCTACTTGAGATTAAGATCAATCTAGATCAACTCTAGACACAAAATCCTAACAAGAACAATCATTAATTGAAGGTAGGTGTACTTTTTGGTTTCACACGTGTGAAACATTTTCTGAGTACGGACTCCAACCTGAAAAACCATCTTTCAATTTTCAGCTAGTTAATCATTGGACCTACATCCAAAATTTAATGAGACAAATGTGCCTTTGTACATTAACCAGATTGAAGTGAAGGAGACATTCAAGATGATCATCTAGCTAGCGTGCCCACACACACACACACACACACACACATCTCAATCCTCATATCTTTGGGATTTAAGGCCATGGTGAATGTCTTTATTCTAACTAGAAAAATTGTTGTAACTTTAATTGGAGTTACTTTTATAGAGAAACTATCTAGGAAATTTAAGGTTTGCTTATCATCTAGATCTCCAGATTTATAGGAGACTGATGAAACTATTGAGATACAAATAGATTGTTGATTTCTTGCATGAGATGCTACAAATGGGGCTATTAACTCATTAAAGTAACTGCAATACTCTGGATTGGGTTATAATTGTCTGAGACTTGATGGATCTCCTAGAGTTTGTGATTGATTGAACTGATGTATTTTATAATATTTGAATAATCTAATAATATTTGTACCAAGAAGCATTATTATCTACAAGAAATTGTGGACAGATTTTAGACTATGAAGTTGATGAGCTTTTATTTGGAGAAGATCAATCCATTTGGAAGATTTATAGCTGAGTGTATCTTTGAGTTTTAAGTTAGTACTCCTGAGCAAAGGCAATCAATTGAAGAATTGTTGCATCTTTGAGTACTTATTCAGATGGAAAGATCAGACTAAGAATAATGATTTCATGGGTAAGACTTGAAACCTTAAGAAATATTTTCATGTCTTTTTTTTTCCATTTGGAGAATTAAGAGAGGAAGAATGTTACGACCATATTCAGTTAAGGACATGGAATAGTCCTAATATGGTAGACCGGCCCTCCAGTGTTCGAGATGATGTTTGAAGGCAGAGGACCACTCTGAAAATCGTAAAGCTACCACGCTTTGAGAGGGAGCTGAAGAAACTTAATGTTTCTAGCCACAGTTTTGATAGCTTTCGAATTCGTATCTACAAAAATGCACGGGAAGTACCAACAGGTCTTTGTATCTGCAGAAATACAAAGAAACTACCCATAGACAGAAACTGCCCCAAACCATAACCGCTATGTAACAGTTTCAATGAAGAAAGACATGAAGGTCAAATGAACAAAGAATCGAAGACGAAGGTCCAAAGTTTGAAGACCGAAGGAGCTTGAAACACCCAAAGATTGAAAGACGGTGGATCTTCACACTCCAAGTACAAAGGAGATCAAGCCAAGTACTAGGAGGACTACCACCTCCACGAACATTGGCAACGACAATCTGAGTGCCATTAGAACGTGCTGAACTAGCCGCTCTTGTAACCATTGATTAACTTAAACCTTTTTCTCTCTATCCATATAAACAGATCGAACACAAGAGAATCAATTGAACATCAAATTGGTTGAACACCAATGTGAGCTAGGCATAACTGTCAGCCGATGTCCAAGAGTCCACTAGTAAGCGAGATTGTCTGATATAGTTCATGAGAGACATAGTATCTCTTGCGCCAATGTGCTGGGTGGGTTTGTCACACAACGCTCTAGAAAAGATCATTGATAATATAATAGCTATTATGCACATGCCTATCTTTATCTTGAATTATATAGAATGTTTTGATGTATAATCGTTGTCTGTACATGTTCAGCTATTTATCTTTATTCTGCACATTGGCTCATTCTTGTTGAATGCCTAAACAAATTTAAAACGTAGGTCAACAATGTCTGTCTACACTTTGGAAGATTATAGATCTGATCTAGCAGGCAGAAGTCGCCAGACAAAATCAAACTCTATCTGGGTACATCAAACATGATTGTTTCGTGTTGAGATACATATCAATTGCATCAGAGCAACAAAGGTTCCAAGAGTGCAAACACGAACAAGAATCCCCTTCGGTTTCGTTTCATGTATCCATTCACTCGACAGTTATCAACTACTTGCTGCCAAAATTCTGATCAAACTTGGACCTACTTTGACCCAAAAAAAGTCCCTTTTAGTGAGAGTTACTGGAGATAATGAATTAAATTCTCTTGTTGAAGGTTTTTAACACTTCATGTATTTGAGACCCTTTCAGCACTTCAAGCTAAATTCTTTAATGAAATTGCAGGGGATTCTACACACTTTGGGCCTTCGACCTTCAAAAAAGCTTTTTTCATTAAACTCCAACATTTGATCATGATCCAGTGGTCAAAATTCAGTGCTACACATCCGTAGATCTCGTAGGATCCAAATCGGATTATTGAGGACATTCTTGTGTGGTAAAATGAATTCTTTGAGATGTTGGACACTTCTAGCCGCTATATGCACACTCAAGTTCCGAATGTGCTACCTCCCATGTCCTCCTTTTGTAAACTTTTTTGGCTCACACCCCAACTATGTCAAATTTAGGTTAATGGGATAGCTAAAGTGAGAAAAAACTCTCTCCTATATAGAGAGCAGCCTCTCTCCAATTTTTATAATATACAACCAAAGGACACTTGTAAAGCAATAGGCCACCAATAGTCCACCAAAGGACACTTGTAAAGCAATATGCCACCAATAGTCATAAAAGATAGAATGTCAATAGCCAAAATTCATGATCATTGAAGCCCAGAAATCACTATTCTATTGTCCATAAGTGAAGTTCATAACTGCACCTACCCTAAAGTATTAAAAAGGGGCCAAATTGCCCTATAGATTATAATGTAATTAGGCATATCAATAATGACAAATACCATCAACATCACTGCATACTAGGGGATATATTCAATCAAGCTTGATACATTCAATCCATCCTCCATCCTTGGGATGGATTTGAAGTCTCAAAAAGTGTGATTCTTCTCCCTCACTAAGATGTGTGCTTCAATGAGCTAGATCCACTTGATAAGATCTTCATCACAAAGGTTAGATCAATCTCTCCACCGATGCCAATCAGCTTGAGTTACTAGATCTTGTCTTTAACAAAATGAAGGAACTCCAAGAGAATTTGGATCACACACTACACATGAGTTTCACACACCTCTATGACTCTCTTTCAAGTGAAAAAACACTCAAGAACTATGAATAGGAGTGGAACTATGAATAGGAGTGAAACTATGAGACCATGATCTCAAAATCTCATCTAGAACTCTCAAAACCTAGATTGACAATGCAAACCTTGAGTTTTTTGATACAATCACCAAGATTTGGTGCTCTGTGGAAAAATTAACCAGGTTGGGTGCCCAACCTACCTCCAATAGCTTTACAACAAGTATTTACTTGCACACTTTGGATCACCACATATAACAGAATAATCCTTAAAGTGGGGGCATCCCACATGTGCTCTAAGCACTGTAGTCCATAGTGTATTTTTCAGATCCAAATCATTATGATTTTTGCCCCTCTTGATGCCAAAATCCCTTGGAAGCTAGTCGATGTTCAAAAATGAGATTTGAGGACCATGCAAAGATCTACAACAGCCTCCATGCATGTGAGGTTGCACAAGATGCATCTATGATAGATCAAATCTAATTTTCAAGGGCTATCTATCAAGCTTTGAATCATCCAAAGAGAAGCTACTTTTTCACACACATAAAAAAAAACAAAGTGAAATTCACTACGAGAGACAGACCAAACATGATGCTCTTGGGTAGAGAGAGAAAATATACTCATACTTGGATAGAGACAGAATAATAGATAAAAAAATGTATGTGAACCAAAATTGCATTAACTCTCAACTTCATCATGTGTACAAAGAGTGAGCTCCTCTATATGGTAATTTGAGATCCAACAGGAGTAGAAAGTAAGTAAAATTATTGGATCTCTTGCATAGCTCCTCTAACTTTGATTGGTCTAGTGACATAAGGTGTGGACCAATTTCATGGATCCTTCACTTTTGATTGGTCACATGACTTCATGACAAAAGTGTCACTAGCCCTATACTATCATGCCATGTGTAAGAATATTAACCTACCTCGAGCTACATCACACATCAAAATTGGCCTAATCACTTACTAACATCTGTGCATGGATAGAAAAGTCAAAAAGTCAAAGTACCCCCCAGACTCAAGATTAAGGCCTATTGACTAATCAAACTCTTCATAAATGGTCTAAAAAGATTATGGCTACCCTCCACATGTGGGAACATGCTCCACACATGTGAGATTTCACTATGTACATGATATTGCAAAACATCAAGCTAGATTTTGCCAATTTTTCACACTCCTCAAAAACTAGCTTGATAAGATACTAACAAAAAACTTGAGATACTTCTTGAGTGGAAATAACTCAATTAACACTTTCATA
Source organism: Diphasiastrum complanatum (assembly GCA_029204225.1). Taxonomy (NCBI): domain Eukaryota; kingdom Viridiplantae; phylum Streptophyta; class Lycopodiopsida; order Lycopodiales; family Lycopodiaceae; genus Diphasiastrum; species Diphasiastrum complanatum. The sequence goes on along the minus strand of CM055099.1, from coordinate 41,081,803 downwards.
GCTTGATTCAGCTAATATACATATTTACAAGTGTCGAGAGACAAAATATCTTACAAGCTTTCAATGCTATTTACGCCAGTCTTTGCATATGTACAAAGTTGGTAAGCACCAACTGCCTTTGGGATATTTGGTTGTCCAGCTGTTTTTAGGGTTGCTGATAAGTTGGTGCATCGATCAACCAATGCAGCAAAAATACAAAAAAACTGAAAAATCAAAGGTGCCTTTACACTGAATGTTTGCAACTCATGAAGGTGCCCTTACACTAAATGTATGTAAATCCCTAAGGCGCCCTTAGATTCAAGGCAGCAAAGAAGGCGGAAAAAGCCGAAAAAGCCAAAAAGTGCCTTACATTGAAGGCAAAGAAGAAGGCGAAGGTGCCTTAAACTAAAAGGCAGTGAGAAAGGCAAAAAGTGCCTTAGTTTAGAGGCAGCGAAGAAAATTGAAAAAAGGCGAAGGGGCCTTGAAATGGTTTTAAGGTTTTTTGGGTACTTTGTCGCATTTTTTGCAAAGAGGAAAAAGGCGAAAAAGTTGAAGGTGGTCCAGAAATGGTTTGAGCCATTTTGGCCAGTGTGTCGCATTTTTAGTGAACGAAAAAAGGCGAAGAAGGCGGGAAAAGCAAAGGTGTCTTTAAGAATGGTTTCTAAGGCATTCTGGCCACTCGGCCAGTGTCTCGCATTTTTCGTGAATAGAAAAAGGCCAAGAAGATGAAAAAGCAAAAGGTGCCTTAAGAATGGTTTCTAAGGCATTCTGGCACTTGGCCAGTGTGTCTCATTTTTCGTGAAGGAAAAAAGACGAAGAAGGTGAAAGAAAACAAAAGGTGCCTTAAGAATGGTTTCTAAGGCACAAGAAATCTCAAGGAAAACAAAGTGCAAAGGCCCGAAAATATGTTGTCAACCTTTGGTTTTTCAGGATGCTCATTACCTGAATGATTTGTTTAAGGCTGAGCATAAGAAATCTAATAGATACATGTTGTATCTAAGTCTGTGCTATGTATATCTTTTCCCTTCTTATTTAGTATAATAACATCATCAACAACGCCAAACAAATCAGGGGTGGTTTTAGCCTTGCCCTTGCTAGTATGCTCAGAATAATTTCCTGTCTGAATCTATACACTTGGGCTACTATGTATTTACAATCGTAAACTACAAGATAGAATATTCACATATTAGTTACGGTAAAAAAAAATTGATAGAATAATGAAATTAATCACGAACAAACAAAATAAATCACCTTTGAAATATCAACATCCTGCTTATGATTGTACCACTCGAAAGATAACTTTGCATTATACAAAATATACCACCTATGAAGAAATTTAGATCATTGAAGATCCAATTCCATAATCTGATCTTTGGTTAGAAATAGATCAACTCTACCAATGTTGCCAATGTAGAAAAATCAACATCTACTCTATGAAAGAGATGCAAACTCAACAAGAATGTGATCAAACATCAAGCATATGATATGATGAAGTTGTTGTTCGTATAAAAATAGTAAGCTATTGTATTTCACACGTGTGGATCCCAAAATAGCATAAAATAAGCATTCTAAAAAAAAGATTGCAAGATATCACAAATATAGTGCACCAATGGATAGATGAACCCAAGAGAACTCATGTATAAGCATGTAGTGAGATAAGAGAGAGACTCCTTCTCTTCCCACGAGTGTACAACTATATATAGATGAACCCAAGAGAACTCATGTATAAGCATGAAGTGAGATAAGAGAGAGAGAATGTTTCTCTTCCCACGAGTGTATATAACAGATCCATAACTCCTTAATGAGTTTGGTTTCCCTCCATAACAAAAACCTAAGCATTAATGTGGACTAGATTCAATGTCTCCACATTCAAACTTGAATCTCTAAAACTCGTGTATACAACACTTTCCCACACTTTCAAAAAGTATTTATTCAAATGCTTTTAGACTAATATAACTTTGAAAAGTCAAACTATAAGTCTAATATGAAAATTGGCCTCAGTTGCCAAATATACAAATATGACCAAAATAGCAAAACTAGTTGAAATTTCTCAGTCCACCTCTTCAACTAGTTCTAGCACAGACTTTGAGAACACTCCAAGTGAATTCCTATGCTTCATGAACAAGTCCTTTCCCAATGCTTTGATTGATATAGCTATACATTCCTTTGAGGACACATGTTGAAGCTCCACCTCCTTTGGCAAGACTTCTCTCTCACAAATGGGATATGCCACATCAATATGCTTGCTCCTAGCATGAAATATAGGATTGGTTGCCAACTTTTGGGCTAATAGGTTGTCACAAAAGGTGATTGGGCTCTCTGAAAAATCTAGCAATTGAAGATCCATGATCATCCTATTGATCCATACCATTTCCTTTGTGCAATCTGTAAGTGCTTTGTACTCGGCCTCACTAGATGACAATGAGATAGTGGCTTGTTTCTTTGACATCCATGATATGCCTCCATCACCTATGAAAATACAATGAGCACTTATGGATTTCCTATCCATTTTATCTCCAAAAAGTCTAAATATGAAAATCCAAACAAATTAGGTGATGATCTCTCATACAATATGCCAAAATCTTGAGTTCCAATGATGCACCTCAAAACTCATTTTCCGAGCTTCCAATGCTCTTCACTAAGATCTTGCATAAATCGGCTCAATCTACCAACACAATAGCTTAGATCTGGTCTTGTGATGGCTAGATATATGAGTGAACCAACTAGCTTCCTATAGAGACTAATGTCCTTGAAAGATCTTTCATTACCTCTTATAGTTAGCTTTACATTTGACTGCATAGGTGTAATCACAAGTCTTTGCATCTAGCATATGAAATCATTCTAGAATAGAATAAGCATAGTTCTCTTGACAACAGGAGGGACCGGGATAACTACCACAATAAAGAACAGTTTTGGGGAACCTATGTCATTTAGTGAGGGAGCGAAAATGCATATCTATCTTTCAATGGGTGACTAATAACTTCAAGGAAGTTAATGTAATTTAACTTTATAATTTTGAGGACCGAATCTGCAATAAGCATCGTGGAAGGAAAAGATCGGCAAAGCTTCTTGCTTACAATAAGAACAGACTCCAATAGCATACTTACTGGCGTCCGTATGAACATGGAATTCTAATTGATAGTACAGTGCTCAGAGAATGGGTGCAGTGACAAGTGCATGCTTCAAATCCTCAACTGCATTATTCTTTCTTTGGTCCATTTTGGATTTGTAATGACTTCATAAATTAATCTAGCTTTTCTTGCAAAATCAAGAATAGATATACAATTGTAATTACAATGGTCTACAAAGATATAAATCTCTTTTACCATGGGGATTAACATTCTTTCAGTCAATCCTTCTTGACATTGACCGCAAAGACATTTAAATTGTTCAATATAATCCCTTACTTTTTCTTTTTCTCTCATTTGGATTTGGCTTAATTCGCACAAAAGGACTATATGATAATCTATCAGGTTTGAATTGTTTTATGAAAGCTTCTTTTCAAGACTTCCCATGCATTACGTTCATCTCGGTCGAGATTAAAAAACCAATTTCGAGCGCCACCTAGCAAGGTCATAGAGAAGAGTTGTGCCATGCTTTCATGTGAAGAATCTCCATAAACTTCACAGACATTCTCAAAGATTTGATAAACCCATGAGGGTCCATTCTACCATCAAATTTCAATAAATCCAATTTGAGAGTCCTTCGTTCAAACGCATGTGATCTTCATCTAGGAGATAATCTAATAGGTCCATCATCATATCTTCCTACATATTGATTACCTCTATTTCTTAAATCATGTATGATAGATCTTAATTGTGGTCTTGGCCATTGACTTGATTCAGGCTATTCATTTAGAAGGTGTGGATTAGGAAGATATTGTCCTTCTAAATTCTCAATATCCATGGTAAGTACGAAGTAGTATGATAATACTACTTGCCTACTCTCCCCTCAAAGAGAGTATTTGGGAATAAGGTAGGGTTGGAAAAAGGTGCAAAAATTTGTCGAATAATGTGGGTCGTGAAAGGTGGAGCGTGAAACTAGTGGGTCATGAAAGTAGTCGGTTAATTGAAAAAAATGTGCTGCACAAATAAAAAAATGATTAGAATGGAAAGTAGAAGAAATACAATTATGTAAATGGAAGCAAGTCAGCAACAACGCCAAATGTTAGTGGAAATACACTCCCACTCCATATCCTGCCAATTGTTGAATACAGAGTTGTAATATCACACAGGCTTAATATTCTGGATTTACCGAACGCTCTATTCACTCACAAGCTACTGCTTAGAATCTACATTTCCAAATCGATCTTTCATTCACTCAAACTCAATCAATTGAAAGAATAGCTAATCCTAACACTCCTCACTTCAACCACATCTCCATAAAACATGGAATATGGCAATCATAATTCACAACTCATTCTAAGCATCCAGCTTTGTAACTCTGGCCTATCATCACGAGTAACTCAAATAAGTTCTACATATCTACATTCATCAACATATTACTACAATTACAAACAACAAATGTATAGTTTTAGTACTACAGTCTTAAATTTATACAACTAATAAACTCCAATTCTCACTTGCAACACTCCTTGATTATTCTGAGAACTTCACAAACACTCATCACAAATATGAACAGAAGTATTCCAAAGGTTCTCATTCCAATGACAATAATTCTTACAATTTTATGCAACAATAGACATCACACTATCAACTCTACTCAGCACTAGTTTGATCATCAATACAACCAATCGACTATCCTTCTCTAGATCATCCAATATGGATCTTGACAAATCTCCAGTTCTACGCTCTCACCACACTGCTCAATCCTCCGTGACCTCTCTCCCATCTTCAACTATCAACAATAGAGGCACTAGGAAACAACTTAAACTATAAGAAGCAAAATTATGAACCTTTGCATCCGGTCTTATCATAAGCATCGTTCAAGAAATGGGGCCTTGACTATGTTGGGCCTATTCATGCGGCAAGAGGGTCTCAAACCAGATATATCATCGTTGCAACTGATTATATGACCAAGTGGGTTGAAGCAAAAGCAGTTCAAGTTGTAGATGTGAAATCTACGGCTAAGTTGCTTTACGAACACATTATTGTTAGGTTTGTATGTCCTAATGAGATCGTAAACGATTGTGGGACACACTTTGTGAATAAAACGATAAAGTGTCTGTTGGAAGACTTTTTCATTATTCATCGATTTAGTACTCTGTATTATCCGAGGGGTAATGGCCAAGCTGAATCTTCCAATAAGATTATCTTCAACATTATGACAAAAATGGTGGAAGCAAGTCGTCTGATTGGAAACATAAATTGCATGCAACATTATGGGCATTCAGAATAGCTTACAAAGGTAGTATGAATCAAACACCATTCCAACTTGTCTATGGTCAAGATGCAGTTATGTCGATTTTGTGAAAGTACTGTACTTTAGGACCATAAATGGATCTACAAAAGATCCACAAGAGTGATTGGATGTTTGCTTAACAATCTATCAAACAACTAGACACAAAAAAGTTGATCTAGATTGGCAATTTGACAAACAACAAGCATTAACAATCAAAAGCATTGATAAACATTGAAATTCGAGCCCACACGTGTGTAATACAGGCTGTAGTACGACCTTCAACTTGAGAAACAAGTAGAAATTGATTTGGTTTCATTTGGATCACAAAAACTCAATGTACATAGTGAACTAGCTTGAGATTGCCAATGAGCTCCAAAAAAATTTCTATCTTCTCACTATGGAGAGAGAGAATACATAGCAAATTCGACTTCCTTCTTGAAGTTAGGTGGATTTCCAGCATGTAATAAGGAAGTTAACTCACTCTCCTTGACCTAAAATGAAACCCTAGTCTATTTCCTAGAGTTATGCTTGGTAGATAGCTAGTTGGTCAAATTTTCACCTTAAACTTAGGTGTAGGTCCTATAAAGTAGGGATGACCACCAAATAGACATGACCAACTCTCTTGACTTGACCTAACCTACATTAGGATGGGTTTCCCATGTGGCATCATGGCCTCACATGTGTGGGACCCACTTGTGTACACAATTTACACTATTCTACATGGTTTTTTATCAAGCTAGATTTGCCAATTTTTGGCAATTCTTCACACTCCTCAAATTTAGCTTGATCTATTTACAACTCTCTTGATAGATCAATGAAAGCTTTTAGAAGTGTCTAAAAAAATCCAGCTACAAAGAAGGAACTTTTGAGACTCCAATAGAGAATGATGTCCATGAAGGATCTTTCACCACCTCTTAGAGGATCCCTTACAAGATGTTCCATAAATGTGTCTATATACATGTAGCACACTTCAAAACTAAACATCATGCCAAGCCATGGATTCCAAGGCATTTTGTGCACTTGAAGATACATCAATTAAAATATTAAGTGCATAAATAATGTTGCCAAAGACAACTTGTCTTGCTTGATCCATATGATTGAGCCTAGATGGCTCCATCTTGATACTCAAGGTTCTTCTTGGAGTCCTCGGGTCTTGAGCTTGCTCCTCCACTTGACTTGACTCCAAACCATCAATGAATTGAATAAGGTGTTGATCCAAAGGTGCTTCTTCAAGTTTACAAATCTTCCACTCTTGAAAGATCACATTTCCACCATTGACAAATTCTTTGGCTGAAAACAAGTAGATTTTACAATCTCTACTTGAAGAGCAAAACACTACCATTATTCCTATCATTGAAATAGGATAATCTTTGGTCCTTACATTGGAATGATCATGCTCAAAGCATGTGGACCCAAAGATTTCCAATACAAATGATGTTTCATCTTTTATGACACTATTCAAACTATTACAAAAATAGTTATCCAATGAAATTGGTTTATCAACAACAAATGTAGATTTCAAAGCATCCCATTTCATTGTCTTGTCATACAAAGTAATAAATACCATGAATCTTAAAGGTAAGAAACAAGTCACCTCATGTCTACTAATACTTTCCAAAAAGTATTCAAAGATAGTAGACTCTCCAATGCTCACCACCCTTGCAAGATGCACACTTGAATGGACAATTTGCATGCAATTTGATGACTCGGCCATTGTCATTGAGGACTCCCTTGGAACTCTCATGCTTTGAGGCTGATCCTCAAGATCTTCCTCCTTTTGATGCTCCTCCTCAATGCAAGCAAGATCACACTTTGCCAAGATCTCCTCTTGAGTGATCTCCTCCTTTGCCAAGCTCATTCTTTCAAAAGCAACACTAGCTTCCAACTTAAACAATCTTCCATGTTTAAATCCCTTTGCAATGCAAACATCATTCTTCAAGATGAAACAAACACCATGCTTAAAGTGGACATCCAAACCACTTTCTAAGCGTAAACCAACACTAAGCATGTTCTTGGTGATTGATGGTACATAAAGGACATTTTCTAGATCCATGCATTTTGAGGATTCTAGACACAAAGAGATGGTACCAACGCCATCTATCCTACACTCTTCATCATTTGCAGTAAAGACAAACTTTTTAGCAGCATTGAAAGAGTGTAAGTTTGAGAAAAAGTCCTTTTCACAAGACATGTGGGAGCTAGCCCCACTGTCGATCCACCAATTGTCTCTTGAATTGCTATTGCTTGTTGGTGAGGATGTAGATGCCATCAAGAATACATCTAATTCATCCTCCTCCTCCTCCTTTGCAAGGTTTCCTTGTTTGTCCTCCTCCACTTGTGCTCTTAGCCTCTTGTAGCATTCAGATGCATAATGCCCCTTCCTTCCACAAAAGAAGCATTTTTGCTTTGACTTGTCCTTTGAGCTTGATGCATCATCCTCTTCTTTGGCCTCCTTTGGATGCTTCTTCTTTCCATTGGTCTTCTTTTTGCCCTTGACTAAGAAATTGGCTTTCTCATCACCATCCTGCAAAGACAAGGAACTCATCCTAGATTTTGCATGGAGCATCCTACACTCTTCAGCCACTAATACACTGTGAAGTTTTTCTATAGTTGGCAAAGTGTCTTGGATGGCAAAACTTTGGACCAAATTTGCAAAGTCATCTCCTAGACCATTAAGGACAATTTGTACAAGCTCTAAATCATGAATCTTCTCTCCAATGGAAGCCAACTCCCTATTTAGAGACTTGATTCTGAGTACATAATCCTGTGCACTCTCCTCACTTCTCCTCATGCTTTGCAAAATGTGATTTCTAAGCATAAGAACTCTAGAAGTGTTGCTAGACTCATAGATTGATTTTAAAGACTCCCAAGCCTCTTTAGCATTAGTACAAGCTGATACTTCTCTCAACAAATCATTGCTCACATTCATCTTCACACAATGAAGTGCAAGCCTAGATCTCTTCTTGTATCTAGCTAACTCCTGTGCACCTAGAGGTTCATCTTCATCTTCAATCAAGAACTCATAAAGGTCTTGGAGCACTAAGAGTGACTCCATTCTAACCTTCCAAATAGCATAATTTGTAGAATTCAACCTCTCACTAGCTTCTAGAAGGTATGCTCCAGCAGATCCCATCTTACTAGTGACTTCTACAAACAAGAAATAGATTTGATTGACTTGAAACTCACAAAGGTCTCACACTTGCAGTGTTTCACTCAAATTTGATTTCTAATCCAACAAATGGACTTATAATCACAGTTCTATCACTCCCTCACAAAGCTGGAATGAAGATAAGATGAAGTGAAAACTACTTTCAAACAAATCTTGCCAAGAAATGGATTTGATTGTCTCTAGAAACTCACTAAGGTCTCTCTCTTGTAGTTTTTCACTCAAATTAGATTTCTAATCCAACAAATGGACTTATAATCTCAGTTCTAGCACTCTCTCACAAAGTTGGAATGAAGATAAGATGATGTGAAATCTACTTACAATCAAATCTTGCCAAATTTGGCTATTTTTGGACAAAAAAATGACTTAATCTCTTTCTTCCTTCTTGGTGTACTTTCAAGACCTGTTTTTAACCTTAATATGACTTGAACTCAGCCTAGATTAATTAGATTCCATGAAACAAATTCAAATCTAATCAATGGCAAATGATCTTGGTAGATTATCCTAGGATCTCCACCAAAAATTACACCAACAGCTCACAAATTGAATTTTTTTGGATCAAATGAATAACATGCATTAAATGCAGGTTCAGAGGTGCCCACATATGTGGATAGTACGGATTTGGACCCCTACCAAGTTTGGGATCAAATCTCCTCACCAAAATCAAGATTCTAGCTTGCTCTCTCAAGACTAGTTTTTAGCACCAAAACTTGCTAAAAATGGATTTGCATTAGATCAATGGCTTATGCTCTTGTACTTGGCTCTGATACCATGTGAAAGTACTGTACTTTAGGACCATAAATGGATCTACAAAAGATCCATAAGAGTGATTGGATGCTTGCTTAACAATCTATCAAAAAACTAGACACAAAAAAGTTGATCTAGATTGGCAATTTGACAAACAACAAGCATTAACAATCAAAAGCATTGATAAACATTGAAATCCGAGCCCACACGTGTGTAATACAGGCTTTAGTACGGCCTTCAACTTGAGAAACAAGTAGAAATTGATTTGGTTTCATTTGGATCACAAAAACTCAATGTACATAGTGAACTAGCTTGAGATTGCCAATGAGCTCCAAAAACTTTTCTATCTTCTCACTATGGAGAGAGGGAATACATAGCAAATTCGACTTCCTTCTTGAAGTTAGGTGGATTTCCAGCATGTAATAAGGAAGTTAACTCACTCTCCTTGACCTAAAATGAAACCCTAGTCTATTTCCTAGAGTTATGCTTGGTAGGTAGCTAGTTGGTCAAATTTTCACCTTAAACTTAGGTGTAGGTCCTATAAAGTAGGGATGACCACCAAATAGACATGACCAACTCTCTTGACTTGACCTAACCTACATTAGGATGGGTTTCCCATGTGGCATCATGGCCTCACATGTGTGGGACCCACTTGTGTACACAATTTACACTATTCTACATGGTTTTTTATCAAGCTAGATTTGCCAATTTTTGGCAATTCTTCACAGATTGAATTCTTGATACCATCCTTATGCATAGTAGCAACAGAATGATTGGATGATGTGAAATCCTTACAACTACGTCATGAGGCTTTACAAAAACTTTGTGAGACAAGATTGATGGCAGTTCATGCATTAGCAGTAGAGAAAGCTCATTGTAAGGCATGGCACGATCGCCGATTATACAAAAAAGATCTGAAGGAAGGAGATCTAGCACTGACGTACAAGATGAAAAAGACATATTGAAATTTACAGGTGAAGGACCGTACAAGGTCAAAGAGATATTGAACTATGGAGCAATTATTTTAGAACACTTGGATTGAAAATGATTTGATACTATGGTGATTGGTAGTCGACTATGCAAGTTTTAGCAGCTGGTTCAACCAATTTGATCCAACACTTATCAATTTTACTTTTGTTGTTTTACATTTTTTTTTGTTTTTGAGTAATTTTTCTTTTTTGGAAAAAGACAATAAAAAAAAAATAATGAGAAATAGTCAAAAAAGTCATCAGATTAAAAAAGTACACTTTTTGAGTTATTTTTTGTACATACAGTTTTGGAAACCTCCACGGAGTTGCCAGATCACACATCCACCTCAGATTTACCTATCCTGAGTTGGGCAAAGGTTGTTTAGTAGATTTATTACCTATTTTGAAGTCAATAGTTTGCCATTTTGAAAACCTTCATCTAGCATCTTACAGTCATTATTAACCTTCGTCGACCTGACAGATGGATTTAGAATGCCAAAATTAGATTGGACATATCGGATCCTGAAAATCTTTATTATCTACAATACCTAGGTGAAGGCTGTTATTAGGCGAATGTTGAACCTTTGCCAGATGAACCTTTGCTAGATCTTCAGAACCTTTGTCGATCAGTTCAAATATTCAAAAATCTTTGCTAAGATTTTTGGAAGCTATTTTCACAGTACTACACATGCTTGTACATTTTTGTCCAGAACTGAATAGCCAAACTAGTACTTTGTTTATGGACCCTCCAAATTCAATTAGTACTTTGTCTAATGGACCCTCCAAATTCACCTATAAAAGGGCTGAATTTGATTTCATTTCCAACTTGTGCTAGCGAAGCTCTTGCCAAATTTTCCAGCGACCAGCACTTTACAAAACTTTCTTCTAGCCTTCTGATACACTCATGCACTCTTTACTCTCAATACTTGCCTACTTTCATCATGTCTTCTACTGATACTTCTCAGTCTCCTCAATATGTCATTCATCGTGATGTTCCAACCAAAATGGACATCATGATATTTCCTAGCACAAGCATGGAGGCTCAATAGATGAACTTTGCTCACAACAATGGGGATTCACGAGCGCATTGTTTTTGGAAAAATTAATATGGAATTTATAACGATGGCCTTTAGCACTCGGATCGAGAAAAAATTTAAGTTTTACATTACCTACCAAGGGGCTACCCACAAGATTCGCATCACTGAAGCCGCCCTTAAAGCCATAGGAATATCGTCAGGCACCCAGTCCTCACCAAAACATAAGCATGCTAAGAACGTCATCAAGCCTTTCATTGACACGTCCAATGAGCTGTACTTGACCAATGATGGCTATTTATTAGAGTCTATCCGAGATCCCACCATCTATGCGGTTGTGCAGCTTCTCAACAGCTTCCTGATGGTTGGCAACCTCAGGAAGGAGCGCATTTCCTCACAAATCCTGTATCGCATAGTTTAGTCAAGCTACAAATTTGATAGGAAATCGTTGGAGTCGTACAACTGGCTTAAAACGGTCTTTGGTGAGTCATCAAGGGTAATACCAAGCAACAATTTGTTGCTGGTTCTCTTTTGTCCACCATCTCCGCTTTCTACCTGGTTAATAAGATCCATGGGTTTGTTCCTAATTCATTGTCCCTGATTCAATCTTGTCTATCTACAAAGATGTGGCACCCACCGAATCTTCCAGACAAGCATCTAGTCACCGGCGAGTACGTAGCGAGGTCGTAATTTTTAACTTGCCTTCCGCATCATGTCATCATCCTAGGCAACCACTGCCATCTACGCTTCCACCCCTTGCTACAAGATGTTCTGCACTTCTTATTCTCCCATCCACTGATGCTTCCCTAGCCTCTGCTTCCTCACAGAGTCAGTTTGTGACCATTGGATCCACAATTCCAATCACAAATGCCCAAGTTGCCTCTCCCCCAGACACTCAAGCTACTTCACCGAACACGCAGGCTTTCATTAATACGTTCAATATTTTCGATCCTTCTGGGGCAAATGAAATTTTTGTGATGCATCAGAGTCCTGGACCCTTTGAACTCTAGTCTCCTGAAAATGGAATCAAATAAGTCCATGATAGCGCTAATGTTTTTTATCCATCTTTTCAAGTTGATCACCAAGATCAAGCAAATCAGACACCAAACAACATTCGAGTCGTCCATGCGGCTAAATCACCAAATCAGTTCGACGTCATGGTACTTGATGGTTACGAAGAAGAAGAGCCACTGGCAAAATCTCAATGCCAAATGAGCACTGCACCTGCAATTTTTGTTCCTGCTATTGCTGCTACATGATCATTAATGAATGTTTGTGTGCTCGTCTTGAAAATTATCTAGGAAGATTCAATCAAGTGATAGCTTCATGTACAATCACACACACCTTAGAAGATCATATACATTGATTTGTGTGTACGTGTAAAATAGTACACATGGTATCAAAGATGTGACCAATCAAAAGTGAGAGATCCATGAAATTGGTCCAATCATAATCAAGGGTTATGTCACTAGACCAATCAAAGTTAGAGGAGCTACATAAGAGATCCAATCATTTTACTTGCTTTCTACTCCACTTGGATCTCAAATAACTATATAGAGGAGCTCACTCATTGAACAAATGATGAAGTTGAGAGTTAATGCAATTTTGGTTCACATACATTTTTGATCTATTCTCTCTCTACCCGAGAGCATCATGCTTGGTTTTGTCTCTCATAGTGATTATCACTTTATTTTTTTATGTGAATGTGAAAAAGTAGCTTCTCTTTGGATGATCATAACTATTTTTTGTAGATGAGGTCTTTCCATGATTCAAAGCTTGATAGATAGCCCTTGAAAATTCAATTTGATCTATATCATAGATGCATCTTGTGCAACCTCACATGCATGGAGGTCATTGTAGATCTTTGAATGGTCCTCAAATATCATTTTTTAACATGGTATCAAAGCCTAGGTACATGCATGCATGAAGTTTGATCTCCATGAAGCAAGATCTTGAGTGAAAATTGTGGGTTTGAGAGTGCTCTTGCATCCCAATTGTCTTCTAGCTTCAAATTGGCTAATGATTGCTTGATTGGAGTGATTTCTTGAAACATTTGAGAGAATTTAATATATGAAAAGTACAGGCCATGTGTGAGTTTCATCCACTTTGGAATTTTGTAGCGAACTCATCTTTGATCCATTTAGCCCAAGTAGACAGTTGAAGAGCATCAAATGTAGATTGAGAAGACCAAGCCCCCAAGGGTTGTTGATGCATCTTGTTGATTCATGGATCCAATTTGTGAGGGTAGGTAGGTGTGCCCACCTGGTGTTTTTTGGATCTTTATGGTTTAATGCCCTTGATCTTGAGTGTTATGTCCAAAATTGAAAGGTTCTCTCAATACTAGTCAAGTGACAAGGATCTAGGACATTGTTTGTAATCAAATCTTTTCAAACAGTTTTTATCTTAAATATCCACAAATGGTAATTGGCTCCATCAAGCTTGTCCATGATAGGACTGGCTTTCCCTTGGGAATCCATGTGGAGGAATTAGTCTAAGTGATAGGAGAAACTATCAGTGACTTAAGTATGAAAATCTGATGCTGAAAATACAGAACAAGAAAACAAAAATTCTATCGGCTAGTAGAGTCTTGTACTGTGGAAGCTTATCAAGCTATGAAAATAGCTTTGATACCATGTTGGAGAGAGGGAGAGTTGAACGAGAGTTGAGGAAGGTGTCGTATTTTAGAAACGAATTTTTTTTTTAGCTCAGAGGGATAAGACGAACACGCCCACAACTTTCTAACAAATTCTATTTTAGAAAATTCTAGAAATTAACCTTGTTTCCTAGTTATAAAGTCCATGCTCACCTCTTTGAGGTAGAAAAACATCTATCCTAGTTACACATTGTAGTTGGATCAACATTAGCTAGGCAAACCTTGAATTTCTATCCATTAGCTAGGCAACCCTAATCCATAATCCCAAAGATGTGTGTGTGTGTGTGTGTGTGTGTGTGAGAGAGAGAGAGAGAGAAAGATAGGTGTGTGTGTGTGTGTGTGTGTGTGTGAGAGAGAGAGAGAGAGAGAGAGAGAGAGAGAGAATTTTCGCCATAATGCATAACTTGGTATGGTGTTTATATTGTAAAGCGTTTGTTGGGATGTGCACAACTATGTGTAGAGAGATCACCACACGTATGCTTTAACAAAATGTGTGTGTGCTTTCGAATTTGTGTAGCATATGGGTGCAGGATGCGCGCACCAGACATCTTTGACATCACAGTGTATGTGTGAGACACGAAAATCAGATGTTGGGCTTATCTAGTCATGAGATTGTGCTATGATCTTTGCGTGTGGTAATTTTGATGAATGCAGAATCCAATCGTGAATAAGATTACTATGAACATGCATAGCTCTGGGTAAAGCTGCATCATGTTTTTATTTGACATCAGATGGCATGCATGCCGGCTTTCATACACAAGCATTTCACAACCGTAATTGATCAGTACTAATATATTATCTGTTTCTCGATGCTAACGTTTGATACCATGAGCAAGTTAAGGTTCTAATTATAACCGAGTATCAAGAACTGGGTTTTGATCACTGTATAAAATAAGTTCCTGAATGCATTGACCGTTCTAATCTTCAAATCAGACGACGAAATTGGTAGTGCAAATGTAAACTGCATCAAACTATTCGTGGACATAGCCAGCAGCAGGCAGAAATTAGGAGCATATAGTCGGAATACACATCAGTCTCAGCTCTTGAGATCATGAGGTTGCTGATCAAGGCCTCGAGGACCTTTTCCGGCCAAGAGGTAGACAGCAGAAAAACTTAGAAGCAATCGCTTGCCTTGCCGGCTCTTTCACAACCTGATTACGCGATGCGCCATGACCTTTGCAAAAATTTTGAGAAATGCTCTCTATTGAACCAGGATATTCTTTCCTCAGCGGATGTAAGACTTCATTGTCCATGTCTTCTTTCCTAGAGCATAATTTGGGCTTATCCGAGATCTCCTCTTGCTTGAATTGCAGTACTGATGCAACTGAGGGATCTCCCAAAGAATTTGACATAAAGCTATAGTTCCCAGACGCCGATTTCGTTCTTCGTAGGCCAATCTCGGTAAATGCCCGTGGCTTGAGGTGCAAGTACTTGTAGCCTGCTTCAGCTCCAGAACTAGCCAGCTCTATGTTTGGCTGAGAAAGTCCTGAAGTAACAGCAGATGGAGAGGCCTCACGATCTGCAGATGAGTGAATTTCATGGCAATCATTGCAATGGTTACCAATTACCACATGCTCGTTGGGCCGCTGCGAATTACCAAGCTTGCCGAGAACATTTGAAGGGTTGCTCATGATTGTATCCGTAAGCGCACTCAGCAAACACAAATGATCCTTTCCACCTGCCAGTGGCTGGTTCATGATCATCTGAACTCTCGTTTGAGGTTTTTTGTTTGCATGCTCATGCTCATGATCAGGAGCTGCTGTGATGTAATTAGCTGAAGTAACCAGAGGTCTGCTGCTGAAGCGTCGTGTGATTGTGGGCAAGCACGAAGAGCCTACATCACGACGCTGATAATTAAGTTGTTGCTCTTCATCTGCTGCAGTCAGGGAAGAAGCAGCAGCAGGATAGAGCTCCATTGTCGAATCCAACCAAAACGAATTAGATGAAAGCAATTAAAACAATAGCAAATTGTAATAGAGCTGCTGGAGTGCTGGATGACCGCTTGCTGCATCAATTTATAGGTTGGCTCGACATTGTAGCGGCAAGAGTGCAATGCTGCTGCACATGCTTTATTGACCTGTAATACACGGCAAAAAGCAAAAGGCAAAAGCAACAATGCTGCACATGCTTTATTGACCTGTAGTAAACGGCGAAAAGCAAAAGGCAAAAGCAACAAGAGAAAAGGCATATAGCAAAAAAAGGATATCGGCCATATATATGTAGTAGTCAATATTTTTGGTACTTATGATGAATCTGCAACCCAATGTCATTAGTCACCATCATGCCCAGAAGTCTAGATATATCCATGTACTCTACAATTAGTGACTTGTCTAGATATATCCATGTACTTTACACTTAATGACTGCCTTGTGGATATTGAGGTTGCCCTAATTTGAATTAGGATTAGAAGTGGCACACTGAGTTTGGGAACCCTATAAGTATTATATGCAACCTTCATTTTTTTCTCTCGCGGTCTCATAAAATATGTAGCGCCACTCGTGGTTAATGGAATTAAAAAATACATAGTCATGTTGCATGGAATGACAAATGGAGCCCTAGTTGATGGAACTTCTCAAGATATTGAGCTCTTTTAAGTGGCATTTGAAAATTCTTTCCCACCATAACTTTCAGAAGATTCTCACGACCACACATCGAGCTTCATACTCCTTTTCATATTATGGCAATTCTGACTTGTCCTTTCATCAATAATTCCTTTGCCATGCCTCAAAACATTATCTAGTTCATAGAATTGCAACTAAAAGTGCAAGAATGGTACTAAGGGGAATTTAGGATGTACAAGCATCGTGGAGCATGCAAATGATACCCAAGGAAACATGCCATGTTAAAGTAGGCCATATAGACTATTTTACCAAGCATTACTAGCTCTGAAGCTTCTCCTTAAATATTTACGCTCCTTCATTTGTTTGAATGTCAAAGGACTCACTGAAGAAACTTAATGTTTCTAGCCACAAAGCTTTGATAGCTTTCAAATTCGTATGTGCAAAAATGCACGGAAAGGACCAACAGGTCTTTGTATCTGTAGAAATACAAAGGAACTGCCCACAAGCATAAATCACCCCAGACCATAACCGCTATATAACGGTTTCAACGAAGAAAGACACGAAGGTCAAACGAACGAGGACTAGAAGATGAAGATCCAAAGTTCGAAGACCAAAGGAGCTCGAAACACTCGAAGATCGAAAGACGACGAATCTTCATGCTCCCAGTACAACGGGGATCAAGCCAAGTACAAGGAGGAGTACCACCTCCACGGACAATGGCGACGACAATCTAAGTGTTGTTAGAACGTGCTTAACCAACCATTCTTGTAATCATTGATTAACTTAAGCCTTTTTTTCTCTATCCATATAAATAGATCAAACACAAGAGAATCGGTTGAACATCAAATTGATTGAACACCAACGTGAGCTAGGCATAGAACTGCCAGCCGATGTTCAAGAGTCCGCTAGTAAGCGAGACTATCTGATATAGTTCGTGAGAGACATAGTATCTCTTGCGCCAATGCGTTGGGTGGGTTTTTCACACGACGCTCTAGAAAAGATCATTGATAATACAGTAGCTGTTATGCACATGCTTATCTTTATCTTGAATGAGATTGAATGATTTGATGCCTGATCATTGTCTGTACATGTTCAGCTGTTTATCTTTATTTCGCACACTTGGCTCATTCTTGTTGAATGCTTAAACAAATTTAAAACGTAGGTCAGCAGAGTCTGTCTACACTCTAAAATATTGTAGATCTGATCTAGCAAGCAGTAGCCAACAGCAGACAAAATTGAACTCTATCTGGGTATAGTGAACCTGATTGTTTCGTGTTGAGATACATGTCAATTGCATTAGAGCAACAGAGGTTCCAAGAGTGTGAACACGAACGCGAATCCCCTTCAGTTTCATTTCGTGTATTCATTCACTCCATAGTGGTATCAGAGCATCCTAACTCATTGGGGCATACATTCAGAACAAGGAGCCAGAAACAAGCTGAAAAATATAGTTCAGAGC
Organism: Diphasiastrum complanatum; assembly: GCA_029204225.1. Classification (NCBI taxonomy): domain Eukaryota; kingdom Viridiplantae; phylum Streptophyta; class Lycopodiopsida; order Lycopodiales; family Lycopodiaceae; genus Diphasiastrum; species Diphasiastrum complanatum. The sequence goes on along the minus strand of CM055099.1, from coordinate 41,063,875 downwards.
AATGGCATCTATAAGCATCATACAATCAAAGATCTACACCATCATCGACTCATCTGAGTCTAACTTCCTAGCATGGAAGGTAAAGACCTCTCTCATCTTGAAGGGAGAAAACTTATGGCCCTGGGTGGATGACATCGAAGGGATGCCTACAACCACCGGCAAAGAGCTACAAGAATGGAGAGAAAGGAATGACAAGGCAGTAGCCGTCTTATCCTCATCCATCGAAGATAACCTAATGCTTGACCTCGCGACACTCTCTAACGCAAGAGAGATGTGGGATGCATTGCTTACCAGGTTCTAGACAAAGTCACGAAGCCAGATAATGCTTTTCGAAGACCAGTTGATGAACCTATGACAGGATGGCAAGGACTTCACATCCTTTATTAGAAGGATGAAGGATCTATTCCTTTCGTTACACAATACCGAAACAGACAATGTAGTCTCAGTAGAGAAACAGCTCACCTACATGCTACGAGCTTTACCAAGATCCTTATAGACTACCCGAACGTTGCTAGCCTTTGAAGATCCACAAATGACTCTCGAAAAAGCCATAATCAAGATTTGAGAAGAAGTGGAAGCCCGTGAGCACCTTGATCACAAGGACACCTCTGATCAGGCTCTCTATAGTAGTAAAGACAGGCCGAAGAGACCGTTCAGGCTCAAGAGGGAGTCAGACCGAAAACGGGATCGATATCAACAAAGATGGAGGCACCAAAGGCAAATGGAAGAGCAAAGGCAAGCCAAGACAACAAGACGACGAAAAAAAAAACATGCATGAGATGTAAGCGAGAAGGCCACACAGTCGATACGTGTTGGATGAACCCAAAGATTGAATGTATCCATTGCCACAAGAAAGGTCATGCAGCTATGGACTGCTACCAGAATCCGAAGAACAAGCAACCTCAAGGCAAATGGAAAAATCACAACAGTTCATCCTACATGGAAGAACCTTTCTTCTTAGATCTCCAGGGATTTGAGCGAAAGCGATGCATCCAAACACTCAAATATTTTTGAGTGTTGGTTTCGATCATGTCCACACCTCATTGATCCTTTGGTAGCTCAGTAATAGTCCATGTTTGCTTCTCGATGAGAGAATCAAATGCAGTGTTTACTGTAGCTTGCCACTGGTCAGCATCAAGTGCATTGCCTCTGAAACAGTGTTTGGTTCCTGCACAAAGTAGTAGGCTGGATCATCCATAAATCGGGATGGAGGCTATCTGGATCGGTTTGATCTTCTGGCTTGAACTTCGATCCTCTGATGTGGTTCAACTTGTCGAGGGTCTTGTCTCTTTGTCAGAGTCGGATTCGAGTTGTTGATCAATGATGAGTTTCAAATTGTCGGCTCTAGGATAGGAAGTCGACGGAGCTTTCTCCTTATGGTCGATAAATCGGTCTTCCAAAAAAATGATGTCTCTATTGGTGAATGCCTTCTCGGTATCTAGATTGTAGAGCTTGTATGCCTTGTGGTCCGGGGAATAGCCGATGAATATCGTCTTTCTGCCCAATGCTGCTACTTTATTGACCTGTAATACACGACAAAAAACAAAAGGCAAAAGCAACAAGAGAAAAGAAATATAGCAAAAAAAGGGATATTGGCCACATATATGTAGTAGTCAATATTTTTGGCCGTTGTGATGAATTTGCATCCCAATGTCATTAGTCACCACCATGCCCAAAGTCTAGATATATCCATGTACTCTACAATTAGTGACTGCCTTGTGGATATTGAGGTTGCCATAATTTGAATTAGGATTAGAAGTGGCACATTGGAGTCTGGGAACCCTTGAAGTATTACATGTGACCTTCATTTTTCCTCTCACGGTCTCGTAAAATATGTAGCGCCACTTTTGTGGCGCCACTCATGGTTAATGGAATCAAAAAATATAGAGTCCTGTTCCATGGAATGACAAGTGGAGCCCTAGTTGATGGAACTTCTCAAGATATTGAGCTCTTTTAAGTGGCATTTGAAAATTCTTTCCAGTCATAACTTTTTGAAGATTCTCACAACCACACATCGAGCTTCATAATAATGTTCACTCCTTTTTACATTATGGGAATTCTGACTTGTCCTTTCATCAATAATTCCTCTACCATGCCTCAAATAAATAAACATTATCTAGTTCATAGAATTGCAAAGCAAAAATGGTGAGGGGAATTTAAGATGTAGAAGCATCGTGGAGCATGCAAATGATACCCAAGGAAACATGTCATGTTAGGCCATACAGACTATTTTACCAAGCATTACTAGCTCTGGAGCTTCTCCTTGAGAAATTACGCTCCTTCATTTGTTTGACTATTGGAGGACTCACCAACTATTTCTGCCAACATTTTGATCAAACTTGGACCTACTTTGGCCCAAAAAAAGTCCTTTTTAGTGAGAGTTACTGGAGAAAATGAACTAAATTGTTTTCTTGAAGCTTTTTAGCACTTCATGTATTCAGCACATCAAACTAAATTTTTTTATGAAATTGCAGGGGCCTACACATCCGGGGCCTTCGACCTTCAAAAAAGCGTTTTTCATTAAAATCCAACAATTGATCATGATCCAATGGCCAAAATTTAACGCTACACATCTGTAGATCTTGTAGGATCCAAATTGGATTATTGAGGGCATTCTTGTGTGGTAAAACAAATTCTTCGAGATGCTAACCACTTCTAGCCACTATATGCACACTCAAGTTCGGAGTGTACTACCTCCCACGTCCTCCTTTTGTAAACTTTTTTGGCTCAACACTCCAACTATGTCAAATTTAGGTTAATGGGAAATTTTCCAAACCTAGAGCTATGGCTATGAATGGCTCTTTACTAGTGAGGTTTCCCTACTCTAGCGCCCTCTGGTAACTTTTTACAAGTAATTGAATAGCATTATTAAGTTTTCTAACAAGCTTTTTCAAAGATCATTCTTACTTGAAAAAAATCTTTTGGGTGTGTTTGAAGTGTGATTTTGATTAGCCACTGATACAAGATAGTTAATCAAGAAAATGTGAGGTTAGTTGTAGATCAGTGCACCCTTGGAAGATGATCTAGCTACAAGTTTAGGAATTCAAAAAATTCATTTTAGGACTTCACAATTATGTCCTCACCGTCAATCATCAAATGAATATCAGGGCTACAATAAATGTGACCTAATTATAGCATAAAATCGTCAACATATTGATCAAAATTGTGCCCTCCAAAGAATGTCAAGCATGCTTCTTACAACTTCTTCTTTTTTGCACAAATGGCTCAATTTGAATATTGATTACGAACTTCAATCTTGTCTATTATAGCTTTCTACAAATTTATGCTATGTAAATGACAAACACATGAATTGTGTGGATGTTAGTCCTCACCACTCTAATAGCACTGTAGAAGATCTAAACAAATTCTACCAATCATTTAATACAACATTGATAGACAAAAACACTTGGGATCTACAACAAATCAAGATAGAGCAATACATGAAGCTAGCTAAAGTGAGAAAAAACGCTCTCCTATCTAAAGGGCAGTGCTCTCCAATTTCTGTAATATAAAGCCAAAGGACACTTGTAATGGAAAGCCATAGGCCACCTAGGCTGACATTATATCAGACACTTACAAGCACAGACCTATAAAGCTGACATAAATGAGCGACTAAGGCTCATTTATGAGCGATTGAGGATCAACCTGAGGAAATCACTGCCACCATAAGGTTGTACCTCACCAGATAGACAGCTAGTAGACGTAATGACAAGTCAATGAGCATACCAAATGCTTACTTTGCTTCTAGCATAGCAAATGCACAACCACATACAACTCCGACTCAGATCTAGACCCTCGTGACAAGGTAACATGCAAGCCCACATACACTCATGCAAACCAACACGAATGATAAAGTGTCAAATACATGAGCAAGGTCTGCCCATAAGTGGTATCCTATCGTACCAACACCTGTCAATACCCAAAATTCATGATCATTGAAGCCCATAAATCACTATTCTATTGTCCATAAGTGAAGTGCATCATTTCATCTATCCTAAAGTATTAAAAAGGGGCCAAATTGTCCAATATAGATTAAAATGTAGTTGGGCCTATCAATAATGACAAATACCATCAACATCACTACATACTAGGGGATACATTCACTCCATACTCCATCCTTGGGCTGGATTTGAAGTCTCAAAAGTGTGATTCTTCTCTCTCACTAAGATGTGTGCTTCAATGAGCTAGATCCACTTAATAAGATCTTCATCACAAAGGATAGATCAATCTCTCCACCGATGCCAATCAACTTGAGTTACTAGATCTTGTCTTTCACAAATGAGAGAACTCCAATAGAATTTGGATCACACACTACACATGACTTTCACACACCTCTATGACTCTATTTCAAGCCAAAAAACACTCAAGAACTATGAGTAGGAGTGAAACTATGAGAACAGGATCTCAAAATCTCATCTAGAACTCTCAAAACATAGATTGACAATGCAAACCTTGAGTTTTTTTATACAGTCACCAAGATTTGGTGCTCTTTGGAAAAAGTAACCAAGTTGGGTGCCCAACTTATCTCAATAGCTTTACAACAAGTATTTACTTGCACAATTTGGATCACCACATAGAACAGAATAGACCTTAAAGTGGGGGCATCCCACACGTGCTCTGAGCATTATAGTCCATACTGTACTTTTCAGATCCAAATCATTTTCTTTTTGGCCCCTCTTGATGCCAAATCCCTTGGAAGCTAGTCGATGTTTAAGAATGAGATTTGAGGACCATGCAAAGATCTACAAAGACCTCCATGCATGTGAGGTTGCACAAGTTGTATCTATGATAGATCAAATCAAATTTTCAAGGGCTATCTATCAAGCTTTGAATCATCCAAAGAGAAGCTAATTTTTCACATTCACATAAAAAAAAAACTAAAATTCACTATGAGAGACAAACCAAGCATGATGCTCTCGAGTAGGGAGAGAAAATATACTCATACTCGAGTAGAGAGAGAATAGATCAAAAATGTATGTGAACCAAAATTGCATTAACTCTCAACTTCATCATTTGTACAAAGAATGAGCTCCTCTATATAGTGATTCGAGATCGAAGAGGAGTAAAAAGCAAGTAAAATGATTGGATCTCTTGCATAGATCCTCTAACTTTGATTGGTCTATTGACATAAGGACCCTTGATTATGACTGGACCAATTTCATGGATCTTTCACTTTTGATTGGTCACATGACTTCATGACAACACATAGGATAGTGTCACTAGCCCTCGACTATCATGCCATGTGTAAGAATACTAACCTACCTCGAGTTACATCACACACCAAATTGGCCTAATCACCTACTAACATGTGTGCATGGGGTAGAAAAGTCAAAGTACCCCCCACACTCAAGATTAAGGCCTATTGCCTAATCAAACTCTTTACAAATGATCGCAAAAGATTATGGCTACCCTCCACATGTGGGAACATGCTCCACACATGTGAGATTTCACTATCTACATGATATTGCAAAAGATCAAGCTAGATTTTGCCAATTTTTCACATCGTTCTCCTCAAAAACTAGCTTGATGAGATATTTGATCAAACAAAAAATTTGAGATATTTCTTGAGTGGATCCTTTGGTATGAATATGATGTGAAAACCAGCTAAAGGAAATTTGGTTGCAGTCAATTGACCATTTCCATGAAAGGATTTCTTTGATGGAAATCCACTACCACCTTCCTTGATGAACATTCCACCATATTGGCAACTTTTCCTTTGATTCCTTCCATGATTGAAGAAGTTCTTTGACTTGTGAGCTCCTCTTCCTTGAAAATAGCTGAATCATGATGGAAACTCAAGGCTTCCATGCCTCATAATGACCATGAAGATCAAGATCACAAAATAGGCAAAAGTGTTGACTATCAAGATTTTGCATTCTTGCTTGACTAGTTCACAAACTATGAACTTTTTGTATGATAGATCTAATCTTGTAATCAAAATAAATCTTGATCTTATTGAGGCTACATACTTGCTCAAGTATGTAAGTGTCCCTTGTGGATGATTCACTTAATCTCATGAGAGTTTACAAATTGCCTCACAAAATGAAAAACCATGATTTTCCACACTATGGATGAAAAATTCATTCTTGTTCTTACAAGATCCAAGAGCGTACACTTGATGACACAACCACTTTCTTTCTAAATGATTTAGAACCTGTTCTAAGACATTAATGACATGAAAAAAGTCCTTACAAGAGGCATGATACAAAACTAGCATTGCCTCACTTGAACTTTGAGATGTAGAAATCTCATCAAAGCAATGATGGCACATCAAATGATAGAAGAGAAGCAAAAGTGGATTTGTTGGAGTAGATACCACTTGAAAAATGCTCCTCTTTTTTATGATTTGTGATCCACAAAGACTTGGCCTTGTGTCTTGAAAATCCCTTTGACACCATGTCCCAAATCCTTACATGCAAAGGAATATTGACAAAGCATATGGATCTAAATATCCCCAAAGTATCAACTATTGAAATCTGCCTATCAAGCACCATTGATAATAGATACATCCAATTGAAGTTATCAATTGGAGACACATATGAAAGCGCCATCTTTGCTTCTACTTGATGAAACATGATCGTCCAAATGAACAAGATGATAAAATTGATGAGAAGTAGAACACCTTGGAAATGACTCTCCAAATGCTTTTGCCAAAGCACCATATTCATGAGCCTTACCATCATGGAAAACATATTGAGGCAATCCAATTGCCTCTCCTCCTTGAGATGATCCAAACTCCTCTGGACCATTCTTCCACGAGGATCATCTTCCAATTTGAAAATATTTCCACATGTAGTCTCTTTTGCTACCACTTCACCATCCCTCTTCATCAAGCAAGCATCTTTTCCAAGGTTAACTTGAAAGCCATTATCAAGAATTTGACCACACATGGTGAGATTAGGCATAAAAAGTACATCATTAAGAGTCATACTGGATTCAAAGCCAATTGGTATACTACCAATTCCTTCTTGCATCTACCATCAATAGGAACGAAGATTAACCTAGCTCCATTGTAAGGTGCAAGGTGAGTGAAAGTTTTTCTTGAACTACTCATATGAGAACTAGATCCAGTATCTATCCACTATGCATTTCCATCTTCAAAAGTAGAAGAAGAGTACATTGACATCATGAGAGGTCCTTCCTCATAGCTTTTTTCTACCTCACCTTCACTCTCTTGAGTAAGGTTAGCTTTCTTGAAGAAATTTTTCTTCTTGAAACAATTAGAAGCAAAATGTCCCTTCTTACCAATAAAGAAGCACTTCTTGTTGGATTTGCAAGTTGTTGATGATTGTGATGAATCCTTATCACTCTCCTCCTTTGATTTTTCCTTATTGAAATGTTGATGTTGCTCTTTTCCCCTCCCTCTTGGCTTGTCCTTTGAGAATAAAGCTTTCTCCTCTCCACCATCCTTCGAGGAAAGTTGGTTGATCTTCAATAGCTTGTTCTCTTGCCTACACTCCTCAGAAATGAGAACTGCTTGTAGTGCCTCCAAGCTTGGAAGCTCCTCCTTGATTGCATAATTTTGAACAAGATTTTCAAATTCATCCTTAGTGTGAGCAACCTAGATGTGTTCCTTGCCTCATAAATGAATTGCAATGTGTCCCAAGCCTCCTTGGCCGAGATGCAAAAGCTAATCTCCCTCAACACTCCATTGGATACATTCATCTTGATGATATGTAGGGCCATCCTTGCCCTCTTCTTGAACTTCATGGATTCTTGAGGCACTTGAGGCTCCTCCTCATTGCCAAGCACAATATCCATAATGTCTTGAAGCACCAAAATAGATTCCATCCTAACCTTCCAAATAGAATAGTTGGAAAAATATTTACCTTTCACTTGCCTCCAATAGGTACCCCACTCCCCCCTTCCCCTCCTCCCACATTGATGCCATGATGAGACAAATGAAAATTTACACATAGTACAAGCTTGTGAAATGACTCTCCAAAGTGATTTTGTGATTCCCAAAATCCTAGACTTGAACAAATCAAAGATCTAGCAAGATCTACACAAGATCTCTATCACAAGTCCTAGAATTGATCTTCACCAAAAGCTTTTCTTGTACACAAAGTACAACACATGTGAAAGGACTCCAATAATGACTTTTTGACCCTCAAAACACTAGATTTGAACACATAAAAAATCTAGAAAGACCTACAAAAGAACTAGATCACAAACATAGGAATCACATCACACCAAAACCTTGTCAATTGGAAATTAGGCCTTGCCTTGATCACCAACATCAAAGCACAACAAATTTGCGCCAAACCATACCAAATTCAGATACAATTACCCCTATCAGAATTCACAAAGACCAATGACTCTAACTCTTTAGAGCTAGAATGGATTTGAAAAGATTTGATTACAAACAATGTCCTAGATCCTTAAAGAACCTTTCAATTTTGGACATAACACTCAAGATCAAGGGCATTAAACCATAAAGATCCAAAAAAAACCAGGTGGGGACACCTACCTACCCTCAAAAATTGGATCCATATACATCAACAAGATGCATCAACAACCCTTGGGGGCTTGGCCTTCTCAATCTACACTTGATGCTCTTTCTAACAAATGTCTACTTGGGCTAAATGGATCAAAGATGAGTTTGCTACAAAATTCCAAAGTGGATGCAACTCACACTTGGCATGTACTTTTCATACACTAAATTCTCTCAAATGATTCAAGAAATCACTCCAATCAAACAATCATTAGCCAATTTGAAGCTAGAAGACAATTGGGATGCAAGAGTGCTCTCAAACCTAGAATTTTCACTCAAGATCTTCCTTCATGGAGATCAAACTTCATGCATGCACGTACTTAGGCTCTGATGATACCATGTTAAAAAAATGAGATTTGAGGACCATGCAAAGATCTACAATGACCTCCATGCATGTGAGGTTGCACAAGATGCATCTACGATAGATCAATTAGAATTTTCATGGGCTATCTATCAAGCTTTGAATCAAGGCAAGAGCTCATTTACAAAAAAAAGTTATGATCATCCAAAGAGAAGCTACTTTTTCACACTCACATGAAGAAAAAAAGTGATAATCACTATGATAGACAAAACCAAGCATGATGCTCTCGAGGGGGGAGAGAGAGAGAGAGAGAGAGAGAGAGAGAGAGAGAGAGAGAGAGAGAGAGAGAGAGAGAGAGAGAGAGAGAGAGAGAGAGAGAGAGAGAGAGAGAGAGAGAGAGAGAGAGAGAGAGAGAGAGAGAGAGAGAAAAAAAAATACTCATACTTGGGTAGAGAGAGAATAGATCAAAAATATATGTGAACCAAAATTGCATTAACTCTCAACTTCATCATTTGTACAAAGAGTGAGCTCCTCTATATAGTGATTTGAGATGTTAGTCCTCACCAATAGCAATGTGGAAGATATAAACAAATTCTACCAATCATTTAATACAAGACAATAGAAAGCATTCAACATTGATAGACAGAAACCTTTGGGATCTACAACAAATCAAGATAGAGCAATACATGAAGCTAGCTAAAGTGAGAAAAAATGCTCTCCTATCTAGAGGGCAGTGCTCTCCAATTTCTATAATATAAAGCCAAGATTTAAAGTGGGCTTTGGGTTTTTAAAAGTTCTGAAAAAAGATTTGTGGTGTGGTTAGAGGAAGTCTTCCTCTACATACACAAACTTTTTTTTTGCAAAAAGATTGATTCTAGCTATGTGTTCTGATCAAAACTAGTGTTTTTTTTGCATAAATGAAGCGTTTAAAGTTATGATTTTCATTTTAAAGTTCTGTTTTTCAGACCTGTAAATCTGAAAATCAGATCTGAAAAGTGAAGTTTTCATTCAAACTTCATTAGTTACACCTTTATATCTCCTAGTTTCATGAAGATGACAATGTAGGAAGGGAATGGTAGTGTAACTTTGTGCATAAAATAAGTTTTGAAATTCTATTTTTTGTCATTTTGAAGTTCTGATTTTCAGACCTGTAAATCTGAAAATTGAAGTTTTCATAAAGCTTCATTAGTTATCCATTTCTAGACACTAGTTTCTTGGTTTTGGAAATCTAGAATAGTGAGAAATGTGAAAACTTTGGTTGCTTTTGAAATGACAAATAGATTTGGAATGGGAATGGGAATGGGAACTTTATGTAAACATTAGCTTGGATTAGTTAATTGAAGTTTACATAAAGATTTGGTTTTCATTTTTGCTTTTGATTAAGGCAAATTAGCTTGATGTTGTTTTCCTCTTAAGCTTGGATTAAGCTTGCAAATAGTAGGCTTGGATTGAGCTTACAAACAATAAGATTGAATGGATAGAAGTGAATGCTTTTTATTTGCATTGGATGTAACAATTGAAGCATTTCTATCATTCTAATTTGAGCATTTGTTGTTGTATTTGCAAATAGGAAAACACACAAGCAACCCCAATGGATCAAACCAATGAAAACCCAACCTTTGATCTATCAAACCCATCCAATGTGGCACAAGCTCTTGAACTTTTACACCAACAAATTCAAGCCACTAATAAGCAGCTTCTTGAAACTAATCAAAGAAACCAAGACTTAGAGTCTAGGTTAGCCAATCAGAAGAAGCATGTAGTTCCACCTCCTGTAAAAGTATTTAAGGGGGAGAAGAAGGATAGGAACTTACAAGTGGTAAGTTCTTGGCTGAATGTTTGGAATAAATACTTTGCCATGAACCAATTCCCTGAATCTGAGAAGTTATCCACTGTCACCATGTTCCTTGAAGAAAGAGCCTTAGTTTGGTGGGATGACTTAGTTGCAAAGGGCAATCAACCTTGTACATGGGATGATTTTTGCAAGCTTTTTAGGGATTATTTTCTACCACTTTTAGATGACTATGAACACTTCCAAAAACTGAGTCATCTAACCATGAATAAAGGTTTGAAACAGTTTATTCTTTTCATGAGTACCTGAATCCACTTTATAGTGATATTTCGCCTAAGGTACAAATGTTAATGTTTATTGATGGGTTACCAAAATATTATCAAGTGGATGTTCAAAGGAACCATCCAAAAACCCTAGAAGATGCTATTAGGGCTACAAAATACTTTGATGACACACCTAAGCCACCTAGGGGTCAACAGCCTAATGAGCAAAAAAAAGGTTTTCAATTTAAGAGGAAGGATAGGGAAGTTGTTAATGAAAAACATCCCAATTCCAACAATCCTAAAAAAACCAAGAAAAACTTTAAAAACCATCATGGTGGCAATGATAAAGCTGAAGCTCGTAAGAAGAACCTGTGCTTCAAGTGCAATGGCGAGGGTCACTTTGCACGTGATTGCGTCAGTCTAAGTATTGTACCTATGAGAAGGAACTGTTTGCAATTGTTCATTCCTTGAAAATTTGACAACATTATTTGTATGGAGCCAGATTTGAAGTTTTGACGGATCATCAGACTCTTCGATATTTCTGTGATGCTACAGATTTAAAGGGGAGGCAAGCTAGATGGGCTGATGCAAATCTTTGACTTTTCTATACGTTATTGTAAAGGAAGTCAAAATACTCTAGCAGATGCTTTGAGTCGGTTACCAGTTATTAATCAGTTGTGCTTTACTGTTATAGAACCGGAGTTGTTTCAGTCTCTTCAAGGACTATATGAGTCCGATCCTTTTTTTGAAAAGTATTGGCAACAAGTACTTTTGGGGGTCAATTCAGGTTTGCAAGATTCCTCAAATCAGGGAAAGACTGAAACGGATTTTCTAACTCAAAACAGGATTTTGTTTCGTAAAGAAAAGGTGTGTGTATCGGAGAATGACACTGTAAGTGCCTAAATCTTGCATGAGTGTCATGATAGTCCATGTGCAGGACATCCGGGTATACAAAGAACACTTGACTTAGTTCGAAGGCAATTTTGGTGGCCTAAGATGAAAATTCAGGTAGAGGCCTATGTACTTAAATGTACTAAGTGCCAGTTAAATAAATCAGAGAGACTAAAAGCTAGTGGCCTATTACATCCTTTAGATATTCCTATTGGAAAGTGGGAAAGTATATCTATGGATTTTGTGGTCGGGCTTCCACGTACAGGAAAAGGCCATGATTCGGTTTGGGTCATTGTTGACAAACTTACGGAGTTTGCTCAATTTATCCCAACGAAAACTATTGTTAAAGCTTCAGAACTAGCTCAACTGTTTGTTGAGAAGCTTTTTCGACTGTACGGGCTGCATTGCGATATTGTCAGTGACTGTGACCCAAAATTAACTAGAAATTTTTGGCAAGCAGTATCTAAAAAGTTGGAAACAACTTTAAGTTTGAGTTCTACAGATCATCCGAAATCAGACGGTCAAATGGAAAGGACCAATCAGACGATGGAGAATATGCTTCGAGCATATGTGGGCCATCGGCAGTCTGATTGGGAACAGTACCTTCCACTAGTGGAATTTGCATATAACAGTGCAAAACATTTAGCGACCGGATTCAGCCCTTTCATCTGTTGATAAGGGAGAGCTACTTTCACCCTAGTTTTGGTGCTGAAGGTGACCTTGGAGAAGGTGTCTCGACATGGAAGGGGTTTCACGCCAGCTTCAGGCCCACTGCATCTGGACTAGCCTTAAATTCAGGTGAAATTGCGTCAATTATGCATGCTTGGTCTCCATGAATGTGTATAGTACTGTAGATTATCAGATCAGAACTGCTATGTAAGTGCTCTTAGAATCTATAGCATGCTGCAGTTGGATTGAAAAGGGAGTTCATAACAGGGAAAGATCTTAATGCTACATACTTGTTTTGACATAACCTGATATCACTACTAGTTTGCCATACTTCGACACCCAAGCAATAGTGCATAAGATCTAAATCTATCATCTCAAATTGCTTGCAAAAGTTGGCTTTGATAGAACGAGTAAGGTTCTCATCATTGCCAGTGATAATGATATCATTGCACTTTGCACTTCAGACCCCTTCAGACTCTTTCACTTCAATCCAATGGATCCTTTAGATCCAACGACCCACCCATTGTGAAATGACCATCGTTGATCTGTATGAATCAAGATCAGACGGCTGTCAACGCGTTTGTGCGTTGATCAAAGGCCCTCGAAGTACTGAACACTTCGGGCTGCTAGCTGGTGATCATGACTGAGCGCGTGACAGCTCCCGCGACCTCTCCTCCTTCTCTCTCTACCAACGATGGAGTTTTCTCACTCCTTCACGGGCTATGGCAGCTCCTCATTAATCGCACTAGTTGCCTTCCTCCTCCACGGCCAGTCGCGGACTTCCTACCGCAGAATCGCGCTACCAAGGCGCCCATTCACAGCCTCTCACAGCTTTGAAAACGTCCTCCTACAAGGAGATATCTCTGATTTTGTCTCTTGAAACCCTAGCAATTTTGAAGAGAAGAATATACTGAGCTTTACTCAGGCTTTCCCTGAACTTTCCTTTGCAGCTCCTAGCTGACTGAAGTCGCCCTACTGTAGGTTATCTTCTGCTCCAGACCGCTCTTCAAACGGTGTTCGATTGGATTCAAACCAATCACAAATGCCAAGCAGCCCTCCAGAAGAATTTTTCAGCTTCAAACTTGCTTGCTTTTTTATTCAACCAACAATTCCCTATCTCTGAATCCTTTTTACAGTTTTGAGCCATTCCACGAATCTCCACAGACTCAGTTTTGTGCTTCCTAGCCAACAAACCGTCATGAATTCGCAGCTCTCTGTTCTTGTCTGGTGATTCCAGCCACCAAGGGCTCAGATACCAAGTTAAGAAAACACAATTGAAAGCACCCGACCGGATCAATCACCGCAGCACAACGTCAAGTGCAACAAGAATACGAAATTACTCTCTTCAAACTGTATATTCCAGAACTACTAGTGAGTACAAAGATGAGTTCCTTAAAAACACTCAAAGGGCTCGTAAAAGAAAGATGGCCCAATAACTCTAGAACTAAGCACACGTGGTGCCGTCAAAATAGGAAAGCATTGTATAAGTCGATCATTGCTATTTTAACTATTTTTTGGATATGTTATTTACTCATGAGAAAGAGAAATTTAAATCCTTTATAGTTGAGTTACAAGATCTCAGTGAGATATGTGAGTAACATATGTGGATTCTGGAGGAATCTGCCAGAAAAAAATGTATTTATGAACATAAGTATATGATCAAGATTTGCATTAGGATCTAGATTTGGAGATATCTATAAACTAGATCCAAATGAATATGTGAATTCTTGTATGTTGCTCTTGTGAACAAGCTCTCTATGGAGGAATTATGGCATAGGAGGTTGGGACATCCCAACTACAAATCCATGCTCTCTATGATCAAAGAGGCCAAAGCTATTGGCTTGCCAAAGTCATTCTCCAAGAAGATCAAGCCTTGTGAGGCTTGTGCTATTGCTAAATCTCACAAAAAGCCATTTACAAGATCTTCTATCAAAAGCAAGCATCCTTTGAAATTAATCCACTCGGATGTGCATTTCTCATCAACTATAAGCAAGGGAGGAGCCACTTGCTTTGTTACTTTCATTGATGATTTCACAAGATTCACTTGGATATATCCTCTTGCTTCTAAATCTATGGTGTTTGATCATTTCCTTATTTTCAAATCTTATGTAGAGAAGCAATTCTCGTTCAAGATTAAAGCTCTTAGATGTGATGGAGGTGGTGAATATATCTCCAATAAATTTTCATGATTTTTGTGAGCTTGAAGGCATTAAAAGAGAGTTCTCTTGTGCCTATCCTCCATCTCAAAATGGAGTGGCCGAGAGAAAGAATATATCTCTATGTGAATGTGCAAAATCTATGAGAATTGAGGCATCTTTGCCCAAAGATTTTTTGGGGAGAAGCCAATAATTGTGCAAATTATCTTTGCAATAGGCTCCCACATATAGCTCTTGGAGGAAAGTCACCATATGAAATCTTATATTTGAAGAAGCCTAAGGTTGATCACCTTAGAGTTTTTGGATGCATATGCTTTGCCCATATTCCCTTGGAAACAAGGAAGAAGGAAGATCCTAGTGCATGCAAAGGGATCATGGTTGGATACTCATCCACCAAGAAGGCCTATAGAGTCTTTGTACTCTCTACTTCTCAACTTATTGAAAGTAGAGATGTTGTCTTTCATGAAGATCAACATTCATTTTTTGAAGAGGCCGAGATCAAGAAGTCTATGGATGCATCACCTATTATTGATTTTGAAGACAATTATGATGTGATGGGGTCGAGAATTGAAGAAGACTCTCCTCGGATTTTCTCACCAAGAAGATCCATGAGAGATAGATCCGAGCCTAAGAGGCTCTCATATGTTGACAAAGGCAAACAAGTGGATCTTGATTCCACTAATTATGTTTTTTATGTCTCTCATGAAGAGCCAAAGAATGTACAAGAGGCACTCAATACCAAGGAGTGGTATGATGCCATGAAGCAAGAGTATGATGCATTGATCACCAACAATACTTGGGAGCTTATGGATCCTCCATCCAACAAGCATGTGATTGGTTGTAAATGGGTATTTCGGATCAAGTACAATCATGATGGCACCATCAACAAGTATAAAGCAAGATTATGTGCCAAAGGATTTGCTCAAATCCATGGCATTGATTATGAGGAGACCTTTGCACCCGTTGCAAAGCTGGTGACAATAAGAATTCTTATTTCTCTTGCTTGTTTCTTTAAGTGGAAGGTGATCCAACTAGATGTATCCAATGCTTTTCTAAATGGTTATCTTGAGGAGGAGATCTATATGGAACAACCTCAAGGATTCATCAAGGATGAGTCCAAAGTGTGCTTGCTCTTCAAAAGTCTTTATGGACTCAAGCAAGCACCAAGATCATGGTATTCAAAACTTAATTCTTTTCTTATCTCACTAGGATTTACTCTTAGTGACTATGATCCTTCCATGTATCTAAAGTTTGTTGATAGTAATATTGTCATTCTTCTAATTTATGTTGATGACATTATTCTTTGTGGAAGTTGTATCAAGCTAGTTGATGAAACAAAGCTAGCACTTGGATGTGAGTTTAAAATGCAAGATCTAGGAGAAATACATTACATCCTAGGCCTAGAGATTGATTTCTATGAAGATCATGTTTTTATATGCCAATCTAGATATGCTCACTCTATGTTGAAAAAATACCATATGGAAAATTCTAAGAGCATAGATACTCCAATGGAGAAAATTGTAAAAGATCCTAATAAAGGTGATGAAATATCCTTCGAGGACATCACACTTTTTAGGAGCCTTGTAGGCTCCTTGATTTGGCTTGCCATTACTAGGCCCGATTTAAGTCGTTGTGTGCACAAATTGAGTCAATTTAGGCAAGATCCTAAGATTCATCATTGGAAGATGGCCAAGAGGATTCTAAGATATGTATCTTCATCTTGTGATTATGGTCTATGTTATGAAAGTGGAGATCTATCCATTGTTAGCTACTCGGATTCGGATTTTGCAAGTGACAAGATGGATCGAAAGTCTATTAGTGCATACACTATCTTTCTTGGAGGCAATTTAAGATCTTGGCTTTCCAAAAAGCAAGATACTATATCTCTCTCTTCATGTGAGGCCGAGTACAAAGCACTCACTACAACCACCAGAGAGGTGCTTTGGATTAAGAGATTATTATTGGAGCTAAAGTGCATCAAGGAATATGATCTACCAATGATCAAGTGTGATAATATCTCAGCCCAAGCTCTTGCCAATAATCCCATATTTCATGCAAGAAGCACGCATATAGAAGTGGCACACCATTTTGTGAGAGAAAAGCTTATTGGAGGAGAAATCTATTTGGAGCATGTCAACTCGTCCTCTTGTATTGCCGATCTACTCACCAAGCCTTTGAGCAAAAGTGCTTTCATCAAGCATAGATCTAATCTTGGAGTTATATCAAGATCAATGCTCAAATCTTCATAGATAATTTTTTAGGAGGAGTGTGAAGAATTGAAAAAGATTATCTATGTTAGATATAGGGGTCTTATGTTTTTTATATCAAGCATCTAGGTGTAGGATGTTGATAGGACCAAATTTGGCATAGATGGCAAATTATCCATTTCCACTTGTAATGCCACTATTTAGCCAAAATAGAGTAAGAAGCTAAACTCGTGCCAATTAGAGTGTAGACAAGTGTAATACTTTTGCTTGATGAAAATTGAGAGGTCCAATAGGATTTAGAGGTGGAACCTTGAAAATGGTCCAATAGAATTTAGAGGTGCATGGATCAATGGTCCAATAGGATTAAGAGGTGGAAAAGTGTGGTCCAATAATAGTTAAGCATAGTGGTAGCTCATGGATCTACTAGTATCATTGTACTCCTCATTTGGATCTAATTGATTTTGAGATTGAGTGGATTTTGTGAGTAATTGATTTTCTAGCTTTCTCTCTCTACCCAAGAGCTCATGATGATTTTCTCTCTCTACCCGAGGAGAGCAGCTTGTTTCTACTTAGATTATTTTTGGAACACTTCCCACATGTGTGAGTGAGAGTTGTAAGTGATTGAATGCATGTAGTGGTGTGTTTTTGCCATAGAATCAAAGATAGATCTTGAATCTCAATCTAGTCTTGATCTTGGTGCATCTACACACCTTAGGAGATCACAAGTACGTGTTGTGGACAGTCCACACGTGTGAAATCAACACTACAGAGGCATCTTCAATGATTGGTTCATGTTGTTTATCATTTTGCTGATCGTTGTTGAAATCTTTAGAGTAATGGTCAAGTTCAGAAGTGTCATTATAATCCTGATATTGATCATTATTAGCAAAATTGTCGTTCTGGTCTTGATACTGATTGTCATTAGCGATGTCGTTACCTTGTTCATAATCTTCAATGTAATCATCACCTTGATCCCAATATTCCTCATCATTGTCATAATTGTCATCATAATACGATGATTGTCATCCTCTTGTTCATAATCCCAATCCATTGGAATTGATGTGGAATAACTGAATTTTGTAACCTTGGATTGCAAAATTGGGACGAACTTTGAAATGGTATGGAAAATCAAATTTAGCAAGTTGCAGTTAAGCAGTGACAATAGGCATGAGTTTTCAATTAGAGCAAATACAATTGGTCATAAGATCATTGCTCATGGGATTAAGATAGTGGTTAATTGGCCAATTCCACAAACTGTCAGACAATTTAAATCATTTATGGAATTTACGATTTTATTTCAGAGATTTATTGAGGATTATGCTAAAGTAGTAGTGCCGCCCAATAATTTGACAAAAGGATTGTTAACAAAAAGAAAAAGAGGAATCAACCTACTCCACTTGTTGTATGAAATAATAAACTGAATCAATATTTTGAGAAACTTAAAACTATGATTGTTTCGTCTCCCATTTTGCATATTATAGATCTAGATTTACCTTATGTCATGAGAATTGATACAAGTGATATTGCAATTGGAGCAGTTCTAGAACAAAATGATAGGCCACTAGCATTTGAAAGCAAAAAATTCACTAGTCCTCAATTGTGTTACGAGATCGAGATAATCAGAGACAGAACAAACAGAAGGATTGCGATAAGCCAAGAAAAGTATCTAACTAGTGTACTCTACAGGTTTGGCATGGAAGCTTGCAAGTTGACAGACTCGCCTATGGATCCAGAATTCAAACTGTCAACGAAAATGTGTCCCGACAACTGAAGTAGAGAAGGAGATGTGCAAATACCCCTATCAGTCGATAGTCGAATCGATCATGTATGCCATGGTTTGCACTCCTAGCCTATATAGTCAGCACACTGTCACAATCTATGTCGAATCTCGGCCTACCTCACTAGAAAGCTCTACTCAGAGCACTAAGATACATTCAAGCCACTAAGAACTATGCTCTGTGTTATAATGGAAATACAGAGGATGCTCTGGCATTACTGCTTATTCTAACTTTGATTGGGTTGGAAATGTGAATACACAAAAATCCACTTCAGGCTATCTTTGCTTTCTAGCAGGATAAAGTCCTAATCACTTCCATTCCTAAGATGTAATGCAAATGACCAAGATCATGTACCTCAAACTCCTTCTTGGGAGCACTCTTGATATCATCATCATCTTGCTTGTTACCTCCACTCAAGATGATATCATCCACATAGATTAGCAAGATAGTAACATCATTACCACAAAATCTATAGTAAAGTGAATACTCACTCATCACAAAATTTTGAGAGAGTAAAAATGTGTTAGGCCTAGCATACCAACTCCTTGGTGTTTGTTTAAGACCATACAAACTCTTTTGGAGAAGACAAACATGATTTGGCTTGGTAGATGAAATGTAGCTCTCAGGTTGCTCCATGCACACTTCTTCCTCAAGGTCACCATTCAAGAATGCATTTGTGATGTCCATTTGCCATAGATTCCATCCAAAAAGAGTAGCAAGAGAGATGATGACTTGAGATGAAAAGTCAAGTAGAGGCCTATGTACTTAATGTGCTGGCACCTTCACATAACGTCCTATTCTTCCTCTCGACCACTCCATTTTGTTGTGGTGTTCTTGGACTTGTGTACTCCCTCTTGATCCCATGCTCATCACAAAAGGCTTTGAATTTGGTTGAGATATACTCACCACCATTGTCACTCCTCAAGCACTTGATCCTTGTAGAAAATTGGTTCTCACTTGCACTGTTGAATTTTACAAAGACATCATACACTTTATCCTTGCTCTTTAGTAAATAGAATCAACAAAATCTACTAAAATCATCAATAAAGGTGACATACATCTTAGCTCCTCTGTTGTTAATAGTAGTAACACCATGAATATCGAATGTACAACTTGAAAAGGCTTTGTACATCTAGATGTAGATCTATTATAAGGTAGTCTATGTGACTTTGACAAAGCACAAGACTCACAAACATGATTGATGCTAGTTAAGGAACTTGGAAGACCAATCAGAACTTGCTTTCTAGGCATTACCTCCAATGCTTTGAGGTTGAGATGTCCCATCCTCTTATGCCAAACCTCTTGAATGGATATTTGATCACTTTACATACATCAACTTGGTTAGAAATAACACAAGCATCTAGTTTGAATAACTTCCCTTGCCTTTTACCTTTTGCAATCAAGACATCCTTTCTTTTGATCATACAAGCATCTCCATCAAACTCCACTTTAAGACCTTTGCTTAGCAATTGACTCACACTAAGTAGGTTCTTAGTAATTTTAGGTATGAACAAAACATCCTTCAAATGAACATTCCTAATTGTAGAGAGAGAAATAGGAATTGTGCCAATTCCTTTGATTGCACACTCACCATCATTGACCGTGTAGATCACCCTCTTGTCATCTCCATATGCCAATAAAGAAGTGAAATACTCCTTGTGAAAAGTCATGTGTGATCTTGCTCCACTATCAATCCACCATGGATCAATATCTCCAACATTAGAACTCAAACATGAAGACATCACAAAAGCATCATCATTTGTGTTTTGAACACCATCTTCATCAAGAGTTAGATTACCTTGCTTGTCTCCTTGATCTCTCTTCTTTTTGTAGCAATCACTAGCAAAATGCCCATTGATGCCACAATAGAAGTACTTCAATTTAGACCTATATTTCTTCTTATCATAAGGCCTCTTCTCCATCATGAGATGTTGACGTAGATCCACCTCTTGCTTGAAGCCTATATTCCTCATTGATAAAGATCTCTTGAAGATCCATCAAACTTGGCAAAGTTATTTGAATAGTAAGACTTTGTACAATGTTAGCATGAGCATCCAACAAAACATTAAGAATAACTTGAACAAGCTCTCCTTCCTTAATGCTTTCATCTATGCAAGCTAACTCATCATCTAAAGCCTTCACTCTCAAAATAAAAGTATTAGGATTATCTGCTACAGGTTATAATTCTTTTATGCTTATGTACAATTTTCAACCTAGACCTCGTATTAATGTGGAGACAAAATCTGTTAAGATCCAGCAGGTTGTGGTTTCTTGCATGATATGCAAGAAATGTTGCAAGTGGCTAAGGATATTAGTATCCGGATTGCCAGTTTAGAACTAAGCACTATTATTAATCTTAAGAGATAGTATCAAAAGTGCTCACTGCTCATGAGAGAGCTAAGCACTATACCGATCTTAAGAGATCTCCTAAATATTTTAAAGTTGATGAATGAGTATATCTTAGAATTTCAAAAGATTCTAGGACGTTACATACCGGAAACTATTGTAAATTATGTACCAGATTTTGTAAACCATTCATGATTGTATAGAAAATTGGTTTTTTAGCTTATGAACTAGATCTTCAAGGAAAATCTATTGCACACCCAGTTTATCACATGAGCCTATTAAAATTAAGTTTACATGAAGGTGATACAATTGGATACATCATAGTACATATGGCCGCACCTCTTAGATATTGTTATGTATTACGTATTCAAGGATGGATGTCAATAGCCTTTGTTATATTCGACAAGGTACACAAGAACGTCTACACATATGACTTAGCTATTCAAATGGTCAGAGAATTACATTGTTTTAGAATCTATATCTACTTTTTCATAGGCCCCTTTTGGACACTATTATCCACACATCTGACACGATTGTGCCAAGATTAGACCACTCTCCAAGGCCTAAATCAGCATTATCAGCATGCAATACTTAGCATTCCTCTATAGACCAAGAATTTGAGCAATAGTTATGAGAAAACCGAGGAGTTGTTCATCTCTTTGTGGTCATACTTTTGAGAGCTTAAAAAAATCTCATTAACCTGGGAGTATGGGGTGATTAGGATGACTCTCGGGTTTGGAAGCGATATTACCCTAATCACTTGCCTAAGAACATTGTGGGCCCTACTCCCATTGGGGATCTTTTGATGGGACCAATCCCCTTACAAAAAATCCACCCAACAAATTTTTTGAATGCTTGCTAATGAGATCATGCTCATGGCTGAGGCATTGAGTGTTAATGCACACAACAAGTTTTGTGCATTGCTTAGTCTGAAGATCAAGGCATTCACAGATCTAGATTAAGGGGGGGTGTTGGAATTATCTCCTCTACTCTTCTAAATCCTATGTTAATCTGCCTCCATTCATGTTCTTGTATTTTACTTGTGTTGTCACGTAGTCTGCATATTTACATGTAAAATAATACATGCAAATAAAGCATGACTGTTTGCATAGATACAAGTAAATTTCCACAGGCGAAAAAGGTGAAAAAGATGCCACATTGTTTTTACACGTGATTTGTGATAGGCGAAAAAGACGACACTGCCCTACAAATGCTAAAGGTGTCCTTATAGAAAAGCGAAGGTACCCTATAAATCAGTTTTTAAGGCATTTGTCAGAGTGTCGTGTCTTTCGCATTTTCATCAACGTTAATTTCAGCGAAGGTTGACATCGCGGCCTTCTCACCCTCATCCCATGCACTGTGCAATCAAATTCTACAACGATAGCAGCCACCCATGATCTCCCACAACAAATCCACTTTTGTACTTTCTTCATCTGCACATCTGTAAAAATTATGTATATATATATTGAATACCATCTACGTATTCAGTGTGTGAAGCATAATAACGGCATTAGAACGAAACATCACTGATAGTCATAGATAGACATTGTAGATGCCTTCGTGCATTGATTCTTTTCTTCCAGATGTATTGTCAATAATAGGTTTATCATCTTTATAGATTGTGTGATTAGCTTTGTGAAGCACGCGATTATGTCCGCTATTGTTTTGTGCTCACCTGCATTATTGACCTGTATATTTCGTTATACTTCACTGATTACAGCTCTATTTGTTCTGCGTTCAAATTCGTGTCAATATTGCAATGCTTTTCTATGTTCTTTCTGGCTTTCTAATTACTAAATCTGATTGTATGCTCTTCGCAAATTATTATTAGCCTAGTTGTTCGTGACTAATATTCAGTCTTGCTTTTCGCGACTAATTATCAGTCTAGCTCTTCGCGAATAATTCGCGACTAATAATTTGTCTGGTTGTTCGCGACAAATTATTTTTTTGATGTTTTGATGCTTAATGTTTGGCTACGTAATTAGATCGAATGTGATTTCAATGGTAGATCTCGGCCTATTAAGCTTCATTCTAGGAATAGAACCATCATAGCAAAATTAAGTTTTAAATCCAACATGACACATCGTAGACATCAAGAAGTTAGCATGTTCTTCTACAAAAAAAAAACCATGCCCAATCAAACCTTAAAAAAAATGCCCAATAGTTTTCTAACAAGCTTTTTCAAAGATCCTTCTTACTTGAAAAAAATCTTTTAGGTGTGTTTGAATTGTGATTTTGATCAACCACAGGTACAAGATAGATAATCAAGAAAATGTGAGGTTAGTTGCAGATCAGTGCACCCTTGGAAGATGATCTAGCTACAAGTTTAGGATTTCAAAAAACTCATTTTAGGACTTCACAACTATGTCCTCACCGTCAATCATCAAATGAAAATTAGGGCTACAATAAATGTGACCTAATTATAGCATAAAACTGTCAACATATGGATCAAAATTGTGCCCTCCAGAGAATGTCAAGCATGTTTCTTACAACTTCTTTTTGCACAAATGGATCAATTTGAATAATTAGGACCTTCAATCTAATGCATTCGATTAGTCTTTGAAGAAGCTTCACAATTAAGTTTCTCACTAATATATAAATAGAACTATAACAAATTGTCTATTATAGATTTCTACAGATTTATGCTATGTAAATGACAAACAAATGAATTGTGTGGATGTTAGTCCTCACCACTCTCGCTATCATGAAGCAACAACATTGTTTGTCGATGGATTTTGATGAGAGGATTGTGACTAACTACCTTTTGCCACTGCATGAGTGAGAAAGGCAAGAACAAAATCCTTACGCAATGATTGGTTGATGTTGTTGGAGAGTATGTGCACAGCTTTGTGGTTCCACTTTTCTACAAGTATATTTTGTGTTTACCATTTTAATGGCTTCATCCACAAGTTACATGTTTAAATTTATTTAGGTATTTGTTGCATATTTGTGTGCAATTCGATTGTGTTATGGTGATTTGTACTGGTAGACATAGGTCTCCTTGTCAATGTTTGCAACAACAATTGCAATTAGGGTGCGTGAAGCTATGGACGTGCAATTTTTTCCATCAAGATTGAAACATCATATAAAGATATGTGTTTTCATTGATGACGAAGTTGTGTGATGACAAGTTTAGAAAGTTGTATCTACTTTCTTAGTTTTTCATGTTGAAGACAAGTTCATGCTTTGTGACACTACATGAACTAGCATAGCTTTTGGTTTTTACTCAATGCACAATTGTTTTGATTTCATTTTATTTTTATTGACTAACATTGTTATATGAGTTCATAGATGAGTAGGAATTTAGTATCATGATTTTTGTGCATGTCATTTGTAGTATGTCATTTGTAATGCACAACATGACAATGTTAAGTTTCAATACATGTAGTTCATTTTCTGATTCTACAATTATGTTGCTAATTCATAAAAGCTTATCAAACATGTGTTCTGGGAATCAAATTTCAAAATCCTTTTGATAGGTTGATTAAAAACCAAAATTCCTTGAAACAATAGAAGACATCTTTTTTTTATAAAAATATGAGATGTGAAAATGGGAGGTATGGTTTTCTTAAATTGGAATAGATTTTGTTGTGGAAACATCTATTGTGTTGTCTTGTTGACTCAAAGACGTAGTCAACAAATTGAAATCATGACACTAATCAAGTAACTAGAATTTTGCACGCCACTTATCTACCTCTAAGTCCAATCATACCTGCACTTGTCTTCAGCAATGAATCTGTTGCCTAAAAGAACATCACATGGAGAGAATGTATGTACTTTAAGATGCCACACAAAAATTCCAACTTCTATAGTTTGCTTTGCAAATTTTGTAAAAAAAATCCAATTTTTTCTAGTTCCATGGGCCATGCTCGTATAATGCCTCCAAGAATTCATTTTGCACTTCCTCTATGTGCTTAATGTGTTTTGTAATCTATTATTTGAATTATGCATGCCACAAAATAAATGTGGGATAACTGCTTTGGCAATGCTCCATCAATAATTTCGACATGATGGCTCAAGCCTAAACCATCCAAAGAAAGACTCATAAATAGAGAATGGGTGTGTTTTGAAAGGCCTTCACAAAATGGTTTGCAAACAAATACTTGGTGACGATAAATCAATTGAAAAATGGTAAGGCTGCACACACACACACACACACACACTCATTCAAGTGAGTGAATGTGTCTATGTGGTAAGGGTACTTAGGACCAGACATGGATGGAGTGCTGAAAGATCCTCCTGGACATAGTGTATAATCACCCTTTTTCCTAAGCTTGATTATCAACTACTTACTATTCTTGTTGGGAAATAAACCAATTGAGATGTGGGTTTTTGGGTATGACTCTCCCTAAAGATCTGGGACTTCATCACTATTCTGGACTAGTCAATTTATCGGTGCCCAAGAGGTGCATGTCACATGCACCAAACATACATTAACGTTAGCTTACATATATTTGTGCAAAGACCGACATACCGAGTTTCATGACTTCTCCAAAGGTGAAGGCCAGACTCCATCATGATGGGGGCTACTACTATAATCTTGAAAATAGATGCTTAAGTCTACATTTAGACATCTTCATGCTCACACTATATGCAGCATAAACATTTATATTAATACAGATGTAGATTCACTCCTAGATGGTCACATATTTTCTATTTGCATGCAAAATGGTTGCTATAAATGATTTTGTATGATAATGTACCTATGCAAATAATGCAAATCGATTGCCATTGTCGAAGATAGATCACATATACCATAAGCTGGAAGACTTCTAATTGTAATTGCAGTTTGCAAAGAGGGTACGAAGGGCTTTGGTGTTTATTCCATTTTCAACTCAGGTGATGATATGACCATATTTAGCAGAAAGCAGAACAAGACACCTGCCATGCCATCCGCATTCTCCATACACATGCATATTCCCATCCAGTTCACTGATTGATATAATGCTTGCATGTGACCATTTGTCATGGTGTTTGTTGTTTGGAAAGTGCCCCAAGGATTTTCATTCACGTTGCTCAATCTCATCTAAATTATGTCCCTCCTCCTCTTCAGGGTGCAGTGAAAAAAAATCTAGTAAAATGTTCACATAATACCTGTAGCTTTCATTAGCATTGCAATAAAATCTTCATTAACCAGATAAGATAACTATTTTAGATACCAAATTATTTTGAATCATGATCTGTCATGTCAAGAATTATGCTCTGAAGGACATAATGATTTACTCTCTTCCCCATTTGCTGATGACATGGGCTTCGGCTGTTCCAGAACCTTGTGGAGTGACTGGTCTCAAGGAAGGTGATATTGTTGCAGAATGTGAGGATCGTTTGAATCCACGCAATGCAAACAAAATACCGTTCACTGTAAAAGCCAAAATGCTTCTCCCTTGTGTAATCAGCAGATACTGCCAACCAACCAGTCAGATAAGTTGCAGCCTTACTTGCAAGTTCAGGTAGAAATTGGTAATATGCCACAATACATCAACTCAAAGTAATGCTAAAAAGTCGAACAGGAGTCTTATTTTAACTGGCTCGGAAGTCAAAGGTTGCAACAACCTTCACGCATCATCAAGACATGGAAATAGTATGTTAGACAGAAGCTTACAATGACAGTTAAGCCAGTAAAAGCGAAAAAGATTTGTTTGGCTTCTTCCCAAGAATTCCCATCCTGTTGATGACCACCTTGTCCACCTCTTCCTCCAGACCCACCACCCACACCACCAGACTCCCTTTTCTTGATCTCTTCATCCCATTTGTTAAAAAGTTCTTTCTTACCCCCTAGTGCTGATTCCAATGCTTTACGGGCAGCCTCCTGCACTAACGATAAGAAGGAATCAAGACTCTTAGTGATGGAAGAACGCAGCAGGCAAAAAAAAAACCTCCAATAGATTATGAGCCCAGCAATCAAAAGTATTAAGACCACAAAGTCATACTAGACTCGAGTATGCATAAAAGGTTTTACTTAGGAAACATGCGAAAAGCCTGAAGACCGGATTCCTTCAGAGACAACCAGAAGAATGTAATTAAGATATTAGCAAAATATGATGTTCATTCTCTTGAAGTCTTGAGACTTGTATTTTCTGCTAAGAATGTTGCTTCCAATGGTCAAAAATGGCCACCTTGAAGGGAACGAAAAGTGGTAAGTAGTTTCAGCAGGGCTGTCACGAATTGGGGCTCACATCACCCTGATCCAAGACTCAAGTCCACAGAATCAAATTTATAAAATCTATTCAGAAATGGTTCAAGCAAACACACCTTAGATGTGGGGTCAGTTAACCAAGAGGTCCTTATTACTTGAAGGCATAGAAGGAGAACGATGTTTTAACTTTCAAAGCCACACTATTGTAGCATAACATTTCCAGTGAGCAAACCTCAAAACTGAACAGGACTGAACTGAGCATTAAGTTGTAAACTGGCTGGAGGGAAAAAGAAAAAAAATCCCTCAGGATCGTAGGGAGCTTGGGATTGAAGGCTCGCCAATATAAATGGAAGAATGAACCAGACTAACATGGAAGATATCACAAGCATTGGTAGTATCAAAAAGTTGTAGGGATATTTGACAGGACTAAGCTTTTCTAAGAGAAAGCAGCAAGCTTTTCAATAATAAATTGGCCTTGATCAGATTTACAAAAGGCTAAAGATCAACATAAAAAATAGCTTGAGCCTTTGTTCATCTTGATTCTCCAAGATGGATATGTATGTGATAATACCCTGAACACAGATAATTTGAAATAAAACTAAATCCTTTGCCCAAATGATGAAACAAATCAGGCATGCAAGGAATGAAATATTCGGTCACAAATGGTAAGACTCCTAAGGGCATGGTAATCAATACACAAGCATTTAGTCCCATGTTTTTATCTACAGGTAACACGAGGGCGCCAAAGGGGCTTAAAACACAAACAATAGGTCACGTTGTAACAATCTTTGACAGTGTTGGACTTTGACTTCCTTGGGATGAGACATCCGATAAGTAGCTCTAGATACAAGAACCGTACCCAAAATAAGATGAATACAATGATTGATAGAACACAAAGGTGGTCAAGATGAAAGTTTTCAAAACACGTGATGATATGTTTTGAGAAAATTGAAGCTGGGAAGAAGAACAACATCAATAGTTTGACGTTTGCTCATTGGAAGGAATCAGTCAATTATCGCATTTCGACTCGAGTCAAGACTGTTGATCCTTAGATAACATATGTTGGGTGCTCATTGCTTAGTTATAATCTCTCTCACCTCCTAATATCTCTTTCTCTCCCCCCTCTACCTCTCATATCCCTCTCCCCTCCTTTGCTCCATTTCTCTGCCCTTAGCCTATTACTCTCTCCCCCTTGCCTTATCTCTCCTCTCACACTCTCTCCTCTTCCCTTTGCCCTCAAACAAGTCTCAAAAACTCTCACAAAACCTCTTAACAAAGCAAGCAAAAAAAACCAAATGGGTGGAAAAATCTGCTCGTTCAGGTTTTTCCCCAGCAGACAATTCGAACCAGTTTGAGGTTAGAACCACAATTCAGGGAAACAATATGCTGCAAATTGAGACTTGGAAAACTACAAACAAACTGCTTAGCAGAAAGAAGCACTAAGCACCTATGCTTAATAACAACGGCCTCCACCATCATGTCAAAGATCATCGACACATCGCTTCCATTCATCTTCGCAATAATGACAATCATCATGATTTTGCTTTAGACATTATTGAGGAGATTGTTTATCCAGAGCTTCCCAATGCTGCTGAATGATAAGCTCAAATTGCCTGTGGTACTAGGTCTAGCAAGGTCAGTCCATGCCATATAGGCTGCAAGTCCATCCATACCCCTAGTTATAACACTAGTCGATTCTGGTAGCACCCACTTCTTTGCTAGTACTAAGATTGCTTCACATATTCATGTTATGCCTATTTCGAACCTGCATCCATTACATGTTGAACTTGCTAGTTTTCAAAGTATAAGTATTTTCTAGAGTATTACCTGTCATATAAGAAATTTCACTTCTCAGACCGATTTACATATTCTTCCCATTGAGCAATTTGACCTTATTCTCAGTGGCGATTGATATATTTTTCTTGGAGTTGTCATTATCAAACTTATTCAGCAATGTATATGTATAATCCTAGATAGTAAACCTTATAACTTCATAGGTAATAATTCTCATTCCAATAGTAAGAAAATGGGTTGATTTTGTTGGAGAGCAACTGGTTGCAGTTTCAAGAACAAAATTTGCAGTTTTGAGTGGGCCATAGAAGTGGAATTTGAGTGGCAGCCAAGAATTTTTGGTATCCAGGGTGACCTCCAAAAAGTCAGCGATGGGCATCAACTAAGTCTATGTTAAAGATCGATGGTAGCAGGGAGATAAAGGGATCCATAACAGTAAGGGCACTTATTAACAATGGAGTAAACTTAGTGTGGCATCAAATAGGGATGGTTGGCTAAAGTATAGACATGTTAAAGATCAGGGGATGGAGTGTATGTGATAAGAAGGCAAACAAATACGTATGTAAGCGGCATCAGCTGTCAGCGGCAGCAATGATCTTCCCAAGATGGTAGTGTATATCAAAATGGAAAGTCTAAGGAAATTGAAGACAGTGGAATTGATGGTTGTTGTCCTTAAAATTGGTTTTAGGCCTGGCCTATATCACAAGGTAGCCCCTTGACCCAAAATAGGTCCTATGCCTCTACTTGATTAAGGCACTGCCTCCGCAAGAGTGGTTGTAGATGATGAATATATTGGGTACTATAGTTGTGCATAAAGAGGGAATATCCTGACAGGAAATCCACGTCATATGGAACCTAGGGTTTGGAAGAGTATATCTATACTCTCATCCCTCCTGTTTCAACATATTTTGTGTATCTACGCTCAAGCATTGTTTCTATGATCTTGCTATCGTACTATCTTCTATAGAGATTGGCTTGGGGGTGTCTAGCCTCACGTTAGGCAGTTGGTTGGGTTGGTTCTTGCCACAACCTATGCTCTTGTGTGCTCGTCTCTTATCCAAGTGACCGTAGTGGGCGTTAAAGCGGTATCAGAGTTGAGCTTGGAGCTTGGAGTCCAGTCTTCCAAAGTGGTTGCCAAAATTTTGGAATAAGACTTTGGAATGGATTTGAATAATGCATCACATATTGTTTAGGTGGGGGAACCATCAAGTTCACCAACGGTACCTACTACGGACTTAATTTTGTAACAAATCAACGAGATCTTGATTGAAATGCATGACGGTAATAACGCTAGGGATGAGCAATCAGGCACATGAACGAATAAATCAGAGGATCAAAACGATAATGATTTACGTCCATGGCAAAGCAGTTTCATGATGCAAAGATGTTTTGCCAAAACTGACCAGTGACAGTTGACGATTTTTAGGCATTATTCTTGAAAACCTTTGTGTTTGTAGACGACTCATGTATGACAAGCTTAGGGATTGTACGATGGGAAACAGTGGATTTGGTACTTACGTTCAGGAATTTACCAATTCATCCGGAATTGGCGCAATGGCGTTTTATCCACGATCTTTCAACCGTTATCGGCACAAGTGCACAAGGAATGTGTTGCAAACACTTGAAGACACCATCCAAGTGGCAAATGCACACAACAACTCAAATGCGGCCTCAAGAAAAATCCAAGTCACTAGCCCTATAAAGGCAAAAAAGAACAAGAAGAGGACCAAATAGTACTTTGATGAGTTGGATGAAGCTACACACTTTTTCAAAGAAGGCCAAGAATGAAAAATAAATAAAACTTCTTCAAAGACGGGCACAGCACGGTTCAAGGATCTTATAGATAGAGTTTGCTTCAATTACAAGAAATCGGAATGATTTTACTCTGGTAGTGGAGGTAAATATTCAAAATTAAAAATCATCTTCATTGATGGTTGTTCACGTGGATGTCTCTTTAGTACGAATTCCTTAAAACCTAATGATTTGCTTCAAGTTAGAGGTAAGACTTTAGGGAAAGAAGTGAATATACTAATTGATTCAATCATTGTTTCTATGCACTTGCTACGATAGTATCTTCGACTTGGGGGTGTCTAGCCTTACGTGTTAGACAATTGGGTAGCTCTTGCCACAACCTATGCTCTTGTGTGCTCATTTTCTCTCCAAGTGATCGTAATGGACATTAAAACTATCATTGAGATCTTTTTGGGAATATAGGTACATAGTGATTGGTGATCAGAAAGACATCATGTGACATGACACAAGTAGTGACACTTTCTCAAGAGCATAGATGATGGCTAACAGCTTTTTTCATGGGTAGTGCCATAAAGTCGGCAAAATTCATAGTTATAATATCTTGGGATTGATGATAAGTAGCCCCAAACCACATTACTAGCATTTGCTTCAACAACAAACTTTTGGTCAAAATCAAGAAAACATAGAATTTGAATCGTTGCAAATATGGTTTCGAGATGAGCAAACTTGAATTCATCACCAAGGATTGGTGGTGCTGGAGTGAGGATCAATCTTGGGAAAAAATGGTGAAAGTGGCCAATTGATCAAAGAGATCATCCATATAAAAGATAGAGTATTGGTTTCTGATAATTAGCGTTGTTCAAGACTAGGTAATCAATGCAAATAAGCTTGGATCCATCTTATTTATCGACAACAAGAACAAGTGCAACAAATGAACTTTGACTAGAGTAATTATATTGTGCTTGACAAAAATACTCGACATTGAAGTTCATCCTTTTTAAACCTGGACATGCTAGAGGGTGGGTGGCACAGCCTTTAGAATCAGATCAATGCAATGGTTGACATATTGCAATGGAGGTAGTGTTGTTGGAGGCTCTGAAAAAACATGTTGGTAACGTTGCAACAGATTAGTGGATGCATGTGGAACAACTCTAAGTTGTGAATCAGCTGAAGAAGTACTCAATGGAATTGTTGTCTGGACACAAATACGCGATGCACAATGAGCCTTTGGCAAGCTAGTTATTATATGGGCTAGCAATTAGTTGTAAACCAATGGTATGCAATCAACCATCAAAGGTTCATCGTGAAACTAATTCGACAAAGTCCATTTGATCTGGCACAAATATCTTTTATTCATGTTTAGCATGCCTCCCTCCATGATGTATGGCAAAAATGTGTGTGCCTCTACATAACTACCAAAAGATGACTTATCCTCTTACCAAGAATCTTGCCTACAAAAGGCCACATAGGATGACAATCAACATCTTCTCGTTGAGCCTCTTGCCTGCTCCATGAGATAATTATCATTGATTTTGAAGCTCAATTGATACATTATACAAGATAACACATCAATTGCAACTTTTCTATTCGATTCTAGTCATGAGTTTCATCTTTGATTCTTGCATCAGCTCAACTACCTCGCTTGGTGACACTTTAGCTCTAATTGATTGAAATATTGTAAGTTAATATGATCGGTATAAATATAAAACTTAGCACCATAAATGGTGACACCTTACGTGCAAGTACATCGTGTAAGATTTCTAATAAACTGTCGAATATTCTTGTTGTGTATACCTCCAAGGTAGGAGACTCCAAGCCTAGCACGCATCCTAGATCACGACACGAGGCAACCATGCAGGTCCACGAGACCCTAGTCAAGCCAACGGGCCCAGTCAACGTTCGGCTTCAAGTTGGATTTGGGACCCAAGGGAGTTGGATCCCTAACATTTCCTCCCCCTTAAAAGACTCCTCTTCTAAGGAAGGAAATCTGGGAATCTCAATCTAAAGTCTCACCCCTTTTCCCAAATGTCCTCGTCTTCAAAACTTCATTTCCAACGAACCAAATACTCAATTACCTGCCGGTTTCTGAGCCCACGTTGGCGTACTTCAACAATGGCCTGTGGTTCAGAAGGTACAAAGGATGTCAGGTCTTCAAGCTGAACTAGCTTATCCTGAAGAATCAATTCATTCTTTCCACCAAGTCGTTCCTTCAAACGACTAATGTGGAAAACTGGGTGAACCTTGACTCCTTGAGGAAGGTCTACTTGGTAGCCATTTTGATTGAGTTTCTTTACAATACGAAAAGGCCCAACATAACAAGGCGATAACTTAGGACATTTTCCAGTCTTTAGTACCTTGGAGTCTTTTGGGACTCTAAGATATACCCAATCCCCATTCTCATAGATCCTAGGTTGTTGCATTTGATTAGCGTAAAATTGGGCTCTATCCTGAGCCATTCTTACGTTATCACGAGCAACAAGCAACATTTCTTGCATATCATGCAAGAACCGTCGCTTTGACCTTGAGGCTTTTGAGGCCCACGGAGATTGGAGCTCTAGGACGAAAACCGTACATCAGAGAGAATGGACTAAAAGCCGTCGCAGAATTGGGCCCTAATAACATCATTTTTTGGCACACAAACTTTCCCATTCTGCAAAGCAACGCATTCTTTATAGAATAGTCTCTTAATATCTTGTCTTGAGGAGACCTCTTGGAATCCTGCATTCCAAGGTCACCACTGAATCTAGAGTTACCTGCCAGGACGTCTAGCCAAATACGACCAAAGTACCTATCGGTTAAGACAGTCCTAAGATGCTCCTCATGCTACTCCAAAGTTTTACTATAGATGAGAATATCATCTAAGTAAACTATGAAGAACTTTCCCACATATGGACGAAGAAGATCGTTCATCATCTGCTGGAAAGTCGCTGGAGCATTTGTCAAGTCAAAAGGTAAAACCAGAATTTTATAATGGCCATACCTGGTCCTAAACCCGGTTTTTTCCATGTCCTCACTCTTTATTCAAATCTGATGATACCCTAATCCCAAATTGATCTTGGTAAAGTACTTTGCACCATGCAATCGATCAACCAGTTCATCCATTCGAGGTAAGGGGTAACGGTTTTTAATCGTTGATTTATTTAACTTTTTAAAGTCCACACACTGACGAGTGCCTCTGTCTTTTTTATTAACTAAAATAACTGGGGGCCCCCAAGGGGGACTTACTAGGCCTTACATGGCCCAAATAAAATAGTTTTGCAGTTGCCTATAGACTTCATCCTCTTCGGTAGTACTCATCCTATAAGGATACAAGGATACATGTGAGCTACCAGGAAGGAGTTTAATACCATGGTCGGCTCCCCTAGAGGGGGAAGACCCTCCGGAAGCTATTCCAAAAAAACATCGCTACAATCTTGTCTAAGTCTCCTAAAGGTTTCAACTTCTGACGAATTTCTTGTTTTAGGTTGTTATACATTAACACTAAATTCATGTTATAACTTTGTAAATTGCACTACTCGTAATAAGTGAAATCCTTCAACCAACACATGTATGAATTACTATCAACAATATCCATGCACTTAACTGTTTCTAAAGCAAAAAGCACATAAGGAGAAGAAATATCCACATTTCCATTAAGTTCTATGAGTGAGCCGTTATGCAAGAACAACAAACTGTGAGTTACATAGTTTTTCTTTAACAACTCGTTCCTCTCATAAAACCACTCCTTACCAAGTATAAAGTCTACTTTGTCCAAATTCATTACATGAAAATCTAATTTAT
Source organism: Diphasiastrum complanatum (assembly GCA_029204225.1). Lineage (NCBI taxonomy): Eukaryota > Viridiplantae > Streptophyta > Lycopodiopsida > Lycopodiales > Lycopodiaceae > Diphasiastrum > Diphasiastrum complanatum. The sequence continues at coordinate 41,029,519 of CM055099.1, read as the reverse complement.
CTTTATATCCTTCAATTTGTAAGGGAAGACATGGGACTATCCGGTCCCAAACTTGGCTCTCCACTCCTGTGGCCAGCTTTACCACGTAGCAATGGTCACTTTGCCTTGTTTCCACCTTTAGTTTCTGCAATAACTTAGAGTTAATAAAATTATGCGTGAACAAAACTGTTACGACTTGGCATCCAACAATCTTATTAATCCGAATTAGGTCGTAGGGGCCAAAAACTGTCGTATTAAAACAGCAATGCTCACAACTAGAATTATTAGGAAAGGTTAAGTCAATGCTTGAAATGTTAGAGTTACCTGCCTGGCGCCTTAAAAGTTAACATTTTCCTTTTCTTTGGGCATTCCCTTTGCAACACGACCCGCTCCATACAATTAAAGCATAAGTTGTCGCTCCTGGCCTTTGCAAAGGTATCCTGGTCCATCGAAGATCGTTTCTTTGATCCACTAGGCCCCAATGGAGAACCCTTCACCTTTTCTTTTCCTTTCTTTGGAAAGAATGAGTTCTTACCCTTTACCTTGGGTTGGCCAGTAAGCTCAGGTTTAGCCACTACACGAGTATCATCATATAACTTGGCATAGCGAACAGCATCCTTGAGAGTATGAGGTTGATTCCTCCTTACTTCGAGTTGAAAATCTTTGGGTAATCCCAAAATAAAATGCAACTTAACCAAAGCAAGGTCTATTCTAGTAGCAAAACGAGAATATACCTCCTGAAAATCTTGCAAGTATGCATCCATGGGCCGGTTCCCCATGGGAATCGTCGCGTATTGGGATAGAATTCAAAGTCGTCCAAGATGGGTAAGAAGGCCACCTTGAAGGCCTCCCAAGTCTTGGGCACATCGGTCTTGCCTCGCAGATCCTGCCACCAGGTAAATTTTTTGCCTCGCATATATGACAGCCATGTTGATCTTGTTGTCCTCCATCGAATCGTGCATGGAGAAATGCGAACTCCATCGATCCCCAGCCACAAAATCACAACATCAAGGGAACTATCTTTCTTCTCTCCTGAAAAAAGATCTGGCATGAAGAGAGGATGGTGCAAAGCTTGCCTAGTTTGCACCAATTCCCTCCATTCTTGCTATTCCTTATTATGTTTTGCCTGCATATCAAGAATTTGCTACTAAAGATTTTTGATTGCCAACATTGTTAGAAATCCTTAAATCATAATATGGATGGACAGACTAGGATTCGAACCCAGGACCTCTCTCATACCGGATGGAATGCTCTACCACTGAGCTATCCACCTTGTTTGATAGTTCTCTCTAGAGTGTGGATTGATATTCCAACACCCCCCCTCAAGCCACACTTGGTTGGGGTCCTAGCTGTCACCTGCCCCACAACTTGGGCCACCTAACCATGGCTTTGACACCATGAACTGTTAGGTCTAACTTGGCTGAAACTAACTTAACATGGTCTACATAATAAACCTAACCCATGGTTACACGAGTCCCGACCTTTTGGGTCAAAGTAACCTATGGGAAACTAACATTATCATTTATTATTTCTAACACCCTCCTCAAACGATAATGTGAAAAACATAACATGACATGAAGTAGAATGGAAAAATTGCAACAAACTGCAAAATGTTGATTGTTGCCCAAAACTTAATGTAGCCAAAAAAAAAAAAAACTCCAACTCGAAGTAGTCGAAGTAGCCGAAATCTCAGCCCCAATCATGCCCGATGTAGAAGAGATGTAGAATATGAAGTGCGGTAGCATCAAATCGAAGAGTGAAGACAAGCATGCTCCATCCAAAGTAAGTAACCAAAAAACCAGCCACAAGCCAAAATATGGATTTGCAATCCATCAATAGTTCCCACATGATTCCATAAGTCTTCTTACCACAAGAAACATAAAGAAGAGTATGATACTCTTTTACCATCACATCCTCCCGAATCTTACTATCAATGATCTGCTCACCAACATTAGGTAAGGCAACACCGTCATCATAAGAAGTAAGCATCAAAACAGGAAAATCAGCATAAGGTACTGATTTTGGTGAGGCATGTGTGTTTCTTCCAAGGTAAAAAGATGCTTTGCTATCCCACAAATCATCACGTCGATGCCAAACCTTAGCTTGCAATTCCATGAAAAACAGGCCTTGTGTGCTGAAAATTTCAGCTTGAATTGCATTACAAACTCAAAAAACCATCAAGCAAAGAATTAGGTTAGCCTCCAACAAAGCTTTTTCCGGAATTATGTGTGAACAATACACACACGAATAGGGCTGTTGCAAACACCCTACAAGTGGTAATATGTTGTCCAATTTTCGGCCTCGAAATGTGATCGGATCATCACAAAAAATAAGTGCCTTCTTCCACACCTGGAAACAAGCAAAAAGAAGCGGATCTTTACTTTGTAAAATCAGCAAGGGTGCTAATTTTTTCAGCCAAATCAGAAGATAAAAATTGCTTGTAGATGGGCACCCTCCTGCAAAGGAGCAAATCTGAAAAATAGGGCAGCAGCGGACCAAAGGAAGTAGGATAAACCTACAAGGATGTGGGCGACCTAAAAGCAGCCCCGAAGAAGATAATTAATGGTGCCTTCCTGCAACCTGAAAAATCAGCAAACTACCAACTGATTTTTGGGTGCCCAAAATCCTATTATCTCCTTCGATATGTGGCGCCCTCCTGCAAAACGAAAAAAGTCAAAATTGAACGGATCTTCACTCCAAAAAATCAGCAAAGGTGCTGAATTTTTGTGATCCCTAAGTGAAGACGATCTCTTCTGGTAGGGCGCCCTAAATCAAGCATAGAAGATGCATGGCTCTGATACCATGTTAGAAATCCATAAATCATAATATGGATGGACAGACCTGGTAACCGGCAACTAAACTTGAGGCCAGTGAGTCATGAATCAGGGCTGTGATTTAATATTTGGCATCCCAACCGCAGCTCTTTATCGTTGCATAAGGATCACGTTCTTGTTCTTTTTCATCAAGCTGAGAAGGCAATCATAGTGAACTGAAACAAACCATGTAAACTAGTTCCAATATATAGCTGAGCTAATACACGAAGGCACAAGCTGGAGCAACCAAAAACTGATTTCAATCACTAAAAGGTTATAAGTGCGACAGAAGGGATGTGCAAGCCATACCCAATTTATCCAAGGTGCAAAGATATACTATGCTCTATAGCAAAGAATGAACTGCCCAGCCTTAAACAAGAGAGGCGCAATTCAAACTACAGAAAGTCCACCTAGGCAAATGCGGCCAACTGCACTATCCAGAAATTGGACCGTTTGCTACTACATGGGGCACTGGATAAAGGTACTTCTGTCCTATCTTTCCACTATGCCACTACCTTATCTATTTGGTCTCCTAATGATCCACTACTTGGTGTACTCACCCCATGAAGATACACTGAAGTTGGCCCAAGAAGTCCCACCAAAATCTATATTATCACTCGATAATCAAAAGCCTATGTTTGTCATTATGATATCCCTAGTCAGTAAATCTAACCATGGATGTGTGGTTGTGATGGGCACTATCGCGTATATACAAGAGCACAAGTCTACAATAAATCGGTACCCCAGTTATTAAGGCTCAAATCCGAAGCAGGCTTCAATTCAACATAAACTGATGACTTATGCACCCAACAGAAATAAGAGTTTAACTTGCCCGAGCCTGATCGTCCCCACCAAGACAGACAAGCCTCGCATTTGATCGGCACCCAGCTGTTCGCTTTCTCCATTCATGCTCTTCTGCTATTTTCACAAGCCATGGGAATCCAACAGTTCTGCCAGAAAGAGTAGAAGAGGAATGCGAGTGGAAAAGCGGGCGAGGAAGAGGAGGAGAGAGGCGTGTGGAAGGAATTATGGTTGCGGTAGTAACATAAAGCGCTTGCGCCATATGCTGTACCAGGATTGTTGCTCCAAAACACACACATCTCCTACTATGCAAACAAGGTTCCTTGTCTTTCTATATGGATAGTTTTGGGGCTCCTTAAACCCTAAACCTAAAAACACAACTTTAACAAGCTAATCCACACCCATTGTTGCTCCAAAACACATCTCTTACTATGCAAACAAAGTTTCACATCTTTCTGTATGGATAAACCCTAAACCCCATTTTAACTTCAACATCCAAATCTTAACCTATCCATTTTGGGTGTGGTTTTAGACTAGTTCCCAACAAGGCCACTTTCCATTTGTCTATTGAGCCCCCCAAGTTCAAACCTTAGAGCCTCTTCACATGTAGAACCTTAGAGCCCCTCTTTTGATTGACGTAGGCAGCGGGACGGCGGGCCTCTACTCTTTGATTTCAGCCCAGGTGAGGATTCATCTTTGCATGTTATTCTCCTACTCATCGTGATCATGTTAGCTTTTGGAAATGACAGATGAGTGGATGCTCTAAATAAAGCTCATTGTTGCAATCAGGTGGTGATTTGTTGCAACCAATGGATATTGATTGCCCACATTTGGCCAGGCATTGATGCCAAGCCGACTCAAGGAGGCTAAGGGAGCGTGGAGGTGAGGGAGCTGGGAAGATCGGCCTGGCAAACGAGATCAGAGGATCGTGGGTTGTCCAAGGGTCCACGTGAAGACTTATCTCTTCCATGTTAACCCATTCTTGAAGTCAAGAATGGGGATCTGAGCATGTGAAGAGGCTCTTAGTGTGCATTGCCCTTATGTGACCTATGAGATGTCACGCACCCTTTGCCACATAGGTCATCAACTCTAAAGCAAATTTCATATGATAAACACCTACATTGCATTGATCACTCACGAAGATGATTGCACATGGCTAACTTGTTCATGAGTCGTTGATCCTTTTGAAAGTGCTTCTCTCAAGGCCTGGCATGCTTTATAGCCTTGATTATGCCTAACTTTCAAGCACTAGCCTTAAAATTAGATGAACTAAGACATAAGCATCTATCCAAATATCTCTAGTTTAATTATGTCCATTATATCATAATATTCTTTGTGATAATTTTACACAAAATTGGCCATGGACATGATCAACACGTACATCCAAGACTTAGAATCTAAGATTCTTATGATGAAAAAATAATCACATCTGCAATATTCAAGTTCAAAATGGATCCACGCAAAATTAATATCAATAGATTTCAAACTTGGACAAGATATCAAGATTAGATCAATTATGAGATATCACAACCTTGATCAATAGATGATAGAGTCACGCTATATCTTCCAACTTAGATATACACACAAATATTTTATTGTGGAAAAGGGTTCTATTTCAAGAATGAAATGAATACCTATATTTACTATTTTGGGGCTCACATTATAGGTTGTCAAAATTAATGGTAATTTGTTATACTTATATAGTATTAATATATTAACTTACATTTTTGTAACTTGGGTTTTGTAGTGCATAAGGTTCAAATCCTAAGCCACCACCATTGTACTTATCACATTTTTGAATTAATTGAGTGTAAAGATTGTAAAGGCAACTTCAAGTGTCCTTGTGTGGTGGCCTCTCTCTCTCTCTCTCTCTCTCTCTCTCTCTCTCTCTCTCTCTCTCTCTCTCTCTCTCTCTCCCCCCCCCTAAGTATTTTGCTTCACCTATTATTGTACATTGTGTGCTACATATTCACAGGGATTCAATGGATGAAGCATTAGTTTAGGTGATAAGATCCTAGTGAATAATGTTCCATCCCAATAGTTTGGTACCATAGCATCAATTGCGGAGAAATCGACCACAAGAATTGCATTTTTGGTGTTGATTGTAGGTTGTGGTGACAAATTTACTATGTAGCTTGTTCGAAGGCTACAGCTCACAATTTGTTGTAAGTAGATGGTTTAGAGTTGGACGCTCATTACTGGACTTGAGTTTTTTACGAGTTGTAGTCACTTTCAAAAAAATTGCTATAAGTCACTCATTCGTGTACCAAAAACAATGGTTGGAAATTTATTGGAGAGTGCTATAGTAGGAACACCTTAGTTGCATCTTGTCAAAGGTTACAATATCTAATCTTTGTGCAAACCTTAGTTGCGTCTTGTCAAAGGTTACAATAGCTAATCTTTGTGCAAATGCATCAGTTATGAGTTCACGTTAGCATTGTGTAATTGCTTTGAAATGAATTTCTTATACAATGTGTGCCATAACCATGATAAATGTCAAGTGTTTCCTATGTAGTAAGATTAGTAACCAACATTATGTAGGTATTTTTGTGTAGGATTTTAATAACGTATGTGTGATACTTAGAATGAGTGGCAGTGTTTCTCGTCAGTCAATTTTTGCTGATTCTTGCATCCTGACCTCTTGAAATACAGAGGAAGGGCTAACGAGAACCCGGTGAGGTGAAATATCCTCTTGGGCCTAGGAATAGAATTTAAATTGTTTTCTTTTGGCTGCATCTAGAACACAATCCATAGTGGGTCGTTGGAACACATGGGTACTATAGGATTCACGGGCCCCTTGAACCTGGGCCCATTCACTAGCATGAGCACGCTAGCTTTAAATCACTAAAATCAAGAACAAAGAGAATGAAGGAAAGAATGAGACGGGGGAAACAAGTAATCCAAAGAAATTGATATCGTAACAGAAAGACCAACCACTACGTTAATTATTACAACTACTAGGGACCTTAGCCCAAATACCAATTCAAAACTACCACTATATATAGTGGATTTTAGGGCTTTGGCCACAAATCCTATTGGCCAATTAAGTATTTGACATTCAAAAAGTGGAGGGAACCCATTCAAAACTTGGAGGGAACCAATTTGAATTTGAATTTTGGTGGGAACTCTTTTTATTCACTAACTTGACTATTAGGCCCTACGACATTAAAAGTCCCACAAAAAGGCCTAAAGTCTTTTTATTAACTTCTAACTAATCAATTATCTATGTGATAATCGGGTTGGACTTACACACGCAGGGTGCCAACTCCCTCTCACTTATTACCTATGGTTAGGGTTGTCTTGATATCCGCAAACCCTCCAATAGTATCACCCATTAGAATTGGTGGCAGTGTTACGACACCTTGCAAAATTTATGACTTCGGGCTCTGGTTGGACTCTCGCCTAAACTTTCATTAGATGGTAAATAGTTGATTGCCTAACTGTCGGATCTAGTGAAAACATGTATTCTTGTGCATAAGCCCGGAGGGCCCGATTGAAATCCACTACAACAACCAACTATATTGTTGATAGATGATGGGCCAATTTGAGGTATGGACAGTGATTTTATCCATTTGTACACCCAAATATTTCCACCCTTGCAATAAGAGAACTTGCTGCCTGGCATCCTGAATGGCCTTGTCAACCTAACCTTGTGCAGTTGTTAGCGCATTCTAGAAAGTTAATAAAAATTTCTCCAAGGCATTTGCATGTTGTTGTGCCTTCTTCAGCTCCACTTTTGATTTGTCTTCATGTTGTTTTTCGATCTTCAACTATCGATTCAGCTGGATGAGTTTATGGTTGATAAGAGTGCTTTTCGATCCCAAATCAGCAATTTTTTTTTTCCATTGTCGTCTTCTGATCAAGCATATTATGGATCATTAGCCTAAGGTGTGAAAGAATTCCAAGGGCATCACTAGAATCTAAGGGTGTCGACGTGGCAACAATAGCAGCAGCAGGAGTTCTAGATCCCATGGATTTTTGAGATTGGCCTTGAGGATTCACTTGTGAATCTTCCTCTTCAACAATATCTTTCCCTTCAACCCCATTTGGTACTTGTGTGTCGAACTGCTTCGAAGATACAACCGCAGAAGTGACTCTGATGATGTCTGGTGTCTGATCTGCTTGTTGGCCTGACTGAAATTGTAGTGCTGAATCAAAAGTATCAAAAATTTCATGGAATTGATCAAATCCTATTCCGGGGGATCCTGGTTCAAAGGATCGAGGGCTTAAAGACATCACAAAACATTCATCTGTCTGTAATGGGTCGGAATCATCGATCAAATCCATAAACGATTGTGTATTCGGTGACATAGCGGTAGATTGTGAGGGTGAGGTGGCTTGGGTAATTGTTATTGGAATGGTATATCCAATTGTCACAGATGGCCCTTGTGAGGAATCAGAGGCGAGGGTGACTATAGGGGCTAAGGGAACAGGTAGTGCAAAGCGAGTGGCAGTAGGGGGTATGGGCACAACTAACAATGGTAGCTGAGTATGACGTCGAGACGCAGGAGGCGAGGTGGGCGCAACAATCTTGCTGCATACTCTACGATGACTCTAGGAGCTGGATGCTTGGCGAGATGATTCAGCTGGTGCTACTTCGTAGGTGGCTAGCATGAATCAGCATGACACTCGTGGAGCTTGTTTTCTAGATATGCAGTGGCCAAGGAGGACATAAGAGAGCCAGTAGTAAACTGTTGTTTGGTATAACTCTTGGTCGCTCTCTTCAGCTCTCCGAAGACCTTTTTGTATCAGTTATAAGGTTGCACGGTCCCCTTATCTAACTCATAGTTAGATTCGACCAAGCGATGGAGGATCTGGGAAGAGGTCCTTTCCTTCTTGAGGAAGTTATTCAAAAGCTGTGCGGCAGCATGGAGGGTGGGATCTATGATGGCTTGTAATATGTAACCATCATTTGTGTGGTACTGATTGAGGGTAGAATCAACAAATGGCTTAATTACAGATTTGGCTTGTTTATGAGATGAGGTGGATGAGATGATACCTATGGCAACAAGGCTCACTAACCCACACCTTGTGCATGACTCCCTGAAAGTTAATGTATGTTGATAAACTCCATACAGATTTGTTTGAAAAGGCACGCTCATGGATCCCCATTGACATGAGCAAGGGATCAGCAAGATTCATCCATTCTGCCACCTTGCTTGTTCTAGGACGCGACATGATGTCTGTTGAGGTTGGAACATCATGCAGAACAACTGAGCAGGGAGAAACACTAGTATCACTGGAAGACATAATGCCAATAAGTAAAATTGAGAACAGAAGGCTTGAGAGTGTATCAGAATGCTTCGAAAAGGTTTTAGAAAAGTTTGGTCATGGGAAAATTTTGCAAGAGCTTCGCTAGCACGTGAGAAATGAAATCGAATTCAGCCCTTTTATAGGCTAATTTTGAGGGTCTATTAGACAAAGTACTAGTTTGGCTAATCTGTTCTAGACAAAAATTTCCAGGCATGCGCAGTACTATGAAAATAGCTTCCAAAATTCTCAGCGAAGGTTTCTGGCCAATGGTATAGCTCGCGACGAAAGTTCTGGAGGTCTGCTCGCCAAGTGTATCCTTTGTCTAGGTACTGCAATTAATGAAAATTTTCAAGATCTGAACCGATGTCCAACCTAATTTTGACATTCTAAATGCACATGTCATGTCGACGAAGGTTCATAGCGAGGGTAGCATGCTCGATGAAGGTTCCCAAAGTGGTAGGCTTCTGAACTCTCACTTGGCTTCAAAACAGGTACTTACTGTGCAAACCAACTCAATATAGGTAAATCGGAACTGATGATCTGACAGCTCTGCAAAAGTTTATATGACTGTTTGTTTGAGATCTAACTAAAATATTGAGTTTTTGAGTCATTTTCCATCAAAAATTGATTTTTGAAAATACTTTTCTTTCTCTTTTGACTTTCTTGAACATTGCTCATCATTCTTCTTTTTTTTCATTCTTTTTTTTTTTTTTCCATACTGTCTTTTCCAAGAAAGAATCAACAAGTATCACAAACTTTTTACAAAAGGTTACCGACAACTAGATGAACAGTCACTTTAGCTCTCACGAGTGGATGTCTCGCTTACTAGCGGACTTGTGGATCTCTATGGATCCTGATCATAGAACACGTCTCGCATGCAGGCGGATTTCTTGTTTGTATTTCATCTTGATTGCTTACTAGCATCAGACTACTTCTTTGTGTGTTCGTATATTCATGTGTGTCTAGTATCATCCAGTAAGTATATAGTCGCTCTGTGTAACCTTTCAGATTAGAGTGATTAAGCATCTACAACTAATCAGGAAATTACAAGAGTGGCAGATTAACCATGACCTAGAGTGTATCTACTGACGTCATGCCATTAGATCAGACATCTGTACTTCTAGGTACTTGTATGATCTTGCTGGTACTCTTTGGAGCGTGAGGGCAGAAAAGGTTTCGCGATGTTTTTCGAGTTGCGTCGTTGGTTTCATTTCCGTCGTTTGACTTTCTCGTGTTGGACTGCAAAAGATTCTCGTTCGCGAATCTTTTGTGTTTGTGTCTTCTCGTCAGGTGTTCGTGAAACTTTTGTGCTTCGTCTCTCTTGACTTTCGTGTTCGCGAACATCTTCGTCAGGCAGAGGGCTGAAATCTAGCAAGGCTTTGTAAACAGAAACGTTTTGTTTCTTCAGTGCATCCAATTGCGTGAAGAAACTTAAAGTTTCTAACCATCAAAGCTTTTGTATTTTTCCTTGTGTTTTTCAAACTACTAGAATTTTGAACTAAGTTTCGCACAGTCTGCATATTTGAACTGGTTTTCGCACAGTTCGCACTTTTCGCATTTCCCATAAAAACCAACACATGGTTGATGGAACATATTTCAAAGGACCTTTGGGTTTTTCGCAAATTCTAAAATGTGCAACACTTTATCTAAAATGACTTAGAGCAAGTTTTTTTATGACCTTCACATTCTTCGCAATTTTTTCAAAGGGCAGAAAACCGAACCACACCGCAAAGTCAACGAATGCAATTCACTAATATATCAGTCAACGATTGCGGTTCACTATGGTCTTTCCTCCCGAAGAAGACGAATCGCTCGAGCACCGCACCAGTGCCCGTTGCGGTCTATTTGCGGTAGCTTGCCAAGCCTCATGCTTCGAACGCCATTCACGACTGTAGAGGCACCGCAAAGAAGTGATTACGGTTATCAGGTGGCTACAACATGTTCACGATCCCAGCACATGGATGGACAACGACGGGTTGCACGGACTACTACGACAGACATCCAGAAGCTGTTAGGTTTAAGTCTAAAGCCGTTCTTTCAATCATGTAGCTTAAACTAATCATCTCTCATGTTCCTCTATATATAGGATAAACGAGAGTGATGAAGGTGGATTTGGGTTGATGAGTGTTAGTCATGCAGTAGCAAACACACATTGTCACACAAACATATTTAGAATTAGTAGTAGCTAGTTTCACTCGTAAGAGAGAATACCTCTCTTGCGTCGATGCACTCATCTGAAAAACAGACAACACTCAAAGAATTGTACTGAAAACTGTAGCTTAAACTAATCATCTCTCATGTTCCTCTATATATAGGATAAACGAGAGTGATGGTGGATTTGGGTTAATAAGTGTTAGTCATACAGTAGCAAACACACATTGCGCTGACGAATGCTTTCTGATAATTCCTTTTTATAGTATTGATACTCGTTCCACGACTTATTCATAATATCTGACTCGAAGGAAGCATGGCTGTCATAGATGCCTAACTGTTTCGGTGCCTTCATGGTTGTCTTTGACACCTACAAAGTTAGATTTCGTATTCAACAAGGGTGGTATCAGAGCTGATAAATAAATTATTCCTAAACAATATTCCATTACAAAAACCCAACAATATACAACTCATAAAACGCTCATAAAGAATTTGAGATAACATATTACACCTTATAAAAAATCAAAATCTACGAGCTAGTCCATCGCAGTGCGATGCTTGGGTAGAGTGGTTGACTGCAACCAGCATGGCACAGGCTCGAATCCCAGCCGCTGCATAGTGACATTGTAAGGAGCTTGTTCTGATCTTGGCATTGCCCAGATGGCGTGGCCAGGCTGTATATATTGTGTAAAGCCCACTAGTGGCGTAACTCTGTATCAAAAAAAATAAAATTCTACGAACCATGAAAATAACTTAATCCTTAACGTAAATGCAAGGACAATCTTTACGTTTGGGAAATTCTCTTTACACTAGATTCAAGGATTGTTTAAGTATGGCTTGGTCTAATGGACTCCCCATAATTTTTTGTTTGTTTTACTTAGATGCGAAAGTCCTCATACAAATTGTTTCCCAATACTTTAATATTAAATTTGCATAGTTTTTATTTACCAAGGTGAACACATAGAATTCCTTCTTTTTTTTTCATCTCAAGACACCCCATATGTGCTAGGGTTTGACCTTGGATGGTTAGCCCCACAGTTTGACCTTGGATGGTTAGTCCCACAAGAAAAACCCTCTACCATCAAACCACACATGGGCGAATCAAAATTCCCTTTTGAGATGCAAGGCCAAAAAAACCAAGTCACCTAAAGTCTCCATCCAATAGGATAGCCATGTATGGAGGCATGGCTAGCGGAGAGGCGGGTTCAAACTTGGACATTTTCATGGATACTGGTCACACTTGGAAGGCACCTAGAAAGAGACACACAAATTCTCTCAAATAAAACAATGATTATTAGGATTAGGTTTAGGGTTCAAAACTGCCTCCATATGGGACCCTGTTCACACCTGGAAAGCGAAGAGAGAGAGAGAAAAGAGAGAGTCTGAACTCTGAACGCTGTGTTTGGAAAGCGCTTACAGGCAGCTGTGGATCTGAATTCTGAATTGTGGGTTATGCGATGGCGAAGATCAAGCTTCGATGAGCGCCAAGGACCACCTTCCTCAGCTCTATCTCTGACCAGATTTGGAGTTTCCAGACCCTTTTATAGAGGGATATATTTCTGATACGATCCAGTCAAAAGCTTATTGGGTGTGTGTGTGCCGGAGTTTTGTTTCAAAAAAACGAAAAGAAAGAGAAACATGGTTAAGGATACTGCTTACTATGATATTTTGGGGGTGAAGCCGGATGCCACGGCTGCGGAGATCAAGAAGGCCTACTATGTTAAGGTACTTTCTTCAGATTTATGGGAAAGTCAGTGATCCTGATGAAAATTGCATAATTTTGCTCTTCTTGTATTTTTATTTGAGCTGTCAAGCTACGTGACTGTTACTGCAGACTTCTTGCAGTCGGTAACTAAGCTGATCCCCATTCGAGTTGCAGCTACCTCTTTTTGCAATCAATCAGACAATTCAATCCATAAATCCGGACTTACCGACCCTTGCTCTTGTCCCTTGGTTATCCAAACTTAAGATTGGTGCAATTTTGGAATGGGGATCAATACGAGTTTCTAATAAATTTTTTGTCGGAGCCTCAAATGGATCCTGTACTTATCGTACAATAGCCTGTTATAAATTGCAAACAAGCCTACCTAGTGTATGCTTTAGCTGGTGAGACTGTACAAAGACCGTGACACACGTACATTTTTTACACTGAGGTAAAAAAAACTCAGAGTGGAAGGAAAACATAGAACTTGTACATAAATAGATAGTGTCTAGTTCTCTTAAAGAGGAACGATGTAAAGTGTAATATATATGTATCATGTAGGATATTGGAGAATGGATTGTTTGGTAACCTTTCCACTATGGTGAGCCCGGTAGGCTGAGCTATTGTTGAACTGCCTTTCAATTTGGTAGAAGGTCAGCAGAAAAATATTTTACAAGCGTAAAAGATTGACAAGACATTCTACCTAATGGTTGTAGGTGTTTCTTATGGTGCTTACCTTCTGACATTTCATAGGTTGTAACATTTTCCAATTTCTTTATGGGTTTAGCATTCCCACTCTGTTAGCATGTGGCTTTTGAAAGTCATAATCTGCCTTCCATTCATTTTATGGTATCGGGATTACAGAATATCAATAAAAATAAACTGCTGAAAGCAACTTCTCAGCGCAAATCCTGCCTGCGCAGCCTGTAAAGTCGTAAAGAATGGCAACTTTTGCAGAATCCAATGTACTTCAAGAATAATAGGAAAATGCCGCTCTAATCTTGGACATATGATGTAGGAAAAATCCCTGCGCACATTCCCCCCCCCCCCCCCCCCCCCCCCCGGGAAAGGAATTTTGCGATGTGTATGTAAGGTGTAGGAGAAAGTCCCATTTCCAAGGACTTACTCCTGCCTAAATTTAATTTATTTTCACTGATGTATTTCAAGGACATGTCACCTATGAGTTGGTTTATGCCGGGAGTACATATGCGTTATGGCATGGGCTTTTAGGTGTAAAGGAAAAAGTAGGGCGAAAAGAATTTAGCCCTAAAAAATGAATTATAAAAGTTTGACCGGGTTTGGATGCAAAAGAACAATCATAACCGTCTTGTTACATCAATTTTAGATAATGATTAAAGCAATTCATTTAGTTACAGAGACATGTCAAGGGTCGAATCTGCTGGTGGTCTACACTGGACAGTCTGCTACTGAAACCAGTCAGTCGCATTTAGATTACTGACTCAGTTGATATCTACTTCAACCAGTTGCTTTTCACGATTAGGCATATTTCTCTTGGAGCTCAATCTGTCACCATCTCTTTTGCTCTGCCAGATATCCATTGAACTCCCGCTTCAGCAACTTTTGTTGTAGAAAGTGATTTTAAATTTAGGTGTCTATTTCATTGAAACAGAGAATTTATAAGTAGAATAATGCATTCTTGATTATCATTCTTCAATTCGGTGGAAGCTATCGTGCACATCAAAATGAACTCACAATGTGCATCTTACAAGAATGTTCCTGTACTGGGCTGAGAATCAGGTGCAAACCTGCTGCTTCTTGAAAGGGCATTTGTCATTTCCTTCTCATAATCGGACTCATTTCAAACTGAAATACATACGCTGGGTTTAAGTCCTCGCACCTCCATCTTCAGCCCATTAGAGCTGATAACAATCGGTAATCTGCAAACTCTTATCTTAATCATACTCTTACTGAAAAACAATTTGGGTTTAGAAGTATAATAAGATCCTCTATTTCCTGTCAGTCAAACGACCATTCATATCTGCATCGAAGTGACAACTGTAATCAGCAAAGTAAAATTAGAGCCTGTGACATATTGGTAAAGCAGAGTCGTTGTATACCTGATGCGCATAACACCTTTCACAAGGTTCAAACGCTAGATTAGGACATTACACAAGTTAACCTGTAATGGATATTGGATTGCTACAATTGTGGCTAATAAGTTGAAATAAATCCTAAGCTATTTGCGGATAGCTTGATTTTATGTGCTTGTCCCCATGCAGTTACATGTAGGCAGGCACAACCTACTCTGAAATTATGCAAGGAGTAGGGAACTCTTCAATGGATCATTCAACCTGGAGAGAGATAGACTTTTCCAGTGCTGGGAAGATAGTCTGGCATGTGCAAGACAACCATCTTAGGCTGATATGAATTTATATGACATAAAGTCCTCATACATGAACTACAAAATTTTTGGTTTAAGGACATTCCAGGGGTCATGATTGCTGGTTGTTCAACACTGGACCATTGATTAGTGCTCTGGACACCCGCCAGTTGCATCCAGATTGCTGACTTGGTTGGATGTGTAACTACTGTACATTAGTACTGCTATTAACATCCAAGCATGATAAATGATGTATTCCATCTAGTTGTTCCTCGCAGTTTAGGTTTTTTTTCCCTTGGAAGAGCTTAGTGAATATTATTTATCTGCCACCAACTCTTTTGTAGGTTCCTTAGGTTGCAAGAATGGATACTGCATGTTGGAGATGTACTTCCTCTTGCAGTTGGTTTTATGTGAAGTGGGTGGGGCTTGTGGAAAGCTACCTATTCTCTTTTCTCTTTCTTGGCAGGATACAATCTTAGTGGCAGCCATGGCCAATACCACTTTGTGAGTGTCCAATTTGCAAGCTTGAGAGTAGAGACCTCTTCTCTTGTATTCTTCCTTCCTTTCTCTTGCCTATCCTTCCTCATAGCTGAATAATGGATCCTAGCCCTTCCACACAGCCTACTTCTCCTCCTAATGTATCTATGACACCCGCTTCTACATTGGATTCCGATGTTTTGCAGTCGGCAATCAACAATTTACAGCAACAAATTGTTGATATGCAAGCAAGACATGCAAAGGATCAGCAGGAATTGAAGGAGTTGACGCAGTTAAGGCAATTACTGCACCAGCCCTTGTTTACACTTGAGATTTTCACTAGGGAAAGAAAGATAAGGCCTCTGAAATGGTTACTTTGTGGATTGATCGATGGAATTCTCTTTCCATGCACGATTCTTCCAACGAAAATAAGATTAACCTGGCTATCATGTACTTTCGAGGCAAAGCTTTTACCTGGTGGCAAGACTTGGGGGGTAAGCCTGAAGCTCTGAGGTTGTGGGAAAATGTTTGCAAGGCCTTCAAGGCAGCCTTTCTTCGTATACTGGATGACTTCGACTTCTACCGTTAGTATGTGACGATTCATGGGGAACCGGCCCCTTGATCAATACATCCAAGAACTCCAAGAGGTACATTCTCGTTTTGCTACTGGGATAGATCCTCTGTTGGTAAAGTTGCATTTTATTCTAGGATTGCCTAGAGATGATCAGCCAGAGGTTAGGAGGAACCAGCCTCTTACCTTCGATGATGCGGTTCGCTTCGCACGCATTTACGATGATACTTGTATAGCGGCTAGGCCTGAGGCTGGGGTTTCACTCGAAGCAAAGGGTAAGAAACCATTCTTTTCAAAGAAAGGAAAAGATAAGGTGAAAGAAGTGTATGCTGGCCCAAGTAAATCGAAGAAAAGATCTTCTATGGACCAAGAGACTTTCGCTAAAGCCAGAAGCGACAATCTGTGTTTCAATTGTATGGAACCAGGTCATGTAGCAAAGGAATGCCCAAAGAAACGGAGGCAAACTAAAGGGGCATCTTTCAAGATGCCAGGTAAATCTAGCATTTCAAGTATTCATCTGTCCAGCTGCCTTAAGTCTTTCAGCTTTATTTACTTGGCATTGTCTATAATTGGAGCCCCCCAAGGGGACTTAGTAGGCCTAACATGGCCCATCTTAAGGTAATTTTGTAGTTGCCTATAAACTTTATCCTCTCTGGTAGTACTCATCTTGTAAGGATACAAGAATACTGGCGCGCTACCAAGGAAGGAGCTTAATACCGTGGTCGACTCCCCTAGAGGGGGGAAGACCATTACGAAGCTGCTATGGGAAAACATCGTTAAATTCTTGTCTAAGTTTCCTTAAAGTTTCACCTTCCGGTGAATTTTCTTGTTTTAGATTGTTAGACATTAATGCTACTTGCATGTTATAACTTTGCAAATTGCATTAAGGGGAAGAAATATCTACATTTGCATTCAATTCAACGAGTGAGCTGTTATGTAAGAATGACAAATTGTCAGTTACATAGTTTTTCTTCAACGACTCATTCCTCTCATAGAACCACTCCTTACCAAGTATTACATCTAATTATCTAGATTCATAATATGAAAGTCTAAATTGTTTTTATAGGCTTGTATTTGAATCGGCAGCTGAGGGACTATCCGGTCCCATACTTGGCTTTCCGCTCCTGTTGCCAGCTTCACAACATATCTGTGGTCACTTTGCCTTGTTTCCACCTTTAGCTTCTGCAACAAGTTAGAGTTAATAAAGTTGTGCGCTGTCACAACTTGACCACCAGCAACCCCCTTCATTCGAATGAGGTCGTGAGGGCCAAAAATAGCCGTGTTAGAACAACATTGCTCACACACAACATTTCCAGCAAAGGAAAGATCAATACTTGAAATGCTAGATTTACCTGGCGTCTTAAAAGATGCCCCTTTAGCGTGTATTCTTTGGGCATTCCTTTGCCACATGACCTGGTTCCATGCAATTAATGCACAGATTGCCGCTTCCGGCTTTCGCAAAGGTCTCTTGGTCCATAATAAATCTTTTCTTCGTGTCTCCTTTGTCTTGTCTTTTCCTTTCTTTGAAAAGAATGATTTCTTACCCTTTGCTTTGGGTGAAACACCAGGCTCTAGCTTAGCCACTATACGAGTATCATCGTATATACGGGCGAAGCGGACCGCATCATCGAACCTCTAATTGATAGTCTGTAGGCAATCCCAGAATAAAATGCAATTTAACCAACATAGGATCTATTCTAGTGGCAAAACGAGAATATACCTCTTGGAATTCTTGTAAATATTGATCAACGGGCCGGTTCCCCATCTGTATCGTCGCATACTGACGGTAATAGATTGAATGGCAACTGAGATCTCCTTCCCTTGTATACCTCCAAGGTGGGAGTCTCCAAGCCATGCACACATCCTAGATCACGACACGTGGCAACCATGCGGGTCCACGAGTCACTGGTCAAGTCAATGGGCCCAGTCGACGATTAGCTTCAAGTTGGGTTTGGGACCCAAGGGAGTTGGGACCCTAACAAGTATCTGTAGTGACGACTTATGTCCTCTCCATCAATATTTCCATTAGTTCATGCTTTTTCAGTATTTAGCGTACTTACATTGTTGTTTTTGAGATAGTCTTTATGCTTGCTAGCCAGTGGAGGGCTTTGTTTTTCTACAAGAGTTATGGACTCGGCTCATTACATTCGCCGCGTCCATTCTTTTATTTTTTATTATGCAAAAGCAAGCATGTGGGCCCTTTTTATTCATGTACTGGCCTTGGGCCCTATTTGGTCACATTTTTAGGACTTGGTCTTATTGATTTGGACAAGGCTACCAGCCGATTCAAACTGGGCCGATTTGACTGGTTCAAACTGATTCGAACTGGTCAGGCTGGTTCGAATCCAAAAACGGTTTGAACCCCAAAAAAAAAAAAATTCAAAAGGTTTTTTTTTTTTTTTCTCTGGTTCGAACTGGCTCCGAATGGTTCGAACGATTTGAACCGTGGTTTGAGGTTCGAACCGCGATTCGTGCAACTATAGATTTGGAGTGGGGTTCCTCCTAGGGGGGGGGGTGCACTATGTCCCCTCGAAATCTTCTGCCTCCCTCTACTTTTGAATTCCTACTTTAGGGTTCATCGATAGGGCAGCATTGTAGTCTTTTATTCAGTTGATGATGATTGCTCTTCTTTAGCCTCATTAAATATTCTCTCTTTCATGCTTTCTAGCCTAAGTCTTACTTTCTAGCATAGCTAGTGGATCTTAGCTTGTAACTTTTCCAGCAGCAACAACGATGGAGGTGGTATCCGCATCAGCAGCTGCGATAGTACTTTTCCCAGCAGCAGCGATTATCCGGGTCAGCAGCAATGGAGGTAGAGCTGGAGAGCGGGGGGTGTTACCTCCCCCGTGTTTACGTGGAGCCATGGGAGAGAGAGAGAGAGAGAGAGAGAGAGAGAGAGAGAGAGAGATTGAGAGATTTTGACACTTGTTTATTTTATTATAGGCAAGGAAAGTGCATCCAGATAAAAATCCAGATGATCCAGAAGCAGCACATAATTTCCAAGTAAGTTTTACTTAAAACCTGGTGATGATTTGTAGCTAGGAAGCTAGGAAGCTGTTATTTAGATTGTAAAGTATACTCAACTGTTAGTTAATATCTGTTGCTACTCATATTTGAATTTGAATGGTGTAGTCTTGACTCTTAATCTATAGCTGTATGATTCTATTTGGTATACAGATTTTGGGGGAAGCATATCAAATTCTTAGCGACCCTAAACAACGGGAAGCATATGATAACCATGGAAAAGCAGGAGTGTCAACGTATGATATCTTTATTAAATGTTTTCACCATTATTTGATCTATGATTTCATCTTTTTCTGGATTGGTTGTCTCCTCTTAGTGCCACCGATTATTCTGTGTGCCTTTCGGTCAGAAAGCACAAATGCTGAGGCTTTTTGATTTATGGTCAAATCTATAGTAGGTAGTTTTGAGCTTTGTATCATGAGTTCCTGTTTTCAGAACTAGTGATTTTTTTTGACTTGGTAAGTAGGAGACTCCCATCTCAGGCTCTGCTGGACAATAAGGTTTTCTATACATGGACAGTTCAGGTCTCTGTGAATGACAAGTTTAAGATACAACTACCTGAATTTGATGGTTTAAGTTCTTGAATTTTGAACCTAGTTTAAGCTTTTGGTAGCGTGAGCCCTGGTTTACAAAGCGGGAGGAATCTTCTCCTTTTTTTAGACAGTCTTGAAAACGTATCCATTAATGTTGGTATTTGTAATTTGTCCTGTTGTCATATGCTCTTTTTCCTCTAGAAGGTTCCTTATTGGTATGTACGTGAACTTTGTCGTTCCATGATTGCTTGGAATATTGCTTGAGCCTCAGCCTTTAATGCATGGACTTAATGTCATCAAGTTTAAACTAGATGTGGACTTCTTAAGACATGAATGAGAAGTTTATGGAAAGTGTGACTCGTGCAGGGCATGATATATTGCCCCTGCCCTTTTTGTTATTCGTGAAATTCTATGGTTTAAACTTTATCATAATGATGGGTTCTGTTAATATCATTTGTTAAGTTCATTAGTTAAAAGGAAGCAAATGTCAATTCTGTTGGGCTTGACAAGATCCTATCATTTCCATACATTTTTGTTAGTTGTACCTGTACTGACTGATTGAGAATGGTCGCTCAAGTTATACTGTTATAGTAATTCTCAGAAACATTGTGCTACTGAAAAGTAACGTTCCACTGTGTCTCCTTAAGTGATTTTAATGCTTTTGACAAGCAGTTTGCTACGAGGGTAGGCTACATACACTCAGCGTGAAAGTTATACCTAATAAAAGAAAGTTTTCCACTGTTTTGCATATGTGTCATGTGACCAACAGATGTTTCAATCAAAGGAAATGCTTGAACTTAGTTGCTCACTCTCCTGAAACTCCTGATCAAGGTTGTTGGTTGCAAATGCTAGAGGAAACCTAAACAAAAAAATCCATTTCTCTTTAGGTGGAGCTTTGAAATTCAGAAGACATGTCTGCATGCAGGGGTTTTAATGCTCAAAGAAACTAAATGGGTAGAGTCAAAGGTTGTAGGTTCAAGAATGGTGTCTTTCTGCGTAGGTCATAGTCACCTATGTGCTGGCACATATTTAAAAAAGTACGGCAGATTACACTTTTATGTACGTCATTGAGTTCCTTCTAGAGGCCCGAGGTTAACCTTTGTAAGTATGAACTGAGATTGAGGATCGTAATTTTTTCCAAGTGTTAGATGAAGGACCATAGTGAATTTGTGTCTCCAACAACTGGCTGGTATGAAAGCTATTAAGGAAGCAGGAGCATGTGGTGAGTACAGTTGATTGAGATTGTGTCATTCTCATGATTTGATGAATAAAGATGACGAGAAAATCTGTATTCTACAAGATATATCTGAAAAATTGACTACTCTCAGCATTGAGTTGTTGCACCTTCAAGTATATCCATACGCCTTTATGTGAAAATCTCAGCCTTGTTATATAGTTGAAGAAACAAGGCAAGGTTATTGCGTGTATAATTTCCTTATCATTTGTTTGAACTTTAACAGAGCTCAGTATCCTTCATATGTTTTGTGACTGGTGAACTAAACATTTCATGGGTCCATCATTTTTAACATTGAGTTTACTAAGGCTTCCTATTGCCATCCTCCCACCTCTTATCTTACAGTGCCCTTACTCAGTTGGGCTCCCTCATCCTCCCTACGCCCACCTTTCCTCAGTTTGAAAGGACCTGATTAGCATTCTATTCTAAATGTTTCTGCTGGAATTGACCGATTTCTTGTTGGCATCATGAGTGATGCATGGCATCCCAGGTGCTATCATCAACTCTCAGAAAAGAGTTTTACTATCTATGGTAAGTGATCATCAGAGCAGTACTTACGTTCTTCTGTGCTTATCTCTTCAGCTTGATTATATCAAACATTGGCTTGGGCCCATGTCGAAATCCTTGTGGTGAATACACACATGTATATCTATCTAAAATCCTATTTATATCGTACATTGACTATATGTAAACCATAGTACCTCGTGGTACCGCTGGTACCATATCAGTGGTACCGCCGGTACGGTACCGCCCTGGGATCCGCGGTACCAGGGCGGTACCATTTTTAATATTTTTTTTTATTTTTTAATATTTTTAATATTTAATTTTTGCATATTAACTACCAAAAAAAGGACAAAAAAAAGTAAAAAAAGGGGGTTTAGGGTGTAAAAAAAGAAGGTCCAGTACATGATGCAGGGGACTGTTGCAGTGGCACATGGGCACTGCGAGTGAGCAGACCGAGGGGCCAATGGGAGACCAACACAGGGGGGTAGCATCACATGTACAGAGTATTGAGGCACATGGGCATTGTGGGTGAGCAGACCATGGGCCCAATGGGAGACCAACACAGGGGGGAGCATCACATGGGGGCAGGTACAGAGGCACATGGAGGGATGATGGGGATCCACATGGCCGATCAGGCTGTGGGGATAAATAGGCACTCACAATGCCATGAGCCGGAGGCTGTTTGAGAGCCAGGGTGCTGTGAGAGGGTGTTCAACAACCAGGGTGCTGTGAGGAGAAGGTCGATCGAGATGGCAGAGCGCATACCACCGAAGCCCGAGGGCGAAGCCAGGAGGAAGCTTGAGGAAGATATCCGAAGGCACAACGAGAGGCATCGAAAGCAAGAGGCAGATATCTGAGAGATGCTGCGACAAACTCGACAGAGAAATCCGGAATCGGAGCAGCTCATCATGGTCAGGGAAAGGGTGGCCAGACGTCGGGCTATCCTCATCCTCCCAATCAGCCTCCGCATCAGCCCCCAAGCAGGCCAAACCAACAACACCTGCTCCAACTGGCTGTGATACTGCACCTCTACCTGTACCTGGAGCCCTGCGTGGTCGTCCTCTCCTCCCTGGCAGTTTCTGTGCCTTGCCTTTCTTGTTTGGTGCACCCTTGGGCCTTCCTGGTCTCTTGCGGACAAGAGGAGCTGTCAATGCCTCGTCACCCCCATGCAAATCACCTGGCTGGCTAGGCTGGGCCCAAGCTGAGGCCGGCTGGGATAGGGAAGCAAAAGAGTGAACTCCCTGTGCAATTGAGCGAGGAGGATGAGCTCGTGGAGTGTGTGCCCGTGGGGCTGCTGCAGGTGGAGGAACTGGCTGTGCAGGAGGCGAGTACAGTGGCAATATGTACTGAAAGGGGCGCTGTGGTGGCCAGTACTGGTACATCCTGGGTGCTGCCAAAGGAGGAGGATGTGACGTGGGTGCTGCCACTGGAGGAGCCACTGTGGATGTGGGCGCTGCAAGAGAAATCCTGGGCACAGATGGTGGCCTGCCATGGAGACCTGGTGCTGCAGAAGTGGACGGCGATGGAGGGGCTGCAGGCCTAAATGGCATCGGTGGCACTGGAGGAGCTGTGCGACGCACATACACCCTCTGAGGAGCTGGAGGAACTGTAGGCACCTCATGCGGCTGCTCTGGCTGGGACTCTGTGTATGGCATGCTGGCAAGAGATGATGGGGGCGCCCTGACACTCGACATCTGCTGGGCCTCTGAATCCAATGTGACAACCAAGTCGGCCAGCTGGGCATCCGAATACAAATGCTCTGGGCTCTGGGACTCATCCTGTGCACCAGCCTCTAAATCATCCTGTGCACCAACCTCTGAATCATCCTGTGCACCAACCCCTGAATCAACCCAAGCCTCATCCCGTGCCTCATCATGTGCACCCTGTAGACCCTGCATGGCCTCCCAATCTGTGCAATGAAAGTCATCAGGTGCCTCCTCTGGTGTGCTGTCGTAGTAACGGCCATGACTCTGTGCTGCACGCATCCAAACATTTGCGGGACCGGCATCTGAACCACTCTGCCCTCCATCATGTCGACATAGGTAGGTATGCCACTGCCCCCCCCTGTGTGCCGTGCCTGTCTGCCAGTATAACCTGTGCCATGTGACCCCTGCCCGTGGCGTGTGCACTACACCTGTATAATCTGCCTCATCCCTCTCTGGTCTGGCAAACACAACCCGAATGGGCTCATCCTCATCATGCTCATCCTCTGACACTGGCTCATCTGCCCCATACAATGGGGGTTCTCTGTGCTCAAGCCCAAGCTCTCTCTCTCTCTCATCTCGGCAAGCTCCCTCTCTCTCTCTGCCATCAACTGTGTGCCCAGGTCATCTGCAGGCATGGGATGGGTGCTGTCCGTAGGCAAGTCAACCTGGCGCTCCAAATCGGATATCTTCATCTGCAAGTTTTAAAATTTGCATGTCAGAGAGACAACTTCATCAAGAAATGATACCAACATACCAGGAGTCAACCAGCATGCTATGAAAGATTAGCTTATCACCTGCAATGCGCTTGTAATGGTCGGAAGCCTCCTGGCGAGACGTGCATTGGTGCTACAGAACACCAACCGCTCCAACTGACTCACTGACAACCGGTTTCTTCTCCTCGTGTGAATGAGTGCCCATGTGCTCCAATTACGCTCACACACGGAGGCAGCACAGTCCTGTGGTGCGTGCATTGAAATACTTCAGCACATTGTGGCAGAGGTGGAACTTCAACGAAACACAAAAATGGAGGATAAAATGAGATGCATACCTGAGAAAGGACACGCAGTGCAAGACGCTGTATAGATGGGTATGTGCTACCGAACATGGTCCACCAGGTAATGGGTAGCTGCCTCCTCTCTGGATCCTGGGCAGCCAGGTGGCCGAATGTGCCCATGCCGAAACGAAATGCAGCGAGCTCCTCCATGAGCCTGATAGGATCCAAACCTATGTGTGGACCCACCCTGTGAATGTACTGAAGCCAATCGGCCTCGAGCTCCCTGTCTGCGATCTGTGTCGGAGAGAGGAAGCAGCATGTGTGCAACGCTGTGGATACTCCTGTGGAAGTAGTTCCACCGCGTCTCCCATATGAACTTCAGCTCTGTCATCCTGCAGGTGAGGGGCATGTGGTTTAGGGCATTACGAAAAGCCTTAACATTGACAGAAAAACAAACTAGCAAGTACTCAAAAGATAAAGGTCAATTGCAACACTGTACCGCTTACCTCTCTGGCTGCAAGATGGGCAGTTGCAGGAACTGTCCAATCCGGTCCATGAGCTCATACACCAGTCCAAGTGTCGACCCCTCGCTGTCAGCCATGCGGAGCACAATGTAGAGTGGTCGAAGCAATCTTGACAATATCTGTGCATCCCTCCAGAACTGGTCTCCCCTCACCGTGGAAGAAAAGTGCTCCCCATCCTCAGTGTGCTGAAACGTACTGGCACGCCAAAGATCATTGGCAACCATCTGTAGAAGTTGCGCCCTACACCTGATCAAACGGTCGATGACCACCAAGTCGAATGCAAAGCGTGTGGGGGCTGGCTTACGGAGGTCCAGATGGCTGAACACCCGGAACATGGCAAGAACACGCCTCTTTCTGGTGATAAAAGTCACCAGGAAGAGGGCCTCCCGGACGATGGCTCTAACCCAGGGAAGTGCTCCAATGTCCCCCATCAGAAGGTCTATGCCGTGGGCTGCACAGGGGGTATGAACAATATGAGGGAACTCGGCCTCTAGCAGTACACCCATCTGAATGCAGTTCGTGGCATTGTCCGTCACCATTGTGACGACATGCTGTGGGCCTATGGCTAGGATGGAAGACTTGATGACATCAAACATGAACTCTACAGATATGACTCTCCCCCCCCTGCTGCAATCCATTGCCCTCAAAAACTGTGTGCCCATGCAGCTGGAGACCAGTATGTTGAGGATCGGCCTCCTCCTGACATCAGTCCAGCCATCGGACATGATGCTGCAACCGTAAGTGGCCCAGTGCCGACGTAGAGGCTCCATCTCTCTAGACAAGGACTCGACCCTATCCCTTAGCATGTGTGTGCGGACAACCTCTGAACTAGGGACTCTCCAGCTAGGGCTGACAGACTGTGCAAGGCGGAAGGCCCTTCTGAAGGGCTCAGAGTCGGTGATGGCAAAGGGCAGGTTCAGCTCGTAAATCAGACTGGCCACGACCTGTGTGGCCTCTCTGTCCATGTGCGGTTGATGCGCGCCGCGAATGGTCTGCTGCACAAGGGCTCTCCCTGGTGGGCGACGGGTGGTGGACCTCCAGCACGGTGCACCAACCGTGACGGGAATGGGCGATGACGCGACAGGCTAGGCACTGGTGGATGCATCGGCTGTAGACGTGGAATGGGGAGAGTGGGATGCACTGGCAGGGATGGGTGCAACAGCATAGGTGGGGTGCACTGGTGGAGGGGCAACATCTGGCATGGGGTACGAAAACTGTTGGTTGAGGAGGTCATCCGGATGGGAAGGGAAGGAAGAAAGGATCTCTTCCACATCCTCGAAGGCCTGCCCAGTACCATCCTGGGCCTGCTCGGGTGGCGGAGAGTCCATGAGAAAGTCGTAGAGTGGTGGAGTGCGAGCAACAATGGGTGGTGGTGGAACCGCAGTGGCAACTGGCGGACGCGATGGGACGGGATCCACCGGAATCTGAGCAGATGGGGGTGCATGAGGCAGAACTGTCTGAGGGGCAAAGGGATCGGAGGAGGATGCACTCCCTCTCCTCGTGCGTGCCAGCCAAGCAGGCAGCAACTCTGGGTCAGCCACATAAGGAGCGGTGCAAAATCGGAGAATGCCCTTCGAAATGGTGTTCTCCCCTGCCACGAGCCGCGGCCCGTAGGTGTCCAGTAGTCGCTGCCTGTCGGGGACGGTCATGCTGCCACAAGGGGCATCATGCAAGGTGGCACCATTTTTGGCGCGTGCACCTAGCAGGTGGCCTTTAAGGCGAGTGAGGGATGCAGCAAACTCGACGAGACAGTATCGGCAGCGCACGATCTTCTGACCGGTCTTGTTGGCCTTGTCGGCAACCCGCCTGACAATGTCTACCTCGTCCCACAGACCGGAAAGGTCGGATTGCACCATTGCAGATGAAATGAGGGATGGATTGCTGGAAAAAAAACAGCAGGGTTCACTGTTGGAGAGACGCTGAATATGGGCTAATGCAGGGCAAAGCAAATCAGATGCAAGGCAGGGCGTTGTGTGGGCGATGGGCGACGCAAGGAATCAAAGGCAGGCAGGAAAAACCAGCAGCGATGGCAGGGCGGAGAGGGCGCAAAAAAATTTCAGAGGAAATGCGAGGGGGGCGGGTAGGTTTAGGTAAAAAAAAATTTAAAAAAATATTAAATAATAAAAATATTATTATATTGTGGTACCGCGGTACCATCATGGTACCGCGGTACGAGTACGGTCCGGCGGTACCGGGATCCGCGGTACCCAGTACCGCGGGACCTATGATGTAAACATTCTCAACACTCGATGATTTTATATTACGTGTAGATAAATGTTTTATGTATCTAGATTCTATATACTTTAATTTCTTTGTTTTTATTTGGTCTCTTAATCAAATAACTTCTTTCCAACTCAAAAGGCATTTATATTTTTCTAGAAAGGCCTTTGGCCAGGGATCTGCTCATGTTTGGGCAGGGAAATGAACCACTAGGCAAGTTCAACCCAAGCTCTCTACACCACCATACCGTGAGTGGGCCGATTCAGAAGGCTTATTGATTTTTCGAGTACACTATGCATGTAGTTCCAGTGATAGCACTTGTTGAAGGATCATTCATTGATGTTCTTCAGCTTGGCTACAGACTTCAATTACTTTATTACACAAGGATTCCTTTCAGAATCACTTACTAGGATAGCATATGGCAATTAATCAGAAGGGCAAACAGATCATGTCACTGCTAATATCGTATTGGTGTACCTATGGTGAAATAGTGGATCAGTTTGCTTCAAACTCGCAGAATTGCTGTTGTAAGTATGCAGTGCTCATGACTGCAAGTATGTAGATTCATGGATGCCATTTCTGTCCTCCGTTGATCATCATAGTCACTCAATCTAGATTCAGATTGTGAAAACAAAGATAGCAACTGCCTATTGAGCATTTAGGATGATTGTTTCAAGTTTTGGCTGATGGCAGTTGATATTTAGAAGTAATCTATTTAAAGATCTAAATCTATTTTGTAACCTAGCTTGGTTGGTTTTCTCTAAACCATGTTTGAATTTAGTTGCTTTGAACTACAGACGTAACGACTAATTGCCATTCCTACTTCAAAACTCTGTGTTTTCATATTTGATGGCCTCAACAATTAATACGATTTAAGAAGTTCGGTGTAAGAGGGCTAGCTCAGTAATTTGCAGGAGATGGGAGAGTTCAACACATTTGTAATTATGTATGTCCAGCAGTAAAATTCATGAAGTCGCATGTTCATTGATTCTCCTCTTTCTATCAAGATCTCTGCCATCTCTTGCTACTTGGTATGATTTACAAAATACTGGTCTTAAGAGGTGCAAATTTGCCATTTCAAAAGCTTTTATGGCCGAGTTCTAGTCAATATGACATTTTGTAGTGATGTAAAAATAAGCTTTTATTCTATCCTGTGATGGTTGAAAAAATATCAATCAGAAAAGGGCTTTGGTTGTAAACAGGGAGTCTATGCTTGATCCAGCAGCTGTTTTTGGAATGCTCTTTGGTAGTGATTTGTTTGAGGATTACGTGGGACAGTTAGCAATGGCTTCAATGGCTTCAATCGAAGCATTTGGTGAAGGAGATCAGGTAGATGTAAAGCTGATGCAGGAGAAGCTCAAGGTATATTGCTGTTGCTGGCAATCATGCTTATTGACACTTTTTTGAAAACTTATAAATTACTCCTGTTACCATCCTTGATTTATGAAGTTGGTGATTTCAATTTTTGAAGCAGTAAGTGATTGGAATTTTGTGAGAAATTGTTTGCAATTTTGGAAATGCTATTATATCAAAATGCTATTCTATCAAAAGCACAATAGGTTCACAAACTTTTAGATTTTGTTGACCATTATTTGCTATCCTTTTATGAAGTAAGGCTTTAATGACATGCCCAAAGTTGATCTCACTTTTTTCCAAGCTTTGCATGATTAAAAAAGGTTTCTTGATTTTGCAGGGTATTCAAAAAGAGAGAGAGGAAGTTCTTATTCAGAAGTTAAAGGGTCTTCTTGAAAGATTTGTCGAAGGTGATAAAGAGGGGTTTTGCAAGTGGGCAGTTGATGAAGCAAAGCGACTCTCTGATTCAGGTATGCTCAGAATAAGTTAATCACTAGATGAAACTGAAGGCATGTGTAACCAAAAGAATTCCTAATTGAGAATCATGACAATTGCCACGGCACATCAAGAATGATCTGTTTTAGATACAAATACGCAAAAAAATAAATGAGCTGCTGCAACTTTCTATCCCTTTGTCTGCTCCTTTCCACTTCCTTGTTTGTAGAGAGCACTGGGCATCTCTCCTCATTCAAAATTTTCAGCAGATATCATCTCTTTTTCAGAGTAGGGACATGTTTTACTTTTGGGCAATTTTAATGCCCAGACAGCTTGCCGCCAAGTTCATGTACATGATGTAGATGTTGATCCTATTCTCCTCTCACATTCCATCTGGGCTGTGTTTTCTTGACCACCTGTCTCCCATACCTCACAGCCCCCACATTATACCTTTTGTGCATCATCGATTATTCTCTACCACGGATCATTATTGTTGCCACTCAACTCTATGCCTTAGGACTAATTTTCTCATGATTACATTCCAGCCTATCGATGGCTTCACATCCATTTGTGGTGTGGAAACGGAGAGCTTAGACAGTTTAGGAGAAATGGTAATGGGATAGTTATAGGTAATGTACAAGGCATATAGAGCCCAAATGTATGAATCACTCAAAAGTGGAGGGGGAGCACGTCGGAGGAATTCACACCCAAAAGAGTGTGAGGATGAGCTATATACAAGAGGTCAATGAGTCTCTTATTTTTGGCTTCCATATAGGCAGCTTTTTTATGTCGAAGTAGCACACAATGTTTGGCATGTTTTTTCAAGGAGATGATGGGATGAGACACAGATCTGGAGAATAACATGGAGGTGGAGCATATGGCATCCCTCATCATACCATATGTACTACTAAAAAATTATTTCTAACTAATGAATGAAACACTAATGTGATCACTGGGTTGCACACGCAGGGTGCCAGAGCCTCACACTAATTCTTCTTATGTAAGATCTGTCAGATCTATATACATAGTGTTTATACACGGTGTACCACCAAATTCGCAACACCAGGACATGTCGCAAAGGAATGCCCAAAGAAAACAAAAAATGTTAAAGAAACTTCATTTATGACGCTAGGTAACTCTTAACATTTCTAGCATGGATTTGTCCTTTGTTGATAGTTCAGTTTGAAAGTATTGCTGTTTTAAAAATCAATACGGTGGTTTTTGGCCCACACTACCTAATTTGGATGAAGGGGAGCGTAGGTGGCCAAGCCATAACAGTTTTGTTTGATCATGGTTCTACACACAATTCTATTAACTCTAAATTGTTTCATAAGCTAAAGGTGCCCCCAAGGGGGTTGGTTGAGTTGGTTAGCTTGGCATCCAAAGTTTCATTGGTCCCAAGTTCGAGCCTCCCCTTGGAAACCAAGAAGCATAAGCTAAAGGTGGAAACAAAGCAAAGCGACCACCATTATGTGGTGAAGCTAGCCACATGTGCAAAAAGCCAAATCTGTGCCAGATAGTTCCACGTCTATCTTTGCAAATTCAAGCCTATAAGGATAAATTAGACTTTTATATTATGAATTTGGACAAAGTAGATGTAATAATTGGGAAAGAATGGTTTCATGTACATAATAATGAGTCATGAGGAAAGACTATAAGACTCGTAGTTTATCTTTTATGCACAATGACTCTTTAATAGAACTTAATAAAAATGTTGATACTTTTGCTTCGTACTTGATTTTTGTTATGTAAATGGTTGAATGCATGAATGATGTGGATTGCGATTCTTACTTATGCTTGTTAAAAGATTTTGGTTACCATGTAGAATGCAACCTATGCAATTATAACATGCAACTTCCACTAATGACCAATAATCTAAGGGAGGAAAACTCGAACGGTGAGGCCTTTAGAAAACACAGACATGAGATTAGTGATGGTTTTCCTGACCAACTACTAGAGGGTCTTCCCCCCTCTAGGGGATTTGACCATGGCGTAGAACTTCTCCCTGGAATCTTCCCTGTATCCTTGTATCCTTATAGGATAAGGACCAAGGAAGAAGATGCACGGTCTCAGAATGGCATCACAAGCTACAACCTCCCTCATCATGTCACGGAAGATGGTGGTGTCAACTAAGGGGGTAGGCATTGTAAAAAGGTTGGCGTGTAAGTCTGGAGGTTGCCTCATGGTGTGTCCGTTGGCACCTTACAGGCACTATGCTCTGCCAATATCTGCCCACCCATTTTTGTGTAGCTGCATATGATTGTGACCTAACTCTAGGGCACGAGTGTGGTCTCTTCTTAACAACTCCCATAGCTGCCCCAAGAGTTGTTGTGTTAGACTCTCTCTTATCGCATACCTCCAGGTGCTGGTTAACTACAAGAGACCGAACGATTCACGTTCCACCCCGCCATAGGGCCTAATCTGGGTCCACCCTCCGTGCCCTGGCCTGTTACCATAACAAGCAAGATCCGACATCCATTCTAGACAGTGTCCCATACCACTGCCTAGGCTCTCAGCCATCTCTTGCCTCAAGTTAGCACTCATCCTAACCGTGCACACCGCTCTCCTTCCACCACCTCCTAGGTAGATAGAATGGATGGCAAATGAGTCCTCCCTTTCTTGTATACCTCCAAGGTGGGAGACTCCAAGCCATGCGCGCGTCCTAGATCACGACACGTGGCAACCATGCAGGTTCACGAGTCACCGGTCGAGTCAACAGGCCCAGTCATCGTCCAGTCTCAAGTTTAGGTTTGGGACCCAAGGGAATTTTGGTCCCTAACATTCCCTTCTTAAAAAATTCCTTATTTAAGGAAGAAAATCTGGGAACCTTAGTCTAAGCTCACGTTCCTTTTCCCAAATATCATCATCTTTGGAGCGTCCTTTCCAACGAACCAAGTACTCAGTTACCTGCCGGTTTCTGAGCCCACGTTGACGTACATCAACAATGGCCTGTGGTTCTGTAGGTACAAAGGTTGTCAGGTCCTCAAGTTGAACTAGGTCCTCCCAAAGAATCAAGTCATCCTTTCCACCAAGTCGTTCCTTTAAACGACTAATGTGAAAACTGGATGAACCTTAACACCTTGAGGAAGTTCTAGTTGATAGGCATTCCAATGGAGTGTCCTTACCATACGGAATGGCCCAACATAACGAGGTGATAACTTAGGACATTTTCCAGTCTTTAATACCTTAGAGTCTTCTGGGATTCTAAGATATACCCAAGCCCCCTCCTCATAGACCCTCGGTTGTCGCTTTTGATTGGCATAAAACTGGGCTCTATCCTGAGCCGTTTTTACATCATCGCGAGCAAGAAGCAACATTTCTTGCATATCATGTAGGAAATCTACTGCTGCTTGAGGCCAACAGAAATGGGAGCCCTATGCTAGAAACCATACATCAGAGAAAATGGACTAAAACCCATCGCTGAGTGCTTGCACGTCTTCCATAGACTGGTTCGTCCTCTCTGCGTGACCATCCGATTCAGGATGATCTGAAGACCCTAGACTTAATGTGGTCTCTAATTTCTCAAAGACTGCTTGCCAGAATTTGCCAGTGAACTTAGGATCTCGATCACTAACAATGTCATTCGGCAAACCAAACAACCTGAACAACTTTTCAACGAAAAGCTGAGCAAGTTCAGAAGCTTTGGCAATTTGCTTGGTTGGAATGAATTGCACCATTTTGGTTAGCCTGTGAACTATAACCCAAATAGCATCATTTTGCTTCCTCGTCCGAGGGAGTCCAACCACAAAGTCCATGGAAATACTTTCCCACTTTCTTTTAGGAATTTCCAAGGGCACCAATAAACCAGCTGCCTTAAGTCTTTCAACTTTATTAACCTGACATTGTCCACATTTGCGAACATATGCGTCCACTTGACTTTTTAAGTTTGGCCAATAAAAGTCCTTTTTTATTAAGTCAAGTGTCCTTTGTGAGTCAGGGTGCGTGTAGGAAATAGAAGCCAAAGGATCCAGAATCTTAACTATTCAATCACACAAAGCATTCTCAAAAGAAAGAGAGAGATGGCTAGAAACCCTCTTGTAGACCCTCGTGGACAGCCAAGGAGAATAGTCAGTATTGCTTACAAAAGTGTCTCATACAAATGGGATGCACACATATATATAGTCCAAGATGACTATCTAACTTCATGACTATTGGCTATCCAACCACTTGACTATTGGCTTTCCAACTACTTGACTATTGACTATCCAACTTTCTATAAGCTACATAGAAAGAATAAGGTACCTCCAATATGTCAAGTTGGGGTACTTAATGTCACAATTAGGCCTAATGGACCCATGAGTCCCTACCAAGTTAATTTCATACTAACTTAGCTAACTCTACGTTTAGTAGGCCTAATATAATAAATGACCATGGTTACATAACTCTCCACCTTTTGGGTCAAAGTAACCTATGGTAAAATATCATTTCCATTTATAAAATCTAACACCCTCCTTAAATGAAAATGACATGTATCCACTAAGTAAGAAAATCAGCAAGTAGCCTTAAATTCAAAGCATGACAAAAAGCTTTAAATTTAACTCTAGGTAATGCCTTAGTGAACACATCCGCAATATTATCCTCTGTGGGACAATATTCAAGTGTAATGTCGCCATTATGAAGCTTCTCCCGAACAAAGTGATAGTGGATCTCGATATGCTTTGTCCTGGCATGAAAGACTGGATTTCTTGCAATAGCTATAGCACTTTGACTATCAGTAAAAAGGATAGTAGTTGAGGGCTGGCCATGCTTCATATCGACAAGTAATTGTCGCAGCCATAAACACTCCGTAGTGGCTGAAAATGTAGCTCTATATTTTGCTTCACATGAAGATGTAGCAACGGTGGGCTGCTTTTTACTTAACCAAGAGACTGCAGAATTTCCAAGAAAAAACAATACCCACTTGTAGAGCGTCTAGTGTCTTGATCTCCACCCCAATCCGAGTCACTAAAACCAGCCAAGCATGCTTATCACAAGAAGGATAAAACGGTCCAAGTGTCTTAGTTCCTTGAAGATATCTAAAGATCCTCTTCAAAGCTTTCCAATGTGATGTCAACGGAGCATGCATAAATTGACTCATGAGGGAGACACTAAAAGAAATGTCCGGTCTTGAGTTGCATAGGTAGATGAGACTTCCTCCTCGATTAGTACAAAATAGTTCCAAAGAGTGCTTGAATTTTTCAGCCTTTGTTGAAACATCAAATTGAAAAGGTTTCGCATGAAACTTTTCACTAATGCATCCATCGCATGCATCAACTTGCGGTGACTTGAAAAAAGAAGATTGTTTCAACATCTGCTCAATGTATCGTTGTTGAGAGATGAAGATTCCAGCCCCCATGTGAAAGATCAACAAGAACCCAAGTGTGGTTCTTCGTGAGTGAGTTGTACTCCTCTTGCATCGCATCCTCCCAACATTTTACTCCTGTGGTCTGCTCATAAAAAACAGGTTCTACTGCACCATCCTCAATAGAAATAAGAGCAGAATCAGAAAAATCAGCAGATTCTATTGATTTAGTAGAGGCACGAGTCTTCCCTTCATAGAAATGATCTGCTTTGCTGTCCTACAAAGTCTGCAACAACCAAATGTGTCCAAAACACATGTGTCTTCATTTAAGAAGTAAATCTGAAATTTTCAGCATGTAATTGAGTCAAGTTCACATGCACCTACTGCTAGTTCTCAAATAGGTGAAGGTGCCCTGCAATTTCCTGCAAAAAAGCTATAAGAAGATGAACAGATTCTTCTCCTGCAAAAATCAGCAGCATGATGATTTTCTGCAACCAAAAGGGGAAGAAGATAGCTTCTTATTGGGCGCCCTCCTGCAAAGGCTCTGATACCATGTAGGAAATAGAAGCCTAAGGATCCAGAATCTTAACTATTCATTCACACAAAGAGAGAGATGG
The DNA here is from genome assembly GCA_029204225.1 of Diphasiastrum complanatum. Classification (NCBI taxonomy): domain Eukaryota; kingdom Viridiplantae; phylum Streptophyta; class Lycopodiopsida; order Lycopodiales; family Lycopodiaceae; genus Diphasiastrum; species Diphasiastrum complanatum. The sequence goes on along the minus strand of CM055099.1, from coordinate 40,995,006 downwards.
CTAGAAACCCTCTTGTAGACCCTCGTGGACAGCCAAGGAGAATAGTCAGTATTGCTTACAAAATTGTCTCATACAAATGGGATGCACACATATATATAGTCCAAGATGACTATCTAACTTCATGACTATTGGCTATCCAACTACTTGACTATTGACTATCCAACTTTCTATAAGTTACATAGAAAGAATAAGGTACCTCCAATATGTCAAGTTGGGGTACTTAATGTCAAAATTAGGCCTAGTGGACCCATGAGTCCCTACCAAGTTAATTTCATGCTAACTTAGCTAACTCTAAGTTTAGTAGGCCTAATATAATAAATGACCGTGGTTACACAACTCTCGACCTTTTGGGTCAAAGTAACCTATGGTAAAATATCATTTCCATTTATAAAATCTAACACCCTCCTTAAATGAAAATGACATGTATCCACTAAGTAAGAAAATCAGCAAGGAGCCCTAAATTTAAAGCATGACAAAAAGCTTCAAATTTAACTCTAGGTAATGCCTTAGTGAACACATCCGCAATATTATCCTTTGTGGGACAATATTCAAGTGTAATGTTGCCATTATGAAGCTTCTCCCGAACAAAGTGATAGTGGATCTCGATATGCTTTGTCCTTGCATGAAAGACTGGATTTCTTGCAATAGCTAGAGCACTTTGACTATTAGTAAAAAGGATAGTAGCTGAGGGCTGGCCATGCTTCATATCGACAAGTAATTGTCTCAGCCATAAACACTCCGTAGTGGCTGGAAATGTAGCTCTATATTCTGCTTCACATGAAGATGTAGCAACGGTGGGCTGCAAAGTAACCTATGGTAAAATATCATTTCCATTTATAAAATTTTCGGAAAAGTTTCGGTCTCTTGTGGTTAACCGGCACCTGGAGGTATGCTGTAAGAGAGAGTCTAACATATGGTATCAGAGCCATTGTATGCCGAAAGCAGGTGTGTTGATCCGAAAAGGTTTTATGGTAAAGTTACTTGATCTTTTGACGATATTCTTAGGCTTCTAGTTGCTGTTTTTTGAGTTTTTGATGTAAAAAATAAAAAAGACTTTGGACCTTCCGCAAGCTGCCATGTGGCGGACAGGTGGCAGAAATCCGCGGACAAGGATTCCGCTGGGGTCTGTCCATCGTGGACAGGGTTCCACGTGAATTTGTTCGCATCACGGTTCCATCAAATTGCGATGATCTGCAGCTGTCCGCATAGTCCGTGGAAAAGGTGTGAACTAGCGAAGGGGGGAGGGGGCCTTAAGCGCCAACTAGCAAGTAACCTGGTTGGTGGTCCAGGTCAGCCTCATGGAGTCATAAGTGGCAAAGTAATGCCACTTGGCAGGTTTGGATCAAGCATGGAGTGGGAAGCATGCCTCTCCTATGCTAAACATCATGAGAAGAAGAGGTGGAGGTGGTGGTCCATCCTTCTCTTTGCTGTCTAATCCTCATGGCTGCCATGGACAATACCACTTGGATTGTGAATAGCCAGCAAGTTTAGAGTTGTATCTACCTTCCTTGAGTTGCTTTTGATCTCTTTCAACTCTTTCTTTCTTAATTCACCTCTCTTGCTCTTGAGAAATGGATCCTAATCCTACCACACAGCCTATCTCTCCTACTCATGAGGGACAACATCTACTTCTACTTTGGATTCCGAATCCTTGTTGCTTGCAATTAACAATCTACAGCAACAGATTGTTGATTTGCAATCTAAACACTCTCGGGATCAGCATGACTTGAAGGAATTGACACAGTTAAGGCAGCTACTGCATCAACCTTTGTTCACCCCTAAGATATTCGCTTGGGAGAACCTGAAGCGGTCTTGCCGTGGATTGATCGGTGGAATTCGCACTTTTCCATGCATGATTCATCCGACGACAACAAGATCAATCTAGCCATCATGTACCTGCGAGGTAAATCTTTTATGTGGTGGCAAGATTTAAGGGGGTAAGCCTGAAGTTCTTACCGCTCTCCATCCACCTCCTCATAGGTAGATAGAATGGATGGCAAATGAGTCCTCCCCCCCTTGTATACCTCCAAGGTGGGAGACTCCAAGCCATGCACACGTCCTAGATCACGACACGTGGCAACCATGTAGGTTCACGAGTCACCGTTCAAGACAACAGGCCCAGTCATCGTCCAGTCTCAAGTTTAGGGGGACCCAAGGGAGTTGGGTCCCTAACATGTTGCCTCTGTTGAACCTTGGCCACTACGGTTACTAGATCTTCCCCCAACTCACTGCCCTGATAGAAATGCCTCTCCTGTAAATGATGGCCTTGTTGTCGCTACTGATGGAGGTCATGATGGCCCTGTTGTTGTTGTTGTTTATGAACTAGGCCATGGTGGCCATGCGACTGATGGTGGAATAGGCCGTGCTGGACCAACCGTGGTGTAGAAGGTGCATTTTTGCTACTAGCCCATGATCCAATAGAACCTATTGGTTCCTTGTCTTTATTCTTTTAGACTTGGTACATGAAATCTACAGAATCTCATTGCTAGATGAGAATCGTTACAAGTTAAATGTTGCCGGTTTTGTTATGACTGCAAAAACCTCCGCATTTAGATTATGACTGGTTTCTAATCAGGTTGTAGAAATGAAAGTTTCCTACTTAGAAAGGAGAATTGAATAATCCATGTGGAGATCACTCTTGGTGGAGATGTCCAAATTTGGAGAACTGCTACTTCCAGCGGTGCTAAAAAAACTGCAGGCTTTCTTCCTTCTCCACTTGCATGTCGACAACATTGTTCTTTCTGCCCCTTAATATCAACATGTTTAGCAATGTTCGTTGGCTTTTTGAATGTTGATTATTTTGCAACCAAATGGATGGTCCTACCACTCTCTAGAGGGTTATCGCAGACCTAATATTTTGCTGTTAATTGATAGCATGATGTATGGTCTTAGGATATTTCCCAGCACTGTTCTGTGAAATGTACTGGTCCTCTTCTTCATCAAATGACTTTGTATTAAGAACTCAAGAATAACCATTAAGGATTTCTGGTAAAAGTCATGGTCAAACCATCATGGATGACATTTGAACGTTAGGTGCGGAATGCCGTTATTTAAGTGGGAAGTACTATTATTGACCTTCTTAAAGCATGATCAAGATTATGAACACATAAATATGCCTGGAAGCTTCACCTAGAGTCGTTCTGAAGGACAAAAAGCCAAAAGCTGGACCTTCTACCTTTTTTGTGTGGTAGCTCAACTAACAGAATTCCTGACCTCAACTGGCAGAAAAATAAGGTTTTTTGGATTATCTCATGTCCGTTATGCTGCATTTCTCACTGTAGGAAAGCAGCATGTTACCGAAGGTTTCCCTTCTAGTTCACAGATTTAGATATCTGTATCTACAAGGAATTTGCACAAAACAACAGCACCACAAGAAAGATTTTAGCTAGAAAACTAAAGTGGCACACTCTCCAGTGAGAAAATACATCTCACATTTTCTAAAAGAGAAAATACAACAAAAGTACTAGAGATGATCACACACCATACTTGGGAAAGGAGATGCCCACCTTCAGAACCAACACAGAGAGGCCTCATCAATCCATCTACCCTTGTGGAATAGGCTTTGAAGAAATGACTTAGAATCACTAATTGAATTTATTTTTGTATGTGCCCCTTGTTTGTAGTTCAATTGTGTTAGGTTTGGATCCTAACGGTCTACAATCAGCACTTCAAGGCTAGAGAGTACTCTAGCAACTTGTTTCTAACACCTCAGGACTCATCAATAGCTTTTACATTGGGCCTCATTTATTATATACATCAATTGTGGCTTGGGAGCCTTGACAAGACTTCAATAACATAGTACATGATATGAATCATACAGATCCATGAACAAATAATCATTCCACTGTTCCAATACTTACATCGGTGCCTTTTTGGACAGCTTTTGGTGAGCCAATGCTGCATACCATTGGTTACATTTATGCTAGACAAGCTGCCAAGGAGCTAGGCAAAAAGTTGCTTTTTATGGGTGTGCCCTTCTTGGCAGAGTGGGTTCGAGATAAGGGGCATTATGTCAAGTCACAAGTAACTGCTGCAACAGGTAATTTGGGGGTCTGTCCATTTCTACAAGAGCAGAATTATGTGAATTAGTTATCTAGTTTGTCACCAGTTTTATATCTACGTTGAATGCTATATCATAAGCACATATGTACCACTTGTCCTTTTGTGCAATCTCAATAAAAAAAGATACTTGGTGGAAGTTGTGGTATCTTCTATTCTCGATAGTATTCACTTCTTAAAACTGGAGCATAAACTATTTCCTTTTTTTTGGCTAGTTTTCTGTCACAGGTTGTGTCACTTGTTTTTTATGCAGGTGCAATTGCTCTGATGCAAATGCAGGAAGACATGAAACGACAGCTTGCTGCTGCTGGTGAGATGGATGAAGCTGCTATTGAGAAGTATATAGAGTCCAAGCAGCAAGTTATGATTGACTCTTTATGGAAACTCAATGTGGCAGACATTGAGGTCACACTATCACATGTTTGCCAAGCGGTACTCCAAAGAGCAACCTCTTAGTCTGTTATAGAGCAACAAAGATTTGTTGATTCTTTTCTGTTGTTGGTTTGTGTTCCTTTTGAATGTAGTGACATTTTCAAATTTCGTGCAGGGTGTTGCAAGGCTAATGATTCAGTCTTTCAAAGTAATGCTAGTCTTTTTAATATTGTTATTGTGTATGATTTTTGTAAGATTTCCTAATAGCTAATGACTGCTAGTGATTTTTGTGTAACATTATCCTTGGGTGCTTTTCTATACACTGCTATAAGCTTATCCGTTGGGCTTAGGGTCGACTCATCTGAGATGTTTACATTCTTAAATATGACTTAACCATCTTTCCCCAGGCATTCAAAAGTTTGTTTTTCTACTGCTTATGTACTTATTTTCCCGAAATCAAAGCAAGAAAATACAATTTTGAAGGCATATTGAGGACAGGATAAACTTCTACCTATATTTCCTAGTAACGGAATGGAACCGCTCCTAGGAACGGTTCCAAATGATTGTCTTCATGAGGAAGTAGGGACGTCATATGATTGACTTGCGCACTAGTGCACAAGACTTTATCATAAATGGGTTTGCCCTTCACCTATGAAGAAGTGATAGAAACTCAATGTATTGGTCTTTGTGAAAATGTATGAAAGATAATGAGAATGTATGTTTGCACATTGATCATGTAAGTAGAGATGTTGACACATTAGGTCCTCACAATGCATTATAAAGTTGATGGTCTGAGACTTTTTAGGTGGACTCCATAAGGTTGAAGATTGCATGCCTCCATCATTATGTTGGGTGCCATTCTAGATACCAAGGGTATGCTCAAGAGTAAAATCTTCCAAATATGTTTTGGGGTGAAATAGGTAAGACGAAGGTTTATCTTTTGAATTGAAGTCCTACAAAGGTTGTAGAGAATTGGACTCTAGAGGAAGCTTACACGGGTCGGAAGCCAGATGTAAGTCATTTGAGAGTGTTTGATAGTATTGCTTATGCTCACATACCTAAGGATTCCAGGAGCAAGTTGGATTTTAAGGCGACCAAGTGTTTATTCCTTGGATATGATAGTCAAGAGAAGAGATACATGTTATATGACGTAGAGGGTAAGAAAATCAACATAAGTAGGGATGTAATCTTTGATGAGGAGGCAACTCATAAAGATACAGAAATAACTTATGATAAGAATCAAGATGGAGGAATCCCTATATTATGTGACAAGTTATTACAGGAGCCTGAATCGACACATGTATCGCCTATGCCAATCCAAGTACCTAGAGTGATCTTGGTTGAGAAAGGAAAGAGGAACGAGAGATCAAGTATATGGGATACTTATTCACCTCCTACTTCACCAGACAGGAAGCATCCTACATCAAAAGCTAGAAGATTGCGTAGATGGTACTATGAAACTATCAAGGATAGTGTCATTATGGAACAGGGAGAATCTAGTACACAAGGGACTAGGAGATCGGCTAGACTTGAAAAACAACATGAAGATCAGGGTCGACAGTACACTTTGCTTACATGGCTACACTGTTGGAAACCAAGGATCTATCTACTTTCAGGGGAAGTGGAACCTACAGAAAAACAAGTTGCAGATATCTTTACCAAAGGACTTGGCAAAGAAAAGTTTCAGAAGTTTAGAGAACTTCTAGGAGTAATAGATAACAAAGTAAACATTAAGGGGGTGTTAGGAATTAATGTTTATTTGATACCCCTTAATGATAGTTTGGCCATGCTTGCGTGCTATTATAGGGGCCATTACTATTTATAGTAAATTCATTTTTTATTGCTTATGCATGTTGGTGGGCGCACTACTACTAGATTAGGATCTATTTAGTACTTAGAAATTCACCTTTGGTCTTTACCAAATGTAGGTAGTATTTTTAGCAATTAGCCTTTTCTCTTTTGCTATAGGCTTTTAGCCTTTCACATAGATTAGAGAAACTATATATGTAGGCTGGCGCCCCACCACAAGATCATTCCAATATGTTAGAGCTTTGCTCAATTCTCCTATAATTTGATTTCTCTTTAATATCTATGCTTGGTTGTGTGAGTGCTAGTAGGACTAGTAACTCCATCTAGAATTTGTATCACAAATTTTGACAAGAAGTATGGCAAAAAAGGCTGAAGAAAGAGTGAATGCACCTAAATTTTGGCACATGTAACCATAATGCCAGGGACTAAAGCAATGCTTGAAGAAACAGAAAAGAATATCACAAGGTTTTACTCATTTTTTTATTTTATTGGTACTTACTTTGTATCACTCCTAAGGATCCACCCCTCATATGTTTGCCTTTAGGTGCAAACAAGCACCATCCAAGCAAGTCATTTAAAACTAACGTCTCAGCAGTAGTTGTATGTAAATGGTGACCGACAGCCTGTGGGCTCAGATAAGGGAATGGATTATGAAAACCTGACTCGTGCTCCACTCAAGACCAAGTCCAACAAGGGCTGAGTGGAAAAAAGCCAATGCTTTCTTTGATAGTTGGAAGTTCTTCAAAGGTATGAAATGATGGAGGGCTTCGTACCATCCACTCGAGTGTGGTTAAATCCTGTTAAAGCCCTAGGACTTGGAGCACACTCGTTTTCAGTAGTTGGAATAGGAGGAAAAACCACTACAAAGAAACAAAAAAAGCCTTGGTCGGCAAAGTCCATCTAGTGGGCTTTTTCCCCCTACTACAAAAACATTAGCAGCTGGCTGGAATTACTAAAGGCATTTGATCCAACATAAGCATTTGGAGGACTTAAGATTTTTCTTTTGTAAACTTCTTTGAAGTAACGATATCTTTTTAATGTATCATTAAATATACTTTATTTTTTGGCTCTTTAAACCTGGATAAACCATAATTTTCGACTACAAAGAGAGACATTTCCAATGCTGTGTATGTACTCCAATGTAATGAAACAGATAGCTAACTACTAAACTGAAGTAGCTAGTTAGTTGTTGATCGTGTAGGTGAGAGGGAATATCTTTGCTTCACCCCAATGAAGCTCGATATACTGTGAGATCCCGCTTTCTAAGTCGAATACTAGATCTCAAATTTCCTGCTAGGAGTCACATCGAGCCAATTTTGACCGAAGTACCTATTGGTCTTACACATATCTCTAAGAGAAAGATGCAAATCAGATCGGATCTTAGAAAAGCTTAACTAATTAACCTCTCCAATCTGGCTTAAGGCATCCCCGACAAGGTTCGATGTATCCTTTTGGTACTTAACGTCATATTGAAATTCTTGGAGCAACTTTGACCACCTGGGTTTATGACCTCTACAGTCAACCGCATCACAAATATACCTTAGTGCTTGGTAATCAGTCACAACTGTAAACCTAAAGCTTTACAAATAATGTCTCTAGATTTTAAGAGCATTTATAATGGAAAGAAGTTCCTTATCTTACGTGGAATACCGCCTTTACGTAGGATGGTTTTCTTTGCCTTTCAAAAGCAACTAGTTTACAGTCTTGATATAGGACCGCTTCTATAGAAAAGTCGCTAGCATTCGTCTCAAGCACATATGACTTGTTAGGATCGACTATGTGTATATTGGAGCTATAGTTAATAGTGTTTTAGAGTTTCAAAACTTTGATTTAACTCTTCAATCCAAGCAACCAGAGCACTGAACTTACTATGTCGGCTAGTTTTCTTTGTCCCTTTGAGGAGATTCATCAAGGGTAATGCAATTACCATATAATCCAAGATGAATCGGTAGCAACTAGTGAAGCTGAGAAAACACTTGACTTCCTGTATGGTTAGGAGAATAGGCCACTCACGAACTTTATTAGGGTCTATTTCCAACCCAGTGCCCATGATGCAAAATAATGTGACCAAGGTATTGTGGTCCTGTCTAGAAGAATTCACACTTGGATTCCTTGGAGTAGAGCTTCTCCTATCTTAGGACCTCAAGACAGTTCTGAGATGCACTTCATGCTCCTTTAAAGTTCTACTATAGATGAGAATATTATTCAAGTAAACTATTATGGAATTCTCCAAGTATGGACGAAGAAGAACATTCATCATTTGCTGGAAGGTTGCAGGGGCATTCATCAATCCAAACAACAAAATTAGAAATGATCGTACCTAAACCCAGTTTTTGGGACTCCCTCATGTAATTCAAATTTGATGGTACCCTGATCTCAAATCGATTTTGGTGAAGTACTTTGCACCATGTATCAATCAATCGCTTCATCCATTCTTGGTAAGGTATATGTATTCTAATGGTTAGTTTGTTTGATTTTTTATAATCTACACAAGAATGTTTGTAAACAAATTCAGGCCAAAATAGACTCTCCACCTAACTAATCTCCTCTTACATATTGTTTCTCCACGAGGAGATCCGAATGGGAGGGAAGTGATCACTGGAATTACAAGAAGTAAGAAGACAGAAAGTAAGCTCTACCAATTTACAATAGAATCTGAATGTTCAAGCTAACGGAGTGATGACTTTGTGACCAATTGAAGCTGGAACTTGTGATCAAACGTTACATGTCTGAAACCAGATAATGATTTATTTAGATACAAAAGCGCAGGTTTGCCGGGAAAGCTGAGGTTTTTGGAATGAGGCAGTTTCAAATGCCTGGGGAAGTATTGATTGCATGCACCTGTCAAAAGATTGTTCCTTTTTTTGTGTACACTTTTGTGTATGCGCTGATCAGAGCTAGTTATTAAATAATGCCCGCGACATGATCTTATAACCTGAGTGTTTTGGTTCCTGTCATTTGGTATTTATGCCATTGCTGAAGTAAATAAATAAGGATGCGTACACAAACTACATTAAAACCCTTTCATGATAAGTTCTTCCTTCATCCATGTTGAAGCTCATTTGTTGCTTTTATACATCTGAATAGTGACGTACCTTTATTTGAGTTCAAAACAAAAATCATACCGGTCTGTGTCACAGCAGTGACTTACCTGGAATCTGCTGCCACTTTACATGGTTTTCAAAGCTTTTTGCCCAAACTTTTACCTTGGTGGCTGCTTTGCTATTATTCATTTTTTCTATGAAAACATGATGTGAGATTTTATATCCTGGAAGTCTTGCTTGTGGTAGCTTATGTGTTTTTTGAATTTTTCAATCTCGAGATGTAACTATTTTCTTGTGGTGAGCAGGTTCTACATGATCATACTGCAGGAAAAGAAGTACTTAGAGCACGTGCCAAGGCATTAAAGAACCTCGGAATCATTCTGCAGGTAACTGCTCTACTGGTTATTGTTCTTTAACTCTTGGAACATTCCCATCAAGTCTCCAATGTATGAGTTATAAGGACAAGAAAGGGAGTTTTACCTCAAATTGTAGCTTTTGAGTTGAAATTTTTTCCATGCGAACTTTCTCATCTTAAGACTCTTGTTACACATCAACAATGGCCTGTGGTTTAGAAGGTACACAAGATGTCAGGTCCTCAAGCTGAACTAGCTTATCTTGCAGAATCAATTCATCTTTTTTGCCAAGTTGTTCCTTTAAATGACTAATGTGGAAGATTGGGTGAACTCTGATACCCTGAGGAAGGTCTAGTTGATAGGCATGTAGGAAAGCAAGACTCAAGTCACCAAGATCTAGTTATCAACCAATCTCCACAAGAAACAAGAGAGAAGAGGCTGGGCGCCCAACTCTAAGAGAGAGAGAGAGAAAACAGCAACAAGAACAATGCTTAGCCAAACTGTAAAAATGGAATACACAATGAGCATCTAAGACCAAATGCCACCAAACCCTAAGGTTAACCACTTACTAAATGTAGGGCACTCCCAAAAGTCAAGATAGGGCCCCTAAACCCCTAAGGACACCCACGAGTCAGTACATGACCAAAATTGGGTCCAACTGAACTTAAGATGGCCTAAATAACTAAATACCCATGGTTACACAAATCTCGACCTTTTGGGTCAAAGTAACCTATGGATTAACTTTAGCATAGTCATTTATTTCTAACACCCTCCTTAGATGACAATGCAAAAACTGAAATCTTCACTATGTAACAAAACCAACACGTGGTATCAAATTTAGAACTTTGCATAAAGCTTCAATCTGATTCTAGGCAACGCCTTAGTGAAGAGGTCCGCAATATTATCCCCCGTAGGACAATATTCAAGTAAAATGTCGCCATCATGAAGTCTCTCCCGAACAAAGTGATAATGGATCTCGATGTGCTTCGTCCTCGCATGAAAAACAGGATTCCGTGCAATGGCAATAGCACTTTGACTATGACTCAAGATATGGCTGAGGGCTTGCCAACTTTCATGTCAACAAGTAGTCTTCTCAGCCATAAACACTCTGTTGTGGCTGAAAATATCGCTTTATATTCTGCCTCACTAGACAGTGGGCTGCTTTTTACTCCACGAAATTGCAGAATTTCCATAGAAAAAGCAATGTCCACTTGTAGAGCGTCTAGTGTCTTGATCTTCACCCCAATCCGAGTCACTAAAACCAACCAAACATGCATCATCACAAGTAGGAAAAACCAGTCCATGACTTCTTGTTCCTTGAAGATATCGAAAGATCCTCTTCAACGCTTTCCAATGTGATGGCATCGGGGCATGCATGAATTAACTCATGAGTGAGACACTATAAGAAATGTCCGGTCTTGAATTACATAGATAAATGAGACAACAATAGCTTGACAATATAAAGTAATATTAAATGGTTCACCATCACCTTGACTACTTGATTTCAGGCCTGTCTCAATAGGTGTAGCAACCGGCTTGCAATCTTCCATCTTGAACCGCTTCAAAATCTGCCCAATGTAGCGTTCTTGAGAGATAAAAATTCCAGCCCCTTCTTGTACAAATTCAAGACCAAGATAAAAGTGCAACAGGCCTAAATCTGAGGTTTCAAAAACCATACCAAGATCAAGTATTACGGCATCAATCTGCTGCTCATTACTTCCCGTAATAATAATATCATCAACATAAAGCAAAATAATGATGATATAATCTGAAGTATGCTTGACATAAAGAGTAGATTCGCTAGGACTATTAGTAAACCCTCGATCTCAAAGTAGGCATGTATCTTTTGATACCACATCCTCGGAGCTTGCTTCAGTCCATAAAGTGCCTTCTTGAGAAGACAAACTTTATCTTCTTGGCCTTCCACCAAAAAACCAGCAGGTTGTTGAAGGTACACTTCCTCATTGAGATCACCATTAATATTGTCTTTATGTCAAGCGCAAACGCCAACCAAAGTGGGCAGCCAAAGAGGTTACTACCCTCACGGTAGTCATCCGAGCAGTAGGAGAAAAAGTCTCCTCATAATCAATCCCCTTTTGTTGAGCATAGCCTTTGGCAACGAGTCTTGCCTTGTACCTTTCAATGGTACCATCTGCCTTATACTTGATTTTGTATACCCATTTGGAACCAATTGCCTTCTTCCCATGAGGAAGATCAACAAGAACCCAAATTTGGTTCTTCATAAGTGAGTCATACTCATCTTGCATCGCATCCTCCTAACATTTTACTCCCTTGGCCTGCTCATAGAAAACAAGTTCTTCTGCAACATCTCCATGAGATGTAAGAGCAAAATCTGAAAAATCAGCATAGTCCACTGATTTTGTAGAGGCACGTGTCTTTCCATCATAAAATGAACTTACTTTGCTGTCCCGCAAAGTCGACAACAGCCACCGTGGGACTGTTTTGGGCTGTCCAACAACCATGTCTCTTCTTACAATTTGTTGTCCAAGATCCTCCGACACCGCACTTGGCTGTCCAAGATCTTCCAAAACTGGTCCTTGCTGTCCAACAGTTCCTGCAGGCTGATTATGAGCAACAATGGGCGGTTCTTGATGAACATTATGCTCTAAACTTGATGAGGTGTTGGGCAGGTCGAAACTGGTTGATTGCTGCCCCTTATCTCCAGCAATAGAAGATGGTGCCAAATCTGGAAAAACTTCAACATTCACACTATGTGGGCTGTCCCCCTTCAAGATATGAGTTGGGGCCACATTCAATGAATTCTTTTCATCAAAATGCACATCACGACTAACAATAATTGTTTCCAATTATGACTCTATCATGACCTTGGCACGGCCGGTCACCAGAGGGCCTGAGGCCAAGTATTGGCAAGGGCCAGTGACCGAGGAGGACATCTGTCCCAAGTTGGGACCGGTGCGTCACGAGCAGTGACTTAGTGTGGCCGCCTGACACGTTGTCAGAGATGCGGTGTGTCTTGACCGTTGGGACCCTAGCCGTCAGTGACGAGATGCTAGCCGGCAAGTAGTCGGGGTGACCAAGAGGGTCACAGGTCTTTGGTGGGGCACGGGGGTGGTACCCTATGAGTCACTCAGTATTCACTGGTCACAGGGGCTAGGCATGCCAAGTGGACTGATCACCCACAGGTGGATGCCATGTGCCAGTTGACGGGAATAGCAGGTAGAAGGACTCAAGGAGGGGGTGCCTATGGTTGGGAGGTTGATTCTACACACCGGCTTCTAGGATTCACGAGCTTGGAGAGACTGGCTTGTGACAATTGGTATCAGAGCCTCGTTTTAGAGAGAGAAAACGTCGTTCTAGAGAGAGAAAGTGTAGAAATTGTCAGATTTTGCTTGTTTTTGTTTTGAGGCAGAAAACGTGGGAGACAGATTGGAGAAGAAAGGTGGGCCTCCAGCGCTGCTGTTCCAGCATACAGGGAGCCCACAAACACCCATTTGAGGGAGGAAAAATTTGGTAAAAGAAATCAATTGCTTCAGCGCATTTTTTCAGAAAGATTTTCGCTCACAACTTTCCGGAGCCTTCTCAGATCTTGATCAGCTTTTGGGAGCATGTTTCTAGTATCCATAGCGATCCTATAGAGCCATTATACGCCGGTTTTGGAGCAGATTTGCCTCTGTTCCACTAAAAAGTCGGTTTCCAAGCAAAAAACAGGTCAGATTTTGGATTGGACATAACTTCTCCGATTTATCTCCGATTTCTGCTGTTAAAGTTTCAGATTGGGCCTAGTAGGAGGGCGACCTACTGCTAATTGACCGTTCGTGAAAAGCTTTTGCCGTTTGGAAGAAATTCGACGTCAAACAGCTCGCTTTTTTTGACTTTCAAGCCAATTTGGTGCCCAAAATAAGCTCTTTACCGACTTGTGTACTAGCGTAGGATGCAAGGGAAGTACTACCTGTCCTTGGCTTTGTTACTTTCCAGTTGCTTTTTGTCTCTTTCAGTTCTAAATTTGTCAATAGGCTGAACATTTCCTTGTCCTGTGACTGTGTTTCAATAAGTGCAATTTCTAGCTTGATTCCGTGCTGTCTCTGTTTTTGTTTCATAATGGAAGATGATAGAGTTGATATTCCGCTCAGTCCACCCGTTGCTCTTCCATCACCACCACCCAACCCTGTGCTTAGTCCTGCCCATAATCCGCCTACAGTGGCTGCCCGTTCGCCTGCTGGTACTTCCCCTTCTGTGCAAGCACGCATGGATAGTGTGGAAAAGACCGTCACAAAGATGCGAGCAATGATGGGAGCTGGTGGTTATGCGTCTTCCTCGCAGTATGCTCCACCTTATCCGTCTTCTGCTGTTCGTCCTATGTTACCTCCACCCTATCCAGAAGACAAAGATATTAAACCTACCCGTTTCGCTGGAAACACTCCCCAACGCAATACTGATATCGTAGATCAATGGTTGCATAAGTGGGAAGAGTATTTTGATTTGAAACGGTCCCCAACTGATGAGGGTTGGCGGATCCGCAAAGTTGCTTACCATTTCACTGATTTTGCTGACAGGTGGTGACGCAAGTTGTTGAAGTCTAATCAGGCTCCATCCACCTGGCTTGAGTTTAAGCGAGCTTTCAGAGCTCAGTTTATTCCTCCACATGAGCATGTGCGTGCGACGGATGCTTGGCTTTTGCATCGTCAGAGGTAGTACATGGTGCAGGAATATGCTGACAGGTATCGTGAGATACTTATCAAGATTCCGGAAGAGATTCCCGAGTGGCTGGTAGTCCACAAGTTCATATTTGGCCTTCGTGAAGAGTTGAGGCCTTCAGTGCTTAATGAAGGGTGCAAGACCTTAGAAGAGGCAGTTTGCTACAGCTCTCAACTTTGAAGGTAATGTGCGCACCAAGGCTGAATCTGGAGCGCCAAGCTGGCCTCAAAAGAAGGGTTCGCAAAAGTTTGGCCAAGCTGGTCAGAAAGGCTTTTCGCAGAAGGATCCTATCTAGATGCAGCAGACTTTGAAGCGCAAGGCGGGATCTCCTATGGCTCGTCGTGCTTACGACAAGTCTCCCCTCAGTCCTGAGCAAAAGGAAAAGGCCAAGAAAGACGAATTATGCTTTTTCTGTCTTGGCAAGCATCTTTTCAAAGATTGTCCTCGACGTACGGGCAAGAAGCTCCATACTATGCAACGTCAAGATGAGGGCAAGGATGAGGAAATTTTGGATGACTTGTTGGTAAGTGATGATGAGGACACTCGACATGTCATGACTTTTTCGGTGCGGAAGCTTGTTCCAGAGGCACCAGTTTGTTACTTATCCACCAAGGCGCGGGAAGCTTATCAGTTTCCAGATAGTGAACTGATACGCATGAGGGGAAAACTGGAAGGTCATGACGTGCTCGTCTTGTTTGACACCAGGTCCTCACATAATATCATCAATTCTTGTGTGGTGAGGAAATTTCACTTGGCTACTGTTCCATCTGATTACCGGTATATAGTTGAGATGCCAGATGGTAAGGGAATAGAGGTTTGGGATGAAAGAATCTCTCGGGCGTCTTTGTCTATTCAGAAATATACCGAGAAGTTAGATTGTGAAATTACTAAACTAGCTAAGTCTGATATTGTACTTGGTAAGCGGTGGCATGCAAGTAAGATTTTAAGTCACATGTGTATAAGTTCGGGCATGAGGGTATGTCTCATGTCTTAAAGGGGGAGAGACCATCTGTTGAGGGTCCTCTTGTTGAATCTCAGCAACGTTTTGAGAACTTGAAGGAGTCTGTGGCCACGGCTCCAATTCTCAAGATCGTGGATACCCAGAAACCTTTTGACCTAGAGACAGATGCAAGTGGCATTGCCGTAGGTGCAGTGTTGAGCCAAGAGGGTAGACCAGTAGCCTTTGAGAGTAAGAAGTTGACACCAGCTCAACAGAGATATCCTACACACGAGCAAGAGCTGTATGCGATTATACGTGTGCTCAAGGTGTGGAGACATTATTTATATGGTGCCGAGTTTTATGTGTACACAGATCATCATACTTTAAGGTATTTTTGCACTCAGCCAGATTTGAAGGGCCGCCAAGCTCGGTGGGCCGAGCTGATGCAGGAATTTCATTTGGAAAGTCGCTTCCGAAGAGGGAAGGAAAATGTGGTCGCTGATGCACTATCTCGTATACTGCATTAGATGAGCTTTACTGTGGTTGACAGTGGTCTCATGGAGGAGATCAAGAAGGCTCAAGAAAAGGACCCGCATTGTCAGCGTGTGTGGCCTAATGTGCGCAAGGTAGTCAACCAAACATAAGAGTCAGTCGAGGCTGTCACTTCTGTAGAGGCACACACCAGTACATATTTAACATACACCGTGAAGGATGGTATGTTATTGAGAAATGGAAGAGTTTTCGTGCCAGACGTGAAGGATCTTCGTCGTAAGATACTTCATGAATGCCATGATAGTCCCTGAGCAGGGCACCCTGGTATTGATAAGACCAGTGAGCTTTTGAGAAGGCATTAGGGAACACAGTTGCGGATGTGTTTTTCTAAGCATCCTTAGACAGATGGTCAGACAGAGCGAGTGAATAAGATCTTGGAAGATATGCTTAGGGCATATGTGAGTAGTACGCAAACAGACTGGGTAAAGCATTTACCGCTATTGGAGTTTGCGTACAATGATAAGAGACATGCGTCTACTGGATTGAGTCCATTTGAGCTCAATTATGGTTTTAGGCCACTTAGTCCTGCAATCATAGGGATTCCGCATAGGGTACCTAGTGTTGTAGAGTTTTTGGCTCAGATGCAGCAGAAGCTAGAGTTGGCACGAGATAACTTGTCCAAAGCTGTAGCTAGGGCAGAGAGTTATGCTCGTGAGAACCGTACCTATCGGGAATTTGAGAATGGAGATTGGGTGTATTTACTAGTCCCTTCGAAGTCGAAGGTGCTACGCATAGGAAAGTGCGCCAAGTTATCTCCTAGGTATTGTGGACCATGGTTGATTATTAAGAAGGTGAGCCAAGTAGCTTATAAGCTACAGCTACCTGTAGGGTGCAAGGTGCATCCAGTATTCCATGTTAGCAAACTGAAGAGATGTTTGCACGATGGCGATAGCCTGGTGGAAGGTCTAGTGTCTCTTGAGGAGAGAGACACCACAGGTTATGGGCCAGACAGAATCCTACATCGAAGGGAGCGACGATTGCGGAATCGTCTCCTTCAAGAGTATCTAGTAACCTGGAAAGGGCACCCGTTGTTAGATGCTACCTGGGAAACGCGACAGGCGTTGCAGAAGTCTTACCCAGAGTTTGTCATCAAGGACGACTTGACAGAGGAGGGAAGGATTGTTAGAGTCCAATTACGACTCTATCATGACCTTGGCACGGCCGGTCACCAGAGGGCCTGAGGCCAAGTATTGGCAAGGGCCAGTGACCGAGGAGGACATTTGTCCCAAGTTGGGACTGGTGCGTCACGAGCTGATCCGGTGTGGCCGCCTGACAAGTTGTCAGAGATGCGGTGTGTCTTGATCGTCGGGACCCTAGCCGTCAGTGACGAGATGCTAGCCGGCAAGTAGTCGGGGTGATCAAGAGGGTCACAGGTCTTTGGCGGGGTACGGGGGTGGTACCCTATGAGTCACTCAGTATTCACAGGTCACAGGGGCTAGGCATGCCAAGTGGACTGATCACCCACAGGTGGATGCCATGTGCCAACTGACATCCAAGATACCGAACACACAAGCGTATAGACCCAAATCCAAAGTGTATACATGGGACGTGTATCCAGACGAAGTCTGGCATACAATTGATGAAGACATGATAAGTGAGGCAACAACAACGCCCACTCAAAACCCACAAAAACCTTAGTTACAAAAAAAAATTATTGATACAAAATTAACCGAGCGTCAAAAACAGATGCGTGAGAAGCTTAAACAGCCGATAAAGTCCTTGTCTAAGGAGACAGAAATCAAACAATCCGACCAAGCTTGCATGTCCGGTAGTGAATCAACTCAGATGATTCCCAAAGTTCCCAAACATTTTGTCGACCCACCTTTTGATCTTCCACAGAAGTTCAAAGATTTTACACTGGATGACGTTGTTATCCAGTTACCACAGCCACACCGGGAACCTACACCAAGTTCCAACTCCTTTGAAGGACCTGCTAAGACAATTCCACTAAACCTTAAAGATCCTGACGAGGAAATGGATCGAATAGTTCATGTTGGTGTACACCTATCATCAACCCAACTTTCTGATCTGGAGATTTTACTTCGCAAGTATAGGGATGTATTTGCATGGAATTATACAGAAATGAAAGGAATTCCACCTGAAATAGTCGTTCATAGGATTCCTTTAGAAGACAATGCTAAGCCTGTCAAGGCTAAACCTTACCGAAGTAACCCTGTCTATCGTGAGAGGATCGACGAAGATATTAAGAAATTGCTGGATGTTGGCGTCATTTATGAAGTTCAATTGGGTATCACCCATTGTGGTTGTACCCAAGAAAAACGGCAAGCTTCGTATCTGTGTCGATCTAAAAAACCTTAATGCGATTACGAAGAAAGACCATTTTCCCTTGCCTTTAACCCAAATCTTAGAGAAAATGGCAAGAGCTGAAGCTTTCAGCTTCTTGGATGGATTCAGCAGTTATTTCCTTGTTCAAATAGCCCCTGAAGATAAACATAAAACGGCCTTTGCCACAAAGAACAGGGTTTATGCTTATAACATTATGCCTTTTGGATTATGCAACGCCCCTTCAACTTTCCAGAGGGTCATGCAACTGGCCTTCCAAGACTTGTTACACCGGATTGTGGAGATTTATCTCGATGATCTGGTTGTACATTCCTCCACAGCTACGCGCACCTTGACGCACTGGAGAAAATCTTCATTCGCTGTCGTAGATTTGGAATCTCACTAAACCCTGATAAATGCCAAATATGGGTCACCCATGGGGCCATACTCAAGCATATAATATCAAAGGACGGTTTTCTACCAACCCACCAAAATCAAGGTTATAGTCGAAATGCCCTTACTTGCAACAGTGAAGGAAGGATATGTCTTCCTCGTTCATACAAATTATTATCGCATCTTTATAATCGACTATGCCGGCAAGGCACGCCTCGTTTATTTAGTTGTGGTAGATCCTCGCTGGACCGAGGAACAAATTAAGGCCTTTGAGGAGTTGAAAACAGGGGCACCACGGCTCCCATACTCCGCTTGCCAGATTACACAAAAGAGTTCCATGTGCATACTGACGCAAGTAAGTATGCCATTGGAGGTCTTCTTGCACAACCGGACGAGTATGGCAAAGACTTCCCAATACGTTTCTTGAGCAGGCAACTGGTGCCTGCTGAAATAAACTATACAACCACCGAGAGAGAAGCATTGGCGATGGTCTATGCTGTACAATAACTAAGACTTCATTTATTAGGCCAGACCTTTGCATTCTACACAGACCATCAAGCCCTATTATATATCGTTAATAAATCCTGTAAAATGGGACGTATAGCTCGATGGCTGTTGATATTAGAGGAATTTAATTTCCACGTAGTCGTTCGGAAAAGGACCCAACATTTCATGGCGGATCACCTTTCCCGACTACTGAGTGCTGAAAAAGCAACTGCACTAGTCAACAATGATCTCCCTGATGCATGCCTTTTTCAGATTGATGCTACACCATTATGGGCTGAGGAGATCACCCAGTTCCTAACAACAGGCAGACTCAAAGAAGGCCTGAGTACGGCGACAAAAAGAAAATTTTTGCTAAAAGCAACGCCCTTTCAATTAATAGCGAGACAACTTTACAAAAGGGGCGTTGACGGTATAATTCGACGATGTGCTTATGAATTTGAGATACGATCTATCATATCTCAAGCTCATGAGGGCATTGGCGGCGGCCACTTTTCTGCTGAAGCCACAGCTAAAATTATCCTTCGAGCAGGATTGTGGTGGCCATATTTGTTTAAGGATACGTTTGTTGTCATTAAAGCGTGTGATGTCTGTCAATGAGCAAAGAAAAATACCAAAGCAGACTTCACACCATTGACTCCCATTATAGAAGGCAAAGTCTTCCATAAGTGGGGAATCGACTTTGTTGGACCAATCAGTCCAGCAGCTAAATATACCCAAGCTCGCTACATCCTCATAGCCACAGATTACGCCACTAAGTGGGTTGAGGCTCGAGCAACAAAGGACGCCAACGCAAAAACAGTCGCACGTTTTTTTTACGAAAACATCATTACACGTTTTGGTTGTCCCATAGAGCTAGTTAGTGATCACGACATGTTTTGGCTGTCATTGATAACCTCCTACGCCATTACCTTGTCGTTCACAGAAAAAGTACACCGTACTATCCTAGATGTAATGGCCAGGCTGAATCAACTAACAAGACAATATGTAAAATTTTGACCAAGATAACCAGTCGCTCTGATTGGGAAACAAAGCTTTTTTCAGAGCTATCTGGGCTTACCGCACCACCCCGAAGAAAGCCACTGGGTGGGTTACCCCTTTCCACTTAGTATGTGGTCAAGAGGTGGTAATGCCTGTAGAATTCTTAGTACCGTCGCTAAGAGACATGGAAGCTTTTTCAACAGATCTCTGTGAAAAAGTTGCAATCGAACAACAAGTCAAAACTAGGCTATTTACGTTAGCCCAGCTATGTGAGACAAGACTTATATCTTACCATGCACAACTGGTTAACAAACGACACCAAAAGGCCTGGCATGACCGTCACCTACGCAATAAAGATCTACACTTAGGTGACCAAGTGCTTCTTTATACATCAAAGAAGCACCTCGGCAAATTGAAATTCAGAAGTGAGGGACCGTATGTTATTAATAAAATCTTTCCTAATGGTGCAGTCCAGTTGCAAACACTTGACGGGATACTCCTAGACACTGTCGTCAACGATGGTCGTCTACGGCGGTATTACAAAGAGTTGTTTTTTGTTGACCCAATTTAACATCTTTTCCCTAGTATATATTTTACATTCTTTATTCTTTTTTATTTTCTTATTTCCTTGCTTGTAATTCCCGTTTTGCATGCCTATTTTTAACCTCGTTCCTTGTTTATAATTCATACCATTACTTATATACTTTCTATGCATTTTCTTTTTCCTTTGAGCATGCAACGGGCCATCTCCATAAGTGTGCGATTCTTTCGCTCGGCAACTCTGGATCTCCACCCACAATCCTGTACCTGGCTCTACATTCACAGGCCACCATATAGGACCAGCGCCCAGCCTTCAGGAGGCCATGCACTTCTCTCACATGCACAGTTGCCACTAGGCATGTGGATGTCCCTCATGCAAACTGAGCATGTGGCACACAGGTCCTACCTAACTTTAGGGACCCACCCTTAGCATCTAAGGGTGCCCTCCACTTAGTGGCACTCCCTATGAATATAGACCAAGCCCTCTAGATCCTACAGGTCTATTGTGGAGAGTGCTCGAAGGATGCTACAAGGTAAGAACCTCAAGAATCATTTGTGGGGCGAAGCAGTTAGTACAGCAGTTTACTTGCTTAACAGAAGTCCTACAAAAGCTGTTCTAAATCGAACTCCAGAAGAAGCTTTCACAGGTATAAAACCTAAAGTGGATCATCCACGAGTTTTTGGTTGCATACCATATGCCCCCATTCTGGGAGACTCGATTAGCATTTTCCATTTCAATATTTTTCAATTCGGTGCCTGATTTTAAGCCGTTGTCCTAAGGTGCTTGTAACTCAATTATTTGGGGTCAAATTGGTATTAGGTTCTGGGTCCTCGTGGAATCTGGTGTTCAGTTTAAATCTCCTTCTATTGGAAATTTGAATTTTGGGCCTTTGCCATTATGGGCAACGAGCTCAGGCATTTGGGTCTGATTGATATCAATAAGTTTTTGGTTTATGTAGCCTTCTTTTGCATTCCAAAACTAATTGATGCAAGGAGATTTAAGAAAACCATACTTCTCATAGTATCTAGTTGCTTGAAAAGGATTTCTTTTTTTTTGATGTCTGTGGTCTTGCAAAAGCCTATGACTGCAATTTGATGTGCTTAACAGGGAGACAAGGAACCTTATACAAGAAAGGAGAATGTCCGTCACAATCTGGCGCATCCATCTAAAATATGTGAGACACCAAATGGTGCTTCCACATCATCTCCAAGGGCAGAATCTGCTAAGGATTTTCAGGTCTGTTCCAATCTTTTCTCTTGATCATTGAAAAACAATTCATCACTCATTTGCAAGGTTGTATGTGCCATATGGTGATTGTGCATTCTTTGAAGTACAACCGTCACTGATTAGATGCTTGGATGGTGCCAAATGCTGTTGCAAACCACTCGAGCTGGGCTACATTGTAGCTCCTTGTTATTATCTTGTTATTTTAAGATTTTGCAATGCCCTTTTTTTAAAGTTCCTTCTATAAGAACACCTATCATTGAACAGGTATCCTATTTTTTTTTCTGAAAGATAGAGAATGTGAGATACAGTCTGTTCTCTTTTCCATTCTAATGTGAAAGTTGAGTTTTGATTTAGCCAATAGCAAAGCCTTTCCTGAAAGTTCCCAAAGTGCATTACAGGTTCACCCTCAACCAAAGACTGCTGATCACTCATACTCGTCAAGCAGTTATGTCTATCAGCCCACTCCAGGTGTGTCCTATGAAGCATTTCCAATCCCAATGCCACCTCCAGGTGCAGTTGGCAGTAAACATTCATCAATGCAGAATACTAAGCCGTCTGTGCCATCGAGACCTTTCTAACTCAAGCCTTTATAAATTTTACTGGATGCTATGAAGCCTTGATGCTATCTTGTTGTATTTGAATCGTCTCTTCACATTTGGTTCTGGGTATATATGCTATTGGGATGAGCGGAAGAAAAAAGAGAGTATGCATCAGTTCAAGCAGTTTTTCAAGTGGAAAGGGTGGTTGTTGGATCACTATGCATCAAACTACTGTCGTGCTGCATTATCAGTCTATTTTTGGCATCCTAAGTGGGTATTATTTTATCCTGGGTGTTATGATGTTTATATCAATTCATTTTCTTTGGCGTTGGAATGAGAAATTAGTATGGAGCTGAAGGAAAGAATCAATCACCTATGCAAGGGCCTTTGCAGTTCCTCTGAGATCCATACAAAAGGAACTGAAGCAGTGTAATTTCTCAGTTTAGTGGCAACAAAATGCAGTGAACTGTGCAGAACATTTTAGATCTGTGGACAAACCTAATTCAGACAAAATTTTAGACTTACGTTCAGCTAACAGTGCTCCACATGGACCAGCTCAAATTTCTGCACATGTATAGGCTAGGTGTTTGTCTTGCCAGGTAGTTCGAGTTTCAGCTATTCATTGATTGCAATGTGGATCACATATTTTTTACATATTAAAGTTTGTTGCCATTAAACAGAAGCATTATCATTGAGGCTCATACGTAGGTAGATTTGATATGTAAGATATCTTTTCCAGCGTTTTGATTTTTGTCATCTTGAAGAAGAGCCTCTACATATTTATTTGGTCACAATACTTGATTTTGTGCATTATATAAAATTTCAAGTTATTGCATTTTGCATCTATCTTGCAATTTTTGTTGTCTTTGCTTCTATTCTTGCATTCAAGAACAACCTTGATTGAACTCCATGATGAATTATAATGCTTGAATTGAAATATCTTTGACCAAGGATCCTAATATTCTGGCTATTCAATCAAATTAAGATGAGATCTTGTGTATAAGTCAACCCAACACTTAGGCACCAGTAATTCTTAACTTATTGGTCCTTTTAAACGGCATGTATATTTTGGACCTCAATAAAAATGAGTCATTCAAGGATCTCTCTCTCTCTCTCTCTCTCTCTCTCTCTCTCTCTCTCTCTGGTTCAAAATTAAAAAAACCCCGAAACAAATCAGCTCTATTAAAAAAGATCAGTTTTGCTTAAAAACCAGATAAAATCAATTATATTAAAAAAAATGCATGTGCGCCCTAAAACCAGTTGCATCTTAAAATTTTCTAATTTTACATGAGAAAAAATGACATCTCATATGGAAATATATTATCACTGCATCAAGCAATTCCACTCACGAAATGACAAAACTGCATTCTACAGAAGTGCTCAAAAAGCATGTATGTACAGGTTTACTTCCTGGCAGAGCATCCCAAACAAGTATATCATCTTTCTATCTATTCTAATCTTGATTAGATAATGCCTTCATCAAGAAAAAAATTTACACTTGCAGAATTTCCCTTTTCAAGGAATGAAAATAGCCATCATGTCTTGAACTACATGATTATAGGCCCTTTCATTACCTTTCAATTTGCCGATGAACTCACGTCGTCTATTTCTCCCATGATAAGGTGTGTTGCACATAACGAAGCAATATAATATTTTCCTCAACATCGCCAATAAGACACATAATTGTTCATAATAATCTGCATATGAAAGGCTCTTTCAAACAAATTTGAAGGAATTAGTGAGACAACTTTCAATCTCAGAGGCCTCATACTTTCATATGCTCCTCTCTACTTTTGTCAAGGCTGCCTTGGTTCACACATTGACAATGCTCTATAGCCAAATCCTTTAAACAATACCTTATCATTCCTTGCCACATATGCATTTTCTTTTGACCTAAATAATGACGCTAGAAATTTTTTATTGGAGGATCTTCCTTCACACGTGCGAAACACAATCAATAGTATGACTCTAAACAAACGACTATTGATCACAGACTTCGAAGCATTCAATCAGCGAAAACGACACGACAATCAGAGATGGAAGAGTTGAGAGCATTTGTGTTTGTATTTTTCTTTTGTTTCGAGTGAGTTGATCAGTGTTACGCATGTTGGCGGCCTGTCGTTCCCCTTATAGAAGTTGCTATGTTATGTTCGTTGGCAGACTTTCATGCATAGGTGATAATGCTAACAGTATGCTAACACTGCTCTCTACTTCTCAACGACTTCTCTATTTTCTTTTTTGTTCTATCCTTTACTTATCCCATCTGGAAAAATTACAAGATTACTTTAACAGTTTACAAGACAAGTATAACACTAATCAACTGGTTAGCTACCCTTTGATAACGTTGCATTTGGTGGCTGAGCATGATAGTACAATACTCCACGCTTGTCGAGCTGCTAACTGCTAGCTCGACTTGTCCGACTTTTGGTTTTGGTACAAAGTCCATTTTCAGCACTTCGGGTGCTTCGGCTTTGGTGACTTCGACTTCGGACTCTTCGGGCATTTGGTTGCAGGGGAAAACGTCGAGCACTTCGGCTTCGACTTTCGCCTTCGTCTTCATCCTTTCGGGGAATGCTAGAGAATGGTTGCAAGAGTTCATCATTTCCAACACTCCCTCTTGAACGTTGCAACCTTTCTGCATGTCCAATCCCATTGTTTTTCTTTGTTTTGTGAACAGTGGTTTGTCGAGCGGCTTTGTCAGCACATCTACAACCATGTCTTTAGACTTTTATGTATTGAACACTCAATACTCCTTTCGAGATCAAGTCTGGTGCATGGTTCTCTTTGTTGAATGCCAATTGCATCCAGCATCATCTGCAACCACACCATCTCATTAGCCACCTTCTATGTTGCCACATATTTGACTTCACATGAGGATTGAGCTACAAGTGTTTGCTTTTTGCATATCCAAGCGATTGCTGCTCCACACGCTATCGAACATCCTCCTGTCACGGACTTGTTGTCATCTTTGCAGCTTGTCCAGCTTGCATCACTATAGTGTTTCACTATAGTGTTGCACCTTGAATTCTTCTTCTGCTTTGTAGGTCAACCCCATACTTTGGGTGCCTTTCAGGTATTGCAGAATTCTCTTTGCCATTTGCCAATGTGCTATGCCAGGGTTAGAGGAGAATTGACTCAATGCATAGACAAAGAAGGCCAAGTCGGGTCTGTTACAGATTGTTAAATACATCAGACTATCGATCAAGTTTTGGTATGGTATACCTTCCATTCTCTGTCTTTCATCGTCTGGGTGTCGTTGGACAGTCCTGCTTCGACAATTTAGCTCCAGCTATAATTGGTGTGGCTTTTTCTTTGTAGTCCAACATTCAGTACTGCTTCAACACATTTTCGGCGTATTCTGATCGACTCAGATGCATCATTTCTCTTATTCGATCTCTTTTGATCTACATCAAGTGCCTTCTTGGCTCTTCTCTCTTGTTTTGTAAAAACATTCTCTAAGGTAGAATTCGCTAACGAAGGCTGAACTTGGTGAGAGGAATTACCAGCTTGCTTAAGAACTGAAGCCCAAGTACGAGTGTCTTCCACTTCCTTCGCCAAAGACATATTGTTGCTCCTCCCAGATATGTGATTTCATAATTAGCAGAAATCTTACTCTTGGTATCTTACTCTGTAGACATTACAA
Organism: Diphasiastrum complanatum; assembly: GCA_029204225.1. Lineage (NCBI taxonomy): Eukaryota > Viridiplantae > Streptophyta > Lycopodiopsida > Lycopodiales > Lycopodiaceae > Diphasiastrum > Diphasiastrum complanatum. Next base: position 40,969,089 of record CM055099.1, on the reverse strand, counting down.
TTTGGTTGAGTAGGAAATTGTTAGAATCACAAAACTTCTTCCTTCTCCGTAAAATCGGTTTTTAAATTTTTACAAAGGAAATGGTGATGCCTCACAAAACGTAATCTGTGGGGCAAAAAATTTTTTGACAATTTTTTTTTACAGACACCTTCCGGACACCGGAAGGTGCACGTAAAAAAATTTACGTTTTTTACATGCACCTTCCGCCCAGAAGGTGCGTGTAAAAAAAAAAGAAAAAAAAAAAAAATGTAAAAACGGAATTCACGGCAGGGAAGGGCGGGCTCCTCGGCCCTTCCGCCCGCGGAAGACTGTGTGCCCTCGGGCCTCCGCCCTCGGGCGCACAGTCTTCCGGGGCTGAAGGGCCTCGGAGCAGGACCTTCCCCTCCCCCCTTCATCTCTCATCAGTCTCTCATCAGCGACAAGACTGATAGCTGGTCGAACGTTATGTCTGGTAAGGCTAACTAAGATGGAACTTTATTAAGGTATATTTGAGATGACTCATGGCTTCATTTTCAAAAATTAGTATGTTCATTGCATCAATGTCATAAAATGGGATCAAACTAGGGCATCAAGCCACAACCCCTACATAGATGGTCAATCTAGGGCATCCAGCCACAAACCAGTGATTTCTTGGAGTCAAACATTTTGAATTAGCCATTGATACACTCACGAAAATTCTAATAATTTTCTCTTTTAACGAATTTATCAAATAAAAACTCAAGAAACATGCAGAATTTGTGCTTAAGCTGATCTTTGCTGTTGCTCTGGAACCCTTTATATTCTGAACTTCTTCCACTTAATGTCTTGTGAAAACCAAAATGACACATAAGACTAAAATCCCAAGTGATTCTCCATCATGTGCATAGGAAGTGTGTGTCCAAAATAAAAAAAATAATACTAAAATTAAAAATTTAAAACCATATCAAGCACTAACTTTGTCTAGCTAAAGACCAAATCTAACATTGTACATATGGGATTCTGACTTGAGCAACATACCTTGATCTTGAGATACTGCCATCTACAAATTGAGTTAGACAGACATAAAGGGATGTCCCATGTGGATAGGCTACGCCAGTTGGGTACCATAGGCAAGGTGCAAATAGAAGAGCATTTCATTGGAAGTTGGAGTTCGTCCTATATTCCATGTAAGTTATTTGAGAAAATGACTTAGCAGAAAGGATATTTGATTTTGGAAGGCAAATGAGTTGAGTTGGAGGATCTGACTACCTTTGTTATTAGTATCAAAAAACATTATCAACGTTCGCTGACACCAGTTGAGAAATTGGATGGTTTTTAAATATCTAATAAACTGGAAAGGAAATCAGATGATGACACTTGGGAGAGTGAATACTTCTTAAAACTATACTTCCCTGGCTCGATATCAGTTTCAGATCATCTTAGCAATGTATGAATCACCTGCTCTTTCTCTTGATAGGAAGATCCTGCAGTATGGGCCTTGTCTTTGTTCTTGTTCTTGGGATTATACCAGTAATCGAATGTTGAGTGTCCCTTCTTCTTGCAATGAATGCAGATGTTGTTGGGATTTTCCCAATAATCCTTCTCTAAGTGTCCTTTTATTTTGCAGTAATTGCATACCACAAGTGGCCGTGAGCTGCGTTCATTATTTGTTGAAGATGTGCTTGGCTTTTGCACTCTCTCTTTGTTCTTTTTTCTGACAAAAGATGTTGTGTCTTGGCTGTCTTGAGAATCAATATGATCTCTCATGATGACTTCATCTGCCAAAGCTTTAACAACATCGCTAAATGTAATATTAGGCATTCTCATGAGTACTGACCTCAAACTGTACTAGGATGGATGATGGTAGAGTCCTTATAAAATATAAGAACTGTTGCTCTGGCGGAATAGCATGATTCTGATTTGCAGCTGCTAGTTGATCGAAGATGGCCTTCATCTTCCCAGCATGCTTGTTCAGATCATTGCCATCCCAATTCATATTCAGAAGTTGGTTGTTGAGATGCAAGGTCTCTGCACTTGGTCGCCTATGGCTGTTTTAGTTCATTTCTGTAGAACTACAGTTTTGGTTCAATTATGCAGACAATTTTGGTTCATTTATGCAGACAGAACGTTTACGGCCAATTTTACCACTTATCAGCAATCAATGACAAGGAACGAGATGGATGCCAGCGGATACCAGCCAACTGGAAATCATAATTGAAGACCTTATTTCTTAGTATAAATAGTTGTTCATATTCATACAGTTTCAAGTTAAGAAAATGATCGAAGAGATCAATCAACAAGTATTGTAGTTAGCTCTCTATCAAGCTTTCAAGCTTGAACTCTCCTGAGCATTCTAGCTCACTTCTTAGAGTTGTTTTAGAGTTGCTATTGCGCTATTGCTTCTTCAGTAAAGCTGCTTATCTTCAGACTTATCCTCAGCTACTCAGAGACACCTTAGAGTGCATGGTTTCTATTCGCTATCGTTTTGCGCTCATTAGCATCTGATTTGTTTTGCCTGAATCAATACTATTCTTTGTTGCGTTCAGTATATGTCAGAATGCATGCATCTTTGTATTTCCTTTGTAACTAATAGAAATTGTCGGAGAATTCAATACTTCATGTTTGGCTACGTAATCACTTAGTGTCTAGCGATTTTAAAGTTAGTTGCTAAAGATTGAACGTGATTCCCATCACTACGGCTTTGTTCAATTTTTGATAGGCGTAGTCATGCATTGGAAGTAGGAATTTCCGCTACTATTATCTAACCTATTTCCGACATGGTATTAGAGCTATTTCACTACTTCTTTATCTGATTCCTACATGATATCAAAGCGAAAGCTCTGATACTTGATATCTGTCATGATATCAAATTGATATCAAACTCGCCAGTTCTTTCCAACCTTTCAGTATCAGAGAATTGGTTTCCTATTGTTGGGATTACTACATCTTAGCGTCATCGATACAATCGACAGACTAAGTTCCAAACGGATTCTCAAAGTAAAGCTGGTCTCATCGTAGACAAGCTAAATGGATCCAATTATCATTTGTGGAAATTTAAGATGAAGACCTTGCTAATCGCCAACGAATTATGGGATGTTGTCACAGGTATAGAAGTAAAACCTGAAGAGGATGACTCAAAGTGAAAATCGAAGGATGGTGAAGCTTTTGTGCTTATTCAATGTGATGAGGGAAGACCGATACACCCTGAAGAACATGTCAAATGGTCATGGGATGTGTTGTGGATGCTGAGTTCCTCAACTGCAATGGTCCACAATGAGCTCCTCAACTGCAACAATACTAAAACATCAAGAGACATTTGGAACATCCTGAACTCACTATATGACGTGAGGGACATAACTACTAAGTTACATCTATGAAGGAAATTCTTCACATTCAACATGTGTGTTGTGATTCACTTCAGAGTCACATTAACTAGTTTAAGAATCTCTTGCAATAGATGGCAGCTGTCGGATTAGTCATAGACGATCAAGATGCAATCATGACATTGCTTTCAAGCTTGCCCTCTACATATGAGAACTGGGTAATGATTATATCGACACACTCAGACTTAACTCTTACTAGAGTTATCACTATTTTGTTGCAAGAAGATACGTGTAGCCAAGAGCCCCTCCTCTCTTGCATTCGTTTACCATGGCATGGGGGTGAAGTAATTAGGGTATTGACTAGCCATTTTTTGCTCCACAGGTGTCCTTTTGGTTGCATTCAACAAGATCTAGTCAGATCTTCACTAGGCGATTCTTATACTCTCTCTCTCTCTCTCTCTCTCTCTCTCTCTCTCTCTCTCTCTCTCTCTCTCTCTCTCTCTCTCTCTCTCTCTCTCTCTCTCTCTCTCTCTCTCTCTCTCTCTCTCTCTCTCTCTCTCTCTCTCTCTCTCTCTCTCTCCCCCCCCTTGGCCCTTAACCCTCGCCCCTTTAATCTTGGCCCTTAACCCTCGCCTCTTGGCGCTTAATCCTTAGACCTTGGGCACTTGGCCCTTAACTCTTAACTCTTAAACCTTGACCCTTGGCTCTTGGCCCTTCATCTTGGCCCTTGGTCCTTCTCCCTTGGCCCTTGCTCCTTAACCCTTGTCCTTTAATCCTTGGCCCTTAGCCCTTCATCCCTGACCCTTGACCCTTGTGCTGGGGAATGGTGGACATGTTGGAAATTAAGCTCACAATTTTCTCCTTGGTGATATAATTTGTTTAAAATTCTTCAGACACATTGTTTATTATTGATCTAGGATCAGATGCAACTCTTCCTTCTTTTTTTTGATTTTATGTCTGCTCATCTGATACCTGTAGATATTACAGTTTCTTGTTTTGCTATCCTGTAAATTTAGTCATGTTTCTTAACATGGACTGCACCACGTGCTAACTAGCTTTTAGCGTAATCATTAGTTTACAAGAATGGCTTAGAAGATAGTGTTTTAGAGTATATATATGTGCCCACGAGGAACATAATATAGTGAGAGAGTAAGTTAGAAAGATAGAAAAGAAAAACTATAGGACTTGTATGCTGATATGCGGCAAGCTTTGTACTCTCTTCCCAAAAATACTTTGACTTGATAGATCATTCTTGTCAGGTTTTTCTGTTGTGCATGGAAATGTGAATGCCATATTATGTATGTACTGCAGTTTTAATAGATTAATGAGATTGTTCTTGCAATCAAAAATAAGTTGTAGGTTCGTAGGCTAAAACCCTGGATACCAAACACATTGTCAGGTTTCTCGTACTTTTGTGAAAAATCGACATTGAGCCAAAATAAGACCTACCACATTTTTCTATCATCCTTCGGGTTTTCGCATTTGTCGGACTTTCTCATAGAGTTAAAATGTGCAAGTATATGTTAATTCACCAACCTTCGGATTTTTCAAAAAATGCGACTGTGGCAGGAAAAGGTACGTTTCCTTTTACAAGTAGAGGTGAGGAAGTCCTCCAAATCCAAGGTAGAGCCTCCAAAGGTCCTCCAAGCAATCTGCAAGCTCCAAAATGCTCCCCAAATCCAAGCTAGGATGCCTCCACCTGCAAGTAAGGATCTACAAGCCTCCAAGGATCTCTCCTCCACCTGTGTCTCTACTCTTAAACACAAAGATAGATAACAAGCTGGTCTCAAGTATTCACCACCCAACCATAGCTAGATCCAAGCTCCAAGCAAGACCTATCTAGCACCCCCGTGCTAACCATAAACAAATCACAAGCATACCACAATAGACTATAGCATACTCAAAATCCAAACCCTACTTATGTCCCATACCATAAGCAAGATCCAAACCCTAAGCGTACTACACACAAGAAAGTACTCTACACACACTAGTAGCAACTCTAGAGCATAAGCAAAGCAAGCAAGAGAGATATTCCCCCCCCCCCAATGGGCACCCTACTACCCTCATATAGATGGCCCATGGGCCCCTCTAGTGCACTATGGAGTTCCATGCCCATCCAATGAGAGAGAGAGAGAGAGAGAGAGAGAGAGAGAGAGAGAGAGAGAGAGAGAGAGAGAGAGAGAGAGAGAGAGAGAGAGAGAGAGAAGCCTAGGGGAGTTAAAGAACCTCCAAGAACCTCCATAGGCTTATGGAAAGTCAAGAGACTCCTTGAATAACCTATGACTCTTTGAATGCCTTTCTTGTGGGAGTTGGGAACTCATTGGACCCATTGAAATGCGGCCTCTTACTAGGTCCCAATGCCCAAGTTGTGCATGTATGCTTTGGTCCTGGACCTTTAAAGTGATATGGTTCAAGGTTGAGGCCCAAGGTCTAGAAAAATAGTCAACCAATGACTTTCTAACACCTCTCTAGGATCCATACTTCCTTCCAAGGCATAGACACCTACTTGCCCTTAACCAAAGACACTAGTACCTTAATCTAAGATACCTATTCTTAATCCTAAGGGTACCCCTTATCCAAGGGTCACGTGACTCCATACCTCCGACCAAGGTATAATCACTTGCTTGCCCTTATCCAAAGGCTCATACCCTTAATCCTAAGGGTAACCCTTATCCAAGGGTAACTTGTCATTTAGCCCCCAGCAATAAATGGACCAATAGGGGTCTGAAGTACTGCTAGTTACATAGGTATGTAACACTCCGCATCCTTGACCCTGCTAGCTACAGCTGAAGCCAAAACTCTCAGTATGCTTCAGTGATATCAGAGCACTGCAAACTAGTGACAAGGACACAAATTATCAAATGGTAGCAAACTTGCAACAAAAAGTTGTGAGCATGTTCGATGGCAACAACTACGTTGTCTAGAAACACAAAATGAAGATGCTACTCAGAGGATAAGGCTTATGGAGTGTAGTAGATGGGACAAAAGTAAGGTCGCAGAAAATTTGACTGAATGGAGAAAGAAGAATGATAGAGCAATGGCGCTCATCACTCTTGTCGGAAATAGGTTAGATAATAGTGGCAGAAACTTCCTACTTCCAATGCATGACTATGCCTATAAAAAATTGAGCAAAGCTGTAGTGATGGGAATCATAAAATCGCTAGATACTAAGTGATTACGTAGCCAAATATGAAGTATTGAATTCTCAGACAATTTCTATCAATTACAAAGGAAATACAGAGATGCATGCATTCTGACATATACTGAACGCAACAAAGGATAGTATCGATTCAGAAAAATAAATCAGATGCTAATGAGCGCAAAACAATAGTGGATAGAAACCATGCACTCTAAGCTGTCTTTGAGTAACTGAGGATAAGTCTAATAATAAGCAGCTATGCTGAATAAGCAATAGTGCAATACCACCTCTAAAACAACTCTAAGAAGTGAGGTAGAATGCTTAGGAGAGTTCAAGCTTGAAAGCTTGATAGAGAGCTAACTACAATACTTGCTGATTGATCTCTTCGATCATTTTCTTAGCTTGAAATTGTATGAATATGAACAACTATTTATACTAAGAAATTAGGTCATCAATTGCGATTGCTAGTTGGCTAGTATCCGTTGGCATCCATCCGGTTCCTTGTCATTGATTGTTGATAAGCGGTGAAATTGGCCGTAAACATTTTGTCTGCATAAATGAACCAAAACTGTAGTTCTGTAGAAATGAACTAAAACAGCCACAGGTGACACTGCCGCAAAAACAACAGTGTTGGATTTTTTGCAAAAAATGCGAGAGATAGTGCCTTTAATTCTCATTTAGGGTTGCCCTACACTTTGCCAGAGTCATTTCCTTAAATTTGAGGCTCTTTGGAAAAAGTGAAAAATGCGACTGTATAAAGTCCTCACTCCAAGCATCCTATTCTAAGCATGCCAATCACAAGCAACACAAGAGAATCCGATGGTGGACAAACCAACCCAACCAAACCTAGATCGTACGGATCTAGCCCCCAAGCTATGAATCAATCACAAAGAGGAGTATGCCATCACACCAGCAGCATCCTGCCACCGGTCATGCTATCAAGCATACACTAGTGAGAGCCCAATAGGTATACTTATACCTTCCAAAGCCCATGCACCACTAGTAGTGCACTGTGACACCTCACTAGACATATCTGCAGCCTATTTGGGCCACGTCATCCAGTTTTCCAACGACTCACTGATAGACCCATACCAACTCCACCACCATGTGTTTAGGCCTACAACCATTAATTATGACCATGTACACATAAGGGCCTCAATTCTCTTATAGTCACAATTAACTTACGGGTTGTCGGTCTATCGGTCCCTAGCATGGACACGCTACCTGAGACCAATCATGGGCATGACATTCTTCCCCCCTTATTCAAGTTCTGTTCTCAGAACTTAAAACTGGAAAAATTCCTCCTTAAACTTCCTTCCTGTAACTAGGAATCATCATCGTCTGTGTGATCTTCCATTGAACAAGATGCTTGGCAACTATACAATTATTCAATCATTTAGTTCGTGTATCCAAGATCCTTCCGGGTTCAAGTCAAGACACACTCAATAATTTATCCAACAGGTCCAATTGATCTCCAGATCCAAGGTGCTCTCCTTCACGTACACTCTTCTTGAGATGACTAACGTGAAATACGGGATGCACTTAAGATTCTTCCGGGAGTTCCAATTGGTAAACTAAGGAACCAATCTATTTCAGGATCTAATATGGTCCTCTATATCTAAGGGACTAATTATAATGCTTGCCAATACGATTACACTTGAATCCATCGGGATTCTCAAAAAATACCCAATCCCCCACTTGGAAGTCTCTCGATGATCTCTTTAGACTAATGGGGGGAGAGAAGGCAGCCTTGCCTAATGCCACAGGAGACAAGGAAAGAAGGGGACAAGACACCCTGAAAAAGGATGGAAGAGGAAGCAGAAGCAAAAAGGGCTAATAAGATTAGTAATGTATTCAGGCAGTGCAAATGAAGAGTAGCAAGAGGGAAGATAGTTCTAGCTAATGCGGTCGAAGGCTTTATCGAAGTCAATCTTAAGCAAAAGAGCCGGATAATTAAACCAGAGGGAGGAATCAATGGCCGACTAGACATTCTTTATTCATCCGGGTATGAACACTATCCTCTCCTATGGATTAGGTATTTTCTAGAATATGAGTTATGATTCACCAATCCCAACTCTCCAGATTTCCAAGACCATGCCCTATCATAAGAGTGCATCACAATTCATAAATGACACATGAGTTGTTCCAAAAAGTCCCTTCTAATCTGGAAAGTTTCAGACTTTTCCAACTCACACACAGTGCCTATTTAAGGATTGCAATCCAAAAACGCCCTTACTTTAGACATGGCACAAATGGTCATTCCAAAGTTAGGGTCCCAATCTAGATTACGTCTAGACTTTCCTCTTAAGTTCTAATCTAGAATAACTTAAGATTTACTGAAACCTCATTACGTGAAGTTCTAACTTTTGGCAAACAATGGCTATCCAACTCTTATGAGTTTTCTGGGATAGCATTCCATTCCAAACGGGAAAAGATACGGCCCCAAAGTTCTCGTGTATTCTATGCACACACATCTGTAAATGAATCCAAAATAACTCATAGACGTTGTGACTTATAAGCAATACATCTTGTGAAAAATACAGATCCTAAGTGGATCTAAACTCCAAGATCATTGGCTTGAATGCTTGCACTCCAAACTACATAAGCCAGGAATTGGCAACACATTCTATGCTACCTAGAATGCAAAGAACTTGATCAAAAAGCATTTATCACAAATGGAAACTTCCATAAACATCAAGTGCGGCCCAAAATAGCACTATACAGTCCATAATACATCAGCCTACCACTTTTGGAAAGCACCTAAGATCATACACACAAAGCTTGAACTCAATCACTACACAATGCCAACAATGGAAGGAGAACCCAATAGAAAAATCTCTCATTAAGCAAATGAATACAATGGATCTGCTCCAACCTGTTTCTCCACGGCCTACCTGCTATATATAGCTGAGAGAGATGACTCTCTCTCCTCTCTCTAGACCCTCCTTACCTAAAATATGCCCTATATAGGTAAAATTGGCATATATGTCCAAAATACATGAAAATGGACTCATTTCGAAGGTCTTGAAGTTTGACACTTCTTCATACTGAAAAAATACACTTACTAAAAATATCTAGACCTGTTTCACACGTGTGAAAAGTCAGATCCTAAACTATGTGCCATTTTTAGCAATTTTGGCCTAAAACTAGACAAGGAAATGTTGACAATTTTCACACTCCCTCTTCAACTTAACTTGCTAGTTTTACAACACTACTTTGTTCCAACTTAAGAATGATCTCCATCATGATGATAGATCTCTTTTCAAGTGTTCTAATATGTACAATATGAAGTACAACATAATTGATATAGATAATAGTGCCCATATAGGATGCTTCACTATTTCTTACATCAATTTTACATAGAATGGTGAACAAGATACATGTAAAAGAACATAGAATAACAATGAAAGGATTCCTCCATGTATCCACCTTTGAGTTCTCTGTAAAACAGCAGCAAACAAGTTGTAAGTGAAAGTAACCAACAGGTGTTTGCATGCCTCGTCCACATTTCACTATGCCCATAGTGAATGCACCATGTATCTCCATGAATGAACCTCCATCACCACCTTGCCTTTGTAGATCTCCAATCCACGAAAGCCCTTGAGTGAATGAATGCCAAAATGATGTGTTCTCTGTTCCATTTGAATGAGCAAAACCTGAACTTGAAATACTTGAAGTATCTCCACAAGATTTGCATATAACGCTTGATCCTACATTGTCAACAATTTGCCAATTTGCCAACACTAGGATGCTAGATCTTGAACTTTGCTCAAAAGTAAACATATTGACCACTTCCATATCTTTTGAGATTTGAATGAATGCATGTACTTGATCATAAAAACCAGCAATGATAACTATTCCATCTCCAAGATCCAAAAGATGCAAAACTGTGGAACTAGTTTCATTGAATTTTGACAATTCCAACACATTGACATGACAATGTTCATACATGAGATTAAACAAGTAAGGTAGAGTAAAAGGACACTTCCTTGCTGCTCCAAGAACCTTACTTGAACCTTCAAGGACCTGTAAAAACAGATCCAAGATGCTTTGCCCATGTGGCTCCCCTTTCATGCTTTTGACTAGCTTCCAATTGCTACTTGCCTCTTGGTGTTGATGAAGCAATTCAAGATCAACATCTTGATCTTCCAATAAAACATCAAGGACTTTGCATTTATAAACATCTTCAGATCTGAACCTCTGAAGATACTCCCTCTCAAACACATGATTAACATCCCACAAGATCTCATCATTGCTTGATTTCAACCTTTCACTATAGTTAGTGAAAACAATGTCACCATCATAAACCAAAAGATAGATTTCTACACTTCTATCCAACATGAAGTAGAGTAGATGAAGTTGAGTATCAAACCTAATAAAACCAGCCCATTTGAGCTCAAACCAAACCTCAACGAGATCTTCCTTGCCTTGAAGAAATTGCCACTTGAGTTGCTCCATGTAAATATCTTCTTCAAGATCACCATTCAAGAAGGCATTAGTAACATCCATTTGCCACATATCCCAATCATAAAGAGTTGCAAGAGAGATTAGGATTCGAATAGTTACCATCTTTGCCACGGGTGCAAAGGTCTCATCATAGTCAATACCATATTCTTGAGCATACCCCTTTGCCACCAACCTTGCCTTGTACTTGTTGATTGATCCATCTTGATTTGTCTTGATCTTGAAGATCCACTTACAACCAATTGCCTTCTTGTCCTTTGGAAGCTTTACCAACCTCCATGTGTTGCTTTTGATGAGTGCTTGATGCTCATGATCCATGGCTTGGATCCATTCCTTCTTTTGAATTGCTTCACCTACACAAGTTGGTTCATCAAAAGAGGTAAGAAAAGCAAAGTTAGAGTTGTCCACCACTTGCTTTCCTTTTTCATCATAGGTTAGCCTTGATGGCTTAGCCCTTTGCCTTTGAGTCTTCCTTGAAGTTTGCTTTGGAGTGGCATCTCCATCTTCATCCAAGACATCTTGCACATCATGATGATTAGTAGGCACATCAACATCAACATCAACAACATTGGAAACATTCTCTTCATGAAAGATGACATCCCTACTTATGACAACTTTCTTTGTAGAAGGAATGTACACTTTGTAAGCCTTGCTTACTTCACTATAGCCAACAAACACACCCTTCTTTGATGAAGGATCTTCTTTAGTTCTATCATCAAGTGTGATATTGACAAAACATGTACATCCAAAGATCCTACAATGCTTGACACTCGGCCTTCTACCATAAAGAACCTCATGAGGAGTTTTACCATCCAAGGAAGCACTTGTCCATCTATTACATAGATAGTTAGCACATGCTAAAGCTTCCCCCCAAAAAGACTTAGCAAGATTAGCATGTAGTCTCATTGCCTTGGCACATTCACAAAGGGTTCTATTCTTCCTCTCGGCCACTCCATTCTGTTGTGGAGTCCTAGGACTAGACATCTCCCTCTTAATCCCATGTGCTATACAAAAGTCTTTGAACCTATTTGAGGTGTATTCCCCTCCATTATCAGATCTTAAGCATTTGATCTTTGTATTGAATTGGTTTTCCATTTCATTCTTGAACTTGACAAATGCAGCAAACACTTCATCCTTACTTTTAAGAAGATAGATCCAAGTATACCTACTAAAGTCATCAATGAAAGTTGCATACATCTTTGCCCCACCATTGCTAGTTGTACTAGAAGAATGAATATCAGAATGCACAAGTTGAAAAGCTTCTTTAGATCTAGAAGTAGATCTAGAATAAGCAAGTCTATGAGATTTGGACAAGGCACAATGTTCACAAACACTATTGTTTGCAACAAGACTTTTAGGAAGACCAAGAACAAGCTCTTTCTTTGCCATTACCTCCAAAGATTTGAAGTTGGGATGGCCCAACCTCTTGTGCCAAACTTCTTGGTTTGTCAATTGCTCCCTAGCCATACATCCTTCATGATTAGAGATCACACATGCATCAAGCTTGAAAAGTTTACCATGTCTCCTACCTTGAGCAATCAAGGATCCACATTTACTTATCAAACATGCATCTCCAATGAACTCCACATCAAGTCCTTTGCCAATCATTTGACTTACACTAAGCAGATTCTTAGTGATTGAAGGAATGTACAAAACATTTTCAAGATTTGCTTTCCTATTTGTTGAAAGGGAAATAGGAATAGTGCCTATGCCTTTGATGTCACATTGACCATCATTTGCAGTGTAGATGATGTTACCTTCTCCCTTATAAGACAATAAGGATGTAAAGTATTCCTTATGTCTTGTCATGTGAGATGAGGCTCCACTATCAATCCACCAAGGATCATTATCATCTATGTTGGCTAACAAACTTGAAGTCATAACAAGTGATTCACATGTGTTATGTTCTTCCTCATCTATTGTAAGATTTCCTTGCCTCTCTCCTTGCTCTCTTTTCTTCTTATAACATTCATTTGCAAAATGACCTTTTATCCCACAATAAAAGCACTTGAACTTTGACTTATTGTTCTTAGTAGAAGAGGAAGAGGAAGAGTGATCATCATGATCAAAGTTACCACCTTTGGACCATTTCCCTTTGCCTTTACCTTTGCCCTTGAATTTGCCTTTTGTGAAGAAAGCCTCTTCACCTCCACCTTGCAAGGATGCACCATCAAGCTTTGATTGCAACCTATGTTCTTCAGCCAATAAGATTTCTTGCAAGTCAACCACACTTGGCAAGACTCTTTGAATGGAAAAACTTTGCACAAGGTTAGCATGTTCATTTAGCAAACCATTCAACATAACTTGGACTATTTCACCATCTTTTATGTTCTCATCAATGCATGCTAAATCATCACTTAGGGACTTAACTCTCAAGATAAATGCATGAGCACTTTCACCCTCTCTTTGCCTACTAGAAAATATTTGTCTCCTTAGGGTCAATACCCTAGATGTGGACTTTGATTCAAAGAGCTTCTTTAAGGCATTCCATGCCTCACTTGCACTTTGACACTTTCCAACTTCCCTGAGAAGTTCATTTGTAACATTCATTTTAATGATATGAAGAGCCCTTTTGGCCTTCTTATCAAACCTTTGTTGCTCTTGAAGTGTGAGAGGTCTCTCTTCAATTTCTGCAACTATGTCCATGAGTTCATTCAACTCAAGTAAGGACTCCATCCTCACTTTCCAAGTAGAGTAGTTTGATGAACTCAACCTTTCACTAGACTCTAGCATGATCCCACCATTGGAAGCCATGATTCTAATGTTTCTTCAACTTTTAGGTTCTGTCCTAAAGCACTTAGCACTCACTTTTCTCTCAACAAATGATAGATAAAGAGATCTATGAAGATTTAGGACCCTAAAACACTTCTATCTTGAACCTAGATGGTTTCCAAGCATAGAAAGGAAGATTGAAACACATGCAACACTTTGCACACACTAAGAATGGATTACAAAATCAAACCAACCTGAACACACTCTTGCTTAAGCTCTCAAACTTTCCAGCAAGTGACCAAATCAAGTTATGGTGTGAAGAGTTACTTGCATTCTTAGAAAATACCCAAAACTAGGATGCCAAGATTACCTAGTAATGAACAAACTTGATCAACATATGATCAACACACTAAGATATTGATTCAACCTGTAAAACCACATGTAAACCACACTTCTAAAAGTTTATAAACTCCAGAAGTGATAAATACAAGATTTAGAGGTGAATGAATGAGCACACTTAGTGAATCACAAGACTAGCTTCACTATCTTGTCAAAATTTGGTGTTTAGATGTAGATCTAAGATCACTTCACATGAGAATGTTCCTCAACCTGTTAAGAACCTGAAAACACACTTGCATAATGGTTAACACCTTCCAGCAAATGCTCCAATCAAATTACATAAGGAGAGTTACTTACATGCTCAACAAAGTACACCAAAATTTATGCCAAAATTGATGAATCTTTACAATATGCTCTTCACAATGGAGCTTACAATATGTTCACCCAAAAAAGGGGATCTTTCATCCAAATGGGAGCTTTGCTCAGCCTTTAGGAGAATTACAACTCACTCAAAAGAGCATTTGTCATCCACTTAAGGAGAAGTTTCATCCACTTAAGGAGAGTGTTCATCCAAGAATGGAGATTGTCAACAATAGGATTGAAAAGAACATTGTTAGTATTGAATATGCACAAGCCTCACAATCACAAATGATTAGGTGTTATGATCTGATCCAAAATAGTTTCTTTTCAGCCTCTGATCTTCAATAGACCTGAAATATGCTTTTGATCCACAAGTTCAACTCACAAAACAAAGGTTAGTAAGATTTGATCAACAAAGCAATGCATAATCATGCTAGAACTTGATCAAACATCCAAATATCACCAAAAATGGAATACTTACTATAAATAAAAGCCAACCAGCTCTGATACCATGTGAAAAATACAGATCCTAAGTGGATCTAAACTCCAAGATCATTGGCTTGAATGCTTGCACTCCAAACTACATAAGCTAGGAATTGGCAACACATTCTATGCTACCTAGAATGCAAAGAACTTGATCAAAAAGCATTTATCACAAATGGAAACTTCCATAAACATCAAGTGCGGCCCAAAATAGCATTATACAGTCCATAATACATCAGCCTACCACTTTTGGAAAGCACCTAAGATCATACACACAAAGCTTGAACTCAATCACTACACAATGCCAACAATGGAAGGAGAACCCAATAGAAAAATCTCTCAATAAGCAAATGAATACAATGGATCTGCTCCAACCTGTTTCTCCACGGCCTACCTGCTATATATAGCTGAGAGAGATGACTCTCTCTCCTCTCTCTATACCCTCCTTACCTAAAATATGCCCTATATAGGTAAAATTGGCATATATGTCCAAAATACATGAAAATGGACTCATTTCGAAGGTCTTGAAGTTTGACACTTCTTCATACTGAAAAAATACACTTACTAAAAATATCTAGACCTGTTTCACACGTGTGAAAAGTCAGATCCTAAACTATGTGCCATTTTTAGCAATTTTGGCCTAAAACTAGACAAGGAAATGTTGACAATTTTCACACATCTTAACAACAATATCCATAAGTAAGATTATACTGTTGATTTTCCACAACTAACTCAAAAGTAATGCTTCTGACTCGGTTAGTTGTATCGGATTTAGAAAATGTTTAAATGTCTCAGTGTGGTACCAAAACACCACATTTAATCTGATTCTAAATCAATTCTAGGTCAATAAGCAATTCTCAATGAGAAATTACTATAACCCAGCAAGAAATTGTTTCAAACACAATTCTCATCAATATGCCTATGTACCAACAACTAGATTATGCATGCAAATAAACTTAGCTCACAGAATACTTTGTAGATCCACAGGATTAAAAGTTTTGTTTATAAGATTTTAATGATCCCACAAACATTCACTACATAGCATATCTCTATAGATAGCTCCTGATCTGTACACAACACTTTCATAACCGAGAATCCTGTAACTTGGTTATCCTCTAAGAGAGAATATTTCTCAAAGAGTGCTATTTCACATCCAAAATCTCAATCGGAGATTCACTCCAAAGAATATATTGTTAGCATGAACTTTCGTCCTTGGCATTAACCCACGGATCTCAGTCCATACTATGATCAAGTTGATTGCTTCCAGCAAGGAACAGTTTTCAACTAACTCCCATCTTGTAATAGAATTCCAAGTTCTGACACAAATCAATCGGACTTGTTATCAGCCATTTTTTTACCGCAAGAGTACTTTCTAAATTTCCCCCCTTTCAATCTTCAAATTAGATATCTACTATAATCCATAAAGGATTTCTATAATATGTAAATATCCTATCATTTTTTATTCATAAAATAGGTCCATCATCATATAACAGATTCCTCCTTGAATCTTTGACCGATGTTTCTCCTTGATAATTCTCTTTTCTTCCTACTTCTCCCCCTTTTTAAAATGCCACGAGCTTCCAAGGGGTGCAGATCATTTGAGATTTACTCAGGAGAAGAGTCTAAGAAGAGATCCAAGAAAATCTTGAAAGCCAAAAGAAGTTTTGCATCATTGTAAGCAAATACCAATGATGTCCAAAAAATTCCAACTTTAACTCAAATTAACATTCGGACAGCCAACAAAACCACCTAAATCATTGTTTAATGAACCAAAAGCCGTAAAAACCAGCATTCACTCTTATTGATCCCGTTGCTAACGGAAAAGTGTCTCTAATGAAGTAAACGGAAACACAAATGAATTGAAAATTGGAAATTTACTTCCTAAAAACCAATATAAAGTGTCTAAACATCGAATCAATTGTATACCTGGTAGTGCACTTACCACACAACCAATTACACTTCAAACAAGAAAATCCACAGGAAGAATAATCTGCACTTTCACCACTTCGTTGCATACTCCATTGAATTCTCAAAAAAGTGTCAAGATTCCATATCACACAATGGAAAAATCCCCACAATTCGAGATTTCTCTTGAACACAAATCAATGGCAAAAACATGCTCAAAATTGGCTCTGATACCAATATAAAGTCCTCAATCCAAAGATCCTATTCTAAGCATGCATGTCACAAGCAACACAAGGGAATCTGATGATGAACAAACCAACCCAACCAAACCTAGATCGTACAGATCTAGCCCCCAAGCTATGGATCAATCACAAAGAGGAGTACGACATCACACCAGCAGCATCCTGCCATTGGTCATGCTATCAAGCATACACTAGTGAGAGCCCAATAGGTATACTTATATCCTCCAAGGCCCATGCACCACTAGTAGTGCACTGTGACACCTCATTGGACACCTCTGCAGCCTATCTGAGCCACGTCATCCGATTCTCCAATGACTCACTGATAGACCCATACCAACTCCACCACCATGTGGTTAGGCCTACAATCATTAATTATGACCATGTACACATAAGGGCCCCAATTCCCTTATGATCATAATTAACTTACGGGTTGTCAATCTACTGGTCCCTAGCGTGGACACGTTACCTGAGACCAGTCATGGGCATGACATTCTGTCAGGCGAAAAATGTGACACTGTGATTTTACATGAGAATCCTGTCAGGCAAAAAATGCAAAAAAGAAACACCACATTTTTCAATGGAATTCCTGACAGGCAAAAAAGGAGACTGTAGGGTCGAAGATCTTGCGTAATATAGCCCTCCCGCCTATCAAAAAGGGTTAGATCACTGGATAGGTACCTAACTATGCATAGATGCTAAATTTAGTTAGTTTCCTACTTCCTCCCTAACTCTATTCACCACTAACACTACTCTCCCTTGACTCTACTCCTCTACACTAACATTCATCGTGATTTGGGTGAAGGAAAGAGATAGAAAAGGAGAGGAAGAGAGAAGAGAAGAGAGAGAGAGAGAGAGAGAGAGAGAGAGAGAGAGAGAGAGAGAGAGAGAGAGAGAGAGAGAGAGAGAGAGAGAGAGAGAGAGAGAGAGAGAGAGAGAGAGAGAGAGAGAGATGAGATGGAGGCTAGCTCAAATGCTCAATGTCATTGCTTATGGAAAAACCTTAACTAGCATAACCAAAAAGCATGGGAAATGAAAATAACAAGCAATCACAACAATAACATAAGCAAGATTGATTAGCAAATGAGGATGCTTGAGCTCTCAAAATGGTAGAGTCTCCTTCTCTCTATTAAGCATGAAAATAGTGTACAAATGGTGCCTTTTTATAAAATGGGAAAGGCCCTTGCCCCTCAATCCTATTGGCTGATATTCACATTGATCCTATCCATTCATCTTGGACCCAACTTGATCCTAGGGTCCACAAAAAGTACATTGGAAATCACAAGATTCATGTGAGTCCAAAACCCAACTCTAAAAAGTAAACTCTAAGTTTAGAATGGACTTTGGGCCTCAAGTTTATTCTAATTACAAAGGGCCCAAGTCTATTATTTTATTTACAACTTCACTTGCGTGCTCATTTGTGAAAAATGCAAAAATAAGCTTGGTAGAGGCCAAAAATCTTGTATATAGATGATTACACATGTGTGGAGCCTATTCCCACATGTGAAAATAATGTACTTGTCATGTACCATAATCATATAGGTTGTACATATGATTTAATTCAAGTTCTAGTGGCTAAAAAGGCCAAAAACTAGTTTTCTAGACATATGACACATGGCATCAATCTATTGATTGCATGAGCCACATCCTTTGGTTAGGTGTCATATCACATGTGTAGAGGACAGCTCACATGTGTGGAATAGGCTGAAGTAGGCGAATTTTGACTTCTAGAAGATTTCCAAGTAGATCTCCATATAGAAGGAAAATGGACCAAAAGTGCTCAAAATAGAAGGTTTTGTCCAAGTGTCAGTTTTGCATGATGAATCATTATATGACAATGCACCTTCACACACGTGGGATCATAGGGATGATCAGTACCACGAGCTCCCACTTATTGTATATATAGAGCCACATTTGGCCATAATCAATGTGAGACACCAATCTTGGTTTTGGAAGCAATTTTGAGTGATTCTCTCCATTTGTCTACATTTGTTTTGATTGTTTTGAGGTTCTATCAATGTGTACTTGATTTTCAGGTTGGAGTCCATACTCAGACAGTGTTTCACACGTGTGAAACCATAAAGTACACTTACCTTCAATTAATGATTGTTCTTGTTAGGATTTTGTGTCTAGAATTGATCTAGATTGATCTTAATCTGAAGTAGATTGATAGATCAAGTAATCTGACAACCAATCCCTCTTGAGGATCAGATTAGGATCCACTCTTGGTCCTTTTTGTACCTTTTGCACATGGTATCAGAGCCTAGTACAAGAGGTTTTGTTGAAATTGATAGGGTTAATCCAAATCAAAGCCAAAATCAGTAGTTTTTTGAAAACTAGTCAAATTTTGTGTAGCAAGTTGGATTTGATAGCTATCCTCAAAATTTTTGGTCCAGATCTTGTTGTGGGCTGTAGGAACCCTTTTCACATGTGTGAGGCCGTACAGCTCCGGTTTTGGCTGAGAAAATTCAAAAATTTGTACAATTTGACTCACACACCCAATTTGAGAGATTTTTGGTGCAAAATCAAGCATTTTCTATAGAGAATCTAATCTCTTGATTAGTTCTTGGATTAGATCAGCCAAGAAATTAAATTTGAAGCTTGAATTAGGTGCATTAATTGATTATCTCTGATTTTTTGAGTGCATGTTGAAGTTGAGAGAGATTTTGCTAAAAATCATAGATTAAGGAGTGATATGCAAGGTGAGAGGTTGAAATCCATTGTACCATCACTCTAGATTTGTTCAAGAGTGATAGAGTCAAGTTTATAAGCATCAATTTGCTAGAAAACATCTTTGGATCTGTCCTCCAAGTGAAACCTTTGAGAGTTTCTAGTGCATATAGAGCATCTATGCAAATCTTTTGTAGAATTTGACATAGATTGGCTTAAATTGAGAGTTCTAGAAAAGAGATTGAGATCCAAGTCACATTTTTCAACCCTAATCAATTTTTTTGAGTGATTTTAAGGTTTGAAAAGAGTCATTAAGGTGTCTATGGCAAATGTGTAGAGAGAGTTCCAATTTTCTAAGAGTTCCTTCCTTTGTAGAGGGCAAGATCTAGAAGCTCATTATGTGTTGTTATTGGTGGAGAGTTTGTCTCTTCCTAGGTGATCAGATCTTTCTAAGTGGCATTAGCTCTTTGAAGCACAATATCTTAGTGAGAAAAATCACAACTTTTCATTTTGAATTTCATTCCAAGTCTTAAAAAGTAGAGTAATTGGTGGATTCCAATAGGAGTGATTGAATTCAATTTGTTGAGCAAAAATTGACATAGAATGTATGAAACTCAAATTAGTTCTATTAAACTTTCTTTGTGAGAGTGTGAGGGTCTTTGTGATCCCATTGGATGTGTAGAATGGCCATATTTGAGTATTCATGCATGGTTGAGATCTTTGTGAATCTCTAGTTGTCTAAATTTTTAAGCTTTGTGAAAAATTGGTGGTGTAGTTTGTTGTCAAATCAAATCAAATTCATTCTAAATCTCAAGTGTGAGATTATTTGGGTCAAGAGTGACTCCAAAAAAAGTGATTAAGTTTGATTTTCATGTATTTGAAACAAAACCCATCTTTTGTTCAAGAATCTCAAGTGTTGAGAGAACTAGTCAAGTGAAAAGGAAAATCTAGGTGTTTTTCATATCCATTTCAACTTTCAAAAGAAAGAGTCATTGGTATTTGATGAGTCCAATAGGAGATTGGATCTGATTTTTTTAGTGATTTGATTCAAAGATTGTGTGCTTTTGTCTTAGTGATCAAAGCAAAGTTTCCAAGTGACTAGTCATTACTGTGAAGATTGATTCTTAGGTTTGTGAGCTAGATCTTTTGTAGATCATTCTAGATTATTGAAGATGTTCAAATCTAGTCTCTTGAAAGTCACAAATTACATTTGTAGAATCATATCACAGGTTTTTATTCACATGGCATCAATAGTTGGCATCCTACTGAAGGAAAGAAAGGATCCTAAGTGCAACCTTTGTGGCAAGGGAGGATATATTTTCTCAAGATGCTACAAAAAGAAGACCAATCCATCCAAGGAGAACCAAGGCAAGGGGGCCAAGGTGAAGGATGGAGCTTCAAGTTCGAAATGCAAATACAAGAAGGACAAGTCCAAGGAAAGGTGTTTCCTTTGTGGAAAGGTGAATGAAACTTGGAGTCTCATAAGGACTTGCAAGATTTGTCTTCAAGAGTCCATCACAACACATGTCAAATATTTTGAAATTTTTCATTTGGAAGTACATTGTTTGGTTCAAGATGCAAAGATAGATGTCACTTTCATGAAAGTAACCTGGATTTATTTTATGTCCTTGGAAAGTATTTTGCTTGGAATTTTAGATAAGTTCAAACTTATTGTTATGATCCAAGAGATATCAATCAAGAATAAGGAGCATCAATCACAAAATGAAAATAGTTTCATTTATGCTCTCATGTCAACTTATGAAGATCTATTTTGCTTTGAAGGGATTTTTGTATCTAAAGGTGGCTTAAGGCAATGCTAGTTGAGTGTGATGCCTTAAAAGATAGCAAAATATGTTTTCCTTGTAAGCTTGCATTAGTTATGAAGTCAAGGAAATGGAAATATCTTCATAATGTAGGATCTTTTGGTTTCAATAAGATCATGAATGATGTGTTCATTCATAAAGATGAAAATTGTATGTTTTCAATCCTAAAGGCAAGTTGTAAACTTCTTATGAGAATAAGTGAAGCATCCAAAGTGGGCACTTATATCCATAAGCAAGTAGTTAGCCTTATTGAGATGGAGATACCTTTTGATTTCAATATTGGAAAAATCATGCCAAGTTGTGGTGATTTTTGGACTTATGTTTCTAGCATAAGTAATCTTGATAATCATAGGAAGTGCATATTGAATGGTCATACTTGTTGTGATCATTATGAGACATGGAGGTCTCGGATTTCCATCAAGAAGGAGCATCATGAAGAGGATCTTAAGGAGTCATCTCAAGGTTCAAGTGTGCCAAGGATTGAGGAGGAGAGACCTTCTCAAGTTGTGATTCCAAAAAGAAACTCAAGAAACATGGTTGAACCCATGTGCCTCACATTTCAAGGGAAAGAGGAGCATATCTCATGTGAAGGAACAAGCCTCAAGGTCAAGCATCAACATGAAAATTGGAAGGAATCAATTTTGGAGGTGCTAGGATGGTGCAAAGCTCTCAAGCTCATCAAAGATGTCAACATCAAAGAAGCACTATCATGGATATGGTGATTTCAGATCAACATCAAGCTCATTGGCTGATCTTCACACCTTTTGAACCAGCAAAGACCAATTCAGCCCATGGAGTCAATTCAAGATCATCATGTTTTCCATCAAGCTAGATTTTTGAGGAGGAGTGTGAAAAATGCAAAAATAAGCTTGGTAGAGGCCAAAAATCTTGTATATAGATGATTACACATGTGTGGAGCCTGTTCTCACATGTGAAAATAATGTACTTGTCATGTACCATAATCATATAGGTTGTACATATGATTTAATTCAAGTTCTAGTGGCTAAAAAGGCCAAAACTAGTTTTTTAGACATATGACACATGGCATCAATCTATTGATTGCATGAGCCACATCCTTTGGTTAGGTGTCATATCACATGTGTGGAATAAACTGAAGTAGGCAAATTTTGACTTCTAGAAGATTTCCAAGTAGATCTCCATATAGAAGGAAAATGGACCAAAAGTGCTCAAAATAGAAGGTTTTGTCCAAGTGTCAGTTTTGCATGATGAATCATCATATGACAAAGCACCTTCACACATGTGGGATCATAGGGATGATCAGTACCACGAGCTCCCACTTATTGTATATATAGAGCCACATTTGGCCATAATCAATGTGAGACACCAATCTTGGTTTTGGAAGCAATTTTGAATGATTCTCTCCATTTGTCTACATTTGTTTTGATTGTTTTGAGGTTCTATCAATGTGTACTTGATTTTCAGGTTGGAGTCCATACTCAGACAGTGTTTCACACGTGTGAAACCATAAAGTACACTTACCTTCAATTAATGATTGTTCTTGTTAGGATTTTGTGTCTAGAATTGATCTAGATTGATCTTAATCTGAAGTAGATTGATAGATCAAGTAATTTGACAACCAATCCCTCTTGAGGATCAGATTAGGATCCACTCTTGGTCCTTTTTGTACTTTTTGCACATCATTGGGCCATGGAAATACCCCCAACAGGACCCACGGCTTGAAGTAGTGTCGGTCCCTCAACACTCTACCGGTTTAGTATAGCGTTTTCTTCGCCTGCCTTTGCTGGATCAGGTAGGTGGTGACGTCCTCCATAAAGTTGATGTGGTCCAGTTTCTTCAAGTCCTTGGGCGTGTGAAGGGACTTGTGGACTCCTCGCAGCCAATCTTGGTCGACCCATGTTTGGAATCTGCGTGTCCATGGATCGCCCAGAAGCGCAGCTCGGTAATACACACGAGCGATTGGCAGCTGATTTTTGACTTTGTCTGAAGGTAGCACCTTATTAACATCAAAGAATATGGATGGGAGAAAATTGTCTCATTTAGTCTTGCTCCCCATTAGATGTTCCAAGTCCTGGGCATAAGTGGTTGTCGCGGGGACTGTTGGATCAGGGCAATTGATATAATGGTTTGCGAACGCGGTGAGAGCCATTCTGGCATCTACATCCGTAGTCCACCCATATTCTGACTGTATAATTGGCCAATTAAAATTTTGAAGTGTGATCTTGTCCATAGGGGTGCCGCATTCCGTCCATTTGGATCCTCGTGTACATGGCAGGAAGTGCGCGTTCACCCGTAATTGTTGTGAACTCATCACGTAGGCCCTGATGGCCGCAGGGTTTCTTTCAAACAACTGCTGACACCACTCTGGTTGTGGTTGGAGGGTGGGTAATGCTTGCAGTTCTTTTCCTTTATGGTCTGAGCTGAAAACGATATCTGCCAGCCGCCTCTTGATGACTCGTGGGGATACTTTGATAGGAATTCATTGATTTTCTCCTCCACAGACTTGAGTCTTCGGAAGGCCCGGCTGACAGATATCGTGCGCGAACCTCTAGATGATGTGGCTTGATTTTGGCTGGTATCTGCGCCTTGGCCCTGATCTTGCATCTCAACATCCGTATCTGTTTTCCCTTGATCTTGGCCTTCAGACCCTTGATCTTGGTTAAATCCCCCTGTTGCGTGCTGGCTTTGGTCTTGGCTGGTACTGGCCTGTGCAGCATAAAAAATCGGTGGCTGTGGAATTACCACGGGGGTGGGCTGGGCCTTCGTGTCCATGAGTTTTTGGCATGCCTTGAGGGCTTGCTTGGCCTGGGCAAGCTCATGAGTTGCGCTTGTCCAATATTTGTTGAAATCTGTCTGGTAGCTATTTAAGGTTTGGCTATAAGCCTACACCTGATGTCGAAGAAGATTCATTTCTGATTGAGAAAGCGGCCTTGAGTCTAGTGCAGGTTGAGCTAACCAGACGAGCTTTTCATCTTGTAGGGCTTTGACCTCTGTCCTCAAGCACATAGTCTCTGCTTCTAAAAGGTTTAGTTGTGCCTGGATGGGAGCAAGCCGTTGAGATGCTTCAGATTGAAACTCCCACACCTTTGTGGAGGCCTCTGTCAGCGCTTTGGAGAGGTTTTGGATATATTTGTTGAGGCCCTCCTCCTTCTGCTGCAGCTTGGCGATCTCCTGGTGCCTTTCTTGTTCATGTTGCTGCATTAGAATCAGTTCGTGTTGTAGCTTGGTGAGGCCTACTCGCAACTGTGTGTTACTCGTCGCCAGGTGTAGTACCCTATTTTCCAGAATGGCTTTGGCTGCTACCGCATCCAGGATGTATTTTCCCAGAGTCTGGTATGCCGTTGTTAGGTCTGTGGGAGCAGCCGATACACTGGCACTGATAGGGACTTGTGTTGTATCGGCCTCGACGACTTGTGGAACACCGTCGTCATTATCTTCTATTAGGTTCTCATTGGACCTGATGCCATCTGGGGCGGTAAAATTAGCCCGATCTGACAATGGTGCAAAAATTGTTTGAATAAATGCGTCATCAGACAATGGCTGGTTGCCCTTGGCAACCTTTGGTGGTGAAGCAAGTGGGGTTTGAGAAGCAACTGTGGAAACAGGGGTGAGGACGGTTTGTCCGAACGAGAGGGTGGAAAAACGGGGGTGGACACATAAACAGATGTGGATGGAACAGGAAGAGAGGTAGCAACAACAGAGATCGGAGTGGGGGGTTGCACGGAAGAAGAGGTAGCGACAACAGAGATTGGAGTGGTGGTTGATGAGGTGGTTAGTGCGGTAGTCTTCGGGTAGCAGGTGGACATGTGGATGTGAAGGCAGTGCCACGCATTCGTTTGCTGGCCGTTGTGTTAATAACTGCAGGTTGGGAGGAGGTGGATGCTTGAGATGGCAGATAAAGGTTAGTGTGTGGCAGGAGGATAGACAAAAGGGATGAGCGTTGAAAACTGTGCACTTTCGTCTCGAGAAGTGCGCAGGCAAAGTTACACAACAGGGGGCCTGCTGCAATACGCTCACAGTTGTTGGGTTTGATGGAGTTGGTTAGTCCACGAATAAGAAAGCTATGCCAGTCGTATGGCACAACGGAGGGGCCAGAGAATTCCAGAAAGGATTCCACTATCTGACTCAGCAGCTTAGATTGGATTCTGTCCTTGCAAAATGTTGAAATAACTAGAAAGTTATTCAACAGAGGCGCAGCCGTTTGAATGATGGGTTCTGTGATAGCATCTATCAGGTAACCATTGTTAGTCTGAACTGGGATTTTCGGTGCAGTTTGGGTGACGAAAGGCTTGATCAAAGTTTTGGCGTGGCGATGGGAGATGGGCTGACGATCACCGGACATAATGCCAATGGTGACCATTGAGTCTACGTTAATCCTGACCTTGTACGTGGTACCTTGGTACAAGAAGTGGAAAAGAGTATTTTCCTTGTCCTAGGTGGTATAAGCGTGAAGGGCGAGGCCCATGTTAATATCAGA
Organism: Diphasiastrum complanatum; assembly: GCA_029204225.1. NCBI lineage: Eukaryota > Viridiplantae > Streptophyta > Lycopodiopsida > Lycopodiales > Lycopodiaceae > Diphasiastrum > Diphasiastrum complanatum. Next base: position 40,943,218 of record CM055099.1, on the reverse strand, counting down.
ATGGAAAAGCGTCGGGTAAAAACCCATTGCCTCTAGAAGTGGGCCGGCTATCTGCAGCCATGGTTGGATCAAAGCGTCAGAGAGTAGAGGCCAAATCTGTGTGGCCTCAGGGATGTCACACTGGATCACTTGTTTGGTGCCAGAGTCTTCAGAGGATGAGGAGGCCATGTTAGCAGTGATGATTAGAGGTCGAAAAAGTAAAATGGTAAAAAATGGAAAAAGGTGTGGAAACGACAAAAAACTGTGAATAACGAGTGTTGGATGACAAGAAGTGTAGTTCAGAGCGCAGATCAGTGTTCAATATGATTGGATGATAGCTGGTAGGAAGTTTGGTCACAAACGGAAAACTTGATAATTTCAGTGTAAATTTTGGCAAAGCTTTGCTAGCAAAGGTGACAGAAAAATGGTGATTCCTCCATCAAGAACTCTCGCAGAGATTTTCATGAATGCATTTGAGTCAGATCTGGTGGCTATCCAAGTTTCAAGAGCTATCTCCTAGGGGATCTCAAAAAATCATGAAAAAGTACTCTGTTAGAGTTTTTTTTTATGAGATCTCGAGATTTTTTGATTTTTAACTTTTGTAAACTGGTAATCAGCTTCATCCAGGCTTGATCTGACTGTTGGTAGTTCTCTGGAAGTTCTGATGGATAACTTGGTAACAGATTCCTCAGTCAATCTGATGATCTGCTTCCTTCTTGATCCTATCTAGATCTGGATCCTTCTTGGATTCTGATGGATTTTCTCGATCTTGCCAGATCTGGCTAAATCTTGATGGATCTAGCTTGATTTGGCTTGATCTTCTTAAATCTAGTGGTGATGGCTTAGCAGATTTGCTTTTCGTAACATGCCCCACCAATCTGGATCTATCTCACTATGGTGGCTAGTACTTGTGCAACCGGCTACTGTTCATGGGTGTATCGAATGGTGTCCCATCTAACTTTTCTAAATTCATGGCTCCATGATTAAGAATTTCCTTGATCCGATAGGGACCTTCACCTGTGAATTTTAATTTCCCTTTGATCGCCTTGGTTTTATACATCAGGACTAGATCTCCGGAACGAAGATCCTTCTTTTGTAACCTGCGATCATGCCATGCTTTCCGTCTTTCCTTTTTAGTTGCCACTGCATGCACAGCTAGTAAGCGTGTTTCACAGAGTTTATGCAGAGCTTCGTGGCGTAGCTGTAGAGATTTGGACTCACTAAGACGTTGCGTGGTGGCAATTTTTAATGAAGGAACTAAAAACTGTACTGGCATCACAACATCCTGACCATATACCAATTGGAAGGGAGTTTGATTAGTGTTTCTTTTATATGCTGTCCTGAATGCCCACAATGCAACATGCAACTTATGTTCCCAATCTAATCTGCTAGCTTCAACTGTTTTCGTGAGCACGCTACGCAGGATCTTATTGGATGATTTCACTTGCCCATTACCACAAGGATAATAAGACGTACTGGTTCTGTGGATCACGAAGAATTCCTCCAACAAGACCTTGATGGTCTCATTGATGAAATGGCTTCCGCGATCACTAACTAGCTCTACCGGGCATCCGAAGCGTACAATGATATTTTCATAAAGGAGCTTGGCAGTCGTCCTAGCATCAGCTAATCTTACTACCTTGGCTTCGACCCATTTGGTGAGGTAGTCTGTGGCTACGATTACGTATCGAGCCTGGGAACTCCTTGTCGCAGGGTAAATTGGACCGATGTAATCCAATCCCCACTTTTTGAATGGTCCTTGGTCTAAGACCGGGTGTAGTAGGTCATAATTCAATCTCGTTGGCCTTCTCGCCCTTTGGCACACATCGCACTTTTTTAAGTATTCCTCCGTATCCTTATGAATCGTTGGCTCTGGATAAACAGCGGATGAAGATTAAAACCGATTAGTTGATTGGTAAGAAGGAGAATAATCCAACACCCCCCCAATTAGGGCCCTTTTTGGACTCAAAAAGGGCCTCTTCCTTGCCTAAACATGTTTGATAATCTGGATTAATTAACTTGCTAATAGTCCTATGTGGCAGTTCACCTTGGGTTTAAACTTGAGTTAAAACTTAGTCACATAGGTTGCACTTGACCTAGTATATTAAATGAATAAAGAATTAAATTTAATACTTTTAAAAAGACAGATTTATTTTTGAATTTGTGAAGATTGAAATTTTTTTCACACTTCATAGGTCTTTTTTCAAGCTCTATTTTTGTGAGAAAATATGTTGCAAATTTTTTTATTTTTCATTTTGAAACTTAAAAGAAACAGTACAAAGGGGGAGCCCCTCCTTTGTACCTAAGAAAAAAAAAATTTGAAAATGTAAGGGGGGTGGTACCCCCCCCCCTCCCCTCGCTGCACGCTACACGCTACACGGCCGCCGTCAAGGGAGCCACCTTGTACTTGCTCTTGTGGTTCCCTGGCACACACACACCCCGGGCCGCTGGCCCAGCTCAATGCCCAGCACCCCGGATTCAGCAGATGTTCGCGACTAGGGCCTTGGGCATTGAGACGGGCCAGTGGCCCGAGGTGTGCTGGCCTGGGGTGTGTGTGCGCCAGTAGGCCGTGCAGGGTGGAGCATTGGGAGAGTTGGGGGGGGGGGGGGTGGTATCACCCCCCTTAAATTTTCACAAAAGAAAATTTTTTAGGTACAAAGGGGGGGACCCCTCCCTTTGTACCGTTTCTTTTACATTTCAAAATGAAAAATAAAAAAATTTGCAACATATCTTCTCACCAAAATAAAACTAAAAAAAGGGCCTATGAAGTGTAAGAAAAAAAATTCAACTTTCACAAATTCAAAATTTGAATTTGGGCCTTGCTTATGAGTGTGACATTGTCATTATAAGGGGCTAGGGGAGTATAGTTAGAGTATGTTAGTGGGTGAGTTAGATTTTGGGGATTTCATCTAGGCCATTGAATGTGCCATATCATCTGGACCATTCCATCTCACTTGTCACTCTTTTATTGGTACACATGTCGTCATTAACACTAATTTTAATTAGTGAAGAGGCTCTTTTTGAGTCCAAAAAGGGCCCTAATGTTAATCTGAATCCTTGAATGCCTTGACCTTCAAACTTAGTTCTACATAGAATCTTCTGTGTGTATCCAAACTTAATGCTTTGGTAAAAAAGGATACTTCAGTTCAATGTGCTTACTGCTGGAATGAAATCTAGGGTTGGTTGATAAAGCGATGGCACTTTGATTATCACAAAATAATGTCGTTGGAGCATACTGATTCAGACCGACATCTGAGAGTAAGTTCCTCAACAAATTGCCTCCTTTGTAGCTTGAGAGGCTGCAATATACTCTGACTCTGTGGAAGATAGAGATATCGAAGATTGCTTGCAATTGTTTTAGGAAATTGGACCATTGTTGAGGAAGAATGTAAATCTGGACGTTGATTTACGAGTGTCTACATCTCTTGCCCAACTTGCATCTGTGTAACCACTGAGGAAATTGAGTTTGTTGTTGCCTACTACTCCATAACAAATCCAAAAGTCCATAGTAGCTCAAAGATATCTCATGACTTTGATAAGAGCCTTCCAATGAGTTATACCAAGATTAGCCATAAACTGACTGAGAGAGCTGACTACAAAAGCTATGTCTGGCCTGGTACAGATCATGGCGTACATAAGAGATCCTATAATAGAATGGTAAGGATACTCACACATTTATTGCTTCTCGTAAATTGTTTGGGGACACTGGTCCTTTGACAATTTGAGTCCTGGTTCTATTGGCGAGAGAGTTAACTTGCAATTGATCAGATTATATCTTTAATAAAATGCTGTAGATGTACCTCTGTTGTGTAATGTAGATCAACTTTTGTTTTGTCTCTGTGGATTTGCATACCAAGGCAGAAATGAGCTTCGCCCAGATCGATCATGTTGAATTTGGAAGATAGCATTGTCTTAGCTTCTTTTATCAGATCAGTACTGTTGTTGAAAAGCAATGTATCATCCACATATAAATTGATAATGATAAAAGACTGTTGCACTTTTTTGAAGTAAACGATTGAATCTGAAGAGCTAGGTGTGTAGTATTGATCAATAAGAAAAGTATTGATACTTTAAAACCATGCTCGAGCAGATTGCTCACATTTCCACCATTGACAAATTCTTTGGTTGAAAACAAGTAGATTCTACAATCTCTACTTGAAGAGCAAAACACTACCATTATTCCTATCATTGAAATAGGATAATCTTTGGTCCTTACATTGGAATGATCATGCACAAAGCATGTGGACACAAAGATTTCTAAAAAAAATGATGTTTCATCTTTTATGACTCTATTCAAACTATTACAAAAATAGTTATCCAATGAAATTGCTTTATCAACAACAAATGTAGATTTCAAAGCATCCCATTTCATTGTCTCGTCATACAAAGTAATAAACACCATGGATCTTAAAGGTAATAAACAAGTCACCTCATGTCTACTACTACTTTCCAGAAAGTATTCAAAGATAGTAGACTCTCCAATGCTCACCACCCTTGCAAGATGCACACTTGAATGGACAATTTGCATGCAATTTGATGACTCGGCCATTGTCATTGAGGACTCCCTTGGAACTCTCATGCTTTGAGGCTGATACTCAAGATCTTCCTCCTTTTGATGCTCCTCCTCAATGCAAGCAAGATCACACTTTTCCAAGATCTCCTCTTGAGTGATCTCCTCCTTTGCCAAGCTCATTCTTTCAAAAGCAACACTAGCTTCCAACTTAAACAATCTTCCATGTTTAAATCCCTTTGCAATGCAAACATCATTCTTCAAGATGAAGCAAACACCATGCTTAAAGTCGACATCCAAACCACTTTCTAAGAGTAGACCAACACTAAGCATATTCTTGGTGATTGATGATACATAAAGGACATTTTCTAGATCCATGTATTTTGAGGATTCTAGACACAAAGAGATGGCGCCAACACCATCTATCTTACAGTCTTCATCATTTGTAGTAAAGACAAACTTTTTAGCATCATTGAAAGAGTGTAAGGTTGAGAAAAAGTCTTTTTCACAAGACATGTGGGAGCTAGCCCCACTGTCGATCCACCAATTGTCTCTTGAATTGCTATTGCTTGTTGGTGAGGATGTAGATGCCATCAAGAATACATCTACTTCATCCTCCTCCTCCTCCTTTGCAAGGTTTCCTTGTTTGTCCTCCTCCACTTGTGCTCTTAGCCTCTTGTAGCATTCAGATGCATAATGCCCCTTCTTTCCACAAAAGAAGCATTTCTGCTTTGACTTGTCCTTTGAGCTTGATGCATCATCCTCTTCTTTGGCCTCCTTTGGATGCTTCTTCTTTCCATTGGTCTTCTTTTTGCCCTTGAATGAGAAATTGACTTTCTCATCTCCATCCTGTAAAGACAATGAACTCATTCTTGTCTTGGTGTGGAGCATCCTACACTCTTCAGCCACTAATACACTGTGAATTTTTTTATAGTTGGCAAAGTGTCTTGGATGGCAAAACTTTGAACCAAATTTGCAAAGTCATCTCCTAGACCATTAAGAACAATTTGTAGCTCTCCATCATGAATCTTCTCTCCAATGGAAGCCAACTCCCTATTTAGAGACTTGATTCTAAGTACATAATCCCGTGCACTCTCCTCACTTCTCCTCATGCTTTGCAAAATCTGATTTCTAAGCATGAGTACTCTTGAAGTGTTACTAGATTCATAGATTGATTTTAAAGACTCCCAAGCCTCTTTAGCACTAGTACATGCTGATACTTCTCTCAACATATCATTGCTCACATTCATCTTCACACAATGAAGTGCAAGCCTAGATCTCTTCTTGTATCTAGCTAACTCATGTGCACCTAGAGGTTCATCTTCATCTTCAATCAAGAACTCATGAAGGTCTTGGAGCACCAAGAGTGACTCCATCCTAACCTTCCAAATAGCATAATTTGTAGAACTCAATCTCTCACTAGCTTCTAGAAGGTATGCTCCAGCAGATCCCATCTTACTAGTGACTTCTACAAACAAGAAGTAGATTTGATTGACTTGAAACTCACAAAGGTCTCACACTTGCAGTGTTTCACTCAAATTTGATTTCTAATCTAACAAATGGACTTATAATCACAGTTCTATCACTCCCTCAAAAAACTGGAATGAAGATAAGATGAAGTGAAAACTACTTTTAAACAAATCTTGCCAAGAAATGGATTTGATTGTCTCTAGAAACTCACTAAGGTCTCTCTCTTGTAGTGTTTTACTCAAATTAGATTTCTAATCCAACAAATGGACTTATAATCTCTGTTCTATCACTCCCTCACAAAGTTGAAATGAAGATAAGATGATGTGAAATCTACTTACAATCAAATCTTGCCAATTTTGGCTATTTTTGGACAATAAACTGACTTAATCTCTTTCATCCTTCTTGGTGTACTTTCAAGACCTGTTTTTAACCTTAATAGGACTTGAACTCAGCCTAGATTAATTAGATTCCATGAAAAAAATTCAAATCTAATCAATGGCAAATGATCTTGGTAGATTATTCTAGGATCTCCATGAAAAATTACACCAACAGCTCACAAATTGAATTTTTTTTGGATCAAATGAATACCATGCATTAAATGCAGGTTCAGAGGTGCCCACACATGTGGACTGTATGGATTTGGACCCCTACGAAGTTTGGGATCAAATCTCCTCACCAAAATCAAGATTCTAGCTTGCCCTCTCAATACTAGTTTTTAGCACCAAAACTTGCTAAAAATGGATTTGCATTAGATCAATGCTTATGCTCTTGTACTTGGCTCTGATACCATGTGAAAGTATTGTACTTTGGGACCATAAATGGATCTACAAAAGATCCACAAGAGTGATTGGATGCTTGCTTAACAATCTATCAAAAAACTAGACACAAAAAAGTTGATCTAGATTGGCAATTTGACAAACAACAAGCATTAACAATCAAAAGCATTGATAAACATTGAAATCCAAGCCCACACATGTCTACTATAGGCTGTAGTATGGCCTTCAACCTGAGAAACAAGTAGAAATTGATTTGGTTTCATTTGGATCACAAAAACTCAATGTACATAGTGAACTACCTTGAGATTGCCAATGAGCTCCAAAAATTTTCTATCTTCTCACTATGGAGAGAGGGAATACATAGCAAATTCAACTTTCTTCTTGAAGTTAGGTGGATTTCCAGCACGTAATAAGGAAGTTAACTCACTCTCCTTGATCTAAAATGAAACCCTAGCCTAGATCCTAGAGTTATGCTTGGTAGGTAGCTAGTTGGTCAAATTTTCACCTTAAACTTAGGTGTAGGTCCTATGAAGTAGGGATGACCACCAAATAGACATGACCAACTCTCTTGACTTGATCTAACCTAAATTAGGAGTGGGTTGGCACATGGCATTTTGGTAATACATGTGTGGAACCCAATTATGTACAAAATTTACACTATTCTTCATGGTTTTTGATCAAGCTAAATTTGCCAATTTTTGGCAATTCTTTACAATGAAAACACATTTGATACTCTGGAAGTCGAGCTTCTTCTTGAGATCATGAGGTATTTGCACAAAAGCAGTACATCCAAAAACTCGTAAATTTGATAAAGAAGGTTTGGTAGAGCCTGAGAGGAGAAGCAGATGATGACTCTTTTCAAACCTCACAAACACTCAAACAATCTAGTAACATTACCTTCATGTAACCTCAATTTACATGAATCCTTGAGTGAAAATGTCACTTTTCATTGGAAATCAATGTTCAAAAGTTAAAGATCCAAACAGTTATAGTCCAAGACTATCCACAATTTCTTGTAGATCTGTCATAAATGCTTCTTGGTACCAATGCACTTAGAATTTTTCAAAAACTAAGGTACAAAAATTCATCCTACCAAAATCTCTTAGGAGATCCATCAAGATAAAAATGACTTTAACTCAATCTTGAGTATCCCGAATACTCTGTTGAGTTAAGTGCTCTATTCCTAGCCATATATGCAAGGAAATAGCAACCATTCAATCATGATAGAGTTAACTACTCCTAATTAACTGGAGATTTCAGGTTGAAAATAGTACACAAGCATTCCTTGACTACAACCTGTGAAGGTAAGCAAATTCTTATAACTAACCAAAAAACAGGTAGGAGGGCGCACTTTCTCAAAGTTGATTCATCAAAAATCCATCTACAGCCCAATAAGCATCCAATTAGAGGTTACAGACACTCTTCTAAGGTTCATTATAGAGGCATATAGGCCTCTATTAGGTCCAGCAAGAAATCATAGGTTCAGATCATACAAAAAATGCATTTTTGGACTCCTTCAACAAGCAAAACTTCAATATATGGTGTCTAAGCCTCACACAACCAAATTGGATGCATGATGGCTCAAATTAGAGGAAATAAATCATATCTTTAAGCTTGTAATGAGATCCAACAGGTTCAGACCACCATAGAAGTATGCATACAAAGGAGCAAGTATCAAAGAGACCGTCAAAGAAGAAATTTGATATTTTTATTTGAATTACATAAGTATAAATAGAAGCTTTTTGGCCCTATGATCTTAATCTAACATTATAACAGTAACTGCTAAAAGTTCAAGGTCAAACTACTATTTAGTCACTGGGACACTCTTCAACCAAAGGATCTCAAAGACATCAGCTAGTAGGATAGTGTAGGGCTGGACTCCATAAATTGGACTAATAAGAACTTATTTGAAAAATTTCTTGGATCTCTTTGAGTGCTTTGAAAACTAATATCAATAATATGATTTTGTCGAAGGGTGTTGCAAGGCAATGTCTCTCGTTTGATTTGCCTTTCTTGAAGAATCGGTGTCTTGTTGAATCTAATATTCTCACTCCTTTGTTATGAATGTATTCGTAAATTGTTATTAAAGTGTTTTCTAGGGCAAGGAGAAGATTATTTAGACAGGAAAACCAATCTCTTTTGACTAGAGAAATTCAAAAGAACCCTAGGTAGATTACTTTCAATTTATCGAAGATGAGAAGGCCAATTTCTCATTCAAGGGCAAAAAGAAGACCAATGGAAAGAAGAAACATTCAAATGAGGCCTAAGAAGAGGATGATTTATCAAGCTCAAAGGCCAAGTCAAAGCAAAAATGCCTCTTTTGTGGAAAGAAGGGGCATTATGCATCCGAATGCTACACGAGACTAAGAGCACAAGAGAAGGAGGACAAACAAGGAAACCTTGCACATGAGGAGGAGGAAGATGAAATAGATGTATTCTTGATGGCATCTACATCATCACCAACAAGCAATGGCAATTCAAGAGATACATAGTGAATGATGCTAAAAAGTTTGTTTTTATTGCAAGTGATGAAGAGTGTAGGATAGATTGCCAATGAGCTCCAAAAATATTCTATCTTTTCACTATGGGAGCTTGGAATACATAGCAAATTTGACTTCCTTTGTGAAGTTAGGTGGATTTCTAGCATGTAGTAAGGAAGTTAACTCACCCTTTTTGCCCTAAAATGAAACCCTAGTCTATTTCCTAGAGTCATGCTTGGTAGATAGCTAGTAATTTTCACCTTATATCTAAGATTTAGGTCCTATAAACTAGGAATCACTACCAAGATGACATGACCAACCCTATTGACTTGACCTAACCTAAATTAGGAGTGGATTGCCAGTGACATCTTGGCCTCACATGTGTGGAATCCACTTATGTACAAAATTTACAGTATACTAGGTTTTTGATCAAGCTAGATTTGCCAATTTTTGGCAATTCTTCACAAACCTAACATCTTGTGGATATAAGTTAGAAATAACATAAAACATAGTAGATTTTTGCAATGATCAACAACTCCAAAAAAGTCCTCACTTCAATGAAGATGGTAAAATCTTCAATGGACTTTCTACACATATGAATTCTAAATGTGTCTAGGGCCAGCACCTGTTTTTTTCTTGCAGGTGAAACTTTCTAGCAATTCAATTTCAGCATCTAACTTGATTTTGTACAAAATTTGGTGTATGAAATTTTTGAGCTTGTTGTCTTCTTTGGCTACAAGCAACAAATTTTAACCATTTTTTTGAAAAATTGGTGTGAAGAATTGCCAAAAATTGGCAAATCTAGCTTGATAAAAAACCATGTAGTATAATGTAAATTTTGTACATAAGTGGATTCCACACATGTGAGGCCAAGATGCCATGTGTCAACCCACTCATAATGTAGGTTAGGTCAGATCCATAGGGTTGGTCATGTCATTTTGGTAGTGATTCCTAGTTTATAGGACCTAAATCCTAGATTTAAGGTGAAAATTTGACCAACTAGCTATCTACCAAGCATGACTCTAGGAAATAGACTCGGGTTTCATTTTAGGTCAAGGAGAGTGAGTTAACTTCCTTTTTACATGCTGGAAATCCACCTAACTTTAAAAAGAAAGTCGAATTTGCTATGTATTCCCTCTCTCCATAGTGAGAAGATAGAAAATTTTTGGAGCTCATTGGCAATCTCAAGCTAGTTCACTATGTACATTGAGTTTTTGTGATCCAAATGAAACCAAATCAATTTCTACTTGTTTCTCAGGTTGATGGCCGTACTACAGCCTGTATTACACAGGTGTGGGCTCGGATTTCAATTTTTATCAATGCTTTTGATTGTTAATGCTTGTTGTTTGTCAAATTGCCAATCTAGATCAACTTTCTTGTGTCTAGTTTTTTGATAGATTGTTAAGCAAGCATCCAATCACTCTTGTGGATCTTTTGTAGATCCATTTATGGTCCTAAATTATAGTACTTTCACATGGTATCAGAGCCAAGTACAAGAGCATAAGCCATTGATCTAATGCAAATCCATTTTTAGCAAGTTTTGGTGCTAAAAACTAGTATTGAGAGGGCAAGCTAGAATCTTGATTTTGGTGAGGAGATTTGATCCCAAAATTGGTAGGGGTCCAAATCCTTACTGTCCACATGTGTGGGCACCTCTGAACCTGCATTTAATGCATGGTATTCATTTGATCCAAAAAATTTCAATTTGTGAGATGTTGGTGTAATTTTTGGTGAAGATCCTAGGATAATCTACCAAGATCATTTGCCATTGATTAAATTTGAATTTGTTTCATGGAATCTAATTAATCTAGGCTGAGTTCAAGTCCTATTAAGGTTAAAAACAGGTCTTGAAAGTACACCAAGAAGGAAGAAATAGATTAAGTCATTTTTTTGTCCAAAAATAGCCAAAATTGGCAAGATTTGATTGTAAGTAGATTTCACATCATCTTATCTTCATTCCAACTTTGCGAGGGAGTGCTAGAACTGAGATTATAAGTCCATTTGTTGGATTAGAAATCTAATTTGAGTGAAAAACTACAAGAGAGAGACCTTAGTGAGTTTCTAGAGACAGTCAAATCCATTTCTTGGCAAGATTTGTTTGAAAGTAGTTTTTATTTCATCTTATCTTCATTCCATCTTTGTGAGGGAGTGATAGAACTGTGATTATAAGTCCATTTGTTAGATTAGAAATCAAATTTGAGTGAAACACTGCAAGTGTGAGACCTTTGTGAGTTTCAAGTCAATCAAATCTATTTCTTGTTTGTAGAAGTCACTAGTAAGATGGGATCTGCTGGAGCATACCTTCTAGAAGCTAGTGAGAAATTAAATTATACAAATTATGCTATTTGAAAGGTTAGGATGGAGTCACTCTTGGTACTCCAAGACCTTTATGAGTTCTTGATTGAAGACGAAGATGAACCTCTAGGTGCACAGGAGTTAGCTAGATACAAAAAGAGATCTAGGCTTGCACTTCATTGTGTGAAGATGAATGTGAGCAATGATTTGTTGAGAGAAGTATCAGCTTGTACTAGTGCTAAAGAGTATTGGGAGTTTTTAAAATCAATCTATGAGTCTAGCAACACTTCTAGAGTTCTTATGCTTAGAAATCAAATTTTGCAAAGCATGAGGAGAGTGCACATGATTATGTACTCAAAATCAAGTCTCTAAATAGGGAGTTGGCTTCCATTGGAGAGAAGATTCATGATGGAGAGCTTGTACAAATTGTTCTTAATGGTCTAGGAGATGAATTTGCAAATTTGGTCAAAAGTTTTGCCATCCAAGACACTTTGCCAACTATAGAAAAACTTCACAGTGTATTAGTGGCTGAAGAGTGTAGGATGCTCCATGCAAAATCTAGGATGAGTTCTTTGTCTTTGCAAAAAGAAGACCAATGGAAAGAAGAAGCATCCAAAGGAGGCCAAAGAAGAGGATGATGCATCAAGCTCAAAGGACAAGTCAAAGCAGAAATGCTTCTTTTGTGGAAAGAAGGGGCATTATGCATCTGAATGCTACAAGAAGCTAAGAGCACAAGTGGAGGAGGACAAAAAAGAAAACCTTGCAAAGGAGGAGGAGGAGGAGGAGGAGGAGGAGGAGGATGATGAAGTAGATGTATTTTTTATGGCATCTACATCCTCACCAACAAGCAATAGCAATTCAAGAGACAATTGGTGGATTGATAGTGGGGCTAGCTCCCACATGTCTTGTCAAAAGGAGGTTTTCTCAACCTTACACTCATTCAATGATGCTAAAAAGTTTTTCTTTACTGCAAATGATGAAGAGTGTAGGATAGATGGTGTTGGCACCATCTCTTTGTGTCTAGAATCCTCAAAATGCATGGATCTAGAAAATGTCCTTTATGTATCATCAATCGCCAAGAATATGATTAGTGTTGGTCTACTCTTAGAAAGTGGTTTGGATGTCGACTTTAAGCATGGTGTTTGCTTCATCTTGAAGAATGATGTTTGCATTGCAAAGGGATTTAAACATGGAAGATTGTTTAAGTTGGAAGCTAGTGTTTCTTTTGAAAGAATGAGCTTGGCAAAGGAGGTGGTCACTCAAGAGGAGATCTTGGCAAAGTGTGATGTTGCTTGCATTGAGGAGGAGCATCAAAAGGAGGAAGATCTTGAGGATCAGCCTCAAAGCATGAGAGTTCCAAGGGAGTCCTCAATGACAATGGCCGAGTCATCAAATTGCATGCAAATTGTCCATTCAAGTGTGCATCTTGCAAGGGTGGTGAGCATTGGAGAGTCTACTATCTTAGAATACTTTTTGGAAAGTATTAGTAGACATGAGGTGACTTGTTTCTTACCTTTAAGATTCATGGTGTTTATTACTTTGTATGACAAGACAATGAAATGGGATGCTTTGAAATCTACATTTGTTGTTGATAAAGCAATTTCATTGGATAGCTATTTTTGTAATAGTTTGAATAGAGTCATAAAAGATGAAACATCATTTGTATTGGAAATCTTTGGGTCCACATGCTTTGAGCATGATCATTCCAATGTAAGGACCAAAGATTATCCTATTTCAATGATAGGAATAATGGTAGTGTTTTGCTCTTCAAGTAGAGATTGTAGAATCTACTTGTTTAGCATGTCACCCGCAGATGAGATTGCCTTATAACATCAACAGCTATAATGTAAAATTACTCTGTTAGCTATAAGCATGTAAGAGGTTGTTCAGCGAGGGTAAAGTTGTAGCTTCAAGGCTGGAACACCTGGGCATCTGGTTGGATTGGCTTCCACACTGCAGGTAGCAGGTAGCTCAAGCGCAAGCGCAAGATTGATTCCTAGTCGGGATGACAACCCATTGGGCATAGTTATCAATTCGCACAAGCACACGGGGCTCTTGACATGAACGTCCAACAACGAGCTATAGTAGTCGGGTGTCGAAGAGCGGGTGTCGGAGAGGCCCCAAAAGACAGCACGAAAGGCACTCATGGTTCCATTTTTGTGAGTATTGCTAGAGAGTCGAGCACTAGAGAAGCATCTGTTGGTGTTCCAAGGGAAATGAAGCAGAGAAATCAAATTCCATCATTTATTTTGTCTCTTCCAGGTGCTTGTTGGCTGATTCTGACGAATCCCCAAGATACTCGGACAGAGCAACTCAAGAGCACCTCTCACCTTAGACAGAGGAGGTCTCTGAGAAGACGAGACTAATGAAGACTGAGAGCCGAGTATGAGAGCCGAGAAATGTTAGTTAGTAATAACAAGCAATAACTGTGTAAGCCTCATGGTGAATCCCAGAAGATGGAATGACCATGTAGGAACTAGTATCTCTAAGCAAATGTAATATATGCAAGTAGACCCCTCTTAAAGAAAGTAGAGTGATCCACCTTTTGATGGTGACCTCTAGTGGAGGGCAATATTTCACTTGTAATTTGTGAAATGTGGAAATTCTACTAGGATGCCACCTAAGGAGCTCTCTTGCTTATTTAAGAGACTCCCTCTTTGTGAAGAGGAGCTTTTTGCATTGTATCTACTCCATGCTTAATAAGAAGAATTCCCATGAGTTTGATGCTACACTAAGCTCCTTGATCATGATGGTTTTCTTGAGTGATGCCCCTATGATCATGCCCTTCCATTCGTATTGTGTGTGGTTGTGGATTTAGAGTGGATTAGCTTTCTTGCTTTCCTAGTTGTGGATTAGATTTCATGTTTTTTTGTGGATTAATGTAGGAGCCAGCATTCAAGTAAACTAGATAGGCTAGAAATGTGGCATAAATCTTGCATATTCTCTAACATTCTAGTTCTTGATGTTCTTGGGATGTCCAAGAATCAAAAGGCTGGTTAGTTTCTTGATTCTTGGACTTCTAACATGCTGTAGATTAGTTCTTGTTTCTTGTTTATTAGTTATGCAAATGTAGCTCAGTTCAGTGTAGTGTAGAATCTGATTTCAATCCATTTTTAGAGTAAGTAGCAGTAGAATCTATAGAACGTTCATTTGGGCTGCACTCTGTTCTGTGAAAGAGCGTTCTAGGCTTGCATGTTTATGTAGAATGTAAGTGCGTTCAAGAGTTCGACCCTGAGTTGTCCTCTGACAACCAGGACAATAAAATATACTACAGAGTTATTCAGTCCGTTTATGCCTGGCCTGGGCATTGTAACAAATAAGAAACAATTAAGTAATGCCCAAACAAGCCTGGTAACAGGCAAGAAATAGATCTGTAAGCAAGAAGCAGAAAAGTAAACAACAGGTCCTCTGGAGCAGGGGATCTATGAACAGTGTTGCCTCCCACATGATATTTCAAACAAATGACATATATACATATTCAAATTTACAATTAAGGAATTCATCGCATGAAAGAAATGAGACTTTGATATTCAAAACTAACATATCTGGCTGGCCAGTAATAACTGACGAAAAATTGTTTATCACTTTAGATATTGCAATCTTTCCATTCTTGTTTCCATTTGGGCATCGATATTACGATGGCAAAATATGGTACATAGATTACATAAAAATGAGAGTTGCCACTCTATTCTCACCATTTACATTATTCCCTTCATATTTGCTTGTCATGTACCAAATTAGACAAGTGATCCTGATCACAACAAAAGTGCCATCTATTGTGTTGCAAAAGGACATAATTGATTTTGTCACAAAACATCCCCACGCAAATGAAGAACATATTTTCGAAAATGGTTTGCCACGTGAGATCCCTGGAACACCATCATGGCATAGATGGAATTTCAAAGATTTGCTAGCAATGGTGACATATTGGGGTTTGATAGATTTCTTTCTAACATTGACAAGCGATGAAACTACTGAGATGAGATGGGCAGAAATTGCAAAAATAGAAGCACTTGTGAGAAAATATAACAACAATTTCGATTGGAAAATTTGCCCAGTTGAATATTCAATGCTTTTCATTAAGAAACTGGACTAAACGTTCATTCTTTCCAAAAAATCAATTCTAGGCCATGTCAAACATTACATGCTACGCTATGAATACCAAAACTGCGGCTCTGTACATGTGCATGTCATGTTATGGGTCAAAAGAAAAGATGTGACAAGAATTGGAAATGAAATCAGTGCATTTATTCCTACCAAATACGACTCGGTCAACAAAAAATTTGAAATTTCGTTGGACCTAACTCAAAAACAGCCCTACGAGCTTGTTGTACGAAAACGGATACACCACTGTCGATTTGCGTGCACAATAGAAACCAGCCCCAAAATTGCAAAGATTTGTAAATATGGATTCCCATTCGAAACATGTCTATCTTGCACTGAGCTGGACACGAAAACCGAACGATGGAAATATTTTCGACCAAGGTATGAAGATCGGAATGTAAAAAATTGTGAAACAGTGGACAATGAACTCATTCTTGCCTTGGTGTGGAGCATCCTACACTCTTCAGCCACTAATACACTGTGAGGTTTTTCTATAGTTGGCAAAGTGTCTTGGATGGCAAAACTTTGGACCAAAGTTGCAAAGTCATTTCCTAGACCATTAAGGATGTTGCTTGCTATCTCAATCTAGGATCTAACGCTGATGTTGATCCAACCTATGAAATCTAGCAATAGATGTGAGAACAAATTCTCAACACAGAAAATCAATCTATCTTGAATTTGAATCTTGCTTCAGTCACAAAAAAGAAGCACATGCAAGCAAGAAGTCTATCTCTCCCACGAGTTTCAAAGTACTGATAAACTCTCTAGACACTTACTTTCAACTCAAACACAGTAATATGTGTGAAATGAAAAGTCTAAGATCTCAGAACACTCACTTCTATCCAATTCTACTTGATTGACAGTGAAAAATGATGAAAATGGTGAAAAAAGACAGATGTGTGCTCACTTTGGCATATCCCACGAGTTGAGTACCCTCTCAAACTCTCTGATTGCCTAAAACTCTTCTAAAAACAAATCAAATTGATTTAGAAACTCGACCAACACATTTTACTCTTCAATACCTATCACATCAAATTTGGATCATTCCTTAAGAAGTAGCACTCATTAATGAGGGCTGATTTCACACGTGTGAGCTCTCTATTCGTACAGAGCTCCGCTGGATCAGATCAGCCTTGATTTGATCCACTTATGATCCACAAATAGCTTGTTTCTCAACGAGTTTGAATCCCTCTCCCAAATCCGAGTTCTTGCAAGCAAAAACACTGATGATCTAATGTATACACCCTCACCTCTTCAAAGCATGAAGCTCTGATACCATGTGAAGTTTTTAGCACGTGTGAACTTCACCACACACCCTACAGGATCTTACTGAGGTGTTGTGATTGCACAAGATTGATCAGAGAACAGTATACTTGAAAAAACTATGACAAGAGCACAATAGCATATATCTGATGAAAAAATCTAACTCCTCACTATGAGAATTGAATGTCAAAAATTATTCTAAGTGCTCCGTATGGGAAAAACAGCCTGCTATCAGGTAGAGAGAGAAAATCAATGATGGAAAACTCGGATAGAGAGAGAATGAGTCCAAAACACCAAAATCTCAATATTCAGAATATGGCAAAACATGCGAAGCTTTTCCTACATGAGAGAGACTTGAATTTCTACGGTGGAGTTGCATGGAAAGTCCACTTAACTGAACTAATTCACCTACCAGAGATCCACATGTGTATTGTATGTTGCATGTACTACATGTCAACTCATAAAACTGCCTAGACATGTGTAGATCACAGAAACCACTTTGCATGTTGCATGCACTGATTGCATGTGGCTTGCATGCATACAGTATGACATTGCATGCTATCTAAACTTCTGCATGTCGTCAAAATTGAATCTATCTAACTAAAATCCGAGCTATACTAGAAGGCTATGTGCTCAATTCACATACCTTTTATGTACAACATGAAATTTAGTGGAAATCACCATGGACATGGCCCCAAACTCGAGATAGGAAGATAATATTTTAATAATCTTCACATCAGCCCCTTTCATAGGATCTTTCACAACATGCTCCATTGGAGTATCTATACTCTTACAATTTTCCATATGAAACTTTTTAAGCATAGAAAGAGCATATCTAGATTGACTAATAAAAGCTTGATCTTGCCATAAATCTATCTCTAGGCCTAAGATGTAATGAAGATATCCTAGATCTTGCATCATCAGCTCTCTCCCTAGTGCACTTTTTGTTTTTTCAATAAGCTTCATGCAACTTCCACTCAAAATAATATCATCTACATAAATAATGAGAATGACTATATTGCTATCTACAAACTTGATGTACAAAGAACGATCAGAGTCACTTAGATTGAACCCACCCAAGTGAGATAAGATAAGAGTTTAGCCTTGCATGCCAAGACCTTGGGGCTTGTTTAAGCCCATATAGGCTTTTGAACAAGAGACATAGTTTGGATTTCTCACCTTTGTGAAACCTTTGGGTTGCTCCATGTAGATCTCCTCCTCAAGGTAGCCATTGAGGAAAGCATTTGATACATCAAGTTGTAACATCCTCCACTTGTAGCAGCATGCAATGGAAATAAGTACTCTATCGTGACCATTTTGGCCATGGGTGCAAAAGTGTCTTCATAATCAAGACCTTTGATTTGTGCATATCCTTTTGCACATAGTCTTGCTTGGTATTTATTGATAGATCCATCATTGTTGTACTTTATCTTAAACACCCATTTGCATCCAATCACATGCTTGTTTAATAGGTGATCCATGATCTCCCAAGTGATGTTTGAGATCAAGGCTTCATACTCATTGGTCATGACTTAAAACCACTCCTTAGACTAGAGTGCATCTTGGACAATTCTTGACTCTTCATGAGAAATGAAAAAAGCATGGTAGGTGGTGCCATCTTCCACTTCCTTGCCTTTGTCCAAATAGGTGAGCCTTTTTGGCTCAGATGTATCTCTCATGGATCTCCTTGGGGTGATTGCTTGAAGATCCTCCTCCTCAATCCTTGACCCCAACATATCTTGATTAACATCAAGATTGATAATTTTAGATTCATCATGATATGACTTGATCTCCCCCCCTTCCAAGTTGAACTTTTGATCTTCATGGAAGATCACATCTCTACTTAAAAGAATCTTGTTTGTAGAGGGAATAAGACTCTATAGACTTTCTTGGATGTTGAATATCCAATAATAACTCCTTTGATAGAACTAGGATCTAGTCTCTAAAGGCACATGCACAAAACAAATGCAACCAAAGATCCTAAGGTGATCTACCTTAGGCTTTTTCTTGTACATCTCATATGGTGATCTTCCTCCAAGAGCAAGATTAGAAAGTCTGTTACTGGTTTAGCCAAGATGTAATCTTGCTAAGAGATGGAGGTATGCAAGGGTTGAAGCCAGGCTGCAGTGGTATGGGACACCGTAGCCAGAGAGAGATCTTAGCATGCTTAATGGTGGTCTATAACTCCAGTGCACGAGGGTGAGATGGTAGTATCTCTATGGATGGGTAGTTTTAGAGTGTCGTCACCTTATTGTGTCCTTACGTAAGTCAGCTTCGATGATGGAATTCATAACACTAACCTATCCCTATTTCTATCCCTATCCTATAGTGCTCAAGGCATAACCTCTGGTCGAATACCAAACATATTTTTATTCTTAGCTTGGTGTCAATTATCCTTTAAGCTATTTTTTATATTTAGCTCTTTTGAACTTGGCATAGCTTCTCAACCCCTTATATGAAGAGCATAGGACAAAGTTGTGATTGTCATTTATTTTTAAATTTGCATGTTTGAATTCTTCTTGTTCCCGTGTGCATAAGTTTCAAATTGTAATTTTCATATATTGAGATGGCAAATATCTCTTCCTCTTCTATTTAACTAGATGTAACTCATAACACAAAAACAACTGAGAGATCATCCTTTGAAGTTCCCAATGAAAGCATTTTTCACAACACTGCTCGGTTTGGTCCTCGTCTTGTTACTGTCAATGATACGACATTAGCTTAATTTACTTGCTCATCTTTTGAAATTCCTCAATTAACTACTAATTAGGAGATGACACATGTAACACAACATATTACAAATGTTAATTCTCTTCACTCTCTTCAAATATTGTCACAACAGAATTCAAATATTGTTCTGACAAAGTGGATGAATCAATACTTATAAATTTTGTATGTTATCTTTCTACCAAGAGCAAATGCTTTGTATTTCTCTCTCTACCCGAGAGCAACAAGTTTCATACTTAGTTTTTCATTAAGAGTCCATATAGTATGTGAATGATGGTTTTTGGATGGTGAATGCATGCTTGTGTGCTCTTGCCTTGACATTGTCTAGTTAGATTGCTTGCATCAATCAACTGATAGATTCATGTGCAATCACACACACCTTAAAAGATCATTTTGGAAGTCTCCACATGTGTGAAAATGTTGACAACATCAACAAATATGCCAATAATGTCTGATATAAATTTTGTTTTCTCTAACGATATTATTAGGTTACAAGTAGAGAATCTCCATAAGGCTATTACTAGAGTTAATTATTAGCTTAGGGATTATGATTGTGGTCAAGTTGGATCATTTTGAATGTTGGAATAGTTGAAATTTTTTGGATTCCAAGTTGTCATTGAATGTAAGAACCCCAACTAGATTAACTTGAATGAAATGTGCTTCGTTCAATATAATGCGACAAAAATGTTAAATTTTTTTTTGCCCATCCCATTAAAGTCCACAACTAAAATTTTTCTAAAGAGATTCCAAACCTTCTTCGTATGTTTTGTCTTGGAGTGATTTTGTAGCCTCCGCTTAAAAAATACACACAAAATTGATTTAGTGAAAAAAGAATAAAATCAATTTCAAAATACTTGGATGAAATAATTTCCAAAAATTGCAAAATCTTAAATTTGTGAATTACATTTCTCCTAGGTGATTTTTGTCTATTCTTTGAGTGGTTTCAGTTATTCACAAGTAGTACAAACAAACATTTCTTTATTTTTTTAGAAATCTTGACTAGAACAAAAGCCTTTATCTAAACTCACAAAACAAGAATAATTCAAGTGTTGAGAATTTTTGGATATTACATAATCTTTGTATATTACAAATATTTCCAATTTTGCCAATTTTGCAAAATAATCTAGAGGTGAAAATAAAAAGATTGTGGCAACTTTTTGGCATGCACATTAATGAAATGTGTTAGCCATGCCTTTGTAGTCAAGGCATCTAGAAAAATAATTCATCTTTGAATGGAACCCTGCAAACTTAGATCATATTGTAATATTGTGTGGATGTGGGCAAGTCTTAAATTTTTGACTACGTAAATGCCTTTGTAAGTTTTATGACATATTTCAATTGTCTCCAATTTTTTAAATTCTGTATAGTAATCTTAATCAGTTTTTGTCTTTAAAAAAAAGTTTGATAGATTTTCTTGATTTCAAAAAAGCTCAATTTATGTAAACAAGTAAAAACATAGCAAATTATATTTTGCATTTTATGAAATCTTTGTGATTCAAACAATTGATTTTGGCATTCTATCATTACACGATTTTCTTATAAGTATTTGCTAAGCTTGTCTCTTTCTTTGGTTTTGTTTTGTACAAAATACTTGGGATAGTCACACTTAACAATTTATTACTTGTTCAGTAAATCTATGATGTTTAGTACTTTTTATGACAAGACAATGAAAATGGATGCTTTCAAATCTCCATTTGTTGTTGATAAAGCAATTTCATTGGATAACTATTTTTGTAAATAGTTTGAATAGTGTCATAAAAGATGAAACATCATTTGTATTGGAAATCTTTGGATCCACATGCTTTGAGCATGATCGTTCCAATGTAAGGACCAAATATTATTCTATTTCAATGATAGAAATAATGGTAGTGTTTGGCTCTTCAAGTAGAGGTTGTAGAATCTACTTGTTTTCCATCAAAGAAGTTGTCAATGGTGGAAATGTGATCTTTCAAGAGTGGAAGATTTGTAAACTTGAAGAATCACCTTTGGATCAAAACCTTATTCAATTCATTGATGGTCAAGTCAAGTGGAGGAGCAAGCTCAAGACCTGAGAACTCCAAGAAGAACCATGAGTATTAAGATGGAGCCATCAAGGGTCAATCATATGGATCAAGCAAGGCAAGTTGTCTTTGGCAACATTATGTATGCACTTAATAGTTTTATTGATGTATCTTCAAGTGCACAAAATGTCTTTGAATCCATGGCATGATGTTTAGTTTTGAAGTGTGCTACATGTATATAGACACATTTATGAAACATCTTGTAAGGGATCCTTTAAGAGGTGGTGAAAGATCCTTCATGGACATCATTCTCTATTGGAGTTTCAAAAGTTCCTTGTTTGTAGTTGGATTTTTTTTTTAGACACTTCTAAACGCTTTCATTCATCTATCAAGAGAGTTGTAAATAGATCAAGCTAAATTTGAGGAGTGTGAAAAATTGCCAAAAATTGGCAAATCTAGCGTGATCAAAAACCATGTAGTATAATGTAAATTTTGTACATGAGTGGATTCCACACATGTGAGGCCAAGGTGCCACATGGCAATCCACTCCTAATTTAGTTAGTTCAAGTCCATAGGGTTGGCCATGTCATTTTGGTAGTGATTCCTAGTTTATAGGACCTAAATCCTAGATTAAGGGTAAAAATTGACCAACTAGCTATCTACCAAGCATGACTCTATGAAATAGACTAGGGTTTCATTTTAGGGCAAAAAGGCTGAGTTAACTTCCTTATTACATGCTGGAAGAATATTTTTGGGGCTCATTGGCAATCTCAAGCTACTCCACTATATACATTGAGTTTTTGTGATCCAAATGCAAACAAATCAATTTCTACTTGATTCTCAGCTTGAAGGCCGTACTACAGCCTGTAGTACACACGTGTGAAGTCGGATTTGGTGATTGATCAATGCTATTGATTGTTCTTGCTTGTTGTTTGTCAAATTGCCAATCTAGATCAACTTTTTTGTCTCTAGTTTTTTGATAGATTGTTAAGCAAGCATCCAATCACTCTTGTGGATCTTTTGTAGATCCATTTATGGTCCTAAAGTATAGTACTTTCACATTTTTTCTTTCTCATTTTTGTTGATGAATTGAAGAAAAAGAAGTAGCTACACATTGTCTAATTTCTCTCTCTAGCTAGTATTGTAATTTCTATATCCATAGCTAGGTCTTTGTACATGAAAGAAGTGTATTTCCTATCATGGATGTGATAGCATTTAGTGAAATTTGGTGTTCAAGCTCACATGGACCTTTTATGTATTTGAAAGGAATTCCCGACAGCGAAAAAGGAGACACTGTTGTAAACTTCGTGTGTTTTTGCAGACTGTGTAAAAACACTTGTAAAACTGCAGACTGTGGAAAAACACGGGAAAATCCGCAGAACTGGATAAACAACGGATGAAGATTAAAACCGATTAGTCGATTGGTAAGAAGGATGCATTGTTAATTGATACTTTATCTCTTTGCTGCTTTGCATCACCAAGTTTCATAGATAAAAATTGATTGGATACTAACACTTATGGTCTCTCAAAATGTTTACAACTTTTAACAATAGCCACATTTATTTGATCTTCAAAATCATAGGGCCTCAATGGTTTATTAGGATAATAAAAATATTGAGCAAACATATTGGTACCAATGCAACTCTATTATGGCAAGAAGGTAAGGGCATGTGCATGGGTGGTTGCCTCTTGGACCATTGATGTGTGTTCCACCTAGTGTTTGTCATATATCATATGTACATTTGTTATAATAGATTACTGGTTTATTGATATTTACAAGATCAATTAATGCTTGATCGATGGTGACAAATGTCACTAATTAAGGGTTTTTCGATTTTTAACAACCAAATTTGAACTAGACGTCTACAAATGTATATCGACAAAGAATTGGGACAAATTAGGGCACAATACCTTAGGTCTAAGAATTAGGTCATGATAGATCAAAGTCGTGTGGGTTATGTTTTGTAAAACATTTGACTCAAGGTGCATCGAATCTTGAGACAAACGACACATATAACAAGATTTGTCCTTTGTGCTAAAGAAGCGTTGAATGTAACGTTTTGTAAAATTGACATTGGCATTTCCGATGAAGACAATGTCCCGATCAAAAGATTAGCACTACCAGCGAAGAACTCTAGTAAAGGCCATGAAGACTCTGTTTCGCTTTTTATGATGAGCCTAGAGGCTATACCCCAGGAACCACTGCAAGAAGGTCGAGAGTACGAGGATTTCCTCCGATATGTAGAGAGATTGGAAGCTCACCCCTGATTTAATGCCACGTAGGATATGAGTCGCTTGGAAATGATTCATGGAAGAATCAACTTCTAACCAAAGACCAAGATGAATCAAGATTAGCATCAGAAAAATGAATTTTCGATCTTGACAAGGTTTTGTGCAAGATTACGTTCAAATCCATAAACTTGATTGTTCAAAATTTACATTCAAATTTGTAGATCATGAAGTGAAGAGGCTTCCTTGCTTAAAGGTCACAGTCGAATATGCAAGTGGTGCCTACATTGCTAGATTTTGATGTGTGTTTCTGATTCTGTTACAAAGTGAAACCATGAAGTTCACTAAGGGATAATAGCGTTATCAAAAGCTACATAGGACTAGGAGAGTTCTTTACAAATTATCAGAAAGTACTTTATAAAGTTAGACACCATTAGTTGGTGCATGGAATTTCTAAATCCACTCCAAACCCTTCTTTCATAGCTTCTTGGTTTTGCAACATACAAGAATATACATAAATACATGAGATCTTGAACAAGCTTCGAAGAAATGAACAAGTTCTTAAACAACCTACAAAATTGAACAAGATCTTGAACATGGTCTACATGATTACTCCATACATTGAACAATGTATTGTCCTTTAAGCTTGAATTTAAACCTCCACATTACTATTAATTACAATATTCTAGATGAGATTACATTATGGTGCTTTTTTGGCACAAAATGCAAATGCACCAACTAACAATGTCTAACTTTATTAAGTAATTCCAAGTTATTCATAAAGATCTCCCTTAGTCCTCCATAACATGATAGTGTTTTTATTGCTTTCACAGATTCATAGTTGCACTTCACAAATGTCTTTAAAAACATGTCATGTCATAAGATCTTGAAAGAAATCACACAAACCAATGAATTTGGTTGTAGATCCTAATCACATTGGTCTCTTTACTCAAATATCCAATGCCTTTACAGCTGTATGTTGAGTTTCTAACTTGGTTTAGAAACCAAAAAGGTTGTGATGTACAACGCTAAACAACTCCTATTAGCTAAACAACGAGTGTTGAGAATTACAAAGTCTAGCTAGATGTTTTTTTCTCTGTGTTCCACTTACAATATGCCTTAATTTGAAGGAATATGGAGTTGCATTGAATACTTTGCAAGTATTCGTATTTTATTAGACAAATAGGCTTGGTATCCAAGGCAAAGTCAACAATATAGCCTTGGATTCTACCCTAAACTCAAGATAGGGTTGTGCCATATTAGGGTTAGGGTAGTGTAAATCTAAGATTCCAATGTTGAACATTTTCTCATGTTTATATATGCTCTCCATTCATGTATTATTCTTTCAAGTAAACCAAGTGAATATAAGCTTGTGATGTCTTTCTCTCTACATAGTGATCTCGATTGTTGACAAGGTGTTTCTTTGTGGTTTGAGTGATCTATTGAGTAGATCTAAGCTTTCTTTGTGTCCTTCTAGCTTGTTTCATCAAGTTTTTACACTTCAACCACTTCACAACATCCAACCTACATACATACATACATCCATCCACTTCATCACCATCGTTAGAATAGAAAAATAACTAAAATTGTAATTTTTTCTTTAGCAATGATAGTGCGAGCATTTCCTCAATGAATATTTATACTTGTCTACTAAACACTGGCAAGATATACTCAAAGAAAAATGCCTTTTCACTATGTATCATTATTTCTAACCTATCACAAAGTGTGTATTGTGTAGTATATATTGGATCGTATATGATCTCATTTTCCAAATCAAATCACCCATAAAAGTTCTTAAACCTACATAGGAGCTACTTACCTCCCTTACGAAAATTTCTATTAAGCCATTAGGCATGCTCTGATTATCTCAAGCTCAAAAGGACCACGTAGGTAGGGTCAAGTGACCTCTCATATCAAACCTCTTGCCACGACAATAGTGACTTCTATGTCCCCACACTACAAACCCAACAAATATGACTCCCAAATTGATGTAATAAATTGGATGAAAGCCCTATACATTGTCAATTGTCTCAAATCATAAATCATTCTCCTTGACTTATAATCAGTCACCACTGATGACTTCCCTAATGAAACCAATGGTGGCATGGGTGGTGAGTCCAATGACCGTGTTGGAGAGAATCCTACCTTCATGGACATTCAATCATTCCCTCATGAACATTTACAAAGAAATTGTGATGCAACTATTATCAAAGCTTTTCAAGTGTTTACACTTAATGGATATTATGAGTACATATACAACATATTTTTATAGCAATTTTTCTTTGTGCATAGATCTCAAGCAATTTGGTCCACCCAAAGAAAAGTCTTTTTAGAGGATTCTAGACACACGAAAGCCACCACCTCACTAGTGTTTAACTTTTAGACAAGGAAGATGTAATGGCTATATTTGTAGAGGAGAAGGAAACTTAAACCCTCTAGTGGCCACATTAAAAGCTTGAAGCTATTCAATATATTGCTCTCAAATAGTAATCATGACAGGTCTACAAAAAAGACATTTGACTGCTCACTCCACTCAATAGTCCACTATCAAGGATAAAGGCCAAAAAATCTAGTATAATAGAAGAACCCAATCCTACATAATCAATGCATGACATCAAACTCAAGGGCTATCAAGAAAATCTCAAGATTCACTCTTCCAATCCATCACATTATACATTCAAAAAAAGAAAATTAAAGAAATGTGTTTGGAAAATCAAGGTCCAACCCTTGTAGATCAAAAGAATGCAAAGTGCTAGGAAATGAAGAGGATTCTCACAAAGCCCCAAGAAACCATTTCAAATTAAGACGAAAGTTTCGATTTAGGAACAAGCAAAATTTGAATAGTGGGGGATACTTTTGACGATACTAAAGTATTGCATGATGTACCTCGATATTTCAAGGAACACACAAAGGACGAAATACTTATTGTAATGCCAAAATTGAAACGTAAGGATGAAGCATCTCAAAGTACCTCAACTATATTTGATGACCTTGTCAAATATAGTTAAACCTTTCAAACTTCGGAGAAGTAAATCTCATTCTTCAAGGCTAGGACCCGTAAGGAAGCTTATGTAATGTGAGATTATACATTAAAGCTAAAGCATACACATCATAAAGTGAAGATGCCACTGACACTAACCTTTGCTATTGAGTTTTGCCAACCCAGATGCAAGGGGATTCAGCCAGAATTAGAACACCTGGACCGAAAGGCCTATACGTATTGCATCTTGCAGAAGCAGCCTTTTGGAGATCATACGTCTCAATAAATACAATTGTTATAATCCATCGACTAATTTATTGTCAAACCTAACCCAAAAAAATTTGCATACGTGAAGGAATATGAACAGAACTAAGCCATATTCCACAATCATCCAACGGAATTGGCTCAATTTGTTAGCTTGACATCCAAAGTTTCTTTGGTCTCAAGTTCGAGCCTCCCCTTGGAAACCAAGAAGCATATTCCACAATCAGGTGACCTTGTTACAATTGAATAAGCTCTAGGAAAAGGCAGCGCGCACAGTTGATAATGGTTTCATGGAAAATTCCATTTCTTCATGCTCGATAAATACCATGCTAGAGATGCTGCAAATAATCCAACCCAACTGAAGCTTTCCAAGGATATGCACTAATTAAGCTTCATAATTAATTCCATACTTACATAGAGCATCTCCAAAAGAGGCTTCTTAAGCTGCAAGTTTCACCAACATAGTAGAATAAGGGGTAGTACCCTTGTACAGCTTGGAGCCACCTAATCTTTTTCACTTTTGGAGAGTGATACATAATTGGAAGATAAGTTGTCACTTTAGCAAAAATCACAGAGCCAATATATTCTGGAACCGTGTTGGTGTCCTTACTTTTTTGCCAAAATGAGATGAATGGCCTCAAAATTAGTATGGAACAGCCTCATTCTAGGTACTCAGAGTTCTTCCAGTCTTTTGTTGTTAATACATGCGAAAACTGCCAGGTTGTCTATGTTTGCTGTGCAAAAATTAAGATGCTGCATGCATAGACCATGCCTTGAAAGATTTTCTGAGGCCTGTTGTTGAATGAAATTACTTCAGATAGGAGATACCAACTATGTGCTCACAGCACAAAAATGCCAGGAGACTGAAAAGGTCGTATCAAAATTGCACACCTGCCACCACTCAAAAGACAGCCATATTTTGTGTGCTGTTATTAATCATCAAATATATGATTGCGGCCTTTGCTCACCAGATGAAATGAAATCAACCTTATACTTAATGAAATTATAGGATCTGAAAAATTTGTCTTTGGCAGAGTTGGCAGTTGGATTTCAGTCAGAATGATAAGATGCCATCTGTGCATAATTTTCAGGTAAACCAGCACCAGACCTTTCGATCCTTGCACGTTGCTTGCCATGTCAACCATTCCAGCCCTAAAAGAAAAAAACCCAAACCTCTATATGTCGGAGGTTCAGGTGATTCCAGACACAAAGTGATCATTCATCTCCATCATCATCATAGTCTGCATACGTTGCATCCATATCTTCATTTCCATCTGCTGCATCACCTTCTTCAAATACTCCAATCTGAGAATGACTACCATCAACTTCCACAATTTCATTCTGAGAAATGTCAACGGCAAGCTGACTGTGCTTTTTCTCTTTCTCCAGCTTCTTCATTGAAGCAAGGCTTTCATCAGAGAAAAGAATATGATATGGTTTCTTGACCTGCAAAACACAAACATTCAGTCAGCTTCACAGAGTCTCTCAAAATACTAAAAACGGCCAAGCTGATTAGGATCATTTGGATCGCTTGGCTTTGAGAATAGGATATGCACATCAGATATCAGGAGCATCAGTCAAGCAATGTGATTCCATACATACACATTGATATGCATACGCTCAGACTTGATTTTGCTTCAAGATTTTGAAGTCACTCGGTGGTCAGGGACCTAGTCAACTGTCGTTTGCACCCTAAGCCCTACACCCTTAGACTAGTAATAGTTTACTTTTTTTAAACCCGGTTCTCTGATACATTTGAACAACAATTTAGATGTGACTCTTTCAAAGTGCATGAATAAAGCATCTTCAATGTTCTATCGGCTCATTGATCTAGTTAATTTGTGTTAGTGAAACATGTTGCAACACAAGCCAACAAGTTACCATTGCAAGGATATGTAGGGCATTTGGCTTAGTAAGTTGGTCCTTGTACAAACATACAGTTTTTGGCTGTATAATGGTATCATAAAAGGGGGCCATTCGCCACACATTTCGATGGTTAGCTCATCATTTTTGTTGATTGCCAATATTGTTGTGCTTTTTCCAGATCTGTTCGCATCATTATAATTCTTATAGTAGGTTTCCTTCTGCTGCACTTTGCAACTTCTCAATCAGAAATGTAGAGTTCACACTCTAAGCTTCTAGTTTTAACTTGTTTTCGGACTTGTTTTTTCAAAGTTTTGGTTTCCTTTTCTAGAGAGTTTAATATCCACTATTGTTCCTAGAGTAAGGTGCTTGTGATGCAATTTCTGTCAACATGATATCTGGAGGCTATAGGGGCATCAAAATTTGAGCTTTAGGGTATGGCGTTGCTAGGCAAAATGACTTGGGAATTGGTTGAATGTGGTTTGGCCACTTTTGAAACCATCCAATATGTGAAATACTTGAATCAGGTTCGAGTTACGAAATGCCAAATAAAAGTTTTTTGAAAAATATGTTATCGGCCCAATTCTTGGTATTACTCGAACTGGGTTCGAGTTATACATGTATGTATAGGATGTTCATTACATAAGCAAATTTTCAAATGGCACCAACAAGTGTTTGCAAATTTTTTCAGACTTCAAAATATTTCAGTTTAATGGCATTGAACTAGCCATTATGTACTCGATATATAATATTATATATTAAAAAAACCAAAAAAAAGGTGCACTCCGGAACAGCGTTCCGGAATGCCCAGCTGGCGTGTGTGTGTGTGTATATATATATATATATATATATATATATATATATATCTATCTAAGGAAGCAGATGGTGGACGCGGATGCACGTCCTCGTCCGGACGCACACGCGCCGGGGTGCGTCCGCGTCCGTTTTTTTTCAAAAAAAAAATTTCAAAAAAAAAAAAAATACAGGCACCTACGTACACTGTCCCCCATCCCAAAAGCAAAATAAAAGCAATTTATGACCCCTGTTTTTCCCCCAGAATTAATTATCAGAGGGTGTCTAGCACCCACCTGCCCCCTCCTGTTAAAAAATAGGAAAACTGTACCGAAAAAATTTGCAATAAACCTAACCACTGGGCCATGCCTCTCATAACTGAGATATTACTAAACAACCATGGCTAGTGAGCAGTTCATAAATTATTACGAACCTTCATTGGGAACTAAGCTCCAAAAAAGCGGCAAAGAAAGATCTGAGAGTGGTTTCGAGTGAAGATGATGGTTTGTATGACAAACATATCACTGGTTTAGGGTTTAGGTGAATGCTCGCCAGAGGATTGGGGAGAGGTGAACGCTCACCAGAAGAGTGACAAGCTCTCAGGAGCAGAAGTCTCTGGGGGAAATTAGGGCTCACCAGAAGAGTGACAAGCTATACACTACTGTGACTCCGTTGATGAGATCGGTTTCTTCCCGAATGAACTTCAACAGCTTACTAATTAGTTATGGCACTACTTCAACACGCTACAATACGATGTCAAAATTTTGAGTACCAGCACGGGGGCTCCGAAACATCTCCCAGTGGTCAGGTCCTGACCGGACAAAGTGTCCCCGCAGCCCTATTTAACGTCGAACTTCGGATGGACGTTGCGGGCCGACTGTCGGTCGTTACCTCGTCCTGTTTGTTCCCACAGGTTCATATCGAGGTTGTCCACTGGACGAAACAGACGGCACCCGAATCGGATCCCGTTTGGAGAAACGGGGCCGTCGGACGGAGAGTTGCAAAACTAGTCCATTTCGCTTGACCTAATTGCGCTTCTCCCCAGTCGAAGGGCCATTTTGACCGAACAATACCCGAATCGAGCCAGGCTCGATCCGTTGGGTTCGTATCGGGATCACGAACCTGTGGACTATGTTCCCGGACCATTGATGCATTCTACACAGTACCATGGCCTATGTGATGAGATAGATTTAGGGTTTGGGGTGGTACAACGTCACGTGGGCAACTAACCCATCGAACGGCCATTTTGACCGGACGATGCCCGAATCGGGCCAGGCTCGGTCCCTTGAGTACATACCTGCTCCACGAACCAGTGGACTGTATTCCTGGACCATTAATACATTCTACGCAGGTTTAAGTGTATGCTGCACAGGTGCAGCTTTGATGTTGAATCTGCACATACCTGTGGTGCAATGCCTACGACACAATGAGGACGTGGGTGGGGTTGATGATGTTTATGGAAGTTATGAACGTAGCCACGGCTGATCTAGATTTAGTCTATGAAAGCATCACATAAGCAAGACTTAACCCTAGAAAGCAGGAGAGAGAAAGCTTAAAGAGACTAAAGAAGGAGATCACATCATAAGCCAAGTAACAAATGACACAGAATCCCTACTTATAGCCAAGAGGAAGCCCTAAAAGGAAGCTTCCAGTGGCTAGGGCCAAACTGAGAGGGAAAATAGTGCGCCCTCCAAGAAGGCCCCCACTCTCAGTAATATGACCAAATAACCAATATAGTGAATCATAGGGCCCAAGGCCAATAATATGGTCTAAATGTCAATAATAGGGCCCAAGGCCAACCATATAGTCTAAATGTCAAATAATGAATAAAAAAGGGCCCAAAGCCTGCTCATGCATAAAGTAAAGTAAATGTAAATGGACATGGCGAATGTAATGAGCCAAGTCCATAACTCTCCCCGACACAAAAATAAGACCCAACTGCCATAAAGGACTGGATCAAGTAACAGCAAGCCCTGGAGGATCAACTGGAACAGCATCTGGTGTAGTAACAACTGGAGCAACAGCTGATGTAGAGGAATCAACAAGTGCGGCAAGAGCACGAGCCAGATCCGCAAGTGACGGTGTATGATAAAAGACATCAATAGGCTCCCATGTGGCCTCCTCAACAGGACGACCATCCCACTGGACTAGGAACTGAATCAGCCGGCGGCGTCGACTATGATGCAAACGCACCTGAAGGATAGCAGCAGGTAATAAAGGAAAGAGATCCGGTGTAGTAGGAAACTCAGCATCACGAGGAGCATCATCCTCAATAGCAGCACGTAATAAACTGACATGGAATATATCACAGGCACGTGTGGAAGCAGGAAGCTGAAGACGATATGTAACTGGACTAAGAACCTCCAATATACAATAAGGCCCATAATAACGTGGTGCAAGCTTCTCAGTAGAAGCATGGCCCTGAATAAAATAATGTCGTGCAAACCGTAGGCGTAGATATACCATATCACCAACATGAAACTCAACATGACGTCGATGACAATCAACTGAAGCCTGATAACGCTGCTGGACCTGCTGCAAATGGGAACTGGCCTGGAGAATAAGCTCGCGAACACCTGATAGAAATGAAGACAGTGTCACAGGTGTATCCTCGGGAGGAAGAGGAATACCAGGTAAAAGAGGTGCATAACCATGAGATAATAAAAATGGTGCAACGCCGGTGCTGGTACTAACAGAGTTGTTATAGCTATACTCTGCCAAACATAAGTGCTGATCCCAATCCTTCCCTGAAGGAGTAACAAAATGGCGCAAATAATCCTCAAGGATCCTGTTAAGGACCTCAGACTGCCCATCAGAAGTAGAATGATAAGCAGACCCCATAAAAAGTTGTACATCCAATATACGCATAAGCTCTGTCCAGAACAATGATGTAAACTTACTATCCCGATCAGAAAGGATAGTAAGAGGAAACCCATGTAGGCGAAATATCTCTGAAAAGAACAAGCGTGCACACTGCTCTGCTGTGATAGTACTGCGGACGGGTATGAAATGTGCCTGTTTCGAGAACCTGTCAACTACCACCATACATGAATCGTGACCACGACGGGTGCAGGGAAGGCCAATGATGAAGTCCATAGAAATATCAGTCCACTGGCGGTGAGGAATAGGCCAACTCTGAAGCAAACCAGCGGACTTAGCACGGGAGTACTTATTACGTAAGCAGAAAGGACAGGTACGAATAAGTACAACAAGCTCTTTCCTAAGGGATGGCCAATAGAAATGATCCTTAAGACGAGCATAAGACTTCTGAAAACCAAAATGACCCCCAATTGGGGACGAATGAGCATCCGACAACAACTGAGAACGGATACCCAAAGAACTAGGAATACAAAGAGAACCATAATGATAAAGACGGTGGTCAACAATGGAATAAGCCTGATGAGGTGAAGACGACATAGGTGGAGCAGAACTATAAACATCACGAAAATCAGAACATGTAAGATAAGCAGATGGAAGATCATCAAACCAGGAAGGGATCGTGGCAACAAGGGTATTCAATAAAGCAGGAAGTCTAGACAATGCGTCAGCAGCAATGTTAGCACGACCGGGACGATACAAAATAGAAAAATCAAAAGATTGTAAAAACTGCAACCAACGAAACTGACGATCACTAAGATCACACTGGGAGAAGAGATAACGTAAGGACTGATGATCAGTAACGATATCAAAAGGAACACGCTACAGGTAATGGCGCCACTTCTTAAGAGCATAGATAATGGCAAGAAGCTCTTTCTCATGGACAGAATAATGTTGCTCATAAGAGTGTAAACGACGCGACTCATAAGCAATAATGCACTGAGACTGACGAAGCAAGGCACCCAAACCAACATTACTAGCATCGGTCTCAACAATAAATTTATGATCAAACTGTGGTAAACACAGGACAGAGGCCTCCACAACAGCACGACGAAGAGTGTCAAAGGCGAACTGACAATCAGAAGTCCAAACAAAAGCACGAGACTTCTTCAAAAGGGCATGAAGAGGGGCAGCCACAGTGGCAAAGTGAGGAACAGGACGACGAAGGTGAGTAGCGAGACCAAGAAACATACGAACATGGTGGACATCTGTGGGAACAGGCCAATCAGCAATTGCCCAAACCTTATGAGGGTCCAAACGAATACGACCATCACAAATGAGAAATCCTAAAAACTCAATCTCAACAACAGCAAAGGAACACTTAGAAAGTTTAGCAAACAATTGGTGATGAACAAGCAATTGAAAAACAGATGAAAGATGTAACACATGCTCATCAAGAGTCTTACTAAAAACAAGAATATCATCAAAATAAACTAAAACACAACGACCAAGGAGAGGACGCATGATGTTATTCATCACATTCTGGAACGTAGGTGGACCATTAGTAACACCAAAAGGAAGAACACGAAACTCATACAAACCAAGATGGGTACGAAACGCAGTCTTGTGTTCGTCCGAAGGATGCATCCTAATCTGGTGATAGCCGGAACGTAAGTCTATCTTAGAGAAAAGATGAGAGGTGCCTAAATGGTCAAAGAGATCATCCATGTGAGGAATAGGATACTGGTTACGGATGGTCAACTTATTGAGGGCACGATAATCAATGCAGAGGCGTTTGGAACCATCTTTCTTACTGACAAGGAGAACAGGGGCACCAAAAGGACTGTGACTAGGAACAATAAGGCCCTGATCTAGTAAAGCAGTAATCTGAAGCTCAACCTCATCACGCTCAGACTTAGACATACGGTAAGGAGGCCGGGAGGGAGGAGCAGAACCAGGACGCAAATCAATATGGTGGTTCACATCACGTAATGGTGGTAGCGTCGTAGGTTCTGAAAAGACAAATGCATACTGATGTAATAAGTCAGAGATCACCTGAGGAACAGCTGCTGGAGGAGAGGTAGTCACTGGAGAATCTGCTGCAGCACGCTGAACACATAATAAAGCTGCACAATGAGCCTTAGGTAGGCTGCGGATAAACTGCTTCCCGCTGATCAGCTGGAAATCTGCCTGAGAATCAATACCAGCAAGTGAGTGGGTCACTGCATCATGAACAAATGTCAATGTCTGTTGAGCCAGGTCCAAAGTAACCGCTGCCAATGAAGCAAACCAATCAGCGCCAAGGATAAGGTCATAGCGCTCCAGAGGAATGATATAAAGATCTGCCTGTCCAGAAAAATCACCAATGCGGTAAGATAATCCCTGAAACATCTGAGAACTAGGAAATGAGTGAGAACTGACAACCTCGACTGTGAGAGGCTGTGGAGCAAGAATAGGTGAAGCGCGTATCCGGCTGAGAACATAACTGCTGATAAAGGAATGAGTGCTGCCGGTATCAACTAAAGCAATATACTCGCGACCAGTAATGCGCACACGTAGCCGAATGGAGCGAGGACCGGGGCACCCTGTCCAGGTAGCATAAGCAAGCTGAGCATGGCAAGTAGCAGGAAGTAAATCAGTAGAAGGCTCAGAAGATAGATCAGGCTCATCAGATATATGAATGTAGATATCGGACTCATTTGGGGTAGTGCCCTCATGGTAGAAAACAGCAGTAGAAGTAGGCAGGGGCTGGCGGCAATCACGGGCAATGTGGTCAGGACTCTTACAAGGAAAGCAAAGACGCTTCTGCTGAATGTCAGCGAACTCTGCAGACGTGTAATGTCGGACAAAAGCAGGACGAGGAGGCGGAGGGCGAGGAGCGGGAGAAGTAAGAGAAGAGGTCGGGACGACAGTGGATGGGGCAGATGGGGCCGGAGATGGTAGAGGTGAAAGAGATGGACGGGTCGGGAAAAGCGAAAGGGAGCAGGATCAGGGTACTTATGCTGTAAAGTACTAGCAAGGGACATGGCCTTAACAAGTGTGGGTGGACGGAAAGAAGAGACATCGTATTGTAGAGCACCACGAAGTCCAGCAATGTAGCGAGAAATAAGCTCGGTGGGCTGAAGATCTGTAAAGAGGTAGGAAAGGTCCATAAACTGATCTGTATAGGAAGAAAGATCACCAGTCTGAGTAAGACTACGGAATATATCACGCTGGCGGCTCAGCCACTGAGGGTCAATCATAGCATGACGAAGATCACGACGAAAGGTAGGCCATAACTGGAGACCGTCCCGATCAGGGTCAAGTCGGTAGACCCGCCACCAAGTGGCAGCACGTCCATCTAAATGTAAGGCGGCTAACTGGATTTTCTGAGGATCAGTCTTAGGGTAAATCTGAAAATAAGTATCAAGCTTTGCAAACCAATTCTCTAACAAGTTCCCATCAGAGAAACCCGAATAGGTGGCAAGCTGTACCCGATCACGAAAATCTCGAGCAAAATGTGGCTCAGGAGCTAGATGTCGTGGAAAATGTGACTTAGGAGCTGTAGGACGTGGAAAACCGGGTGGTGGGTTAGGTGGAAAATGAGGCCCACCGCCAAAGGAAGTAGACGAGGATGGAAGTCCAAATGGAGACCCAAATGATGAATGAACAGGGGCTTTGCCAGGCATTAATTTCTAACACTCCCCCTTAATGTTTACTTTGTTATCTATTACTCCTAGAAGTTCTCAACTTCTGAAATTTTTCTTTGCCAAGACCTTTGGTAAAGATATCTGCAACTTGCTCTTCTGTAGGGCAATAGATAAGCTCCACTTCATTACTTTGAATTTTCTCTCTGATGAAGTGTTGTTGTACTTCAATATGCTTTGTCCTGCTGTGAAAAATTGGATTTTTCGCCAATTTAATATAGCTCTGATTGTCACATTGAAGTACCGTAGGTGAATCTTGTACCATACGTAGATCATGTAGAATCCTTCGCAACCATATTGCTTCACATGTTGCACTCGTAGTAGCTCAATATTCTGCCTCTGTAGATGACAAAGCAATAGTATGTTGCTTCTCCGAACTCCAAGAGATAGCACCAGAACCAAGACTAAAAACATAACCTGTAGTAGATCTTCGGTCTTCCGCATCTCCAGCCCAATCAGCATCCACATATCCCTGTAACTTCAAATCATCCTGTCTACCATAGAGAATACCAAATCTCAAAGTGCCCTGGATATATCTGAGTATTCGCTTAGCAGCTTTCCAATGAATTTGCTTAGGCTTAGCCATAAACTGACTAACCATACTCACAGCATAAGCAATATCTGGTCTTGTAGTAGTTAGATAGATTAAGGTTCCAACAAGCTTTCTATATAACGTCTCATCTACATCCTAATCTTCCTCAGCTTTAGTAAAAAAAAGCTTACATCCACTATCATATGGTGTAGAAATAGGCTTGCACTCTGACATATTAAACTTTCTATATAACGTCTCATCTACAGCTTAATCTTCCTCAGCTTTAGTAAAAAAAAGCTTACATCCACTATCATACGGTGTAGAAATAGGCTTGCACTCTGACATATTAAACTTTTCAAGAATTTCATGAGCATACTTAGATTGAGAAATGAATAGTCCTTGTGCTACTCTCCATACCTCAATCCCAAGAAAATACTGTAATGAACCAAGATCTTTCATATCAAATTCTGATGAGAGATCTTTCTTGATTCCCTGAATCATACTATGATCTGATCCTATAATAATAAGATCATCCACATACATTACTACAATAACAATGTGATTATTCCTGACCAAAACATAAAGTGTATGCTCCGAACTACTTCTCTGAAAGCCAAGCTCCTCAAAGTACGTGTCAATCCTCGTGTACCACGCCCTGGGTGCCTGCTTAAGTCCACATAATGCCTTGTCGAAGCTGCAAACCTTATCTTCATGTCCTGCTACTATGTATCCCTCTAGCTGCTCCATGTAGACTTCTTCCTCTAGAAATCCATTCAGGAATGCACTCTTTACATCCATTTGTTGAATATCTGTTAGAGCCTTTACTCCCTGTCCCGGTTATTTACAGTTTTCAGAGACACATGTACGTTTTGTAGTTATAGTAATTATTGAAATGGCTAAGTCATTGGCCTGTGGTGACCCTTTGTAAGTAAATTGTAAATAAACTGTAATTAGTTGGCATTGGACCTTAGAGAGTCGTGCTTGGCTTTGGCATGGGGTACTGGGTCATTTATTAGGAGTGGCTGGACTGACCTCCTAAAAAGTAGGAGAGTTGACTAGTCAATGGGACACTTGTCATATGCTCACTGGGACACTTGGTCCAGTGAATGAGTGACACATGTCAGGGTTGACCGGTGAAACATGACATGTGTCACATGCTCACAGGGACACTTGGTCCAGAGTGTATGAGTGACACATGTCAGCCTACTCACTTGCCTATGTGTCAGGGTACTGCCAAGTGGCAAGTGTCGACTGTGCATGGAATTGGCCATGTGTCGACATTAGGAAAGGTCAGGGTTGAGGGGTGCTTGAGGATTGTGCATAAGTGAGCCTAGGGAGAGGCATTCCTGATCATAATCTATGCAGCAAAGGTTGAGAGGAGACGAGGCAGCCAGCTCCACCATGTTTTGTGTGCTTTGATGTTTGTACATGCAAGGAAATCGACAGGGATCGACATTGCTGATTGTTGTACGGGATAGGCCAGGTTTTAAGTGAAGTTTCAGATTTGGAGTCTGACATCTGGTATCAGAGCCAAGGTTTGCAAGTTTTGGAAGCTTGGGACAGCAAAAAACAAACACGTTCTAGAGAGAGAAAGGGGAGTTTTTGCTCATAACTTTTGATTGAGAGCTCAGATGACTATGGGATCTGTTGCAAATTGTTCCTATTGCAAAGGCACAGTAGATTAGTCACAGGAACCAACCCCAGCAGCGAAATCCAAGCGATTTCGAAAATTTTCTTGTGGCTGGTGGGCGCTGGCAGGCTGAAGAGTTTTTTCTTGGGTGACAGACTTGCATATTGTGGACCCTCTAGAGGTGTTGCCCTCGGATTGTTTACTAGGCGTCAATGATCCCACTGATTCCACCAGACCCATGCCGAGGGCTGATGTTGCGGCTGACATTGCAGAAGAAACAGAGAGAGAGAGAGAGAGAGAGAGAGAGAGAGAGAGAGAGAGAGAGAGAGAGAGAGAGAGAGAGAGAGAGAGATGATGTGGGTTAGACGGTTGTTGATGGACAGAGTGGGTCATGATCAGGATACAGGTGTTGGCCAGGGGACAGGTATGGGCATGGGTGCTGATGAGGAGGATGAGGAGGAGGAGGATTTGGGTATTCTTGCTCCCGAGTTGGAGACCACGGATGAGGCAGAGCTTGAGGCAGACCTAGACTATGGCCTGGAGGATGATGGCAGGGATGTATGAGCCAGATCTACCAGAGCAGGATGTGTATCGACCTGATCCACTAACAGAGGATATACAGCATGAGAGAGAGAGACAATGGATGCAGCACATGTTGGGGATGCTGACAATATGGCACAGGACGCTTTTGCAGGGGATATAGCAAAGGGTGGAGATGCTTGTGCCACAGTGGGAGGGATTGATGGTGTGCAGGATTCACAGGCCCCTACAGATGTTCATGATGATCATGCAAATCGGACCAGCCGTGTTCGCCAAAAGGACATACGGTACCTCCTGCTCATCCACCCACTCTGGTTGTTGCATCCACTTATACAGCTGCCCCCCACATTCCACCATCCGCACCTGCACGTCGCTTCCCTGGGGCAGTTCGTCATGTTACACCAGCTTTTCCGAGTGGTGTACAGCCTCGGCCTCATCTTACAGCAGCTGCACCATGGCCTACTCCCCCCATGCCAGAGGGTTCCACTCATAGACCCCTTCTTCTAGTAGGTTACTATCCCCGAGGAGCTGTCCCTGCCCAGCCTGCAGTACATCCGTATTCGTACACTCCACCTACATTTAGGGTGTCTGCATCTTGTGCCACACCCATTTCTGCATCAGCGGTACCTCCTACTACATCTGCTTCCACAACACCAACTCGGAGGCATCCAGGAAGACCTCCAGGATCTGGCAAAAGGTCTTCCCAGAGAGGCAGAGGTTATAGTCAGACAGTGACACGTAGACAGAGAGGGACGCCGCGTGGCTCTGGCAGAGGTGCATCTCGCATCACTTTGTCAGGGACAGATTGAGGGAGAGGTATTACATGACTTCAGTCAGGTTGTGACAGAGGAGGATGCGTCAAATGATTCTGACGATCCGGATGCCACACAGGCATCTTGAGGACATGTTGTAGATGTTGTCATGTTGTTCATTTACGTTCCATTCTTATTGTGTTTTTTTGAGGTCAGACCCCAGCCGTATGTGGCGGGCTCTATATGATGAGATTATATACAGAGCATCTCACTTGTCTTCCAGATGGATGGCTAATTGATGTGGACATTGATGAAATGGTTTACCATGATAGCCTCCCCCTCTCTGTCTCCCTCTCTCTCTTAACAATTCAGGTATTTTTTTGGCTTTTTGGCCCCTTTTTTGGCTTTTTTTTTGGGCTATATTTGGGGGTGGGTAGTTAAAAAAAAAAAGCCATTAATTAATTAAACTAAGAAATCTAAACTCCCTAAGAAAATCTGCTTTATTTTGGCATTTTTTTGGGCTATTTTTGGGCATGGGAAACTAGAAATTAATTAATTAATTGTACGGTTTACCACGGTTCCAGCCAAAAAAATTTGTGAACGTCCGGTTCTCAAAACCACGGTGAACTGTCCACAATTCATAAATTCAATGATATATATATATATATATATATATATATATATATATATATCTAAGGAAGCGGATGGTGGACGCGCGTCCGCGTCTGGACGCGGACGCGCCAGGGTGCGTCCGCATCTGGACGCGTCTGATGTTTTGCAAAAAAAAAATTTCAAAAAAAAAAAAACAATACATGCACCTGCGTACACTGTCCCCCATCCCAAAAGCAAAATAAAAGCAATTTATGGCCCCTGTTTTTCCCCCGAAATTAATTATCAGAGGGTGTTTGGCACCCACCTACCCCCTCCTGTTAAAAAATAGGAAAACGGTACAAAAAAAATTTGCAACAGACCTAACCACTGGGCCATGCCTCTCATAACTGAGATATTACTAAACAACCATGGCTAATGAGCAGTTCATAAATTATTACGAACCTTCATTGGGACCTAAGCTCCAAAAAAGCGGCAAAGAAAGATCTGAGAGTGGTTTCGAGTGAAGATGATGGTTTGTATGGCAAACATATTACTGGTATAGGGCATTAGTGACCGTCTCAAGGAAGTGAATGCTCACCAGAGGATTGGGGAGAGGTGAACGCTCACCAGAAGAGTGACAAGCTCTCATGAGCAGAAGTCTCTGGGGTTAGGGCTCATCAGAAGAGTGACAAGCTCTCAAGACAGGAAACCACAACACCGACACACTACTATGTCTAAGACTTATATGATGAGATCGGT
The DNA here is from genome assembly GCA_029204225.1 of Diphasiastrum complanatum. NCBI lineage: Eukaryota > Viridiplantae > Streptophyta > Lycopodiopsida > Lycopodiales > Lycopodiaceae > Diphasiastrum > Diphasiastrum complanatum. The sequence goes on along the minus strand of CM055099.1, from coordinate 40,902,179 downwards.
TCCCCCCCCATGAACTTCAACAGCTTACTAACTACTTATGCAAAATGAGATAGATTTAGGGTTCGGGGTGGTACAATGTCATGTGGGCAACTAGTCGGAGCATGTCCTGGTAGATGTCCGCCGACACAATGAGCGGAAGCAAGAAGCAGAATTTCACGGTTTTACGGTGAGATAATGGGGCGACTACCGGAGCTGCAGCTACGTGCCCTCACAGTCCTCGAACCTGCTCCCCCCTGCTCGAGCTGTTCACAATTTTGAACTCCAAAAGTTAATGGACACCAGAAGAGTGAATGGTCAGCAGAACTATGTTATTTACTACAGGGGACGACATGACCGACCATCATGCAAGAGGTATAGGTACCTCTATCCTCACAGTTCTACACAGTACTGTCTAGTGTGATGTGATCGGTTTTCCCCCTGGATGAACTTCAACAGCTTACTAATTACTCATGCAAAACTATTTCATTCACTACAGGTCGTCCGTCTGTTCCTCGTCCAGTCTACTCCCACAGGTTCCTGGCGAGGTTGTCGGTTGGCCGAAACGGACGGCACCCAAAACGAAGCATGTTTGGAGAAACTGGGCCGTCGGACAGAGAGCTACAAAACTAGTCCATTTCACGTGACCTGACTGCGTTTCTGGCCCGTCGAACGGCCATTTTGACCTAACGACACTTGAATCGAGCCAGGCTCGATCCTTTGAGTTCGTATCGGGATCACGAATCCGTGGACTGTATTCCTGGACCATTAATACATTCTACGCAGGTTTAAGTGCATGCTACACAAGTGCAGCTTTGATGTTGAATATGCACATACCTGTGCTACAATGCCTACGACACAATGAGGACGTGGGTGGGGTTGATGATGTTTATGGATGTGGTTATGATGATTATGCTTGTGGCTTGTTTTGATGGTTATGGATGTGGGGTTTAGGGTTTCGGATGATTTGTTGGGGTTTAGGGTGTTATGTTAACTGTGCCATTTGTTGGGGTGTCGGGTTTAGCATGTTATGTTAAATGGTTGAACATGATGCATATGTTATGAACATTTGTAAGCACCCACAAATAAATTGGCCATGACACAAATATACTATAAAAATATATATATACATCTCATCTGATGCCACTGTACATGATGCTAAAGTGTGTATCAGTATCTACAAGTCTGTGCTAAAAAAAATCATCCCTCTGCGTGCCAGATGCATCTGCAGGGGTGTCAAATACAAAGTCTGGCTGGGAGTCTGGAGGCATCTAGGACTCCTCTAAGTCTAGGCCAACGCCTGCCAAGAGACGACTAGAAAAATCATCAAAACGTCCCCTCTTGGCTGGCCTGCCTCTGGGTCTGCCGGAAGGAACCCTCTATGGTACACTCCTGCCTGGGGGTCTCCCTCAGCCACAGGGGGGTCTCTGGGAAGAACTGCCTGCCTGTGATGCTCTGAGTCGTCTCTGCTCTATCTGTCTCTGGGCAGCAGCCTCTGTCTCCCTCACAAACTCTGACCAGCCATCATCGGAAAGGGGGGGTGATGCGGGGGTACTGGGTGGGGGCACGTGGACCACCCCCTGCTAGGTCGACCGTCTCGTCTGAATCATATGTGGGCTCATCATCAGAGGAGGGCAATGGAACGTCAGCAGGGAGGGTGGTGGTCTCATCAGCATCGGCATCATCCTCGGGCTCACCCCGCAGAGCACGCCGAGCGGCATCGTCTGGATCAACCTCTGGCTCTGGCTCATGATCTGCCGCTGCAACCAGGCACTCATCGGGATTGACCTGCACAAATCAATCATTCGTGAGAATAACCGAAGCAACCGTGAGGGCACTAAACTGAATGTCTTAAACCAATACGAAAGCAAAACGACAGAGCAACGAAATATACCTACAACAGTAGGGCGCGTGCGCCTCCTGCCCTCATGCTCTCCGTGATGCGTCAAACCACTCTGGTGTTGGTGTTGCAATACACCAGGTCATTGCATCGCTCCGTCGTCAGACGGTTCCGCCTGTTCGTGTGAACAAGGCTGAACGCTGACCAGTTCCGCTCGCAAGCAGAACAGTCCTGCATTAATTGGCAACAACTCGAGTGAGTACCGACCTTGTAGAGAAAATGCGACAACTAGTTGGATGAATGAGATTAGACAACATACCTGTGAAAGGACTCGGAGCGCGAGCGTCCTCAGGTCTGGCTGCCCGGCGCCGTAGCTCTCCCACCATGATACAGGCAAGAGCCTGTTCTCTCGAACACGTGCAAGGTCCTCGCCGAACAGCCCCAAAGAGTGCCTGCAGTTGAGCAACGATATGCTTGAGTACACTTGAGCCCTCGTAAGGAAATTGAACGAACGACAGCGTACGATAGATCACGAATTTACCTGTAACCGAGCCTCAGCACCTCGAGCCTGCTGCGGAACCCAGTGTATGACCAAGCAACCAATGAAAGAAGATTATACCTGGACAACGCGCTGTGGCCCGACGTCCTCTATCGTTGCGCGAATGATGCCGTAAATGTACTCGACCGAGTGCACTCTCCCTGCCTCGAAGGCGTCGATGCTATGCAGGAACATGGAACCGTAACAACTAGAAACAATCACGTTGATGAGTGGACGTCTGCGACAATCAGTCCACCCATCAGCCATGATGGAACAGCCGTATCTATCCCAAGCCTCGTGCAGTGCGGCCAGTCTCTCTCTGACTGATGCAACCCGGTCCTGGAGCAAAGGGCCTCGTAGTGCGTCGGCTGCCCGCAGACTGCAACTTTCGAGATAGCCTCTCGGAAGATGCGGGATGATGCCATGATAAAGGGGAGGTTCAGGTCATAGAACATCTGTGCTATGGTCCTGGTGGCCTCTCTGTGCATGCCCCTCTCTGAAAGATCCCGGCATGGACATTTGTCTGGTGCCTCGGGATGTGGATGGCTGGGAGGATGTGCATGGACGATGCGGATCTCGAGGTGGTGGCATAGGTGCAGGTGCGGAAGCGGAAGATGTGGACGGGCCGTGCAAATCTGACGATGATGGCAGAGGCGTAGGTGCAGCAGTGGAGGATGTGGATCCATGGGGAGTATTGGTGGAGGGGGCACAGGTGGCTGTGGCGGAGGCGGAGGCAGAGGCGGTGGCAGGTGCAGATGCGATGGTGGGGGCGGTGGCGCTGGGTGCACCAGTAGACATAGAGTAAGCGGCATCTGTGGACGGCTCGTCGGGCTCAGCAGCTGGCTCAGAATATGTCTCGATAATGCGAGCCCTCTCCGCAGCGGGGATGACCATACAAATGTCGATCCCGTAGCGTCCCCCCGTGGGTCGAACTCACAACCCCCCCAGATGTGCTCGAACCCGAGAGGCGTTCCCTGTGAACTGCCTTCGACAAAAAGGGCAACGCCACTTTTTGTCCCCCTCCACCTCATCCCAAATGGGACAAGCAGCCATCTCTCTCTCTCTCTCTCTCTCTCTCTCTCTCTCTCTCTCGCAGAGACACACAGAAGCACGCAAATCCAATCTCTCCCTACCCTAAACCCTAAACCCTAAACCCAAAACCCAAGCACCCTTAAACCTAAATCCTAAACTCACACACTGTGCACACACACAAATCCTCCCTCTCTCTCTCTCTCACACAGATCACCACACACACACAACTGTATGCACACAAATCAACGATATCTTTTCACACACACCCACACAAACACCATATCTCTCTCTCTCTCTCTCTCTCTCTCTCTCTCTCTCTCTCTCTCTCTCTCTATGCCTCTCCCACTCACTCTCTCTCTCCCTCTTCCGCCCTCTTTCGCTGCAGTCTCGGGTTCTGCGGACTGTCCGCAGGGCCCACGTCCTTTTGTTTTTTTTTTTTTTTTAAAAACGCGTCCGGACCCTTGGACGCGTCCTCTGCCCCAAAAAAAAAAAAACTAAAAAAAAAGGACGAGTCCGACCCCGCGTCCGGGGGTCGGACGCGGGCACTTCGGCCTGGACCCTCATGTCTGATATTATATATATATCATAGATGCGCGTTCCGCTAGCCCAGCATTTCGGACATATATAAAACTGTTTTCTTTTCAATAAAAAGTTTGCATTTATTTGATGAAATAGAAACCAATCAAAACATTAAAAACAAAAGGAGATGTCGATTCCATTCCTATACTTTGCCAGCTTCCTAAAAACTGGCTTTCCAATTTTCTAAGGACCTAATTTCACTGGCTCTCCTGAACTCCAGCAATTTCACTGCCGATTGTAGAGTGTGCAAAATATCCAGCAAAAATAGGGCTGATATACTTCATAGTATCTGACAAAATTAGGGTTCTCGTAGTGTTTAGATTTTTTTTGAAAAATTACCATCAGATGCCCATAAACTTTCCTGCAATTTGAATCACATATTGCCAAACAAAACAAAGAAGAAAAACCATTCCGGGGCAGCTTACTGGGCCATAATCCCAGAACCTGTTCTGGGACCCGTTCCGAAATGCATCATGCAAGCATGATATATATTAAGTGCATGTTCCGGGAAACCCTAATGGGATTTTCTGGATCATATTCCGGAATGGAACACACAACTATGCTTTATGTTAAGGCCTAAAAAGTTGGTCAATTATCATTTGACAATTTCCAGTCTAATTATTTAATTGTGCATGGTGATGATACCTTCTGAATGTATCCATTATGATGAACTTTCAATCATCATCTAGGATACATACTCTCAAAGGTTGTAAATGAAAAAGTATGAAACATGTGATGAGGACTTAATCGATCCTTTTTTACAATTGGCCAAAATATAAACAGAAGAAATATAGATCCAATTTTCACAAGCATGATCTTTGCAGGAAATTCAAATTCCGATGTTTACGCCTAATATAAACTACAAACAAAGGGAATTGCAAAGATCTAGTATTTAAATAACGATGATAAATAACAACAGTCCACTAGAGTGGTCATAAAAACCTTGAATAATCGCTGTCGTTTTTCGGCACTAACTATCAAATTAGTCCAGTGATTGTCCTGCTTTAAAGATTCAGCACATCCAACAACCTGTATAGTTAACCAGCCATTGAACAAACCAATTATTACATGGGTTTACAGGCGACAATCAAGCATTTATAGTCACGGCACGGCACAAAATCGTAGAAATGCTGTTGCTGCTGTCTCTCTTACCAGCATCGACGCTCTTGCCCTGGTCAAACCAACATTCATCCGGCGATAATCCGAAACAAAGCCAATGCCCTTTCCCTTGTTAGCACGTACACATGAGAATATCGCGATATCTTTTTCTCTTCCCTGGAAAGCAAAAGGGAAGGCCAGACATTTAAGCTCTTTCCAACACTATAATACCTTCAATATCGATTTAATGAATGATATCATCTAAAGCACCTGAAGTTTGATGATCCCTACAGACAGCAACAAGAAAATAAACTCTATTGCATTAAGTTCATCGTGGCAGCACCTGAAAACCATCTACAGTATTGATATCAATGTATCGTGCAGCATCTGCTCCAAGAACGTCATTAAAACGCTCACGAAGGAGCTTCACCTGCTGCCTGTATGGAGAAATGATTGCAATATGGGGTGAACCTTTTAACTCTGAATAGCTTCCCACCATGTGTCGATACAGAACAACGATAAAATCAACCTCATCGATGTTGACCCAAGAACCACTTCCTGGCTGAGATTCTTCACCTGAAATGTCAAAAAATGCAAAAGGTCCGAAGCAACGATATTCATGCCAGGGACGAGTGGTTTCTTCCTTGACTTGATCGCCATCTTCCAACTCTTCAGCATAAAATTCCTTAGATGGGAAATGACGTATCTGGAAATAATCACAGCATAGCTTGATAAGTTAATATCTCATAGAGCACGAAACAGGTTCCAGAACACATAATATCTGCAATAAGCCTATGAATGCACAGAGACACCTCACCATATTAATCCTAGAACCAAAAAGATGATAGAGCAAGATGCTATATAGTTTTTTGACAATGGTATGACCATACCTCAGGGTGCATCCGATACTGAGTTTTAAGCATCTGCACTGGGTAACCAGCTTTTTGAAATCTTTTAAATAAACTCATTCCATAGCTGAAAAGCATTGGCATCAGTAAATCATACACGTATTCATCAGGTTAAAGAACCAGTCATGCTCTTTATCTAATTGTACACCTGACACAAACTCACCCAAGTTTCACAGCACTTGTTGACAATACAGTCGCTGGCAATTGGATAGGGTCCCCAACCTACAAGATAAGGACAATAACCTTCATAAAAACAGATGTTGAACGTCCTCATACAACGTTCACATGTGATCTCTCAGTTAACAATATTTCAAGCGATTGTTCAAATATGGTTCAAACTCTGAAATCCACAAAAGGCAGAGTTATACCAGGAATGCTTGCCGGCAGCCATGTGCAAGTGGCACCAAAGTTGCTGGCTCAACCTGCAACAACCCAATATTCTTTAGAACATGAATCAATGCACCAACAACTTGCAAAAGTTAGCCCTCTCTTTGGAAAAAAGCAAAATGCAAATCCATTTCACGCTCGCCGCAATTTGTGCCAGCTCCAAAGAAATAAAGTGGACAATTTTGTGCTGAACCTATGGAGTGCATCCTGAAAAATCTTGTTTGTAAGCTTCCTCAACCTTTCCAACCATCTTCAAACCTTTTCACATGCCCCACAAGTTTACTACGAGGGCCTGCGATTGGGGGAACAAAAGTTTAAGCTTTAAAATCTAGACATTCTCAAATCAATTTGTGCAGAAGGTATACCAGGGAGTGAGAGAATTACATCATAGAGGGCAACTAGGAGACCCCACATGTAACTCACAAGTCTATGGCATACCTGAGAGCCATAACCTGATTGAGGCTCATAAATTCAAGTGCACAAAATGTTAATGTAAAGGTCTACTTCAGGATTTCAGAAAGTCGTGCTTCTTAGAAAATTGTAGTGTTCAATGAAGGCCCTACAATAATCTAGTCAAAAGGAACTTGTAGTCGGATATTCAAATCCTGTGAAAATGTGTGACTTGTTTTTCATCTGTTGAAGTTAAAAGTATTCAGATCCGACTGAGCATAAAATTACCCTTGTTTGCTAATCAACATGTGATTGTTATCAAAAGTTTCAAGTACCTAGGTTCTGTGGTTACATTTGAGGTATACTTATACGACTTGCATGTGTTTCCTTTTGACTGGCCGACACCCCCCCAATTTAAAGATTGACCACTTTCCTCTTTTGGATGCTCTCCATTGACCTTGGAAATCCTATCTAGTACTCAGATGGGTATTTTTTTAACACCTTTGAACAAATTCAAAAAGTTTCACTATTCTGCTAATATTGAAATCGTGGGCCATCCAAATCGGTAATCGCATAAAAACACATTCAATTCACAAACAATCCATAAAAAAAGTATAGCATAGATACATACAGCTTGAGCAGCTTCATCGATCACAACGACATCAAATCCACGCTTCATGCGAGAAAAAATGCTGGATCCACTAAAGCTCAATGTGGAGCAAATCTGGCAACAACAATAACATTAATCACAAGCAATTTTCAGGTAATCAGTGTCATCACCTATGTCTGCTTCATTTAAATTCTTCAAGTAATTTCTTGTTTGAATCAAATTGTTAAAAGACAATTAAGTAGCTTGATTTGCTGTCTTGAATATTGCACATAATTTCCTTAGTTTCAGATATATGATGAAATCACTGACCTTTCTTGGTTTTAGTATCCAGTCTCTGAGAACCATAGAGAACTTCAATGGACCAAATAAGTAAAAAACCTAGTGTTTTGTTGGTGGGCCTACACAGTTAGGCTATTGAGTCAAGAACTCTTAGAAATTGAGTTGAGTTTGTATAGCAACTCTAGAATTGCATCGTTGGACTCTGGAACAAATCACACTCCACCACATAAATGACCATACACAGACTGAAAGAGGTTCTCTTATTGATGTACATCCACAAAACGGCCTTGGGTATGACCGGGTGATGTTAAAACCGAGTTAGATGTAACAAAACATGCATGAATTCAGATACCTTTGACAAGATGACAGGCTACCAATCCTTAGGAGTCTTGTTGGTATCAGGAAATCTGGATCCAGAAGGTCAGGTGTTTAGAAGCCCAGTCTTATGGCACTAGGTCACCAATTCAAATAGAGAGCTTATGGACTACGTCATTTTGACAAGTTCCTAGATAACAATTAACCACTTCACTGAATGTTGTGAGAACCTATATTGAATTGAGGTACACATTGTTGGAGCTTACACAACCTGCCTGTCAATAAACAACTACAAGTCTATATTTAGCCACTACACTAAAAATAGGAGAAACAAAGTCTGGGCTTTCCAATGTAACCAAAATCTAACCACTTTGAAATTTCGCTACAGAAGATAGTTACGTCAAAGTCTCAAAATGCCAAGATAATTGCAAAATTGAAAATCACTAAAATAGATATTTTCTACTTTCAGATATTTCTCATAGGAAAAAAGCATTTCAAGCTTTGTGCTTGACTCCTAGTCAGAAGATATTAGATTAGATCGAATTACCTGTATTAATGTCCACCAAGATCAAATGGTGTATTGTGTGTGTGTGTACGTGTGTGTGTTTGAGAGAGAGAGAGAGAGAGAAGAAAGAAAGAAAGCTTTATTAATGTCTTTTCCATGCCAAAAGGCATATAAGACTGAAGAGGTAGTACAACAGAGTAAATGGAACTGGACCGGGACAGTGCCGTCAGCAGAAAACTAGACTAAAACTAAAACGTAAAACGTAAATCGCTATGTAAAAAAAGCTCATCTCTCACGCAGGAGAGGAAATAAATGGCCGTAGCTCAAAACATCTCTCATGTAGGAGAGGGAGAAGAATCTGAAATTTTAAGTCTTGCAATTTTAACCAAGACCGGGCGTCCGTCTCGAAAAAGAGTCCGGAAACCATTGGCCTTAGCATCTGCAATAATTTTCTTTCTCTCAATCCATTGAATGGGCGTCAAGTCTTCATCCATATAAATAGTAGACCCCTCATATGATATCATGTGGCACCGAGGGCTTAGCCCTAATCATCCTGCTAAGCATGAGAATCTGGATACAAGTAAGATCCTTCCAAGTATCACGTGATAAATCCGGACACCAAGTCTCAGCAGAGTATAAAACAACCGGGGAGATAGTGGTAGAAAATAGTAAGCATCTGGTAGCAGGGTCTTGTACATAATATGTGGAGCAAAATCTCTCCATATGAACAAGAGAAGTGTGCCCCTTACGGAGTCTGGTGAGGGCTGCCGGTCAGAATGTGAGTAGCGTACCAGAGAAAAGTACTCCCAAATAAGTGTAAGAGGTCACAATCTCAATCGGCAACCCATCATAATAGAAGGTCACATCTCTCATATGCTGTCTATTGGTGTTGAACACCATAATCTTGGCCTTCTTAGTATTAACTGTCAATCCCAAAAGCTGACAGAAGTGATGTAAAGCAGAGAGGTGTCTCTGTAAGCCAACTGCAGAGGATGAGAGAAGAACCACATCATCAGCGTAAAGGAGAATGGGGATAATAATACTTGCTAAGGGACAGCCCTCTCCACCTTCCTCTCGAATAATCCGCTCGAGGTCATCAATATATAGTGCAAAGAGGGTAGGAGATAGGGGCAGCCCTGCTTCACTCCAATGGTAGAGTGGATCAGCGAGGACCAACCACTACCGTCCCTGAACCGTGCCCAAACTCGCTCATATAAAGTAATGATTGCGGCAATAGTCCCGTCTGTGAAGCCAAGCGAAGATAATCTCTGGAAAAGGAGGTGTCTCGGAACTGAGTCAAAGGCTTTGCGGAAGTCCACAAAGCAACAATAAACTCTCTGTCTCTGATGTCGTGCCTCCTCAATGATGCATCGCAGAATGAAAATCTGATCCGAGGTAGAGTATCCTGGTCTGAACCCGGCCTGACCCATAGCATGTAAATCCTCAATCTCAGCAAAAGATCCAGTAATCGTCTGTAAAGTGAAACCATAAATCTTAGCCAAAGTGTGACCAATCATGATAGTACGGTAGTTTTCTACATTTAAGGGATCACCTGCCTTGAGAATGGGATGAAGAATATTGGTACACCATGCGATAGGAAAACCAGAGGTCACAGCAGTGTTAAAAGCGTGAGCAATAAAGGGCAAGATAAGATGTGCTACAGGTTTTAGGAAATCTACGTTTAGAGAATCATAGTCAGTGGCTTTATGAAGTTTGGCATAGTTAATGGCATTTTCAGCCATGTGTGGAGTAAAAAGCGTGCAGCGGGCAAATCGTGGCGAGAGTAAGGTAGGAGGGGAGTCTAGGGTATAAAGTTTTGTGGCATATTCGACCCAAGATTCGGTTGCAATGGGGGCCAAAGTCGAAGAGGATTTGGTGAAATGTTTCCAGAAAAAGGAGGAGGAAGCGGAATCTAAAGAATCGATCAACTTTTGGCAGAGTGATCGCAAGTATGTTATCTTCTTTGTTCTGGTGGCTTTACGATACTTTTTTTGGTGTTGTTTGAGTGTTGCAGGAGAATGTAATCTGGCATTTGCCACATGTTTGTGAAGAGAGCGGCATTCTGCATCATACCAACGGTTGTGAACACGTCTATGAGATGATATCGTCTTGGTGGGGAAAGATGAGGACGCTGCAGATAAGAGGGATTTAGAGAGAAAAGTGGCTTGTTGCTCAACTGATGCCGTTAAAGGGAAGTGAGTAAGTAGTTAGGACACGGTTGTGGTGTAGTTGGTGAGTCCAGAGTGAGTAAAAGGAACACGTTTGTTAGTAGAAGAGGAGCATGGAACTTTAGAAGATGGGGTTATGTGACCCAGTGAGAGGCGTAGGAGTGAGTGATCAGAAATGATAGGAGGTGTAATGGAGAAATCAGAGATGTGATATACAGCCATATACATGTCCTGCGGTAATCCCAATAATGAACCAATAGTATGTAGCCATATATATCGAGCATACGGATCTTGCTTAACCATCTTAACCACTGTGACTCTGTATAAACAAGCTATTCCGCCAGATCCACGACAGGTTTTTCCCCTCACAAATGGGCGAAAAACAGAATGCCAAGAGTAATCCTGTACATGTGGAAGAGGATGATACAAGGACTCATGGGTTTCAGCCAACAACAAAATGTCACATTTGCTTATAAAATTAGCAAAATCTCCTGCCGATGATGACGATAAAAAACCATTGCAATTCCAAAAGCCAAGTCTCAAAATGGTGGGGAATCTCGAGCAGTTCCTAAACCCGGAAGCCCCAAGTTCCTAGTGTGAGAGGAAATCCAAATATCTTGGTTTGTCGTTGATAAAAACGACTCTTTGCCCTTTTTCTTTTGCTTCATGAATAATCTTTTTCCTTGCTAACCATTGGGTGTTTGTCAAATCATCATCCATATAAATGAAAGTGCCTTTGAGTTTTGTTCTAAGCTGAAGGGCTGCATTGCGGTGTTGAAGAGAGTGAAACTTGATAAAAAGAACGTTGTCATCAAATTTACTACGCCATACTGTATCAAAGCCATCAACAACATGAGACAGCTTGGAAACGAGTAAATCTGTAGCTTCGTCTATTGGTTTACCACCGTTGGCAATACCTCTTACTCTAATATTGAGAGCCTTTTGTAGCTCTTCTAGCTTGTTCATCCAAAACTGTCTCCAAATTGTTATCCATCATAGAGGCTGAGATATGGGGGTGATTACCTTGTTTGAGGATCGATGTCGTTTCTTCAACCTGTTTTGCAAGTAATGAGAGTTTGCTGCCCATATCATCCGGTTTGAAGAGAGCTGCCCATGTCTTTGTCTCTTCGACCTGTTTTTCCAAACAAGATATTTTGTTGGAAGTTTTGTCCGAAGAAGGTACAGGTTCCACAAGCCATTGCTTAAGATATACATTTTCTTGCTCAAGCTGCCCCACTCGTTTTTTACACCCATGAGATCTAGAGCCAATTTGCCATTCGCCATTTCAAAAAAGTGTAATTGTTTCTTAATGCCGAGAAGTTCGTTTCGGATGAAACCAATATCATAGGCATAAAGACTCTCAATAGGCTTGGAAGGAGTGTAATCGACTGTGGACAGCTGATGCGTTTCTGTGATAGCAAGTGGATTGTCAGTGTAAATAGAGGGTGCATTGCTTTCTAGTGCAGCTGGCGGTGGGATTGCTGTAGGTGAAATAGCATCCCCCTCCCTCTCAGATGATGGAGGAGGAGAAGAGGTGAATAGAGGGGGGGCGTGGGGGCACCCCCCTTTTTCTTAGGTGCCATGGAGCTAAGGTAGGCAGATATAGCTCAGAAAACCAGCAGCCAGGTCAGCGTGGTAGGGTAGAGATCTCGCGATCAGAGGGCAGCATCAGCGTCAGCAGGCAGGTAGCAGGTCAGCGTCAGCTGATAGATCATCACGATCAGAGGGCATCAGCGTAGGCAGACCATCGCGAGATCGCGGGTAGGCAGATCGCGAGAGGGTAGATCAGAGGGCGTCAGCAGGCAGGTAGCAGGTCAGCGTCAGCAGATAGAGAGAGAGAGAGAGAGAGAGAGAGAGAGAGAGAGAGAGAGAACCATATGATCAAGCTCCTTCTTCAAGTCTCTGTGTGTGTGTGTGTGTGTGTGTGTGTGAGAGAGAGAGAGAGAGTGAGAGAGAGGAAAGAAAGCTAAATTAATGCCTTTTAATCCCAAAAGGCACATAGGACCAAATAACTACAATCTCAAGTACGATAACTACTAACATGAGAGAGCATATAAATCAATGTTTTATTGTGTTTGAATCGGGAAAGAATCGACTTCTCCAGGTTCGAACTGGCGAATCGGTTTTAGGGTTTTTTCCCCCCTTCCCTTCGTTTCTACCCTTCGATTATGTCAAAAACAAGTGCTTTCTTAGTGTTAATGGGTAACATGTGGATTATAATTCGTAATTAATCGTTAGTGAAATTTGAAAACCCTGAAGTCTCTCTCTCTCTCTCTCTCTCTCTCTCTCTCTCTCTCTCTCTCTCTCTCTGGAAAATGCCAAAAATACAAACGGATTGAACCGTTTTTTCTATAATAAAAAAAATTCCGGTTCGAACCGCAGTTCGACACAACTGTGATATAAATGTCTTCAGAAACAAACATCTACTAAATAAAAGGACAGAACAAACAAAAGTAGAAAGATCCTTACTCTACTCTCATGATGTGTGTGTGTGTGTGTGAGAGAGAGAGAGAGAGAACGCTTTATTAAAGTCTTGTCTGTACCCGAAGGTACGTAAGACAAAAGAAGTACATCTCAAGTGTGTAAATAGTTGTGGTAGAGTATGAAAATGCAAACTAAACAAAGCGACAAGCTAAAAAAATCCCTCAATAGAAACTCAATCTCAATCTCATGATAAACCCGACAACGCTAACAAAAGAGTCGATGGTGGACTGCACTAGACGTGCAATACACCGTTGGTGATGTTGTCCTTGTCTGGAAGGTCGACAAGACCGTCGATGGTTAGCTGTATGTCTAGGTCTCTGAGTATGTCTCTAAAAGGTGGTCTACCTTTGCCTAATACATCGTTGTCTATCTCGATGCCTATCAACAATTGGAATATGTCTCATCCTTTGACTCAATTCCGGAAACCCAATCCGTCGGCACCTAGAGAAGAACGTAGTGATGCTAGGCTAGGGTAAATCTTGCATATGTCTCTCACATATATCCCGTCTCAAAGACATCATCAAAGCCACACATCAAATCCTCGTATGTAATCAAAGAATGAAGTGTCGCCTGTGACTCTCGGTATATGCAATTATCCCCCTCTAATATCATAATATATAGGGCATGTGAAAATCAAATGCTCCTCATCCTCCACCTCATCCAATGAACCTAATTATTGTAACGTTGGTTGTGGAAACGTGTATTGCGGAAGCATTGAGATGTTCAGACAAATGTATACGAGCTGAGAAATGAAAGTGCTTAAACTAGTAAATCAGAGAAGCATAACATTCATACTGATGCAGCAAATGAATGCAATGAGACGATTAGATTGAGTTCAAAATCTAGCATGTACAAAATCAATTGAATGATGAGCACAATGCAATTGCAGTGGTAACCGCGTGCTCGAAGTTGTCTCTCTTACTCACTCTCTATCTTGAACAATTAGGGGAAAGAGGACAATCTTGCTTCACACATGTTATTAATAATATCAATTGTAAAACCTTTTGAAGGCATGTTCTCACTCTCTATCTTGAACAATTAGGGGAAAGAGGACAATCTTGCTTCACACGTTATTAATAATATCAATTGTAAAACCTTTTGAAGGCATGTTCTTTTGTAGGTAGTCCATTGATTTCCATCCAATCACTAAGTTTTTTTTCAAATATGTTTCCCCATAGTTTGCCAAGAAAATGTCCTATCATTATTGTTCTATAGTTGAAATGATCATCCTTACACCATTTATATAAGAAGGGGCAATACCATCTGCCCACACCGTGGGAAAGCCATCAACAAAAGGTTGATTGAACAAATCAATGGTAAAAGGAACAAGGACCTCCTTCCCCAATTTGAAAAATTCAACTTCTAGTCCTTCGATGCCTTGTGCTTTGCCATTAGAATCGTTTGCTATCCCATTTTCCGCCTCCTCATTAGTAAAGAATCTCAAATATGGTTGGCTGGTTGGTATGGTATTTTATCCATGATGCATTCTACTTCATATAGGTCTTGGGCATACGAGATCCAAATTGTTGGCTGAATAGTTTCTATATCGTCATTTCCTCCATAGCTATGAGATAGGTTGTCTTCCAAATGTGTTAGATAAATTCTTTTACGTATGGAGAGCAAATCTGATTTTTCTGCTTAAATCTGATTTGATTCCAAAAGAATGGGATGATGGTCCAATTCTAAAAGGAGGGATTCAATATTCATAACTCCAATTGAATCAATTGACCAAAGAGAGGCTAGAGCATAGTCAACAACACTATTGCCTTTATTGGATGAGTATGTAAATCCATTTGAGGACGACCATCTATTTAGCGCATCGAAAACCAACTTATGTATATGACCAAGATTGAATGGTTCCTTACCAAACTGTGTAATATCATTGTAGGCCTCTCTTTGAGTGTGCAGATACTTTAAGATGTGCCTCACAATGGGTTGGTTTAAAAAAATCCCAAAAATTGGACCGTATGATTTGGTTTTCAAGAACTGCGTGATTTGGTTCTTGACGAACTGCAAGAATTCGCTTTGTAACCACATAATTTGGTCCTTAAGGAACCAAAAGAAATGATTTTGGGATGAAATATGAATTGATGGGAACATCCAGGAATTGACCACCCCTGGACCTGCAATCACCATGATCGGGGATTGGCAACCTTGACGATCTTTTCTAGAGAATATTGAGACAAAAGGTGGCAACCTCGACATCCTTTGCCAGAGAAAAGAAATACATATTATAAAAAGACAAGATGGCTCAAAGCTCAATTAAGACCACTTTCTAATCTCATATGTCATCCTTATCCAAAGAAAACCTTTATGAATTTCCTATTTGATCAAGACCATTTTCTATTCCAGAAAAGGGCAATTGCCCATTAATTAGTGCCACCCTTTTTGCATGCCAAGAAAAGTATTGAGTCTCTTAAATAATCCCCCTTTTAGATTTGACACATACAAACTCATAATCAGAAAATTCTACTTGAGTTGCACTCACCCCATGCATACAAGGTGTGGCAAGTTGGAGAAGTAGCTGGGAGTTGCAAAGCTTCCATCCTCACTGGATGGCGAGTGTGCATGTTTTAGAAGTCAACCTTGGCAAGGGAAGTGCTACTTTTACTTCCATTTCCTCTCTCTACCTATTCTGTCCATATGTTTTATTTTCTTAGTGTTTTTCTCTCTCTAGCAACCCTCCTTAATTTCTCCCTCTATTCGGTCCACTCGTATATATCTCCTTTCTACCACCTCTTTCCCACTTATCTTCCTATCTCTTTCTCATCACCTATTCACAATCCTCTGTCTAGTCACTTACTCTCTCTACCCACATCTTGTTGCTTCCCAACTCCCTCTACCCCCAAATTTATCACTAATTCCTCTCTTGATCTCCTGTTTCTACCCAATTTTTCGACTCTCCTCAAACTCTAAAATTTTCTCTCCAAAGCTTTCATACTCCCCTTTCATTCCTCTTCCTAAAAGGTTTCAAGTTAGATGTTGCATGTCAAAAGAAACTAGTAAAAATTTCGTTTAATGATTTACTATTTTTAGAAAATTTTGAAAAAAGAAAACAAAAGCAAGAGATTAGATCTAGAAAGTTGTTTCTTTGAGAGAATTGTTTATGGGACCAACTTCTGTTAGCGGACAATTGCACAATACAGGAATGTTCTCGAAAGGTGGGAGGGCGGTTCCCCATCTTCACTCCTCAATGCTTTGCATGTATGGATAATTGATGTGATGTGATAAACTAGGACCTTCTTATATGTTTGGTGATTCATGCAATGTTTATTTCTGCAATTTGATGAATTTATATTCTTAGAAATCTTTGCACCTAAGACATTACCTTATGACTTAAGTGTGACATCAAGAGTGATTCACAGAATTTGAAATTTCATGTTGGTAACTGCAAGTCTTGAATATTATATGCAGATTTTGAATTGTCAATTGTGACACAGTAATTTGTCAGTTTAAATTTTATCCAGGCTAAGCTACATCCACACATTTTGAAAGGACCACATTAAGCTTTGGAAGATGAAATTTGACCAAACACTCACAATGTGTACATGAAAGTGAACCCTAAAAGAAAATTCTGCTATATTAAGTAGATACATGTAAAAGTTCCTGGAGTTACACACAATGGCAGACTCCTCAAGAATGGAAACACGAATACGATCCCGCTCAGCACCAGCACTACCAGAACGAGAAACAGTTGATCTATCCATGCTGCTTAAACGTTGCTCAACCTGATTACAGATTTACAAAGGTCATCAGTTCTAGTGAACACCCTGTTAGGATACAAAAAAACCTAGTCTTGTAGACTATTGAAAGCTTTCAATCTCAAAGCAGCAAAAACACGATCAGATAAAGCATCAGCCAAACACACAGATGAGTGTAACAGTCCCATTACATCTTCTAAATGTTTCCCAAGTTCTAATTAACAAAAGACAATTTCACATCATGTATGTTCTCTTGTGAAATTAGGGGATACAGCTTCAATAAGGATCAAACATCTTAAGCTTTGTAGATACTCTGGCGACTTCAATTTCAGACTACTATTTGCACATCACATACAAAATGTGTTGTTCAGGGAGATCGGCTTCACAATGAAACTTAGTAACGGACCAAAGTGCATGAAATAATATTGAGCATAAACTTGGAACTTTTCAGCCTTCAAACTACAAACCAGATTGTCCATACAGACTGACTGGATAGAATGATGTGCTTGGACGCCAACTCGCACTATACTTGGTGTATAAACTTTACCATATTCATCACGGAGGCCTGGTGCATGTCAAACGACCACACACAAAGTTAAAAGTGATATATATCAAGGACTTTCATCATATCCTAGCTATCACAGCAAACAAAATTCTAATACTTGGGTTGGGCATGCAAAAGATAGAGAAACAACGACAAACCTGAAGTGATAAGACGAAGCACAATCTCATCAAGTGCTGAGTTTGATGGAGCACAAACAAGCACATGTGCACGATGCTTGCGTTTAGCACCTACTACTTCAGGTCTCTGCATTCAAGAAAAAAAAACAAATACTAAACACTGATAATATTGAAGTCTGCATATGACATTTGTACAAAGTGGCACCAACCATTGTATGGAAATTAATAGGCAACTGACTTGTAAGATGCCATAAGTTAGACAGATTCTTATTGTTATCAACTACGCACAAATTGATTGCCAGTTGTTGGGAAAAACCCATCGTCACCATCCAATGGCATAACTGCGTCGCGAGGGTTTAGCCCATTGCCAAGCCATGGTGAAGCTCTTAACCAGCTATCCATCCTGCGGTAGGGCATACTGTCAAACTCTCTCAAGTTGGAGACTGATTTCTAAGGCATAGAATACATGCAGAAACTCTGCTACAAAATCGTTCAAGAATTCTGGAAGCATTTCAGTGAGAACATTGTCTAAAAATTGTTCTAATTTTTTATGGCTTGAATGTATGGAATTAAGAAGACATGCTTTTGGTTTCCTAGCATGGACTGAGAAAACAATTACACAGAAAGTAATAATGACTTGAAACATGGCAAGCTGCAATTGATGATTGTTGTTCTTAAAATGCATCATGTTCCAAATTCCATAGCACATACATAGAGAGCTTCAAACACTATGGGGGTGAGAGGCAACACTACAAATCTGGTACTCTTGAATTTCAGAGAGGAGAAATCTGATTTTGCACAATCAAATTCAGCCTTGCCTAGAAGAGTAAAAAGCAAAAAAGCAAAGAGTTGGCAGATCCCTATGAGATTTTTACAGCCCATTACTGGTACTGGATCGTTACCCTGCAGGGTTTCAGCCACATAAATTTCGTAGAAATTTGCTAATATGGGCCAAAAATCAGGTTTTGGACCAATTTTTGAGCTTTTGGAGTTGCAGCCGCATAATTTCTTCGTTTCTTGCCCATTCTGACCAGAATTTTGCACAAAGAATTAATAAATCACATACCATGTTTGCAGCCCCAATTTTCCGGCCTTCCGTATTTTCGTAAGCTATTTTGAGGCTGCTATTCAGCAATTTCCAAGCAGTTCCGATGCAACCTCTAGTCGGCTTTCAAACTATCTGTGCAATCAAATGGCAGCTAGCAAGGAACTTTTGAACCTCTTTTACAGATTATTTCAGGGAGATTAATTCCTTCTACATGTTACAGTTTGTTCTAAGTGTTTCTAGAATCTTTCTTTCTTGCCTTGCATAAACACTCTGTGTATATCTCCAGCATCTTGTTTATTTTCAAAAAAATAAAATGGAATGTCCAAATGTTCACGTGAAGTCACTTTCTCCTATTCAACCTTCATCTCTCATACGTTCTCCACCTAGGGGTAGCCCGACAGTATCTCGAGAACCTAAGCCTAAGACTCCACGTTCAGATATGCAAGATCGCATGTCAGCCATGGAGTGGTACTCTCACTAATCTCGAAAAGGCTATCACAACAATTGCTAGAGGTACTCCAATTGGCACACAGCCATTGGATGTAATTGTTAATACAGCTTTCGCTTCACAACCTTCTTCTTCTCATCTTCCTTATCAATTGCCTAATGTTGCATATCCTACTGATAAGGACGTGACGCCTCCAAGTTGTGCCGACATGTTACAACATATGGCAGATTATGTGGATCAATGGTTCCACAAGTGGGAGTGCTATTTTGAACTACGACAAGTATCAGGCGAGCCACCTATCAGCTACAGGATGCTGATGACCGTTGATCTGGATTCTTAAATGCCTTGATTTTCAAATTCAAGATAGCACAACAATTGTTCTGTGCTTCCTGATTCAATCCCTTTGTAAATATGTCAACTGCCATGTACTGAGTTTTGCAAAATTTTAGGCTCACCTCCTTGTATAGTGATATCTGATCTCAATGTGCTTGCTCCTAGAATGAAATCTAGGATTAAGCAGAAATTGTGGATTGCATTTGTATTTTGCCCTTCAAATCAACAAACTGATCTTCGATAAAAGTCACATCCCTGTTAGTGAAAACTTTACAGGTGTCTATGTTATAAAGTCTGTACATTTCATCAGAATTGCAATAGCCAACAAAAATAGTTTTAAAAGAATGCTCATCAAGTTTCTTTCTGTTGTCGTTTGGGACATGAGCATAAGTTGTGCATCCAAATACTTTCAAATGTTTGATTGAGGGTTTGAAACCTGTCCAAACCTCATAAGGAGTTTTGTTGTCAGGAACACCCTTAGTTATGCATCGATTCTGCCAATAAGTTTCTGTTGAAACAGCATGTTGCCAAAATGATTTGGGCAAAAAAGCACGTGTGATCATGCATTTAGCAGACTCGACTAAGGTTATGTTCTTCCTTTCAGCCAGTCCTATAGAGAATAGGAAGCAGCAAACTGTTGCTCGATGCCATTGGCTGAGCAGGAACCCTTGAATTCATTTGAAATGTATTCTCCACCATTGTCGCTCCTGAGAGCTTTGACTCTTTTGCTTGTCTGCAACTCAACAAACTCCTTAAATTTCTTGAAGAACTGGAAAGCTTCAGATTTGTGCTTTAAGAAATAGATAGCAATCCTCCTGGAATAATCATCTATGAAAGTAATAAAGAACTTTGCATCAAGTAATGATGGTGTCTGCATTGGGCCACATAAATCAGTATGCACAATGTCTGACAGATCTCTTGAAATGTGTTCTTGATTTGACTTGAATGGTTCTTCTTGCCTGCTTTCCTTTGATACAACTTGAGCAGACAGGGGGATCGACAATTTTACAGTCTAGATCAAGAACTGAAGAGTGTTTAGACATGTTACCTATTGATGTATAGTTAAGGTGACCAAGTCTATAATGCCAAATCACTTCTTTATTCATAGATGTCGAACTGCTTAAAGCACGATCAATTACAGTATTACAATGAGTAAGCCTATAGAGATATCCTTGCCTCTTTTTGAGTGCAAGAACTCTCCTGCTCTTATCAAGAATCTGACAGGAATCTGTCAGAAACTCTACCCTATGTCCTGATTTGTGATTCGACTAACTGACAGTAGATTGGTTGTCAGATTTGGGACATACAATACATTGGGTATAAGCTTTGACATTCGATTCTGAAAATTCATCCTAACAGTACTTTTACCTTCAATTATGTGGGAACTACTGTCTCCAAGGTGAACAAATTTCTTTGTGCTGTAGGGTGAATAGTCAATGAACCATTCTTGATGGCTTGTCATGTGTTGTGTAGCTCCAAAATCAAGGTTGGAGGAATTTATTGATAAACCATCTATTGGATCCTATGCATATATTCAAAAACGTCGGTGAATTCTTATGGAACCACATCATTGGCATAAAAGACAACTCCGCAGCTCATAAAGATCTACAAGCGGCCGATGTGAAAAGACCTTATTGGATTCAATACACTGAAGGTGGAGATACAATTCTACCTAACGTGCCGTGGATTCTTACAAAAGAGCAATCTCATATGTTAAACATGTCATAAAACAAATGAGAACTCCAACAGGCTATGCACATTCTTTATGCAAATCATTTACCAAAGATGGTACTTTAAGTGGATTGAAATCGCATGATTGGCATAAGATGTTGCAATTCATACTTCCACTTTCTATTCGAGGTCTCTTCAACGATGATGTACAAAATACGCTTTACAATTTGTCATCGATGATTAGGTTTGTATATTTTTTTAAGCACTTGTACAAATATGTGATATTTCAATTTTTTTGTGTTAAACAACCTAATGTACTATCAATCTTGCAAGTGGATTTCCTCAAAAGAAATAAAAAATAGTGAATTGGATTCCATGAAAATCCAAATGATCGAAATGGTTTGTTTGTTGGAAAGAAATTTTCCAACTTCCTTTTTGGATATACAAGTTCATCTTCTAGTGCATTTGGTCGAAGAAGTATCAATTCCAGGACCTGTGCACACGAGATGGATGTTCTACCTTGAGCGCTTTATGAAAGTTTTGAAGGGCTTTGTGAGACAAAAGGCAAGGCCAGAAGGTAGCATTGTAGAAAGTTGGCTTGTAGAAGAATCTTTGTTTTATATCACCAAAATAATCTCACAATTGCATCTTGCAAGTCCAAAAATGTGGTGTGAAAAAGAAGATGAACGTGTTAAGGGTAAAGTATCACAAGGAAATGGTGTGCTAAAAAGACTTTCACC
Organism: Diphasiastrum complanatum; assembly: GCA_029204225.1. Lineage (NCBI taxonomy): Eukaryota > Viridiplantae > Streptophyta > Lycopodiopsida > Lycopodiales > Lycopodiaceae > Diphasiastrum > Diphasiastrum complanatum. The sequence continues at coordinate 40,880,448 of CM055099.1, read as the reverse complement.
ACAATTAAAAGAGAAAATTGACACATTCATATTATATAATTATGGACAAATGGAAAAGTGGATTTCAAGGTACGAAGAAGCAAAAAGGAAAGAAACATAACATTGAAACGAAGAAGAAATATCAATCGAAAAAGAAGGAGGGCGTTGGAGAACGACGAACCTTTGGAGCCTTTACCTTCAAAATGCTCTCGTGAATGGGTTTTTGACACGATGCTAAAAGCATCCGAAAACGAAGAAGAAGTGACCGAATTAGAATGGAAATTTTTTTGCGAGTGTGGATGGAAGGTTAGTGTAATATTGTTTATGTGAAGTTTTGTTTTTGTACTACTCAATATATGAATAATATTTCAGTCGACATCTAATTTAGTTAGAGATGTTGCACACATTGATGACTTCGTACAAGTCAGAGATCATGGACAAGCTGCAAGACGTCGGACAAGTTGATGACGTGGAAGTCGAGGACGTAGACGTCAAATAGGTTGGAGACATCGAGGATGACGATGACTTCGGCCAAGTCGATGACGTGGACGTCGGGTAAATTGAAGACATCGGACATGTTGATGACTTCGGACATGTCGATGTAGACTGTCATCGACTTTGCTTGTATATCTACAGGTGTCGCGACTGTGCCAATATTTACAACAGCTAATAAATGAATGTAGACTAGCATGAAATAAGGATGGAGAGGATAGAAATCCAACATGTGAGGCCATTGATCGGCTGAAATGTAAGGAGGATCAAATTTGTTGCAACCACCCATCACCTCGTACTTCCACCAACGCCACTTGCAAATGATGGTTCAAAGGATAAGGCAGATGTTCCCAGTCGACACCCCACCCAAAGACAGTGCAGACAGTCTACAAATCACACGACATGCTGCACACTTTGTCATGTGGGTTCCACCATCATTCTTTAATCTTCATGAATTCACTCAAGCTTTTTGATTGCGATAATAAATAAATGATTTACACTTAGTCTATGTTTGTCAGTTAGCTAGTTCAGTTTGGAGACGTTTTATACGCTCATATGACACATGTGATTGCAGGAGTTCAAGGCCTTCAACATATGGTTAGTGTTAAAAATCAAGTCAGATCCATGTAAGCTCTAATGTGATATTGCACAATTGATCTGGATACCATAGCTAGAAAGTTAGGCTTAGTTAAAAAGCCAGCCCACAGGCCAATAATGGGAAGATACTTGAAAATGCCATGTAAGGGCCAACAATGCCATTAATGCAGTTATTAGACTCATGCCACATGGCGTTCTCATGCAAAAGGGGGCTTTTGCTATGTATACGGTTTTTCCTTAGTAATCATGAACTTTTGTTGTGTCACTTTGAGAGCTACGAATACTTGAGCTATGGTGATTGCTAGTGTGATCTGCATCCTCACTAGGTCCTGTATTATCCTTTGGGAATTCCAACTTTGGTATTAGAGCGGCGGGGTACTACAATCGTGCACGATCCAAAAGAGCTATCAGATAGCGTTGTTCACCAGGAAAGCCAGCACTAGAGCCTCTGAAGGACTACTAAGATATCGTCAGTCCAAGACAGGTATCAGCAAAGTTCCTTCGATTTAATCTTCAAGAAAGTAATTAGCAAGGTCGAAGTTGGGGAATTCGTGGAGAATTCTCAAAAATTGCTCAAAAACAAAGAATGTCTTCGGAAAATGGCTATGACGGATAGTAATGGAGCAAAGTGGATTGAAAGATAGAGCAAGGTAGGACAATCTCGGGGCTAAGAGGTGTCGAAAAATAATTTGCAGTCGAAGAAGAAAAAAGCAATTCGAGAAACTAGCTATGGTGGCCTAATTTTCAGAAAAACGGAAAGTCGTGGATCTTTCTCCACAGGTGACGAAATTGGGCATTGTAAATTGCTACCCAAGGTTCTTCTACTGAGACCAAGCAAATCCCACAAGGGTGGAGTCAGTCATGAAGTAATGGAAGATTAGTTCCTTCTAAAGCTATGGAGCTTTTTTGATACCTAGACTCTCTTACAGGAAAGTGTTGGATCTTTCTCTATGGTGCTCTAAATTATGAGCTATAAAGCATTGACAATGGGCGCCCTAGTTCTTCTAACAAGATGCTAGAAGGCCACAGTTGGGCGTGGAATAAGGATTGCATGAATCAATGGAGATTGGGCAGCTTCTAGATAGCCAGGGTTTCATGAAACAAAATGTGGATCTTGATCAATAAGCGAGTGTTTCTTGTCATGATTAAATTTGCAGCTACGTGCCCTAGTGGGGCGAATACACAGTGAGAAGGTCGTGGGTCAGTCAGTGCATAACCTATTAGAGAATGGAGAAAGCCATAGCTGGAATACAGGAAGGAGAAGGGCAAGAGAGGTGTCACATGCGTTGATTGGAAGGAGACCTTAGCGTCTCAAGGAATCCAACGACCATAAGAAGTGAGTTCATCGCACAAGAATGTCCGAATCCGTAAGATCAAGGTGAGATCTGATGAACGGACGAGATTGATTCGATTTAGAAGAGCGTGGGTCGTTGGATTCTCAACAGCCATTGGATGGCATTGAAAAGAGGACCTGAAGTTTGAAGGGGAAACATGAAGAATTTCTTTTAAAATCTTCATTCCCTAAAGGGGTCCAACATTTAAATTACCTACTCTTCACTTAAATAACTTCGTTTTGAAGTTGTTGTTCAAAAATGCAAGCAAAATGGTAAAGGAGCTAACTTTCGCTAGAGGGCACTGATTTTGGCCATCCTTTGGGCCAAATTGACCTCTAAAAGGCGCTGCAAAAATATGTCAATATCACCTCCAACTAAAACACTGGAAATAGGTGGGTATTTTACCCTCAAAAATCAGCAAGGCAGCTCAAACTGCGGCAGCAAAGACGGTGATGCATGGCTAGAATGTAAGACAAAAACCAGCAAACAACTACATAAAATGTGTGTCAAAATCACCTCCAAATAGGGCGCTACGAAGAATAGAAGGTACTGCCCTGAAAAACCAAGTGAAGTCGAAAATAGGGTGATGGAGCCTTCAAAAGACTATCAAAAGCTAGCAAACAAATGCTGATGAAAAAGTGCCGAAACCTACTCCAAATAGGGTGCTAAAATGTGCAATAGGTACTGCTTAGGAAATCTACTACAACAACTGCTAGAAAAAATACCAGCCACTAAAATAGCCTTGGAAAATAATTTGCACCTAAAAAAAAAAGTTTTTTTTCCTGCCACAAAGCAAAAGTACTTCCGCTGAAGAACCCCCCCCAAAAATGGAAATCCACCAAGTGTGGAGGAAACTAGCACTCCCACCAAGGAAGAAAAAGTGCTTTGATACCAAGTTATAGACTCCATCTACGGATATTGTATCAATGAATCATAAATGGCTATAGTAAACACAATCAAGCAATCTACCACGAAGAATGACTAAGAGCATCTAATATAATCAATGGCTAAATCCCTACAAGAAATAGCAAACGGTTCTCCCACGAAGAGCCAGCAAGCAATACCACTAAGATAATCAATGAATGACTGATGTCTATATGATAGCCCTATACATACTATCTAGAGGCCCTTAGTGGAACCTTCTAGAGGTCAAGGCAACTTAGGGTATCTTGGTCCCATAAGGACATGCCCTTAACGGTAATTGGCCCAATACCTAAACGTATATTGGGGCCATTTCTAGTATATAATTGGGCTTATAACTTGCAGATACAATAATGCATAAAGATAGCGAGTGTCAAAGAAGTGGAGAGTAAAGATATAGCAAGCAAAGAGTAAAGATGGTTACAAAAGCAAAAAAAGAGCAACAAATTAAAGAGCAAGTTATACTTATGTGATTTGAAACTCAGAATCATATATATTGAAGACTAGCTTTTCACACACATTAACTTGATCCTCAAAACTAGCATTGATAATCTCACAGATGATGCAAAAGTACTGACCATATATTAAGATGTTGTTAAATAACTCTTCTTTAACACATACTTTACTAAATACTTCTAGGCCCTTAGCCACACTATTTTCCTTGGCACATTTTTTAGAAAGTAGGCTTTTTTAAGGCTACATGTGAAATCAAGCAAAAAGTAGATTAAGAGTACATACTTCTCTTCAAAGGAACACTCTTTTCGCGCTTGAACTACCAATGAGCCATCCCTATACAAAACAAACTTTGTAATATCATGTTATTGTCAATAATAAAGCTTCTAAGGAACCACAATTTTATAGGCTTAAACTGAAGTGTCAAGTACTTAGTAGGAAGCCTCGTTGGAGTTGCATGTAGTATGACACTTAGAAGCCCAAGTATTGTTTGTGTCTTGCCCGTTCCTGGTGGACCCTGAAGATTATAACAAGCAAAAAACTGAATTGCTAATGATTTTTTGAATATCCAACTTTGATTTGTTTTTGTAAGAAGCATCGTGAACATTTGCTAATAGATAATGTTACAAGTTTTCTACTGTTCATAGGTTGTTTTAACTAACCTTTTGCTTTCTTTAGAGCGTCCCAAAACGGTCATAAAACCAAAAACAATTTCTTTTGGAACAGACTATTTGCAACAATGTCCATACACATGTAATCAACTCCCAAAAACGGGGTTGTGGGTCACATGCATAAAATACATTCATTGTTTATAGAATCTATACAAATACCAACATGTCGAGTTCCTATCACTTCTTCAAAAGTGAAGGGCAAACTCAACCATGACGAAGGCTAATATAGCACTAAAGCTCAGAGTCAATCAATTGCAATTCCTAATCCCTCATTAAACATAGGGGAACTTGCATGTTATCACTTCATATTGCTCAAAGCTAAACCAAACCTTAAAAAGATTGTTGATGGAGCTAAACAACACAAGCACTGAAAGCAAATGCAATAATACTAGAAAGAACAGCAAATGTACTAATCAAATGAAGAATAGCAGGACAATGCTAAAATGAAATAGAACTAAACGCAACAAGGGAGACTAAAACTACCAAACTCCCAAGTAGCCTAATTGTACAACCCCATAGCGACAACCCACTATGAGAATGAATGTTGTGATATATAGAAATATATTTCGTCCCATGCATTGTGTCTAAGAGTGTTGAGTATTACTACAAATATTTAAAATGGCTCTAAATGTATCAATAGTTGCCATGCAATACTTGAAAACCAATGATATTGAACAAACACATGTTGTATGAATCGTGATGAGTGTTTATTAGCAATAGCAAAATGTACACTCCGAATTAGCAGTATAGGATAAGACATTGATATCAAAGAAACGATGTATCAACAAAATGGAGTTTCATGATTAGGTATGGAGACATACATAGAATAGCCTAAGCCTAAGATAATAGAAATATTGGTGTAGCAAACATGAAGGATAATCATCAAATTTAAGGTAATATCTTTGAATAGAAACGCCATAATAATACCTCAAAATGTTACAAGCAGATAAAATTGTTCTATTTACTTGTACCTAAGGTGATAAATATAATAGGAAGCAATGACGACATAAATCTCACAAATGAAATAAGAGAACATGATCGTTGATAGTTAGGATATGTTCACAATAATCCCAATAAACGTATGTCATGGCTAATGAATGGCATGCTAGTGTGATAGGTGAAAATGGTTCTTGTAACATTGATAAAAACAAGTGAGCATGCTAAGGCTACAAACCAATATCAAGGCGTTGCCTAACCCTACCTATTAGAGCCAAGTTCAGCTCAAATATGACCACAGCACAGCCAATTAATAGAAGGCCTAAGGCCAAGTATTGGCAAAGGCCGGTACCCCAGGTGGACATCTAGCCCAAGCTGGGACAGGTGCATCACTAGTAGTGACCTGGCGTGACGCCCGCATCCTAACAAGCTATCAGAGAAACGGTGATTTGTGACCATCGAGATCTTAGTCGTCAACAATGAGATCTCTGGCAAGCAGCCGAGGTGACCAAATGGGTTATAGGTCCATGGCGGGGCATGGGAGTGGGACCCTATAAGTCACTCAAAATTCACAAGTCACAAGGAGAATGCATGCCAAGTGGATTGATCACTCACAATTGGACACCATGTGCCAGGCGACAGGAATAGCAAGTAGAAGGACTACAGTTGGGAGGTTCATTCTACACCCGACCATCTAGGCTTCATGAGCTTGGAAAAATGAGCTTGTGACAATTGGTATCAGACCCACGTTCTAGATAGAGAACAGCTTGTTTTAAAGATAATGTGAGGAAAACACCCATTTCTTCACTTGTTTTAGAGTTGAAGGCAGAGAGAAGACGCGTGTTGCCAACTACATGCTGCCACGTATACTTTTTTAGAGCCTCTTTGCATGTGAAAATAGGGTAAAAAGAAGTAGGAAGGCTGAGGCGGATTAGGGGAAGGAGGCTTCAATTTTCCTTATTTTTCAGACCAGAGGCAGCACTTGGAATGGGGGCAAAAATTCTGAAAATTCCAGCAAGCAGCCAGTGTAGGTGAGGCCAGCAAGTTCAATGCATGCTGGAGCTGAAAATTTTGCATTTTGTGCCTGCAGGATCAGTGCACCTAGAGTTGCAAAATCAGCACAGTTTTTCTAGCTGAGTTTTAATTGTGTGAGAAGGCAGTCAGCGGCGAGCACCCTGATTCGAGGGCCAGCGCCCTTTATCCATGTTTTGAAAAGCTTTGCCACCTACACACACAATTCTAAAATAGCTCTCTCTCTCTCTCTCTCTCTCTCTCTCTCTCTCTCTCTCTCTCTCTCTCTCTCTCTCTCTCTTATGTACTGTTTGGATATACCATAAAGGCTACTCTCTCTCTCCTCCCTCGCTGCTGATCCTTGCTGATCCATGCCTGTCCCTCACTAATCCATCCTGCCCCTCGCTGTCCCTCGCTGATCCATTATCCCCCCTCACTGATCTATCCCCCCTCGCTGATCCATCCTGATGATGGAACAAAAACAGGAGGCAGTCAACCCCCCACCTCCTCTTCTTCCCCCTAGGCCAGCGAAAGGTTTTCAGCGAAGCCAAAGCATTGGGTAAAAGAGTGGTTTATCGGGATGGTAAGGCCCGGTACATTGACCCTCATAAATAGGGATTTGGGCTCCCCGGACTTGGAGCGGTTCGGGGGCCCTCACAAAAGCATTGCAGTTAAGTTTATGGAACTGCAATGGTATCCACTCTTCAACTACAGTAGGAGATTTTAAAGATTTTTGTCCTACAGGGGATCTTTCTTCACAAGGAGATGGACACGGTCTGATGACGATGACGACGACATACTACCTCACTGATGTCAGAGAGAGTGTATCACTCATAGTCATGTAGCAGTTCGCACTTCACGCCATGTTACGAGAGCACACAGTTTTCACCCTCCTAGATGACGTTAGCGGCGGCCCATGTTACCTCCTGTTGCAGCTCGTATCACATCCTTTTTCAGCAGCAGCACTACATGATATTACTCTACTCCTGGCAGCTATTTTGCTCCCCCCTTATGGACAGTTGGCAGTTTGTAGTTTACAGTTATATTGCTCATTTCTCTTTTATGTATAGTTTTTTCTTGGAGATGTTTATATACGCTCCCTTGGTTTTCACATACTTGACATGTACTCCATTTGGTCTTATATGCCTTTTCGCACGGAAAAGACATTAATAAAGCTCTCTCTCTCTCTCTCTCTCTCTCTCTCGCGGTTCTGGCTGGCTGGCGCGATGGCCCTGCTGGAGCGCTGCTGACCTGGCGCTGATCTAGTGCTGACCTGGGCGCTGCCCTGCCCTGCTGACCTAGCGTTGGTCTGGCACCCTCTCTCCATCGCTGCATCGCTGCTCCATCTGACCTCTGAGCGCTGCTTTTCTTGCTGTCCAGCGTTGTACATGGCGCCTAAGAAAAATGGGGGTCCCCCCCCCGGGTCCCCCCCCCCCCCCCCACCCATTAATCTCTTCTCCTCCTCCATCATCTGCGATAGAGGGGGATGCTATTTCACCTACATCAATGCGGGAACTCCCCCCACCGCTCGCTGCATTAGAAGGCTCCATCACTGGTGCACCCTCTATTTTCACCGACAAGATACTTGTTGTCACAGAAACGCCTGCAAATCAACAGTCTACAGTTGATTACACTCCTTCCAAGCCTATTGAGAGTCTTTATGCTTATGATATCGGTTTCATCCAAAACGAAATCAACTACACTTCTTTGAAATTGCAAATGGCAAGTTGGTTATGGATCTCGTTGGTGTCAAAGAACGGATGGAGCAGCTTGAGCAAGAAAATGTGTATCTTAGGCAACAAATTGCAGAACATGTACCTCCCTTGGAAGAAACTTCCAACAAAATATCTCGCTTGGAAAAACAAGTCGAAGAGATAAAGACATGGGCAACACTCTTCAAACCGGACGACATGGGCAGCAAACTCTCATCACTTGCAAAACAAGTTGAAGAAACGACATCGATCATCAAGCAAGGTAATCACCCTCATTTCTCAGCCTCTACGATGGATAACAATTTGGAAACAGTTTTGGATGAACAAGCTTGAAGAGCCAAAAAGGCTTTTAACATTAGAGTAAGAGGCATTGCCAACGAAGGTAAGCCAATAGAAGAAGCTACAGATTTACTCGTTTCCAAGTTATCTCATGTTGTTGATGGTTTTGATACGACATGGCGTAGTAAGTTTGATGACAACGTTCTATTTATCAAATTTCGCTCTCTTCAACAACGCAATGCAGCTCTTCAGCTTAGAACAAAACTCAAAGGCACTTTCATTTATATGGATGATGATTTGACAAATACCCAATAGTTGGCAAGAAAAAAGATTATTCACAAAGCAAAAGAAAGAGGGCAAAGGGTCGTCTTTATCGACAACAAACCGAGATACTTCGACCTCCTCTCACAATAGGAACTTGGGGCTCCCGAGTTGCCTGAGATCCCCCACCACTTTGACACTTGGCTTCTAGAATTGCAATGGTTTTTTGTCATCATCATCGGCAAGAGATTTTGCTAATTTTATTAGCAAATGACGTTGTTCCATCGCTAGGAAGGGAGAACTTTTCATCAACTTGTTCGCTACTTCTTGTTGTTGGCTGAAACCCATGAGTCTTTATATCATCCTCTTCCACATATACAGGATTACTCTTGGCATTCTGCTTTTCGCCCATTTGTGAGGGGAAAAACTTGTCGTGGATCTGGCGGAGTAGCTTGTTTATACAGAGACACCGCAATTAAGATGGTTAAGCAAGATCCATACGCTCGCTATCTATGGCTACATACTATTGGTTCACTACTGGGCAAGCCAGGAGTCACCTTGATAACTTGGTGTCCTCCGTGGTAGCCAACACAAAAAGAGCTTCTTGATTTCTTGGTCTTGATCTTGAATCACCTTGATGACTTGGGGTCCTCCATGGCAGCCAATGCAAGGAGAGAATTCAGTCCTTTGGTCTTGACCTTGAATCACCATGAACTTTGCCTCTTCAATGACTGCCCTAATAGTGAATACATGGTCAAAAGTAGAGTGATATCACATAAGCCTACCTATACAAGAGCATGTAATTTTGGATTCTTTGCCTCTCGACTATTTGTTATCTAAAGGATGTCCCAAAAAGTGACATGACCAATCATGATAGTGCAATAGTTGTCTGGTTTTATGGGGTGGACGAGTTTTATCGACCGGGTGGAGGATCTTATAAGACCAAGAGGAAAACCAAAGACTATTGGTGTTTAAGAGGGTAGCCAGAATAGGGGATAAAAGTTCTGCAACACGAATAAAAAGTGCAGCCTCAAGGTCCTCAATATCACAAGCATGATTATGCTTCAGCCGTTCAATGGCATCACATACCATTTGTGAAATGGATATGAGAACTTCCAGAGTTTGGGTGAGATGATGATAGGGGTTGTTGTGGGTCCTATATAGAGGTGGGTACCATATTGGGTTCAACTATCTAGACCAGTTTGAAACTCACTCTAAGTCCAGTGCCCTTAAAGCACCGGGGCAATATTTGGTATCAAAGCTAGCTCGCCTCCAACTAAGTAAATCCACATGTCGTAGTCTCAATCTAACCAAACCTAGAGTGATAGTTCATCCACAAGTCAGAGGCTTAGACTTGCCTTGCACTTCATCTACACTAGCACATCTCATGTTACCAGCAATGTTGCTAGCAATTTTGTGTATACACACAAATGCAGAAACTCACCCTCTTTGTGTTCATCATTAGCCAGCAACTTCCCACAAATGTGCAAGGGTAGAAAATTCATTTGCCTCTCTGTTGCAAAGACATAGCTAGCCAACGAATCGAGCAATCACTGATCAACTGCCGTGTTTGGTTCATGTTTTCCCAGAGTAAAAATTATCAACTGTAATCCCGCCTCTTGTAGTTTTGAAAGCCAGCCACTCATTTTACATGTACTTCATTAAGCAAGATATCCACTTCATCTTGGTTTGTGCAAATATTCAAGAACCATGTCCACAAATGCCTAGCTCTGAAAATCCTATAGATTCCTCCCATGATCATGAAAGCATAGATCCTACTAAGTAGCCAAAATTCACAAGGGAAAACATATAACTCCTCACTGCAAATAATCAAATTCAAGAACCATATCCCACAAACGCCCTAGCTCTGATACTCCTATAAATTCCTCCCGTGATCATGAATGCATAGATACCAGTGAATAAGATTATATCTCAACGTACTAAAATGTAAATCACACCCTACAAAAAACAACTGCTTCAACAGAAGGACAAAACAGCGTATGCATATAATCATAGAAGGACATTATATTATGATGAAATATGCAAACAGCTGGCTTCTTGGATTTCAATCAAGAAAACTTCATTCTAAGAAGTTATGCAACTTTCCATCATTGCAGCCAAAACTCAACTCACACATTGTGATACATATCTAATTTGGGTCAAACATTCATTTCTGACCTGGATAAGAACCAAAGGTTGGCGGGAGAGGCCTGCCTGCATTCAAATTATAGCATAGAGGCAGTCAGAAGCAAGACCTCACCAACATAATCTTTTCATAAGATTTTAATGTGATATAAAAATCCTACAATCTTCCTGGTGTTAAGGAAACTAAGATTGATGTGCATCCCCCAAGAATTAATTTTAAGACTTGTAACATGTAAAGAATATTTAAAGCTTCTAGCAAGTGCCAACCTGAATTGCTTGAAGTTGTGATTCATTGTGTGTATTCTTCAAATGTTCCATCAATGGTAGAGGAATATTCCACAAACTTGGTGTATGGACAGTAGCTTGATGTGATAAATTGGTGAGTTCTGTTGCTCGACCAGAAAGGATGACATCCACAAATGGAAGCGCGCCCATGCCAGACAAGGCTACAAACTCTCTTGAAATTGTGGACAGATTGCATAACTGCATTAACGATCCCAGGCACTCTATAAGATTGCTAGTTGATTTACTAGTGTGAAAAAATTTAAAAAAACATAAGAGATAGAAACACCCTTATCAATAATACCATCTACAAATGCTGCATGCCACTAGAAAAAAAGATTTTCTACATGCAAAAGGACAGAGTCAGTAAACATAATATAAAGCTCAAACACTATAAGCAACCAGGAAATTCGACAAAGTAGAGGCACTGTAACAAAATGACAAAACAGCTGCTCATGGTAACACCAATATGGCTGTTAGATTAAGCCTACCTTTGTGACCCACCATGCCGATGCAGATCCTTGCAAAGCTGCACAGAATTTTAGTATTGTTTTCTTCCGTGTCCTTCGAGCCTCATCATTACCACTCTCTTCATCTAGATATGTACGAAGCCTTAGTATCTGCTGACTTTCACGTCCTTCCACAAGAGCAAATGCATAGGTAGTTGGAAGTGCAGTCCCACCAAGTTGCTATAAGACATTGAGAATAGGTTTGCAGATATAAGCTTTCGCTAGACTATATGACAAAGTTTTGTCACCAAAACGACAGGCCAGAAACCATTAACAGCAGTTTGTGTAATTCTACCTTGATAACTTTATTGATCAATCTTAGGACGTCGAGAGCTAAACATGTGGTTATGTTCAAAGTCATCAAGTAGACTACACGTTGTCTACACTAGTTAGAGATATTGTTATATATAGATCCCGATTATGTTGTATTATCACTCAGGGCCTCATTGGTTACATATAGACTCCTGAAAATCCCAATAAAAAAGTATCCAGCATTGTAAGGGACACATTATCAGATGCAAGAAAACTATGAAATTATCTTAGGCCTTAACCACTAGCATAAGTTTGAATGAATAACTATGAACCCAGTGCATGGCAGTGGGTCCGAAGAGCTTTAGCACTAGGAATATTGATATTCAGAAGATTGGAGTCTTCAAACTTTGAAAACAATCACATTCTGCTAAGATCTAAGCCACATACACAAACTGAAAAAGATTCCGTTATTTGGCATCAGTGATTCCAGCACCAGTGATGTGAGAAAATTACAAACTAAGATATATGAGAAGATGGCAAGCTAAGATCAGATATACTTATGCTACAGCAAGGAAAACCTTCAGGCCAAAGAATATAAACAAATAAAAGTGACACCATAAAAAACTCGGTGAATTGAAGAGCATCGCAATAATGTTCAAAAGAGCTCTGAATGTGAAGTGCAACTTCATACACTTCAACCAAAACACTTTCAGGAACCTATTTTCCTATCTCAAGCTATCTAAGATGAAACATGAGCTGATTAAAATAATGTATCACTGAGCTAACCATCTATGTATCTGACTGACAGACTACTTGAGCTATTCCTATCCTCGATGGAACACATGTATCCTTCTAAGGTTTTTATTAAAACCAATAGCTGCCCCAAAACATAAGGAATTTGAATATTGTGCGATCCATTTAGCACCATCCTTGACTAACTCTTTTCTAACAACTTTCAGCTGTATTTCTACTCCTAGCACACAGCTCTTCTGGCCCCAGATCTCACACCATCCACTCACAACTGTCCCATTTGCTTATTTAGGGCTCCATCTTGCAAACTCCCTACTCCACCCATCTATGTGAAGAATTCATGACGAAAGACGTTTGTGACGAAGATCTATGCTGCACTTCAGTTTGGTAAAGAAATCACTATGCTGCTGCCTACTCATCTTTGTGATCATTGTTGGCAAACCAGCTCCTGAAGATGAAATCACTGTCGAATGCATGAAAATGGCCCACGTTTGAAGGCTTCATCACTGCTGATGCTTGAAGAGTTCTGTTGCTACTCGCACTGTGAAAGCTAACCACACTTGGGAAATTGTTGCTGCCAGCATTATAAGAATGTTATCGCTGCCAGCTTCCTGAAGAGGAGATTCATGGAAAGGCCACAGATTACCTGAGGTTGCTGCCCAATCATTTGTTCTCTATCAAGCTGTCCAGGCCCTCAGAGGATCCATCACTATGGACTTGTTTATGTGCTAAGTGGGATTTTGCTGCCCTTCACCTCGCATTACAAGTGGGTTGCTCTCTCATTCATCATCAACTCACCCACTACAAACTTGAAGTAAATAGCAGGTTATCCTGCAAGAAAGCATTACGCCTACTTATAGTTGTTGCATGAGGTAAGGCTGCTAGGCCTAATCCCAATGCAGTTGCAAATTAGGGCTCAAATATAAAAGCATACCCTAATAGCACAAACACAAGGTACTGTCAAGGCCCAATAGAGGTCTCTGAGATATGGCCTATAACACTCTCTCCTGAAAAAGATATTGTCCTTGGAGTTGATACAAGAAGAACAAAAGTCTCTATTGCTAGCTACTTGGTAGTTGAGAAATGGCATCTTATTAATAGAGTTCTCAACAGGTAGAACTGCTATATTTCAACTGACACCAAAAAGGCCAGAGAAAGTGCTTAATGATTTTTGTGTAGCTCATTTCTCTCTTTGTAGATCTCTAGCTTGGTGACTATGATTGTTGCAATCCCTCTCATAACCAAACACAATCCTTTGCTGTATTGAAGGCTTTTGAGCTCTGTGTCCTTCGTCTTTAGATGAATAACTGAAGAGAGGAAGATGGGTTGAGACTTTTTTCCGTTTTGTATCGTCCTGGTCGTGCTAACACTGCTGCTGATGCATTATCTCGTCTTCTAGCTTTGTTGAATACACTCGTTTCTACTATTCCTACATGGTTTGATGATCTACCTGCAGCATACCTTACATGTTCTGATTTTCGTGATGTTTATAGTTTTGCCCCACCTGTTTCGTCCCGTCCTCATCAGGTTTTACTCCATTGTTGACAACCATCTTTATCGTTATGATTCTCTTTGTATTCCTAGTTCCTTGGATATCCGTTCCCAATTGTGGTCAGATGCTCATTCCTCTCCTATTGGGGGTCACTTTGGTTTTCAGAAGTCTTATGCTCGTCTCAAAGACCATTTCTATTGGCCCTCTCTTCGATCTGAGCTTGCTGTACTTATTCGTACCTGCTATCTTCGTAACAAGTACTCCCGTGCTAAGTCTGCTGGTTTGCTCCAGAGTTGGCCTATTCCTCATCGCCAGTGGACTGATATATCTATGGCCTTTATCCTTGGACTTCCCCGTACCCAACGTGGTCACGATTCATGTATGGTGGTAGTTGACAGGTTCTCGAAACAGGCACATTTTATACCAGTTCGCAGTACTATCACAACAGAGCAGTGTGCACGTTTGTTCCTATTAGAGATTTTCCGCCTGCATGGATTTCCTCGTACTATCCTTTATGATCGGGATAGTAAGTTTACATCTATATTCTGGACAGAGCTTATGCGTATATTGGATGTACAGCTTTTTATGGGTTCTACTTATCATTCTACTTCTGATGGGCAGTCTGAGGTCCTTAACAGAATCCTTGAGGATTATTTATGCCATTTTGTTACTCCTTCTGGGAAGGATTGGGATCAGCATTTATGTTTAGCAAAGTATACTAGCTTCAGGTGTGGAGTTGGAGACGTGGGATGTTAAAGTTCCAAGACTTCCAGTTTGGATCCAAGATTATAGAGAGTTAATAAACCCATCAAGTACGCAAACTTCAAAAAGTTTTTTATGGGCTTAAACAATCGTCTTGAGCATGGTTTGTTTAAACATTACTCTTTAGTAATGACATTCGAATGCTGAAGGATGTCAAAGAGTTGTTCTCGAATGAATTTGATATGATAGATTTAGGGGAGGCCCATTTCCTCCCTCTTGAGGATACACCTGTCACACTTGCATCTTTTCTATCAGGTGCTCAAGAGCTTATTACCCGGGCCAGTTCTCATTTACAGCAGCGTTATCAGACCTCAATTGATCGTCATTGCCGCCATGTTGAGTTTCAGCTTGGAGATTGTTGAAATAAATGCCTATTTTGCCCCTTAAGGCTTGTATACTTGTAACTTGTAAGTTGTGCATAAGACATGGGGTTAAAACATTTATGTACATAGTACACCCCACTTGTGCTAATTAGGCAAGTAAATCAAGTAGGTTAAGGACCCATGTGGGTTCTAGAGCTAGAATTAGCAAGACACCACCTCTATGCATAACATGCTATATGTAGCCCAAACTTTGGAGGGGTTTCCACACCCTACTACACTTTGAATATTCATTCATGTTGTGTGAGCTTTGAAGTCCTCTCTCTCTTGCTTTCGTGTTCTACTCCATAGCTGGTTTTCTGAAGCTTTCATAGTGTGCTTACTATGCTGTTATAATACTCCATAGCTAGGCCTTGGAATTTGACATGGTATCAGAGCAGGTTATGTTGCCTGTGGTGTGGTGAAAGCTTGGACCTGTTTTTGATCAGATTCCTGCCATTCCTAGAGAGCAACTTACCTTTGAGGAGGGAGCACTTTTTGTAGGGCATCTGATCTCTGTGCTATCTGCATGGTTGGAGTACTGTTGGCAAGGGGAGTACAAGGAGCCAAAAAGTTTCTAATTTGAGACAAAAAAATTTGAGTCTTTTTGGACAGACAGGACTGTAGGAGGGCGCTTTCTACAGTGGGGACTTCGGTGAAAGTTCTGAGTGGATCTTGGACAAGGGCTAGGACAGCCATATAGGGGGATAGTTTCAAATCCAGAAGCTGAGGGTTATTGAGCAAGTGGCTGCATACCCTAGTTGGGTGAAAACCCCAGTTTGCCTTTTGTGTTTTATTTCTATCCAGCTATGTCTAGTCTTGCAAAGAGCATGCTGAGTGAAGCCAGCCGACTTGATGGCACTAACTTTAGCATATGGAAATTCAAGATCAAGAACATTCTTGAAGACAAAGAATGTTGGAAGCTTGTGACAGGTGAGGAACCTGTTCCAACATCTGAACTTGAACTTAAGGACTATATCAAGAGAGGGGAAAAGGCACACAGAATCATCAACATGTCAGTGAGGGATAATGTGATTCCTCTAATTAGGTCAGCCAAAGGGCCTGTGGATGCATGGCACATTCTTTGTGCATTGTATGAGACAGCAAGTACAACCAGGTTTCTCTACTTGAAGAACAAGTTGTATACTCTCAGAATGGAGACAAGGGAGACAGTTACTGATCATCTTACTAAGATTCAGGATATTAGATATCAGCTTTCTGTACTTGGAGAGTCTATTGCTGACAAAGACTTGGTGCCAATAGTTCTGAATAGCTTGTCATATGCTTATCAGAACTTTGTGATGATGATATCAGTGAGAGAGAAGATCCCTACCTATGAAGAAGTCTATGGTCTCTTGTTACAGGAGGAGATGAGGAGAGTTAATCTCTCCAAGAGGGAAGATTTCCAGGAGCATGCCTTTGCTTCTAAGAAGAAGCAAAATCCAGCTAAGGATAAGAAGAAAGGTAAAGTCAAGAACAAAGGAACACCACAAACACTTGAGCAAGGAATGGAGAACTTGCAGATGTCAGAAGCACAACCCTCCTCGAATACTTCTTCCACACCTCGAAGGAAGGGGAATTGCAATTACTGTGGTAAATATGGACACTTTGCTTTTGAGTGCAGGAAGAAGCTTGCAGACCAAAAGAAGGGCACAAAGAAGCAAGGAGGAAATGTTGTTGAGAGTGTTGCAAGAGAGGAGCAGAGTGACATAAGGCAAGCTGAGTTATTCTCTGTTGCATTGGCTTCACAAGCTACAACAGGTGGTTGGTACATTGACTCAGGTGCTTCAAAGCACATGACCCCTCATAGGGATTGGTTTGATACCTTTGTGGGGATTAGTGATGGACAAGAGGTGTGCCTAGGTGACAACTCAACACACAAGGTCAAGGGAAAGGGCACAGTACCTGTAAAGCTTCCATCAAGAAAGTCAAAGTCATTAAGAATGTCTTATATGTACCAGGACTTGCTAAAAATCTTCTTTCAATAGGAGCTATCACTCAGCAAAATATGAAAGTAGAATTTGATGCTACTTCTTGTCTTGTGTTGGACTTGAGTGATAATATGAAGGTTGTGGCCAAAGGATTGCAGGAAGATAATCTATACAGGTTATACACTTCTATCCCTAGTCAGCATGCTTATACAGCAAAAGGAAGGGATGTGGATAGGTTGTGGCATGAGAGGTATGGACATCTTGGCTACCAAAGCATGCAGGTGTTGAACCAGCATCATATGGTGGAGGGGCTTCCAGTTGTTAAGCCAAGCTCTTTAGTTTGTGAGGCTTGCGCTATGGGAAAACAGCAAAGACATAAGTTTCCCAAGGAAAGCACCACCAGGGCAGCAGGCATACTTGACTTGATACATTCAAATTTGTGGGGGCCAACCCAAACAAAATCTGCGGGGGGGGCATATTACTTTATGACCTTTATTGATGACTTCTCACGCAAGATTTGGATCTATTTCTTGAAGTTAAAATCTGAAGCATTCAAGTACTTCCTGCATTTCAAAGATTTGGTAGAACAACATTCAGGAAAGAAGATAAAGATGCTCAGGTCAGACGGTGGTGGAGAGTTCATTAAGACAGAATTTGTCGAATTCTGCAAGGCCAATGGGATCAAAAGGCAGTTTACAGCTCCTCATACCCCTCAGCAAAACGGTGTAGCAGAGAGAAAGAACCGAACTATTGTGGAGTGTGCAAGGTGCATGCTCAAAGAAAGGGGTTGCCCAACTCTTTTTGGGGCGAGGCAATGCACACAGCAGTGTCTCTGTTGAATAGAAGTCCAACAAAAGCTGTGGAAGGCAAGACTCCGAAAGAGGCATTTAGCGGCATTAAGCCCAAGGTAGGCGCTTTACGAGTGTTTGGTTGTACGGCCTATGCCCATATTCCCAAGGATAACAGGAAGAAGCTGGATGCAAAATCAGCAAAGAGTATTTTCTTGGGATACAGTGAAGAAAGCAAAGCTTACAGACTTTACGATCTTACTAGCAAGAAAAGGATCATAAGTCGAGATGTGATCTTTGAAGAAGATCAAACGTCTCCTATAGAGGAACTTGAGATGGAGGACGGTACAAGTGAATTTGTGCCAATACTTGATGACCCACATCCATATATTGGGGAGCCTCAGGATGATCATATGAGTGATCAAGAGGAAAAATCCGAGGAAGGAAGAAGTTTCCCAAGTGGTATTGGCAAACTGTGCAGGATGGTTTGATATTGGATGAGGGAGAGAGCAGCAATCCAGGGGCTAGGAGGTCTCAAAGGCAAGCCCAGCAGCATGAACACCAGGAGACAAACTATGCACTTATGACTACTATTTTGGATTCACAAGATCCACATACATTCGTTGAGGCAGCAGATGAGAAGGTATGGCAACATGCTATGCAAGAGGAGTACGACTCCATTCTCAAGAATGATACAAGGGATTTGGTGAAGTTACCAAAAGGGAAGCGTCCTATTGGCTGTAAGTGGGTCTACAGGACCAAATACAAATCTGATGGGAGCATCGAAAAGCATAAGGCAAGGCTAGTAGCTAAAGGCTATGCACAGAAGGAGGGCTTGGACTATGATGAGACGTTTGCACCGGTAGCTAAGATGACGTCTATCAGGTTGGTTTTAGCATTGGCTGCATTTTTTGGTTGGGAGGAGGGAGGTCCATCAAATGGACGTGAAGAGTGCTTTTCTTAATGGACAGTTGGCTGAAGAAGTCTACATGGAACAGCCACAAGGTTTTGAGGCTAAGGGCAAGGAAAGTATGGTATGCAGGCTTAAGAAGGCCTTATATGGTTTGAAGCAGGCACCCAGGGCCTGGTATAGTCGTATTGACGACTATTTTGCCAAGGAGCAATTCATAAAGAGTCAGTCGGATTGCAACCTGTTCGTGAAGGAGGAAGATGGGAACATTGTTTTGATAGTTCTCTATGTGGATGACTTGGTCATCACGAGTAACAATGGGCAGCTTATTGAAAAGGTGAAGGCTCATTTATCAAATGAGTTCGAGATGAAGGATTTGGGCTTAATCCACTATTGTCTTGGTTTGGAGGTTTGGAAAAAGGAAAACTGTGTGTTTATTTCCCAAGCCAACTATGCATGTGAAGTTTTGAACAAGTTCAACATGCAGGATTGCAAACCCGTTTCCACGCCCATTGATACCAGCAGTAAGCCATCCAGAGATGATGGCACTCCTTTTGTGGACGAGACTCTTTATAGGCAGCTTGTGGGTAGCCTGATTTATCTTACCACTACGAGACCAGACATTTCCTATGCGGTTGGTGTAGCAAGCCAGTTCATGAGTTCTCCAACTGAAGCACATTGGAAAAGCAAGTTTTGAGGTATGTCAAAGGGACAACCTGCTATGGGATTGAGTACACAAATGACGGAAAGCTTCAGCTTGGAGGCTTTACTGATTCGGATTGGGCAGGTGATAGGGATGATCGAAAGTCGACCACAGGTTACACTTTTAACCTTGGTTCAGGGGCCATTTCTTGGTGTAGCAAGAAACAGCCCACAGTTACCTTATCATCGACAGAGGCTGAGTACAGGGCAGCGGCAAAAGCTACCTGCGAGGCAATATGGCTCAGGAGACTTCTTGGGGAGGTGCAGATTCCACAGGATGGTCCTACTATTCTTCAGTGTGACAGCCAGAGTTGCATCCAGCTTGCTAAAAATCCTGTGTACCATGCTCGTACGAAGCATATTGAGGTGGATCAACACTTCTTACGAGAGAAGATACAAACCGGAGAAATTCAGCTCGAGTACTGTGATACCAACGAACAAGCAGCAGATATCTTTACTAAGGCACTTAGTAGAGAAAAATTTGAAAAGTTACGTAGCATGCTAGGTGTTGGTATGAACAAAATAGCCATTGAGGGGGGGTGTTGAAATAAATGCCTATTTTGCCCCTTAAGGCTTGTATACTTGTAACTTGTAAGTTGTGCATAAGACATGGGGGTAAAACATTTATGTACATAGTACACCCCACTTGTGCTAATTAGGCAAGTAAATCAAGTAGGTTAAGGACCCATGTGGGTTCTAGAGCTAGAATTAGCAAGACACCACCTCTATACATAACATGCTATATGTAGCCCAAACTTTGGAGGGGTTTCCACGCCCTACTACACTTTGAATATTCATTCATGTTGTGTGAGCTTTGAAGTCCTCTCTCTCTTGCTTTTGTGTTCTACTCCATAGCTGGTTTTCTGAAGCTTTCATAGTGTGCTTACTATGCTGTTATGATACTCCATAGCTAGGCCTTGGAATTTGACAGAGATATGGTTTATCTACGCCTACGGTTTGCACGTCATCCTTTTGTCCAGGGCCATGCTTCTACTGAGAAGCTTGCACCACGTTATTATGGGCCTTATCGCATTTTGGAGGTTCTTAGTCCAGTTACATATTGCTTACAGCTTCCTTCTTCCACACGCGCCTGTGATGTATTCCATGTCAGTTTATTACATGCTGCTATTGAGGATGACGCTCCCTGTGATGCTGAGTTTCCTACTGCTCCAGAGTTATTTCCATTTTTACCTGCTACTATATTACAGGTTCGTCTATACCATAGTCGACGCCGCCGGCAGATTCAGTTTTTGGTCCAGTGGGATGGTCGTCCTATTGAGGAGGCCACATGGGAGCCTATTGATGTCTTTTATCATACACCATCACTTGCGGATCAGGCTCGTGCTCTTGCTGCACTTGTTGATTCCTCTACATCAAATGTTGTTCTAGCTGTTGATGCACCAGGGCTTGCTGCTATTTGATCCAGTTTCTTTTTGGCAGTTGGGTCTATTTTTTGTGCCAAGGAGAGTTATGGACTCAGCTCATTACATTCGTCGCGTCCATTTACATTTACTTTACTTTATGCATAAGCCAGCCTTGGGCCCTTTTTTATTCATTAGTGACACTTAGACTATATGGTTGGCCTTTGGCCTTATTACTCATTGTTAGGCCATTTGGACATATTACTAGAGAGTGGGGGCCTTCTTGGAGGGCGCACTATTTTCCCTCCCAGTTGGGCCCTAGCCACCGGAAGCTTCCTTTTAGGGCTTCCTCTTGGCTATAAGTAGGGAAACTGTGTCATTTGTTATTCAGCTGATGATATTGATCTCTCTCTTTAGTCTCTTTAATCTCTCTCTTTACTGCTTTCTAGGGTTAAGTCTTGCTTATGTGTTGCTTTCATAGCTTAAGTCTTGCTTATGTGATGCTTTCATAGCTTAGCTCTAGATCAGGTGTGGCTCTATTCGTAACTATTTGGCATAAAAAAGAACTTCCTCTCAATTTCATCAATAGCAAAGCAACATATGGTTGTACAGTTCGATGAAGAACGATAGCCTATCAATAAGTACAATAAAGTGGCAGCTCAAGGGACTCTTGCAGGAAGATTGTATAAACTTTAGGCTCAGGTGATAGGTCATCAAGCTGGAGTTGTTGATATCGAAGGGACGAGTAAGTTATGGCATGAGAGGTTTGGACATTTGAATTCTAATAGTCTACAAGTTTTGAGGATATTTAATATGGTTACAGGTCTACCTCAAGTACTTTCACATCACAAGTTTTGTGACAGCAACATCTTTGAAAAACATCATAGATAGAAATTTTCTTCTAGACAAAAATGCTCTTGATATGGTTCTCAAATGTTGATTCTTAGCATAGATTATAGAGTCAGAAAGTGAGAACTGATTTCAATGCACTTATTCTAGGCCAAATTCATCATAAGCTACAAAACAAAGAATGAGATCCTGAAACCATACCAAACACGAGGGCTAGCTACATTACATAAAATAGCTTCAGAGAAAATATCTGACCTCCTTGCTAAGCAACAAAAGGTCGTTATCAGTGAACTGATCTGCAATTTCTGTTCTGATGGCTAGCTTTATCGAATAGAACTCATTTGCCTTTTCCCAATGTGTAAGAGCGGCCATGTGGCACTCCAAGCCTCCTGTAAGCAGCGCAAAACATGCAGTCAATCTCTTACTTATGTATCCTTTAAGCATCAAACCAATATCATAATTTAAGCTACTGTGTGTGAATGCGAGACGTAATTATCATACCCCCTTCTTCTTCTCCTCTGGTAATCTGCGCACAGCATTCTTCTAATAAAAGAGGCTCGAACACTGCCGTATAATCCTTGACACTACTGAAAGTTTCAGGAACATTTCTTAGAGCTACCGGACCGAATTCAACCTCCTCTCCCTTCTTCCGCTTCTTTTCCCTGGTCTGCAACGATCAAATGAGACTAATGCTACGTTACTTTTTCGTTAGGTCTGCAATTATCAAATGAGAGTAATGTTACGCACTTTCTATTCAAATATGCAACGATCTACGCACTTCTTCTAATGAAATCTCTACCCTGGTCGCTATGCATTCAACGGAAAAATGCAGTCGTCCATATCCATCTCGAATGCTCAGAAGCCCTAAACCTCTACAATACCAACAAAAACCAGTAGTGTTGAATATATATCTCATATTCTCAGAAGCCCTACACCTCTACAATACTAATTGACTATCAAACAATCAAAAAAAGCTGAGAAATCACAAAAAAACAGTAGAGATAAATGGAAAAAAGGTGGAAGCGGAAGTGTTGAATATCTATCTCGAATATTCAGAAGTCCTGAACACCAAAAACAGTCGTGGTGAGAGGGAAAAAAACAACGAAATCACCTTAGATTGAGCGAGCAAGCGCAGGTAGTCCCATCCCAGCACGATCTTCTGCAGGCGAGTCTGATGGGAGGCAGCCAGAGAAGCTTTTTCCACAGCCATCTCTCTCTATCTCTCTTAATTACGACGCTCGCTATCTCTCTGGTTGCCACTTCCTCCTGCTGCGAGCATCGTCACGAACTGAATGCTGATGCGTCCTCCGGAAACAGATACAATGAAAATGGAAGGAAAGTGCTCGCTCATTTTTCATTTCCTTCCTGTTAAGGGTAACAAGTGCTTTTTCTTTGTATTCTTGAGCCCCTCATAACATAATGTTCATGCAAATTTAAAATCCCAACTTTTGATAAGTCCTTTGTCACAATCTTGTAGTGAATAAAAAAATAAGAGGTTGACAAAAGAACATGCAAATTTTGATTGTGCATGCGACCACCCATCACATAG
Organism: Diphasiastrum complanatum; assembly: GCA_029204225.1. Classification (NCBI taxonomy): domain Eukaryota; kingdom Viridiplantae; phylum Streptophyta; class Lycopodiopsida; order Lycopodiales; family Lycopodiaceae; genus Diphasiastrum; species Diphasiastrum complanatum. The sequence goes on along the minus strand of CM055099.1, from coordinate 40,857,161 downwards.
CACAAGCACATAATGTCGGAATGTTATGTGGCAGCTCGTCATTTGGCTGTTTACATGAAGTCGTCAAAAAAAATTGAACGTAAGAAAAAAAAAATCAATGTAGAAAATGGAAAGACAAAAAGATTTTTTTAAAAAACTATAAAAAAATTGCCAAAAAAAGATTTTGTACTTGGCATTACTTAGAGAAACTTACAATTCAAAGACCCTAGCTAGGTTTTTGATGGACTTGTGACGAGAATATGTGTTCCATGACTGCATGTATTTAATGTAATGAGAAAAGAATGCATGTGCACATAAACGCCATCTCTAGGTCGTGCCATCAGGTCTTGTACAAACCATTGCGTACATGAGAGATCCTAGTATCGATTGATAAGGGCATTCTCTCATTTGCTCCACTTCCTGCTTGGTCTGGGGACATTGGTCCTTTGACAGATGCAAGCCTGAATCCATTGGTGAGTGAGCTAATTTACAATTCATCAAATTATATCTATTAAGAACATTGTGAAGATACCTTTGTTGAGTGATGTAAATCGGTCGATTTGCTCTGTCTCTGTGGATTTGAGTTCCCAGACAGAAGTGAGCTTCGTCCAGATCAGTCATGTCTAACGCTGAAAACAGCATCTGCTTTGAATCCTTGACCATATTGGTATCGTTGCTGAAGTGCAACGTATCATCCACGTACAAGGTGATGATAATGAAGGATTGTTGTACTGACTTGGAATAGACGTTGCGATCAGCAGTGCTTGGTTTGAATCCTTGTTCAATGAGGAATGTATTGATCCTCTGAAACCAAGCTCTGGCAGACTGTTTCAAGCCGTACAGTGCTTTGTGGAGTTTACAGACATGATTTTTCATACCTTCCAGAACGTATCCTTCGGGCTGGATCACGTAGATATCTTCTTGTATCACTCCATTCAGATAGGCTGTTTGTACATCGAGTTGATGCACTTCGAGGTCAGCAGCTGCAGCATAAGAAAGGAGCATTCGGATCGACGAATGTTTGACGACTGGACTAAAAGTCTCACTGCAGTCGACATTCAAGATCTAGGTGAATCCTCATGCTACCAGTCTTGCCTTCCTTCGGTCAATTGCTCCATTGGCATTGTATTTGATCTTAAAGATCCATTTGCAATCAATGATATTGCAGTCAATAGGAGCTTCGGCTAATGACCAAGTCTGGTTCTTGATCAGAGACGAATACTTTGAAGAAACAAAATGTTTCTAACTACAAAGCCTTGCTAGCTTTCAGCCCTCAACCTGACGAAGATGTTCGTGAACACGAAAGTCAGGAGACACGAAGCACGAAAAGTTTCGCGAACTCGAAAGTTAAAGGGACACGAACTCGAAGGTCGAAGGAACGAAGACGAACGGTTCGCAAACTCGAAAGTCGAACAGATGAAGACGAACGGTTCACGAACTCGAAAGATTCACGAATGAGAATCTTTTGCGGTCCAGTACGAGAGAAGGCAAACGACCAAAACGAGACCTTCTCCTGCCCTCCACGCTCCAGCGAGATCATGCAAGTACCTAGAAGTATAGATATCTGATCTGATGGCATGACGTCAGTAGATACATTTTAGGTCGTGGCTAATTTTCCACTCTTGTATTTCCCTGATAGTTATAGATGCTTAATCACTCTAATCTTAGATTTACATAGAGCGACTATACTTACTGGATGTTACTTGACATATAGATCAACAAAGCAATCAAGACGAAAAACAGAATACATGTCTGCCTGCGTGCGAAGACAATTCTGTCTAGGATCTGTAGATCCAATTGTCCGCTAGTAAAGCAAGACGATTGCTTGTGAGAGAACTGTGTTTCTCCCACGCCAACGCACTGTGTGGATTTGCATGCAGTGCTTGAAGAAATCAGAGAAAGGTCAATATGGTGATTTTCTTGCTGTGTCTGATCTCGAATGCTAATGCGTCTGTTGTTTATTCGTGTGTCTAACTAAGTTTTCTTGTTCATTTGAATTCCACACGTTGGTTGAAACTATGTTGAATGCTGCATTAATTTTATAAACGTAGATCAGTAGTGCCTGACTACACTCTAGAGGACTGTAGGAGTGATTCAGTCAGAGCCGGTCATCCTGTCATATTCTGACATAGCCAAGAAGCTAGCAGATCCAGGAGGCCAAGCATTCAAACAAACAACCATCAACAAGAAAACAGACTCCAAGAAGCAATGGCTTCAATCAGCAGCATACAGAACAAGATCTGCACAATACTTGATTCTTCAGGATCTAATTTTCAAGCCTGTAAAGTTAAGACATCATTGATACTCAAGGGTGAAGGACTATTCCCCTGGGTGGATGGCACATAAGAAATGCCTACGACAACAGGCAAGGAGCTACGCGAATGGAGGGAGAAAAATGACAAAGCAGTAGCCTTGCTATCATCTTCCATCGAAGATAGTCTCACACTTGACCTGGCTACACTCTCCAAAGCTAAGGAGATGTGGGATGCATTACTCACCAGATTTCAAATGAAATCAAGAAGTCAAATCATGATGCTGGAAGATCAACTGACGAATTTGCAATGGAATGGAAAAGACCTCACTTCTTTCGTAAGAAAGATGAAGGATCTGTTTCTGTCACTACATAGCTCTGGAGTAGAGAACGTTGTGTCAGCTAAGAAGCAATCCAGATCATTCCAGACGACAAGAACCCTGCTCGAGAAAGATCCTGTCATGAACCTCAAGAAGGTGATTGTCGAGATTCGAGAGAAAGTCGAGGCCAGAGAACATCTTGATCACAAAGATGGTTCTGACTTGGCCCTCTACGGCAACAAAGAAAAATCCAAGAAGTAGTTTAAGCCTAAGAGGGAGTCGAATCAAAGGCAAGATTGTGACCAGCAAGGAGAGGGGACCAGCAAGGGCAATTGGAAGAGCAAAGGGAGGTTGAAACAACAAGGTGCAGACAAGAAGACTTGCGTGAGATGCAGAAGAGATGGGCATACAGTAGATACATGCTGGCTCAATCCCAAGATTGAGTGTATCCATTGCCATAAGAAGGGTCACGTAGCCATGGATTTCCGCCAGAACCCGAGAAACAAATCAACACATAACAGACAGGAGAACAGCAATAGTTCATCATATGTCGAGGAGCCCGAGAGCTCGAAAATGGGCCAAGAAAGAATAAACAGAAACTGATCCTTTCATGCATCGATTCTTTCTTTAGACTAGTTTTCATTAATAATCTCATAGCTTTTACAGAGCGGAGTTAGCTTCCTGAGCACGCGGTTTCGCCCGCCATTGTCTTGTGCTCATAGCATCAAACTGACGTGTATTTCTATACACTAATCTGAATCCATCACTTTGTTTTATTGCGTTTAGAGTTCTTGTTAGGATTGTATGCTTTGCTACTACGTCTTTCTCTTTGACATTCTTATTGCTTTGTTTGATTGTCTGCTCTTCCGCTTTCACAAATAATCACGCAATCAAGCTCTATTTTAATCTTATGTTTGCCAATAGTTGTAGTAGTGCACGCACCAAGAAAATTAGTCGACCACTGCTTTCATGCAGTATTAGGATCATTCTGATCTGATTATTCGACGAGTCCGAGTCGTCGGACTCTACTCTATTACATTTTCTTAGCATGGTATCAAATCACATCTGATTTTCTAATCTGATGCTTTACATCGTATCAGAATCAGTTTTATCTCAGAGCTATTTCTAAACATGATAAGCTTCCCACGGAACTTGATTCTATTAGTTGATAGAATAATTGTTTTTTTGTTCTGTAAGTTGCATTATATTTTCACTCTTAAGTCCCTAATAGTTATCACTATCACTTAGGCTATCTTCCACATGGATTCCCAAGGAAAGCCAATCCCATCGTGGACAAGTTTGATGGAACCAATTACCATCTATGAAAATTTAAGATGAAAACTGTGCTAATGGCTAAGGAGTTGTGTGATGCTGTCACATGTGCAGAGGCAAGATCCGAATTCAACAATGCTGCAATCTCCTGATGGAAGTTGAAGAATGGCAAAGCTTTTGCGCTGATCATCCTCAACATATCAGAAACACGCAAATCGGCTACGTGTCTGAAGCTCAGTCCTCCAAGGAAGTCTGGGACATCTTGAGCACCCCCCTGTACGAAGTGTGCGACATAGCTTCCAAGCATTATCTCAGGAGAAAGTTCTTCTCCCTCAAGATGACCAATGGTGACTCATTACATAATCACATCAACCAGTTCAAGAACCTACTGAATCAAATGGCCATTGTCGGATCAGTCATAGACGATCAAGATGTAGTAATAACATTGCTTTCAAGCTTGCCAAGCTCATATGACAGCTGGGTGATGATTGCTTCAAGAAGAATAGAGATCAAGGAGAGAAGCAAGGCAATTGTACTTTTGATGAGGGTGTTGATGATAAACAAAATTCAATTGATTCTTCTTTTCTAGCCAATGATGGAGATATTGATCCTTGGTGAATTGATAGTGGAACTGCATCACATATGACATTTCCTAAGGAGTATTACTCATCATTGGTGGCATTTTAAGGTGACAAGAAGGTGATCTACATGGCTAATGATGGTGAGTGTGCAATCAAAGGGATTGGCCCAATTCCTATCTCTCTTTCTACTTATAGGAATGTGAATTTGAAGAATATTTTGTTCATTCCATCAATTACTAAGAACCTTCTTAGTGTTAGTCAAATGCTTTAGTCAAATGCTTGACAAGGGTCTTAAGGTGGAGTTTGTTGGTGATTTTTGCTTGATCAAAAGGAATGAAGTCTTGATTGCCCAAGGCAAGAGACAAGGTGAGCTCTACAAACTTGATGGATATGTTGTTTCTAACCATGGTGTGAAGAAATATGAATCACTAAGATTCAATTAGGTCCTCTTAATCTTTGGTTATGAATGTCAACACATCTACTAACATTGACAATGTAGAAATCTAATATCAACTACACAAAAGTGATGTAAACTCAATAAGATCTTGATCAAACATCAAATATATGATCAAATGAAGTTGGTGTCCGTACAATAACAGTAAGGTACTGTATTTCACAAATGTGGATCCAATACATAACATAAAATTGCATTCTACAAACAAGATTGCATAATACCAATACTATAGTGCAAAAATGGATATATGAACCCAAAGAAAACTCATGTATAAGCATGAATGAGGTGTGTGTGTGTGTGTGTGTGTGTGTGTGTGTGTGTGTGTGTGTGTGAGAGAGAGAGAGAGAGAGAGAGAGATAATGATGCTCCTCCCACGTGTGTACATCTATTTATAACATATCTATGACCTCTTTTGAATTTGGTTTCCCTCCATAGAAACTTCTAGTCAAAAACCCTACTAAAAGTATGGACTAGATTCAAGAACCAAACATTCAAATTTGAATTTACCAAATTTGACCTTCTAACTTTCCCACACTTTCCAAAATTGGACATTCAAATGAACTTAGACTAAAATAACTTTCATAAAATTTATCTGTAAGTCTAAAATGCATATTGGCCTAATATTGACAATTTACCAAAATATGACTAAACTAGTTGAATTTCTCACACATGGTGGTTTGAAGGCAAAGAAGCAAGTTCGTGAGCTTTGGTCAATTTCAAAGTCACATAGGTTGTCTTATTCTAGATCTAGGTTAAGATATAAGATGTCTTTCCATTTAGTACATTTGGATGAGCATTGTACTAGTGCTTTGAGTGATGGAAGGGCAAAGATGTTTGTGACTTGCATTGATGACTTTAGTAGATATTGTTGTCGACTGATTCGACTACTCATGACGATGTGTCAGTTTCTAATCTTTCTTTGATGATCTCAGGCCTTTCTTCTTCTGCTTAGTCGAGCCTTTGTTGGTGTATAAGACATGAGAGTTAATGGTCGAGGAATTGGAGGCTTCATTTCTTTGAGAGTCTTCCTGCAACAGCATTGTGATGACTCTTGAAAGAGTCAGTTCAGGGTGATTTGTGATGATCATCACCCAACTGTCGTATGAGCTTGGCAAGCTTGATAGCAGTGTCATTACTGCATTGTGATCATCGATGACAAATTTGACAACGGCCATTTGCTTCAGCAGGTTCTTGAACCGGTTGATGTGATTCTGTAAGGAATCACCATTTGTCATCTTGAGGGAGTAAAATTTCTCTTGATATGTAAAATTGGAAGCTATATCTCGCACTTCATATAATGTGCTCAAGATGTCGTAGACTTACTTGGATGTTTGATTTTCAAATGCATGGCCAATTTTCATGTCTGAGATGTTGAGGATGATAAGCGCAAATGCTTTGCCATCCTTTAGCTTCCATCAGAAGATTGTTGCGCTATCGGCTTCGGGTCTTGCCTCTTCACCTGTAACAAGTTCATACAAATCCTTAGCCATTAGCACCACATATGGTAATTGGCTCCATTAAGCTTGTTCGTGATAGGACTGGCCTTCCCTTGGGAATCCATGAAGACAATAGCGGGCGAATCCGCATGCTCACAAAGCTAACTACAAACTGTAAAAGCTATGAGCTTATTGCTAACGATCCGTTTGAAGAGGAGAATCAATGCATGAAATCATCTACTGTGTCTGTCTCATCGGATTCAATAATCCGTGTTCTTAATCATTGATCAATCGCATACTGATTAAAAATCTACATGTTATTTACATTTATGCAAATGAGTGTACAAGAGATGGCATGGAACCATTGCGTCGTCAAGGAAAAGATTGTGGCTGCTGTCATTGTCAAGTTGGTTGTGCAGTACAGAGGATGATGAGCGTGAGGAGGTCGATAAGTCAGGCTTCCTCGATATGTCGTTTAGGTTAGTTCTACCTAATAGTTCGTCCAACTCCGATATGTCGGCCATCTTCACTTACTCGTCTTTAGTAGTTGAGCTACGCGTAGACTTAATACATTGAGGCAATGCTAGAGAACCTGGTGTATTTGCAGGTTCTGCTATGTGATTTATCACTTGATTTGTTGTTCATGTATTAAAAAAATTTAATATGAATTTGTCGTTGGCATTATTTTTCAAGTTCAATTGATGTACATACTTTATTTTTTGAGATGAATTTATGCATATACACACATACATGCATACATGCACACATCAGAATACATATATACATAAATGTACATAGACACATATACACACACGATAATAGTGATTTATTTCCATCTCGAAAGTTTTAGATACATAATTACGATAGAAAATTTACACACTTCCTTATTTGGAAATTATGCCCCTCTCAAACTTATAAATGAAATATGTAAATGGAGTTCCAGGATTCATAAATTATATATAACTTCATTGTTTTATGTAACGATGTCTTTTGAATTAACCATTATTTTTTAGAATCACATGGACATTTTTTTAAATGTTATAATCAATTGAAACACAAGAAGCAAATATATCTACATAAAGTTATTCTTTCATTTGCAATCTCCTTCTCATGAGTAGTCAAATCAAATATGGTCAATTACTTTCATAAAAGAGAACATGTACGGATGCATCTGCCAGCATTTTCAAAGAGGTTTCGCTATGTGTCAATGATGTTTTTTGTGCAATGTAAACTTTTTTGTTTTTGGTGCATTCTCACTAGTAGATGTGAACTTTCTTTGTGCTCTTTTTGGTGGTAGTGTGTTTTCTTGCATTCAAACAATTATGTAATGTATTTGTGTAAAATCGCGATAGGACCGTAAGACCAACTTTGTGAGATAAAACAAGAAACAAAATTTAAAGTTACCTTTGAGGCACTTATTGATGTCAGCTCTTCTTCTTGGATAACTTCAGAAATGTGCAATTAAATTAAGTTGAAATCTTGCCTTTAATTCTGGTCTACTATGCAATGGCAGTGATGGGCTGAATAGAAGGCTCGTTATTTCATAGGCAGCAGGTCTGGTGTCTGGTCCACGTTACAGGCTTTCATGCTAAAGCAAAGGGAACTATGAATGTTCAATGGGACTTCATCCCTCTTGGTATAAGCTGTGAGATCACAGGGTAAAGGATCCCACCAACCCAAGCATGATACTAATGGGGCTTCATGGTCGCTTCTGTTTCACACTGCTTCCACAGATATCCAATTCACAACAATACAAGATAGTGATGTAGTAAAGAGGCTGCAATAGAATTTGGTTGTTAGTGCTACACAAAATGCACACTTATTATCTAACCCTGAATCTATGACTGCTATCAGCCTGTCATCCTGCCTCCACACAATGCACAAAGTTTCACTTAAACTTGAATCCCCATTCATGATGACCTTTCATCGGTGCTTGCAAAAAATCGAAATATACAAACAGCCGAATTGTTGACATTCATTATTTACCACTTTATTTTAGATTTGTAGGTTTTTGAATGCTTCAAAATCAGCTAGTCTTAGTTATAAATTTCAGGTTACAAGGTCTTATTTAAGCCTTTTATCGATTGTGTGTTTTTTGTAAGGTTGTTTTGAAACTTTTTTGTGAGCAGTGCCTTTCATCCTTTCATGCTAGTCTGCCTCTACATCAAAGCAACAAGTCATTGAAAGCTCTTTCTGTATTCATCATTGCCTCTCATCTCCACTAAAATTATCATGGGCTACAAACTTTTACATTGATCCAGGCAAAAGCAATGTGGGCTTCCTAAAAACGTGGCATCAGTGAGGAACTTCAAGCAGATAACAAACTGTTTTTCCTCAGAGTTTTGTTGTCCTATTGTCACCACTCTACTAGCAGGTTCAGGCAACCTGACAGGCTACACTGTAAACTTCTACTAGATTGCATTACATTTTGTTTTTTTGATTTTTTTAATAATAATGTGGAATTTTTTCCCTCTAAAAACTTAGAAAAGTCTATGAGCTAGCCTTATAAAGAAATACTCTTCAACCTTTTCTGCACTTCATTGTACAACCTAACCCACAACATCCTTAATAACCGTATAGAATCACCAATTAGATCAAAGTTTAACCCTAAAAGTGGAATTTTTCATTGCATAAGGGCCTTTAACCCTCCCAAAATCCTCATAAAACATCTGTTTTCCACTTCTAGTTAGATTCCAACTACATGCATATATCACATACATATATGAAAAGGATGAGACTATTTCCAACTATTGGTCATTGAAGAAAGTGCAACATGCAGTAATTCTCTTACCCCTGCATTATTAAGAATCGTCTCCCTGTCACCTCCATATTTGTTCTTTTTTATCAGTCCCCAAAGGAAATCTACAACTATCAAACATGAAAAGAGCTTCCCAATGCCTAGATCCTTGATTCCAATGCCATAAAAAACAAAGATTTTGCGAACCCAATTCTAAGTTATGATCGAAATATTCTTTCCTTTGAAGGTTGCATACTCCAATATTTCCTTGAAGATGCCTGAAGACCTCTAATGTAATTGAGAAATTATAATGTAGATTTTCAAATATCGTCCATCTATAATTGAAAATTGAGGTTCTTTTGGGTTTTTATTCTCTAGTTTCTTCAGGAGCCCATGCTTTACTGATTGAAGAATAAAGCTTTAAAAGGAAAGTACTTGAACACAAAACATTCATACCATAACCACCCAATGACTCATCACTCCACTAAAGATGCACCTTGGGGACAACTCCAAATTTAAGCTGCGGATCAATGCAAACAAGTATAAGGTCCTACATCCTTGCATCCAACCATGAGAGAGACTCTGAATTGAGGGCTCCAAAACATAAAGACAAGAATAGAGTTCCACATGAGTATTTAAATTGCTGAGATTAATAAGCACCTTCAGCAACCAGGCACCAATACTGTCTCAATATTGTGCTCTGAAAAACTCTCTACTTTTAGCTGTAGACTGCCATTGTCCTGGAACAAAGTTTTATTGAAGAGCCTGTGTATAAGCTTAACAAAAATTTCATACTTGAGTCTTGTCCCAAAATCTTTAGACCTCCAAAACAGTGAAGCCTTGAGCTGATAGAAAATAGAACATCAGAATGTTGTTACTTGTCACTAGTGTATAATCCGATAAGAGTAAATCTCAACTAAAGCCAGTAGGATCCCAACCAAAAGCTTTTGGATAGGGTGTTAACCCAAAAATGAAATACTTAAAAACAGACGGGGCAAAAATTCAGGTCTGCATAGAATGCCATTTGGCGACAGCAATCCTGATCTGGGAATACACTCAAAAGTTCAAAAAGGCACTAGCTTTGAGTTCCGGTTGTTACCAGAGGGCTTGATGTGTCTAAACACAGTATTCCTGCTAAAGCATCCGGCGCATCTCAAAAATGACTATTATTAGAGGAGGAAGTATCAACGAGATAAATCTCAGAGATCAAAAACAGGCTTACAATGAATCACTTTATGTCCATAATCTTGATTACCGATGCAGCTCCAATTCGGTGAATCGCAACTATAGAGTCACCCTTCTTACATAACCCCCTAGCCACTGCATAATGAAGAGCTGCATTGAGAATTTCATCCGTTGACTCTGAATCTGTGGCTTTGGCAGAACCCTCTGCAAGAAGAGGAATCAAGCCCCGACAAATGAGACTATGTCGAGCAGGTGATTCCTCACTGCATGACCAATTGAGGTTATCAGTTGTAAGCACTGGCACAGCAACAGAAAGAATTGGTACCATAGGCCTGTACTTCGCAACAAGCTTTGCAGTCGTGCCACCTCGAGTAAGTACCACAATAAGAGCAGCCCTTACTTTGTTAGAGGTCCGCACTGCAGATGAGGCAAGACTTTCTAAGGGACTCATTGGAAGAGGTGTTTGTTTCATAATTTCTTTGAATATTGACGCATAATCCAAAGACAACTCTGCCTCTATGCAAATGCGTGCCATGATTTTAACAGCCAATTCAGGATAGGCTCCTGCTGCTGTTTCTCCACTAAGCATCACAGCGTCACTGCCATCAAGAACAGCATTAGCAACATCAGTGGCTTCAGCACGGGTCGGACGTGGAGATTTTATCATTGATTCCAACATCTGAGTTGCTGTAACCACTGGTTTACCAGCAGAATTGCATTTATATATCATCATTTTTTGAGCTAAGAATATCTTCTCAGTAGGTATTTCCATACCAAGATCGCCTCTTGCTACCATGACCCCATCAGACTCTCTTAGAATGTCATCAAAGTTGGCAAGGCCCTCCTGATTCTCGACCTGCACAAGAATGAAGATGACAGGCAAAAAGAAGAAAATAAGGTTAGCAATAAATTTCTTGCTAGTTGCTACATGAGTCTTGACAACAATAAGCTTCTGAGATTGTCAAGCTGATACTCAGAAGCAAAACCTCATATAATTTCAAATTTGCAAAATTGTTAAGGTGTGCAAAGTATTTTATTTCACAGACACAACAGATCTCAGAACATGAGTTGTTAAAGATCATGAAAGGTATTGAGAGGTATAGTAAAAGAAGGAAAGTCTGCTAGAAGCTTCCAACAAAACATAACCTGTCACTTACGAGGGATCCCAAGGCAATAGCACAAAAGAAAGCTACAGTTCCCATGACTAGGTGCTGCAAGCCATGTAGCCTTTTTAAGGAAATATGCAGCTGAGGAGAACATGGTTACATCAGTATCAATATTACCTAAGAGTAAAGTGCCTTCTAAGCTTGTGCTCCAGATTCTAACCGGCCTAGTGTTCCCTGAACTCATTTGCAGACTGCACAGAGACACTTGAACTTTGTAGAGTCATACTTACAGAAATATTATTTTGGTTATTGAAGTGAACCCCTACCTTGTTATCTGATACTACTTGAGATTAGACTGTATCGTTTTGGGCACTCAGCCTATTCATTTATATTTTGGCATTTATTTGAGACTTGTAAATGATTTGATATGTTATTGGGCTCTCAATGGTTGGTCGCAAACCTGACCCTAATCTAATCCTAAAATTCTATAGAGAGGACGATGGGCCAAATAATGATAAGGTATAATGCAATAACATTCACAATTGTCATTTGTGGTGGATGCTAGCTGTTTCAACGGTTTGTTTCCAGGACTTGGGGAGAACCCTGGATTTCATTTTTGGCTATACTTCTCTGCATAGTGGACTTCTGCACATGCACACACACATATTTTCGCATCAGTTCCAAGAAAGTAGAAGTTTCTGAGGCTTCGTCTCTTTCATACCTTTTGAAGCACTTTTCAGGAGATCTTTCATTGTTCTTCCTACAATAGGGCCCTACAAGATTCTTAGAGGCAAAAAATATCATAGAATCTACTTTACAATTCAGCTCCACTCAAAACAAGAACCAAACTAGAGAACCTGCCTATAGCCATGTCGCATGTGCGAAGGAAAGTATTATTGCCAACAAATGAATTAACCAATATCAAAAGGGGAAAGCTCAAAAGTAGATTGTTAACAAACCTAGTCTCTAAAAAACTAGCAATCCAATAAGATACAACGTGATTTCTTACTAAGCGATGAACCATGAACTCAAACAAAATCCATAACTTTGAAAAAAAAAAGTGCTCCATAAAATGATATTGTCAAAATTTTCACCCTAAAACAACAAAACAAAACTTTTGCACACTGATGACATTGAGAAAGATGGGTTAGCTTTGATCTGTACAAAATTAGATAGCCACAATAATATGCACATTCTCAAAAGATACCTCAATGAGAACATGAAGCTAGCCACCATACATTGACAAGAATCTAATTTTTTTTCCACTAAAGTAGCCAAAATCTCTTTGGGAAAATGGAAAAAATTCCAATTCACAGATTCAATTTGAGGTCAATAATGTTGTTAGGCAAAGCTTAGCACAAAATATAATGGACTGAAAGAATTCAAAGAATCCGTATCACAATGATGATACGGATTTCTTACTAAGTGATGAACCATGAACTCAAACAAAATCCATAACTTTGAAAAAAAAAAGTGCTCCATAAAATGATATTGTCAAATTTTTCACCCTAAAACAACAAAACAAAACTTTTGCACACTGATGACATTGAGAAAGATGGGTTAGCTTTGATCTGTACAAAATTAGATAGCCACAATAATATGCACATTCTCAAAAGATACCTCAATGAGAACATGAAGCTAGCCACCATACATTGACAAGAATCCAATTTTTTTTCCACTAAAGTAGCCAAAATCTCTTTGTGAAAATGGAAAAAATTCCAATTCACAGATTCAATTTGAGGTCACTAATGTTGTTAGGCAAAGCTTAGCACAAAATATAATGCACCGAAAGAATTCAAAGAATCCGTATCACACTGATGATACACAAAGAACAATGATTCTTAGCCAACAAGCATTACTTATAATCACAACCATACCCAAATGCCTAAGTTGCAAAATATGCTTCAAGACAATATTGTCTAAATTGAGCTTCTAAAACCTAGGAATTGAGCACTCAAAGAGAAATCTGTCCTATTTTATGTATTAGACCACATGACTTTTGGGAATTCTTACATGCTTTGCCTATAGGTCAGGTTGATCCCAAGTGGCATGACATGGGGACTAGTTTGCATGCACCACACATCAATGTTATGCGGTGCTAAGAGAATATATTTGTGAGCCTCAACGAGGTATGCAGTTCCCATGCGTAGAAGGCGGGCAGGAGACTGGAAACAAACTCCTCTAAAGCTCTTTGTAAATACTATAGGTACTTATCTCTAGAGTCCAAACTGAAAATATGTGTTGTATCTATGCTTTCGTGTGTGAGATTTATATCATCCATGGCTTTGGAAAACGTTTCCCACTTCGAAAAACGTGAAACCCCAGAAATATGGGAAACGATAATTCGGAAACAAGATAAAATGCCACATCATCGCAAGAGTAAACTAATGCAAGGTAATTTTTTACTCATTTGGTCATATTGCATCTCTAATGGGCGTACAATGCCCTAACCCTAAGTCATGGACCCGCTAGCAACTATATATAAATATGAGGCCTCCTTATTAGAGGGGATGATTGATTAGAAGTAGCCTGGTCTTGTCTTAGATTACAATCCCCTGTATTTCTTATCAACACTGCCACACTATTGTTCATTTGATCAAAACATTTGTAGTTTTTCACCTCATTAAGAGCTCTTTCTAAAGTTGTTGGATTTCATTGAAGTATTTGTGTTGCTTAGCATGTAACTTGGTAGGAGAGCACTTCTCTCACGCATAAAGATTGGGCACAAGCTTCTAAACCATTCAAATTCATCATTGTGTGCTCATCCTTTCTTTCAGATTTGGAAAGAAAACCTTTATTGTTTAGAATCATGACCTCCTAATAGTGGAGCTATATGATCTAGTACACAAACAGGAGTCAAAGATGTACCAAATTTAGAATTACAAACTTGGGCTTCTTACACTATTGCTTACAAACAAGGTGATCTCATAATTCTAGAGTCAACTAATTGCAAGGCTCATCAAATGATGAGAATATGGCAGTCTAGATAACAAGATTTAGTTGGTCATTATAATTGAAAGAAATCTTCCAACATTCATAATTCAATTTATGTTCACGTGTTGAGACATGGATATTGAATAATACTAATACCAGAAACTTGCCTCTTTACATGTAGACGCTATAAATCCAAGTGCTGATTCTTCAAGTTTTCATTGTGTGTAAACTCAGTTTTAATGTGTCAGACACATTATTAACCTTTAGATATCACATAGGTAGTCATAATGTTTCCACTCTTGAATATGGCAAAAATAATTAGAAAATTTCATTTGCTCTCTTGAGTGCTAACAAAAAGAGTGGATGATTATAAAATGGACACAATCCACACAACACATCTACTTTCAATGAGTGACAAAAGAACACTTGCAACAAGCCTATACACAATCTTGGCTTCTAACATGGCGAATTAGCATTCCCTGCAAGGACATAATATACATTGACATATTAGATGCATAAAGTGCTTACCTTAGAGATGATATGAATAGTTTTTGAGTGCTGACCAAGCAGACTCTTCACATTTAGCACATCTTGACCTTTGCGGACAAAGGAAAGGGCGATGAAATCTATGTTGTTAGGAACACCCCATTGCAAAATATCCTCCTTGTCCTTCTCAGTGACAGTAGGAAGATCAACAACAATCCCAGGCAAATTGACATTTTTTCTCTCTCCCAACATTGCCGTATTCTCACATCTACACCTGATAGTACCTCTTGGTTTGTCACAAGACAAAACAGTAAGTGTGATAGTGCCATCAGAGCACAGTATGACATTGCCAGGTACTAGATCTTCTGCGAGTCTTTTGTAGCTCATTGCTATCAAATCTGAATTTCCTTGGATGTTGTAATCAGTTGTGATTGTGATCTCCTGGCCTTCCACAAGTTGAACAGGCTTCCCATCTTTTAGCATGCCAGTGCGAATCTCAGGACCCTGCAGTAATTAGAAGAAGCATAAGAGAAACAAGATTATGGTGGCTGGAACATTCACCAATCAAGTCAGAATACGAGGTTAGAAAGTATTGATCTGAATTCCAAAACAATAAACAACTGACTCCTTTCAGGTTGCTATTTGTTGACACTGATTGTGCTTCCAGTGCACTAACTAAGACTTGAGACACATCATTACTCTAGATAGAATCTGTATGAAACATGGCCCAACAGTAGAATTCACATATAGCACAAGGCAAATATCCAAAGGACTTGCGTACCTGCTGTATTATTATGCATATGAATGAAAACGCTTGATTTTGAGAAACTTTCTCAGGACACAGGGCCCTCATTATAGTTAGCAAGAACTGTCTCACTATATGAGGGCTCTCGTCTGTCACAGTTTCATTCTGTGAGAGTAGCAGGAAAAAAAAAAACAGTTCTTTCCATCGTAAGCGTTGAGCAAAAGCACGCAGCAAAGTGGTTATGAAGGCCGTATGAAAAAAAGAAAAAGGTATAATACTTCATGCTTTGTTAATGCTCACTGAATTCTCAAATTCACCTTAATAAGCAACCAATGGTATATTTAAGTTTTGCGTGGAGTATACTAGCAAGATCTATCTTTCTTGCCAATAAGTCAAAAACGTCATCACTGTCATGGGACTGCACTGGCTACGTAGGAACGATATGAGAAAAGGTAAAGAACTTCGAGAAGTTATCACACAGCATATTGCAAGACCAGTTGTGATTGATGAACTCTCTTTATTTTTCGTTAGAAATGCAACTGATCTAAGCATTCAAAGAGCCGCGAACGACCTCGCAAATCGACAAAGAAGAGCTACATTTTATAACGTAAAGACGAAAGAAACAGTAAACCTTGGTATCGAGCAGCACGGCACACATGATGCAAGTGTTGTTCATGGCAATCCGGAGGTTGTCCAGCGTCTGCTGATGATACTCGTGCGATCCATGCGAGAAATTGAAACGAGCAACGTTCATGCCCGCTTTCAACAGCTTTTCCAGAATCGGCAAATCCCGGGACTGGGGACCCAGAGTGCACACGATCTTCGTCTTGGGAACAGTTGCTGGATGATCTGATGTATCTTGCAGAATGCCTTCAATGCCGATATTCGCCATCTCTCGATTCTTTTCCTGCTCTCGCTTCTAACCCTAACTATGCTCTCTCTCGCTCTCTCCCTCTCTGTCTTCGATCTTCTGCTGCTGCTGCTGCTGCTCTTGTAGCTCAAGCAAAGCTTCTTTCTCTTCTCTCTCGCACGAAGCAACCTTTCCTGGGCTTAACCGCACGAGATTCTCTACGCGCAAGCACTTCGATCTATGCCACGTGGCGCTTCACCACTTGGACCGTTTTCAATCGTTGGCTATAGCCACGTGGCACAATCCAACCGTGGCGGGCTTTGCGTCGAGGTGTGCTGCTCGTTACGCCCGCGCGCTTGGATGCCTGCCACGTGGGATCCATTCAATTGGTGATCTTCGTAACGTGGCAAAATTTGCTTTAAAGTGGCGGGTGGCATTAAACAGGATACAATAGGTAGTTGCAAAGCATTATTAGTGTGTTTCAAAAAATAAAATAAAATTTAGCCTAAGAGAGGAGCACATTAGGTCAAGCCCCCAAGTAGAGGCTCACAGTGGACCATGCCGAGCTGTTTTCATGCGAATGGCATGCAGAGTGGATGCATTTGCGGACTTTTGTTAAATTATCCTCTTTGTTTGGGGTGGAAAAAGCCCTTGTTGGGTCATAACATTCATAAGGTGATTGTGAAACATAATGGCTCTTTGTGTGCTCATCGTAACCTGAAAAAAGCCCCCCTTAGCTCATAGCATTCAAAAGGTGGTTGTAAAACATACATGTAAAAGTCATATAGAAGTTAAAAATAAAAGAAGCCCTTCCATAGAAATGGTGTGTAAATGCATGTCAAATTCCAAGATTTGTCTAATTTACTAACATTTGGTCTACAAACCTTGATAGGATAATGCCACATGCCAATGATAAATTCACTAAATACTTAAAACATTGTAGCTTTACACATCGCATGAATCTTATTGGGACATGCTAAACTCCACGAGCATGTTCTTAGGAATGCAAAAGAAGTGGAGAAGCATTGATTTTATCTTGAGAATGGAGAATAGACATAACACAAGATAAATACAAGATACAAGTACTACACACAAAGGTTAGGATATGCTTTTGAGATACTTTGGTCGTGAGGGCACCAACACACAAAGGTTAGGATATGCTTTTGAGATACTTTGGTCTTGAGGGCACCAAAGTCCTTTCACATGGGGCCCAGGGTTTACGTGGGTATGCAACAAGTTGATTGTTTCTCGCAAGGCAAGTGCTAAATACAAGTTTTCAAATAAAGACAAGTATCTTACTTCATTGTGTACTTTGTCATTTGTGATTTGGTTCCACTCTATATTTTTATTAATACATTACATTGTTATAAACATTATATGCACCACCAAAAAGCATATCTCATTTTGTCTTGAAAAGTGCATGTTCCTAAATGTCCACTCTCATGCGATATTTTTAAAAAAGGGTCCATTCACAAAACATCCATGACTCTTAAAATTCTTTTGATTTTCCCTCCAATATTGTGCATTGTTAAGGGCTTGTCAATCTTTGGGATATGTTACTTTCATTATTATAAATATTATTGTCAAATATTTATAATAAGTGTCTACTCTCTATTAGAACAATCGTTCTTATATTGTATGCTCCATTTATCTAATTGTTCAGTAACCAAGCTTTGATACCATAAGATTGCAAGATATCATCAAGATAGTGCACTGTTGAAAAACAGTTCATTTTTTGCAGGTTTCAATTGCGAGAATAAAAATCAGAGAATGGATAGATGGACCCAAGAGAACTCATGTATAAGCATGAAATGATAAGTATTCATGTCTCTTGTCGAGTGCAAGGATCTTATATGTCCTATCAATAATTCGGCGTCGATCAGATTCGAACTCTACCCTATGACCTAAATCAATGATTCTACTTACTGATAACAAATTTGTAGACATTTTAGGTACATACAAAAGTTTTCATAGTAGTTTGAATTGATGTTGGAACGTCAATCTTACAATGCCCTCACCTTCGATAGTGTGTGTGCTATCGCCACCAAAATGAACGAATTTCTTTGTACTGTAAGGCATATAGGAGTGAAAATGCTCACGATGACTGGTCATATGGTGAGTAGCTCCAGAATCCAAACACCAAGGATTATCAAATTAGCACCTTTTGGTCTTTGACCATAAACGCTCCTTCATCCATGTCGAGTTTGGGAGATGATGTTGTGATTGCATTCGCTTGTTGATATGGTTGTTTGCTGGCATTCTTTGCTTTTATTACCCTGCAATCATAGATGTCATGATTAGTTTGTTTGCAATACTTATAGAACATCCTCTTGTTTGATTGTGGATTTGATAATTGCACCTGACTTTGCATCGCTTTCTGATTTGATGCGGATTGTTTAGAGCTTTTCTTTGTTGGGGGTATTCCCAACATAGAGCGAATAAAAGAAAATGAGTCAATAAATGTGTTGCGAGGGCATGGCTTCCTACGCGTATAAGTCCATGACCCAAGGAGCACGCGAGGCGATTGTAAATAGAATAATGGACTTGGGCCCCTTGTAATTAAAATAAAACTTGAGGCCCAAAGTCATTTTAAACTTAGAAGTTTATTATTTTAGAGTTGGGTCCAACTTTGGACTCACATGAATCTTGTGAATTCTGATGTACCTTTTGTGGACCCTTGGATTAAGTTGGGTCCAAGATGAATGGTTAGGATCAATGTACATATTAGCCAATAGAATTTTGGGGCAAGGGCCTTCCCCATTTATAAAAAGGCACTATTTGTACTCTATTTTTCATGCCTAATTGAGAGGAGGAGACTCTACCATTTTGGGAGCTCAAGCATCCTCAAGTGCTAATCATTCTTTGCTTATGCTTTTGTGATGATTTGTGTGTTGGTTCCCATTTGATATGTTTTTAGTTTATGCTAATTAATGTTTTTTCATAAGCAATGATATTGAGCATTTGAGCTAACCTCCATCTCAAATCTCTCTCCCCCTTTCTCTCTTTCTCTCTCTCACTCTCTTCTACTCTCCCTTCCCTTCACAAAATCATGATGAATGTTAATTTAGTGGAGTAGAGTTAGAAGTGAGTAGTGTTAGTGGTGTTAGTGTTAGGGAAAAGTAGAGAACTATCTAAAAGTAGCATCTATGCATAGTAAGGCACCTATCCAGTGTTCTAACCCTTGTTGATAGGCGGGAGGGCTACTACGATGCAAGGACATCGACCTACAGTGGCGCCGATGCCGAGGATAGATTTTCACTAACTAGCATAGCAGCATTTTAGTTATTTCTTGCTTTTTTAAGTAGTTTTAGGTGGAATTGGGGTAGGAAGACTTAGTTTTCTATATTTTCTTGTGTTTGGACTGTTCCCAACTAGAGGAGGAGGTTTGAGAGGGTGGAGGAGACCCTAAACAGCCTCTAAGGGCTTGATATCCAAACCAAAGTTTGAGAAAACCCAAAAAACACACCAATTTGCATTTTGGAGAGAAAAAGAGCCAAATTTCTCATCAGATTTGTTTTTTCCAAAACCAGTAAGAGATAACCCTTGCATGACTGGCAACAGCTCCAGGGTATTGTCCCAGACCTGCATAGAAGCTTGTGAGAGTTAGTTCCAAGTAGATTGCAAAAATCAGAGAAAAAATCATCAAAATTCAAATAATCCTTGTAACACTAAAATTTTCCGTTCCAGTGGTCAAGAACCCTCACAAAGAATTTTGAAGTTCCATCTCAATAAGACTAGGACACAGAAGAGTCTACGAGAGTTAGCTTGATTCCAGTGAGCAGAAAATAGGGTTTAAGTGCTAAAAAATCACAAAAAAGTGAAGATCCAGCAAATCCTTCCAAGGAGAATTCTCGCAGACAACTCCAAACGATTCAGAATGTCAATTTCCATTAGTGATGAAGCCTGTGAGAGTTTGTACTAATTATTGGTGAAGATCAAGCCAAATTAGTGATTCTGAACCCTTGCAAACAGTGAATTCTCCACTTTTGCGAGAGTTAACTCTTGTAGAAAATTCTTGAGTCAGATCTAAGCCAGATTCAATTCTTGTAAACCTTGCGAGAGTTACTTTCCAATTATCTGAGAGATATCAAGAACCCTCGCACAGCCAACCCTTGCACTAAAGAATCCTTGCAGACTAAATCAGTGGAAAGATCTACATCAGATCCAGCTACTATCAAAATCTCAGGACAATCAATGCAAGGAGTAAAAAGTTATCAATAAAAAACCATCGTACGAGGCCTGAATCCTCTCATTGGCCTATCAGTTTGATCATATCCATAAGATCCAGATTGCATCCCACTGTACAAGTAAGATCCAACTATCTTCGACCCCACCATCGGATGAATCTGAGATCTGGACGATCAGTAGCAAGAAGGACAGCAAATCAAACACCACACCTTCCCATATTAGCAGCTGCACAACAAGGGATCCAATGGGTCAACTTGTACATGTCGCTCCCTTACAAGCAGTCTAGAGGGCACCTCGGATGGACATACCAAAATACGACGAATCAACAGATCCCATATGCTTCCTCCAGATCTACGAGCAAACGGCGATCAGACACCTGCAGAGAAGTTGATGTTGTTTCCCATGTCACTAGTAACGGTGGCTCAAGATTGGTTTTTCAATCTGTCAGAAGAAGAGAAATCCACCTAAGAAGCAGTTAAAGCGGCTCTCATCACGTGCTTTATACCAAAAGGAAGTTCTTTGAAGACCCGTTTCTCCTGCTCAGCAAGGTCAAAATGGGAAAAAGAGAAAGGGTCAGGGACTATATTGAGCGGGTTAAATATCTACGATCCGAGAGCAGTGAAGCCCTAACTCCCGATCAGGTAGTGATCATGTGGTTCCTTGTGGGGTTACCACACGTAGCATCAGGAGAGAACTGAAATGATGGGAGTATACGCTACTCTGCAAGAAGATATGGAGGATGCCATCATGGAAGAGAAAAAGAGATCAAATGACGAATATCCATCCACCCATACTCTTATTCCCTCGATAGCATCATCATCAACAAATGCTTCCACTCTATCCACAGAACTGTTGTTGAAACAGATGACAAAATTACACAAACAGTAGATGGAGCAGCTTACGGCGAAGTTGGATCAGAAACTGAAAGCCTTACAAGGAGCTGTAGCAACAATGTCCAATCTTCCGGAACAAAACCAACTTCAATATCCCCGTCACATAGTGTTCAGTATGCACACAAAACCATACAGCGAACAAGTGCCCATTCCTTT
This sequence comes from Diphasiastrum complanatum, assembly GCA_029204225.1. Taxonomy (NCBI): domain Eukaryota; kingdom Viridiplantae; phylum Streptophyta; class Lycopodiopsida; order Lycopodiales; family Lycopodiaceae; genus Diphasiastrum; species Diphasiastrum complanatum. The sequence continues at coordinate 40,835,588 of CM055099.1, read as the reverse complement.
TGCAAAATCTGAGACTGACCCATAGATTTTGCCATTTGTGCAATGCAACATCGCACGATATGGCCTTTTGCCCATTCAACCCCCCAATTGTCCAACAAAAGAGATGTCCTTATCAGACTTCTTATCCATATCATCAAAGGGCACCAAATGCGACACTGAGGTACGGTGCACCGAATAATCAACAACGCATGGCCTTACTAGCACCACCAGGGCCACCCAATCAACAAGTGGCTCATGTAAACTTGACAGCAGCAAAACCAGAGATGCTAGTACCACCTCAACCTGAGCAGCAATATAAGAGGAAGGAAGTGACTCCCTCACCACCACCATTGGTCACCGATGACCAACCCTCAACTTCAGCGCCATATCTGAACATAAGGAAAGAAAGGAGACAGTACCGGAAGATACGACATTGGGTACAGAGAGCACAAGCGGAGGAAAAAGAGCAAGAAAGGGACAACCCTATGAAACCTCCTACTGAGGATGAACGGGAACCACGAACGGGCTCACCATTGCGCACTGATCAGAATGATCGATTGCATCATCATGAACCACCTATCCACATGGTGGAGCTCGAGGAACCACGCACTGAAAGGCTCACAAGCCTGCTGATGAGCCATGTTAGTCTACCCCTCAAGGAATTACTATGGATTGCACCACAAGCTAAAAGCCTTTTGGTTGAATGGGCCAAAATGGATGCGAAACCAATAGCGCCAGAGCCCATATACTGTACAGGGGGGCTACGAAGAGACTAATAACGTCCTCCACATCGAGACAACATGGAAAAGTGAGGAACGCAACATCACCCTGCCGATTAAACACAATAGATTCGAGGACGAGGCAGCAGTGGTAGATGGAGAATTCGGTGTCATCTCCACTACTTTGTATCAAAAGTGAGGTTTACAGGGATTGAAGTCAGCAAGATTCGTCATCAAGCTAACAGATCAATCCTGTGTAAAACCGAAGGGTGTGGTTTTTTATATCCTTGTAGAAATAGCAGGCATGCAGTTTGTGATCACCTTTGTAGTAATGGATATACCTGAATCTCCATCTGCATACCATGTTTTACTGGAAAGACCATGGTTGAGGACTGCACAAGTAGTACACAACTGGGGTATGGGAAAACTCACCTTTGAGAACAGAGAGCAGGCTGTAAAGGTCGATCCAACCACATGGGCGGTAAAACCACTTGCACCCAAGGCTTATGACGGATCATCATGACATATCACACGATAGATCGCCCGAGGCAAGCCAAGGGTGGTCACTATGATTCAGAGATGGATGTCGTGACATGGACGGATGCATTAGCAACAATTGGCTGCCAGGCATGTCAGTATGAATTAGATCCTGAACCCAACACATCTTCACCCAAGTGTTACACCATGGACACACCAATTACATTTGGAGTGAATATGATAAACGTAGCATGGCTGTCAACGAAATCTATTGAGAACCCAATGGACGATGATTTAGTCCCTTGGCAACATGATCTGACTTACAAAAAGGGAACTGAATTGATTGATGAGCAGGTCCTATAGCACATGGACTCAGATCGTTATGGAATTAAGAAAGTACCAGCTCAACTGCCGCAAAAATCTGCTATGGCAAAAGTTTCAAGGATAGATCCACTAACTGCACCTGTAAACAAGAAGAACCAGTTGAAGCAATGCTACAACTAGGTGATTCGATGGAGTGATCTACCCAAAAAAGCTATAGCTATAGTGGATGTTGATATTTGCAACCACAAGGTGAATGTCACACCAGTTCCAAAGAAAGACAACAAGGACGAATCCACCCATATGAGCCATGACGACCTGTACATTGCCATCGTAGTTGTCTTCAATGAGGTTTTCCGATGATCTCTTGTCATCTGAGACGGTGGGATCTGTCCGATCTGGTGATGGAATAAAAATAGTTTGTACAAATGCGTCATCAGGCAACGGTTGGTCACCCTCAACAGCCTTTGATGGAGAAGTGGGGGGTGTGGGAGGAACAGAAGTGGAAACAGGGATGAGGACAGTTTGTCCAAAAGAGAGAATGGATGAAACAGAGGGAAATTATAGGGTGGTGTTGAGGATGGAAGGAGAAGATGGGGCGTAAGTGGTTTGGCATGGTGGTGAAAAGTTTATGACCTGCATCCATGCTAGTCATATGGCACGACTGTGGGGCCAGGGAATCCCAAGAAGGACTCCACAATAATGGCCAACTAGTAAGTTGTTGAATTCTGCGAGCTTAACAAGGAGCAAGGTTCCATCAAACAGCTCCTGAGTTAGCTTCTTATTTTCATCTGAATCACTTCAAAGTGTGATTTCTTTACAAAAATGAGCTGAAAATCTTATAAAAGAACTTTTAACTTAAAGATTCTATACAAAAAACAAAGTCTTCGTTGGAAAAGTTCCAAACTGCCAGAACGAATATGTACGAAAGTGCCTATAACGAATTGACTTTCTTCGATCTTGCAGATTGTGTTGAATTTTCGCAATATAGTCATCAAGATTTCGCTCCCAGTCCATGTAAAGACTGAAAAGTTCTGGATACACCATATTTACATTGATGAGCAGTCCAGGTTCATCAAAAGCGCCTATGTCTGCAACGTCTTTTGGTTTGTACAATTGGAACTGCAACTTCCACTTCCAAAATTGTCACTTATTGTCTTCATTATGCAAAAACAGATATTTTTTAATACAAATGTATTCTAAGGCATACACTGGTAGAAGAGCCTATGTATAACTCAACTGATCCGAACAACCTCAAAGTGAATCGGTGGAGCCCATCACTATTTTTTGCCACACAACCTGGATTTCAACACTGCCCGACTCGACGTCATGGAGAAGGTGCAGTATCATTTAATAAAGATTCGACGTGATGCTAATAAAAGCCCATAGTAACTGCATCTTGTAGGTGTCGTTCTCTTATGGAATGGATTTGTGAATGTCCTTGATCTCCACTTTTCCTCCATCTCTCATGCTTTTGTTGTATTTGCTGATTATTGGATTTGAATATTATTGGAATTGCTATTTCTTATGCCTTTCGTAAAGAGTAAGTTTTCTTCATTGTGGATTGTAGTGTTAATGGTGTAGAGTTAATGCTTAGTGTTAATGGATGTTAGAGTTAGGTGTGGATCTTCCATTCATGCTGTAACCTGAGATATGCTATCGTTCTCATGGGAACAAACCTACGCGTGACAACTAACTTCATCTCCTTGATGCTAGATTGCTTGGATCTTGGGTTGAGGATAGGCTAGAAAAGTGTATGTCCCAAACCTTACGACAAATCTGGTGTCAATCAGTCGAATTACAGATTTAGGACATAGCGTAGAATTTCAAGCAGATTTCTGTCAAATTCTTGATAAAAGAAGGAGAGTTCTTGCACTTAGAAAGAGACAAGGATATCTCTATAGGCTCAATCATTGTAATTCTACGACTGGTCATGCTTTAAGCAGTCCAAAATCTATCAATAAAGAATTGATTTGGCATTATAGACTTGGCCACCTTAATCCTTGGTAACATGTCTAAACATTTTTCAATCCTTGATTTAGACTATCGAATTGTCGACCCTCCTCTCTGCCAAACCTATCGTAGAAAGCCGGCAAGAAGGCCATTTAAGCCCAATTAAGAACATGTACCTAAAGATTTGCAAGAGATTGTACATACTGATATATGTGGCCCAATGCAAACATCATCACTGCTTGGTGCTCGATTCTTTATTGCATTTATAGATGACTATTCTAAAAGTACTGTTGTATATTTTCTGAAGCACAAACTTGAAGCCTTCTAGTCCTTCAAGAAATGCAAAGAAAATGCTGAGTTGTAGACATGCAAGAAGATCAAAGCTCTTAGGAGCGACAACGACGGTGAATATATCTCAAATGTATTCAAGGATTACTACTCAGCCAATGACGTCAAGCAGCAGTTTGCTGCTTCCTATTCTCCACAGTCCAAATGGCCTAGCAGCAAGGAAGAACAAAACCTTAGTCGAGTATGCCAAATGCATGATAACTCATGCTTCGATGCCCATTGAATTGAAAAGCACACGAGAATTTTTGTGCTATTTTGAATTTGAAACAAGGCATTCAAGGTTCCAGATTAAGGCGGGTTTTGGATTTCTATAATCTCCATCCATATCTATGTGCTAATCTAGATCCATTCACTAGCTATTGTAAATACTTGTACAATCGCATACTTTGCAGAAATACACTTGTTTCTTGACAGTCTCTTCGATCTTCAAAGAATTGGCTTTTTTGGCTGTTGTTTCAAGTTGTCTTATGAATCATTGCACCTGAATCAAAATACCAAGAATCGACATCTTTTCGGTCTTCATTTTCCTTAAATGTTGCTTCATCAACTTCTTTGTTGAAGTCTTTTGAATTTTCTAATGCATTAGCATGCGGCTGCTACGATTGTTGCTGTTGTTGCTTCTTCGATTTAAGAATTTGACAATCCTCCAGCAAATGTTCACTGGTTCATTTGCAATATTTGCAAAACAATTTTGATTTTGATGAAGCTGAATTCGAATTTGTGCCTTGTTCTGAATTCGAATTATTATTTGACTTTCGTACTTTCTTCAACTTCTCCTTCTTATCGAATTCGCTTTCGATTGTGGTGCCGATTGAGAGAATGAAGATCCATTTTTCGGATCTCTTCTTGTAGTATTATAGATGAAACTCATGCTAGTGTAGGACCTTTTTGAGTAGAAATAGCCCAATTTTTGTAGGTGTCAAAAAGGCTTGACAGGAGAGTCATGATGACTACATAATTGATTTCTGCACCACTGCAAAAATCTGCTCAAGAAGATTTTTGAAGTTTTTCAAGTGATTTGTAATTGAATCTATATCAAACATTTTGAATGAGATACCTTTTTTTTTCTCAAATGAAGTTTGGTAGTCACGTCTCTAATGTCATAGAGAGTGCTTAGAATATTTTAAGCTTGTAACGAAGTTCTAGCACTTCAAATATGACTGATATGATTATCTCTGATATTAAGAGTGATAAGAGCAAAGGCCTTTCCATCCTTCTGCTTCCATTTAGTAATAGCCGCCAGATCTGCAATAGGCTTAACCTTAGTACCTTCGACAAGATGACGCCGTAATAGACAAATCTGATATTGAAGATCTAGCAATAAAGATGAATACTTTAAACTAGTTACCAACGCTCTGATAACATGTCGGGAAAAAGAACTAAGTTGCATATGAGTCGAATAACTATTCGACAATGATAGTTCGATTGTAAGAAGAACAATAGTTAATGTAATAACAAAACTATTTTGATACTATCATAAATACAACTTATTATCATTCACAAGTGTGGAAAATGAATGATAGAGAAAGATCGCTTTATTGCCAATTATCAGAACTCAGATCATAATAGCATGAATAATAGAAACAACAAAACAAGGCAAGTCATTTGTCGAATTGTCGAATGTGGTATGTATTGCCGAATGATGAAAAATACATTCGTTCTCTACTATAAATTCCGCTCATGTTTGCTATTGAGATTTAGTTTGTTGAATTGCAAGCTTGTCAACTCTCCCATGGATCCACAATTGAAGTTGTCAAAGGAACATTGTCCTCAAACTAAAGAGGAAAAAGAGAAAATGAAAAAGTACACATATCATTACATAATTGGGAGAGCAAACATTGCATTAACTATCAATATTTTAAGTTAACTCATGTCTAATTCTAGGATTGCTCATCAAAAAGCCTTTGTAAGGGTTATGAGGTATTCACAAGCTACCTAGGATTAATGCTATACTATGAAAAGCAAACTCAAAGAATAGCCTTGTTTTGCATGATTATATAGATGCTAATTGGGTACATGGGCCATACTGTGCTAATCTTAGTTATAGTAGAAAAGTTTTATATATAGAATTGTCAGTTTCCAAAGAGATAGTTATTTGCTTAAGTTGAAATTTAAGTATTATTTATGTGTTTGTGAGTTGAATTTTGGTTGTCGACAGACATTCAATTGAATTGATAACTAGTATCACCAATGTTTTTGTTTTATAGATTATCACAGTTAATTGAATTGAAATAGTGCATCAACAAACTACTTATTCAGACTTTGACTTTAAACTATGCTCTCAATTATTGATATAATCCTTTCAAATTTATCTTCTGATTAAGTTCATCAAACAAAATAATTTGTTATTTTGTCTTCTATAAGTAGATAAAGTGATTTTCCGGCCACGAATAAAATGACTGGTTCCAAATATTCATTATTTGAGTCGATCCAATTATTAAGGATGTGTCAATTTGTTCGGCTTTCAAAGTATATGTTCAAAATGTGACTTGGCTTCTATTTAAGTCCATCCTTTAGTTAGGCTTGTACTTGAACCTTCATAAGTTTGAATGAAGTTGGCCTTCAATATCAAATAGAGTTGTCTTTTTTCACAATAGATCTCATCATTACATGAAAATATAGTCAAATATATATTTAGAAAAATGATATGTGGTAGAGTATTACATATCTACTTCCTCAATTGTGCAGCAACCTCACAGACATGTTAATTTGAAACTGGTTGAAATGAATTCAATCATTGAAAATAAACCTCAAGATAACATGCGAATATAGGTATTTCTTCAAAAGTTAGAATCAGCATTTGATAATATTTGGCTTCTTATATTCAATATGAGATAGAATACAAGTTTGTCATTTAGATACAACAGAATAGTCCTTTTTCTATAAGTTTTTTCTTTGTCTTCAACTGATGGCTAGATCAATGTGAAGTTGTTAATGAATTCTATGTTGATTTGTTTCTATAAATTGACCTATAATTTGATTCCCAAATTGTACAAGTCGTATCTTTAGATAAGTTTCGTTATAGACTGTCCGTGCCACCACTGCTTCATCAAATATTTGGCTTCTTATATTCAATATGAGATAGAATATTTGTCATCCAGATACAACACAATAGTCATTTTTCTATAGGCTTTTCCTTCTAGATATAATGTCTTTTAAAAAATTAGCAGTTAATTTGACAAAAATCCCTTGCATGTAGAGTGTTTGCATAGCTATCAAAACTTTGGCAATAAAATTGCCAAGTCTTGGCATCGTGAAGTCAAAAACTTGTATACAACCTGTTGTTCCTTTGATCTCATAGTTTACATGCCATACTCCGATAATACTCCATATAGTTGATCCCCCATTCCATAGATCCGAAGAACACTCCACCATATAGCAGGCCCTACTAATAACGAAAGGTAACGGGCCTTCCCAGGCCCGTTATCTATTACATTGACATCCAAAAGTATATTGTCCTCTTTGAACTTTTCAAACTTTGGAAGTTGAAAAAGATCAAATTCTAATTTCTTTTGAAAGTAATGTTTAAAATTCTAAATGTTTATGCTAAATAATCTAATATGTATAATAATATACTTCTTGTTTGCTCTCCATGAAAACAACACTTGGTTCTTTCGAGTAGACAAGTTGTATAATAATATAGATTTTTGATTTGTTGCTTCATATCATCATTCTCCATTCTCAGCATATCATTCTCAGCAATAGTTGTAAGATATTTGTTGTGGCTATCTATGCTGGAACATAGGACAAGGAGTGATATGGAAGTGACATTTTCAACAATTTCTTTTTGCTTGATTTGGCTTGTCTCTGCTTTCAAGTCTGTATTTATTTGCTTTGTATGAATAAACTCATGATGGCCTTGAGGCCCAAGGTAGTTAACAGCCGTGCTCTTACTTGTCATTTCTTTGATGTCATTAAACTCCTCTTCGAGCTTATCTCTTTCTTCATAAAAGTGGCTCTAAAAGCTCCCTTCTGAATGCTTGGATTTGTGTTTTTTGGGCAGTTTTCCACTTTACAACATGCAGTTTTGAAATAGCTACCTTATTGCAGCAAGATGAGCGACTTTAGCATTGATTCACTTGAGTTTTTCTTCATCAGCCTCTTCTCTGAATTTCAAGCCATTCTCATTATAACTTTCAGCTTTTTGCAGTTTTGTAGATAATTCTTTTCTTGTACAATTGCTTCTAATGAAACAACCTTCTACTTCAACTCCTCTGAAGTGACATGTTGTTTATCAAGTGTAATCTGTGTAGACAAGATAGTGTCTTTTGATTAACTGTATTGCTCCTCAAGCTGTGCGTTCTCTGCAAGGCTACTGCTTCAAGTTCAAATTAGAGTTTGGTATTTTCTTTTTAGAGCTCATCCTTCTGAATCTGCAACACGTTAACCTTGTGTTTGTTGGCTTCTAAACAATATCAATGCCATGTATATACAGGACTACATCTTTTGCTTCCGCTGACATTCTTTTGCACCATTCTAGCCCTTCTTCTTTTGAAGATGTATCTTGTTGCATGGTGTTAGGCTGGAAGCCATCAAATTTCATTTGCCAAATACAATTCTCAGTTAGCTTTTAATCGACTTTCATTGCTTGAGTGCCCTGGTTGGCATTTCTTCCTCTGTGGCTATGAATTCATTACAGCCCTGTCTGGCTTTTGCACCTCATCTTGGTCAGCTTAACCTATAATACTGTCATTCTGTGGTTGGAAAACAGTGTGGTGAGTGGTCAAGACTGAAAATCATTTGATACTTCTACCAATGTAAGTGCTTCCATAAATATAAATTTTGATAATCTACTTTTGAGGTTAAACTTAAACCATCCAAAGCATCATACATATCTATTCTAAAAAACACCATGGTATTTTAGGCATCACATGGCATGTCTATCTTTTGCAAGTGTTTTTTTCCTTCTCATCAACAATGATGTTTGTCAGAGGTGAAATCCTAATTACTTGGTGATAAATATCGTAAGAGAGTTTTTGCCATTGTTGGTTTGATTTAAAATCCTCGGGTGTTACATATGGATGCACTAGCAAAGCCTATGGAAAATTATTTGGCCACACTCTTTGAGTTAGAGAATCCATTTTTTGTACCAATTGCATCTTTAGCCCAAAAGGGTGCTTTTGGTTTGAAATCACACACGGATTAACACCAGCCAACAGTGTGCTCAATGTTGAATAAATAAATAAAGTGTAGGGAGAGTATATGGAAGATGTGGTCTTGACAAAGACTTTGGAAGAACAAGACATCCTTTTCTATGGAACACACATAGCTCATCCCATGTTTTATGAACTACATGTGAAAATAAGTGTAAATGCCAACTTTAGCACTTGGAGGCCAAATTCTCCACCACTCATTCTGCGCAATAGTTCAAAACCGGATCAAAGGATAACCGATCATGTTTTGTTCCACTTTCAAATGCCAAGTATTTGAAGAACATTTGAGAATTGGCCATCTTCAACAACTTCAACATTACGTGTGAAATCATAGCATCCCCATGGGTGTGATTATGAAACTAAGAATTACTCTAATGGGAACGAACTACAACGTGACATGTTAAAATCCACTTCATATCTTGATTGCTACACATGTGTTTAGAGTTAGACTTGAAGGTGGATAGGAAAGTCCCTACAATTTTGGCACCATTGTCAAGTAGTAATGCCATTATCTTAACTTTCAACATGTTTATGATGTTTGGATGGATGTTACCTTGCATTTAGGCATCATGGTTTTTGCATGATAGGGTTCAATTTGCACTTTTAGGGTCAGATTTTGGTGAATTTTATGTTTTTGAGTGGAATTCTTGCTTTTTTGGAAGCTCAACAAAGCTTGGTTTGATTGTTTGAATCAAATTTTACTCATGTTAGTGAATTTTTTACTCCTTTTTTACTCGAAATTTTTTTCTTAAATTCCTAAAAATATTTCATTTCTTGTTTTTCTTGAAAATATTTTCCTTCTACTTCCAACTCGTTGGTCTTCTTGCCCTTTGGCACACATCGCACTTTTTCAAGTATTCCTCTGTGTCTTTATGAATCGTTGGCCACCAACATCCTGATTGCAGGATCTTGCGAACTGTAATGTCAGATGCAAAATGACCTCCACCCATGCCTTCATGTGAAAGCAAAATGATCTGGGTGTCTCATGAGGAAGAATACACCGCCGAAGAATTCCGTCTAGACCTCTTCGGTGCAACTGGCCGGCAATCAACTGATAAGGTCTAGCTTTCAAGATCAATTTCCACTGTTCCGCCTTTGGTAGTGATTTGTCTGGTTGGCCCCGCATTAGGTATTCAACAATGTCGGCAGCCCATTCTGGTACCGTATCTACGTAAAATAAGACAGCATCTCCCAGCTCATCGTCAAGTTGGGTTGCAATCTCCTTTCCCTTGATTCGTGACACATGATCTGCCATGTAGTGTTGTTTTCCCTTGCGAACTACTATCCAAAAATCAGATTCCAACAACAATAGGAGCCATCTGGTGATTCTCCCGGTGTTGCAAGTTTTACTAATGAGATATAGCAAGGGTTGATGGTTCGTATAAAAAGCAGAATGTGTGGCCATCAAATAGTGTCGAAACTTCTTAACCGCATACATCATTGCCAGTGCTTCTTGCTCTGTGGTTGAATAACTCATTTCGGTATCACTGAGTTGTTGGCTTGCAAATCGGATAAGAAAATCTTTTTTGTGTTCACCTGGTTGGGTTAAGACTGTTCCAATTGCATACTTTGATGCATCCGTATGCACGTGGAACTCAATGGACCAATTGGGTGATCGTAAAATTGGTGCTGAGACCAATGCATTCTTAATCTTCTGGAAAGCCTTTAGAGCTTTCTCATTCCAATGTGGATCCGTTGTGAGCTTGTAAATTGGTCTGACTAATTCCGCAAAATCGAGAATGAAGATCCTATAATAGTTAGCATGACCCATGAAAATGTAGACCTCGCGGATCATCCCCGGTGGTGGTAGATCAACAATGATCCTGATCTTTGGGGATCCCATGTCTTGACACTATATGGCCGAGTATCAAGCCATGTGTCACCCATAATTGACATTTTTCTGGATTCAGAGAAATCTGGTATTCGCGGCATTTTTATAGCACCCTTTCCAAATTGGCTAAGTGTTCTGAATCTAGTCCATGCATGCACAGATCGTCCAAGAAAATTTCCAGAAATTTTTGCAAATAATCTTTGAATGCCGCCTGCATGACTCGCTGGAAAGTGCTTGGGGCATTGCAAAGTTCGAATGGCATCACTTTATAGGCATAAGTTCCCCATTTTGTGGCGAATGTTGTCTTGTGCTGGTCCTGGGGGGCTATTTTCACCTGGTTGTAGCCGCTGAAGCCATCCAGAAAACTGTAGGCTTTGTCACCAGCTACTCTATCGAGGACACTTTTCGTAACTGGTAAAGGAAAATGGTCCTTCTTGGTGATTGCATTAAGTGCCTTAAGATTCACACAAATACACATTTTGCCATTCTTCTTGGGTACTATAACTATCGACAATACCCATTCTGTGTGCTCGATTTCGTAAATGAAATTTGCATCCATAAGTTTCTGCAACTCTTGCTTGATCAGTTCTGTATAATTTGGGTTGCAGCGGTAGTAATGGCTTACCTTGGGGACTGCTCCGTCCACCAAAGGTATGGTGTGCTGGACTATTGTTGGCGGAATGCCCTTTAGATCACTATAGTTCCAAAAAAAACAGTCTTTATATTCCACCAACAAGGACCGTAGTCTCTTGAACTATCTTTCAGATCTCTGGGAAGTAACTCTCACAAGCTTCACAATAGCTGGATCTGGGTCAGATCTCACTATAGAATTCTATGCAAGAGTTAACTCTCGCAAGAAGTGAAAATTTCACTGTCTACGAGGGTTCAAAATCACTTTTTGTGCTTGATTTTCACATATCTTCATACTAACTCTCGCAGGCTTCATCACTGATGTAATTTGACATTTTGAATCGATTGAGAGGGTCTACGAGAGTTGTTACTGGAAGGATTTGTTGGATCTTCACTTTTTAGTGATTTTTTTGCACTTAAATCCAATTTTTTGCTCACTGGAATCAAACTAACTCTTGCAAGCTCTTCTGTGTCCTGGTCTCACTGAGATGGAACTTCAGAATCCTCTGCGAGAGTTCTTGATCACTGGAATTGAAAATTTCACTGTCTGCAAGGGTTCATTGGTACTTTCCCATTTTTTTTCACTGGGAACTCTTGCACAGGCACTTAATCATCGAACTAACTCTTGCAAGCTTTTCTGTGTCTTGGTCTCACTGAGATGGAACTTCAGGAACTATGATCTACTGCACCCAGTCTTAGCCCAAGCACCGTTCAAAAAATGGGGATTGGATTATATTGGTCCAATTCACCCTGCAGCAAGGAGTTCCCAGGTTCGATACATAATCGTAGCCATAGACTACCTCACCAAATGGGTCGAAGCCAAGGCAGTACAAGTAGCAGATGCTAGGACCACTGCCAAGTTCCTTTATGAAAATATCATTATGCACTTCGGGTGCCCGGTGGAACTAGTCAATGATCGCGGAAGCCATTTCATCAACGAGACCATCAAGGTCCTGTTGGAGAAATTCTTTGTGATCCACAGAACCAGTATGCCTTATTATCCTCATGGAAATGGGCAAGCAGAATCATCCAATAAGATCCTGTGTAGCGTGCTCACGAAAACAGTTGAAGCTAGCAGATCAGATTGGGAACACAAGTTGCATGCTGCATTGTGGGCATTCAGGACAACATATAAAGGGATCACCAATCAAACACCCTTTCAATCGGTATATGGTCAGGATGCTGTGATGCCAGTAGAGTTTTTAGTTCCATCATTAAGGATTGCCACCGCACAACGTCTTAATGAGTCCAAATCTCTACAGCTATGCCACGAAGCTCTGCATAAACTCTATGAAACACGCTTATTAGTTGTGCATGCACTGGTAGCGGAAAAGGAAAGATGCAAGGCTTGGCATGATCGCAGATTACAAAAGAAGGATCTTCATTAAGGAGATCTGGTCTTGATGTATAAAACCAAGGCGATCAAGGGGAAGTCAAAGTTCACGAGCGAAGGTCCTTATAGGATCAAGGAAATTCTTAATCATGGGGCTGTGAACTTAGAACAGCTTGATGGGACGCCCTTCGACACACCCATCATTGGCAGCCGGTTGTACAAGTACTGGCCACCACAGTAAGATAGATCCAGATTGGGGGTGGCACGTTACAAAAAGCTTATCTGCTCAGTCATTACCGCTAGATCTAAGGAGATCCAGCCAAATCAAGCTAAATCCATCAAGATTCAGCCAGATCTGGCAGGATCGGAGAAATCCATCAGAATCCAAGGAGGATCCAGATCTTGATAGGGTAAAAAAGGAAGCAGATCATCAGACTGACTGAGGGATCTACTACCAAGAATCCATCAAAACTTCCAGAGCACTACCAACAGTCAGATCAAGCCTGGATGAAGCTGATTACCAGTTTACAAAAGTTAAAAATCAGAAAACCTCGAGATCTTGTCAAAAAACACTCTAAAGAAGCACTTTTTTCATGATTTTTTGAGATCCCCTGGGAGATAGCTCTTGAAAATTGGATAGCCACCAGATTTGACCTAGATGCATTCATGAAAATCTGTGAGAGTTCTTGATGGAGGAATCATCATTTTTTAGTGTATGCGAGAGTTCCCAAAAGCAGAATTTTTAGAACCCTCGCAGAGCATCAAGATCAACTTACCAACTCTCGCAAGGTGCCTAAATGGAATCAGAACAGTGAAATTAGCCTGCCTACATGGTCTGATCTTGAAAATCCAATCACAGGAACAAGTTGTGCGAGAGATCACTTCCTACGAGAGTTGAACCCTCGCAGACAGCCTGAACCCTCGCAGAACCTTCGCATAGCAGTCAAATCACCTTCTGAACTCTCGCAGACTTTCTTGAGGCCGTAGAATTTTGTGAAGAAGGTGCCTGCCAAAATTTGGGTGGAACTAAAGAAGGGAAAGTGAATTTCACCTAATTTGCACTCTAAATTCCGCTATATAAGGGCTGAATTCGAGTCATTTGTCACCTTTGCTAGCGAAGCTCTACCAAAATTTCCACTGAAAATACCAAGTCCTTTGTTTTCAACCAAACTTCCTACCAACTGTCATCTGCTCATATCAAACACCGATATGCGCTCCGAACTACAATCATTGTCATCCAACACTCACTATTCTCAGTTTTCTATTGTTTCCTTCCATTTTCCACCGTTTTCTACTTTTTTGACTTTTTTCGACCACTAATCATCATTGCTAACATGGCCTCCTCATCCTTTGAAGACTCTGATGCCAAACAGGTGATCCAGCGTGACATCCCTGAGGCCACGCAGATTTGGCCTCTACTCTCTGACGCTTTGATTCAACCATGGCTGCAGACAGCCGGGCCCCTCCTCGAAGCAATGGGATTTTACTCGGCGCTCTTCCATTCTGAGATTAACATGGGCCTTGCCCTTCATGCTTACGCCACCTGGGACGAGGACAAGGCTCGTTTCCACTTCATGTACCAAGGTACCACGTACAAGGTTAGGATTAGCGTCAACTCGATGATCACCATTGGCATTATGTCCGGCGATCTTCAACCCATCTCCCATCGCCACACCAAAGCTCTAATCAAACCATTCGTCACCCAAATCACACCACCCCATCCAGACTAACAATGTTTACCTGATAGAAGCTATCACGGAACCCGTCATCCAGGCAACTGTACATCTATTGAATAACTTTATGGTTATTTCAACATTTCGCAAGGACAGAATCCAATCTACGCTGCTGAGTTAGATAGTGGAATCCTTTCTGGAATTCTACAACCCCTCCGTTGTGCCATACAACTGACATAGCTTCCTTATTCGAGAACTAACAAACTCCATCAAACCCAACAACCGTGAGCGAATCGCAGCAGGCCCCCTATTGTGTAACTTTGCCTACGCACTTCTCGAGGCAAAAGTGCACAATTTCCAACACTCATCCCTCCTATCTACCCTTGTGCCACATACTAACCTTCACCCACCATCTCAAGCATCTGCCTCATCCCAACCTGCAGCCATTAACACAACGGCCAGCAAACGAATGCGTGGCACTGCCTCTACATCCACATCTCCACCTGTTACCCGACGACGTGTCTCCACTGCCGCACTAACTACTCCATCAACCACCACCACTTCGTCTTTCGTGCAACCCCCCACTCCAATTTCTGTTGTCGCTACCTCTCTTCCTATTCCATCCACATCTGTTTCTGTCTCCATCCCTGTTTTTTCTGTTGATACCACTCCTACTTCTCTTCCAGTGTCCGCTGCTCCATCCATCACCATCGCATCCTCCAGTTCTCCTGCCATCACCGTTGCTCCTCTCACATTCAACCCTTCTAATTCGCAACTGTCCCCCGACACTCTAGCATGGATGCAAGTTATCAATTTTTGACCCCCACGCCAGACACTTTCCGCTCCATCCTCACCTTCTTCCATACTCCACACCACCCTTCAGTTCCCCACTGTTCCTCCCATCCTCTCGTTCGGACAAACCGTCCTCGCCCCTGTTTCCACAGTTGTTTCTCACACCCCACCCGCTTCGCCAAAGGTTGCCGAGGGCAGCCAACCGCTGCCCGATGACGCATTTGTACAAACATTTTTTAAAGCATCACCAGATCGGGTTGACCCTACCGCCCCAGATGGCATCAGGATAAATGAAAACTTGATCGAGGACAATGACGACGGAATTCCACAAGTCGTCGAGGCCGATACAATACAAGCCCCTGCCAGTGCTAGTGTACCAGCTGCTCCCACGGATCTAACGACGGCGTACCAGACCCTAGGAAAATACATCCTGGATGCAGTAGCAGCCAAATCTATTCTGAAAAGCAGGGTACCATAGTTGGCAACAAATTATACACAGTTGCGAGCAGACCTCACCAAGTTGCAGCAAGAGCTGATTCTAGCTCAACAACACGAACAAGTAGGGCACCGGGTGATTGCCAAGTTGCAGCAGAAGGAGGAGGGCCTAAACAAATATATTCAAAGCCTGACGGAGGCCTCCACAAAGGTGCGGGAGCTTCAAACTGAAGCATCCCAACGGCTTGCCCCCATCCAGACGCAACTTACACTTTTAGAAGCAGAGAACACGCACCTGGGGACGGAGGTTAAAGCCTTACAAGATGAGAAACTCGTCTGGTTAGCTCAATCTGCACCGGACACAAGGCCGCTTTTCCAATCAGAGATGAATCTTCTACGACGTTAGGTGTAGATTTATAGCCAAATCCTGAACAGCTACCAGGTGGAGTTCAATAAGTATCGGGCAAGCGCAACGCAAGAGCTCGTCCAGGCCAAGCAAGCCCTCAAGGCATGCCAGAAATACATGAAAACGAAGGCCCAGCCCTCCCCCTGGTAATTCCACCGCCACCTAATTTTGACGCTGCACAGGCTAGTACCAGCCAAGACCAGAGCCAGCAGGCAGCAGGGGGATTTCAACTAGATCAAGGGTCCGAAGGCCAAGACCAAGGGCAGACAGAGGCGGTCGTTGAGACGCACGACCAGAGCCAAGGCGCAACCACCAGCCAGGGCCCAGCAACATCATCTAGAGGGTCACGAATGATATCTGTCAACCAGGCCTTCCGAAGACCGAAATCCGTGGAGGAGAACATCAATGAATTTTTATCCAAATATCCCCACAAGTCATCAAGAGACGGCTGGCGGTTATTGGTCTCAGCTCAGACCATCAAGGGCAAAGAACTACAAGACTTACTCACCCTCCAACCACAACTGGAGTGGCGACAACAGTTATTTGAGAGAGACCCTGTGGCCATCAGGGCTTACGTGACGAGTCCACAACAGTTACGGGTGAACGCGCATTTCCTGCCATGTCCAAGAAGATCCAAATGTGCAGAATGCGGCACTCCTCTGGACCAGATCACACTCAACAATTTCAACTGGCCAATCATCAAATCCGAATATGGGTGGACAACGGATGTAGATGCCAAAAGGGCTCTCTCTGCATTCGCCAGCCACTACATCAATTGCCCCGATCCCATTGTCCGCGCGACACCCACTTACGTCCGGGACTTGGAGTATTTAATGGGCATTGAAACAAAATGGGATGATTTCCTTCCCTCCATATTATTTGATCCAAATAAGGGGCTCGCTTTAGACAAAGTCGAAGACCAGCTGCCAGTCGCTCGCGTATATTACCGAGCTGCATTCCTTGGTGATCTTTGGACGAAACGATTCCAAGCATGGGTGGATCAAGAATGGTTGATAGGAGTTCACAAGTCCTTCCACACACCAAAGGACTTGAAGAAACTGGACCGTCTCAACTTCATGGAAGACGTTATGAGATAGCTCATCCACCAGAGGCGTCCCAAGAGAACGCTCTACTAAACCGGCAGAGTGCCGAGGGACCGGCACTATTTCAGACTGTGGGTCCTGTTGGGGGTATTCCCAACAAAGTGTAAATAAATAAAATCCTCCAATAAAATGTGTTGCGAGGGCATGGCATCCTGCGTGTACATTTTTAAACTTAGAAATCACTTTTTTAGATTTGGGTCCAAATTGGGACTCACATGAATCTTGTGATTTCTAATGTACTTTTTGTGGACCCTTGGATCAAGTTGGTTCCAAGATGAATGGTTAGGATCATTGTGAATATTAGCCAATAAGATTGAGGGGCAAGGGCCTTCCCCATTTTATAAAAAGGCACCATTTGTAAACTATTTCCATGCTTAATGAGAAGGAGGAAACTCTACCATTTTTGGAAGAGAAGCATCCTCATTTGCTATTTACTACTTGCTAATGCTCTTGATTGTGTTTTCCATTGCTTTCTATTTCCATGTTTATTGTTTGCCATAGTGAATGCTTTTCCATTAGCAAGCATAAGGAGCATCTGAACTAACCTCCACCCTCACTCTCTATCTCTCTCTCTTTCTCTCTTCTCTTCTCAACCTCTTCTTTTCTATCCCTTTCCTTCACCCAACTATGATGAATGTTAGTGTAGAGGAGTAGAGTAAAAGAGGAGTAGCATAGTGGTGAGTAGAGTTAAGGGAGAAAGTAGGAATCTAACTAAAAGTAGCATCTATGCATAGTTAGGCACCTATCCAGTGATCTAACCTTTGTTGACAGGCGGAAGGGCTATACTAAGAGAGATCTTTGATCCCACATATTTGTAATACAAAGAAAACTGTAGATCTGGATAATCAGTTGGATGAAGATTAAAAAATGATTAGTCGATTAGTAGGAGAATAATCCAACACTCCCCCTTAATCTGAAACCATGAATGTCTTGATCTTCAAGCTTAGTTCTGCACAGAACTTTCTGTGTGCATCCAAGCTTAATGCTTTGGTGAAAATATCTGATGTCCTATGTTGTGTCCAGACAGTATTGCAAGTTAACCTCTTTGTCGAGAAATTTGCTTATGACATAGTGATACTTGATTTCAATGTGCGTACTCTTGGAATTAAACCTAGGATTGGCTGATAAGGCAATGGCACTTTGATTATCACAAAATAAAATCGTTGGAGCATATTGATTCAGACCGATATCTGAGAGTAAGTTCCTCAACAGATTGCTTCCTTTGTAGCTGAGAAGCTGCGATATATTCTAATTCAATGGAAGATAGAGCTATTGATGATTGCTTGCGAATGTTCCATGAAATAGGACCATTGTTGAGGAAGAATGTAAATTCAAAAGTGGATTTACGAGTTTCTACATCTCCTGCCCAACTTGCATCTATGTAACCAATGACAATGTTGAGTTTGTCATTGTACTGCTCCATAACAATGCAAAAGTCCATAGTAGCTCGAAGATATCTCAAAACTCTAACAATAGCTTTCCAATGTGTTAAACCAGGGTTAGTCGTAAACTGACTTAGGGAGCTGACTGCAAAGGCTATGTCTGGTCTGGTACAGATCATGGCGTACATAAGAGATCCTATTATCTAAAGATAAGGATACTCTCGCATCTGCTCTTCCTCTTGAATTGTTTGAGGACTATGGTCCTTTGACAATTTGAGAGCTGGTTCCATTGCTGAGAGAGCTCACTTGCAATTAACCAGATTACTTCTTAGAATAGCTTAGCAATAAGCTTTGGGAGTATCTCGTAAGCATCTTAGCATATGCGCCTACCACTCATTGTATATATAGAAGTGGATTTGGGATCCTTAAGTAACACTTGTATAAGCCCAAACTTTAATAGACTAATCTATTCTTGCTTAACTTGTGTTCCCAGTTGTGGATAGAATACTTGGTGGTAGGTGCTCGAGCCCCACTAAGCTTTCCTCAACTGGCTTTATGTAAGGGTGAATCTGCTTATGGGATTTTTATCTCTCACCTTGTTTATCATTCCCTTTTGGAGTTAAGTAGAATTGTTTAGACTTTAGGTAAGAAATCACTAGTTGGGGGGCAGCCATAGTGGTCATTAGGATTAGGAAAAATTTAGGATACTCTCTAGTTGGGGGAAGCCTTAGAGAGCTAATCTAGGACATTCCTTAGTCGGGGGGCTGCCATAAGGAACTAGTTTAGGTCATTTTCTCTCTCTAGAAGGGTGAGCCTTAGAGGTTTTATTATGCAAGAGAACATAGAATGGAGTGGATCAAACCGTACCACCACTATACTTCAATGTCTTTTAGGAACCCTAGTTCTACTAGTTGGGAAGTCATAGTAGGAGAAACAATCCTAAAAGACAACATTGGCACCGTTGCCGTTGTATTCTTCCTCTCTTTGCATTTTTTGTTGTTACCTTTTTTCTTACTAGTGTTCTAACCTTATTTTCTGCAGATTATGGACTCCATCTCGTTCCCCTCATTCTCACACACAACCATCTTTTTGGTAACGATGGAGGAACCAAGCCCCTTGATTCAAAAATTAGAGCTTTATCGTCATTTTTTTTTTCATGTTTTGAATTGTTTTCTCATTTTTTGCATCAAACCTGCATAATAGAATTCGCCCATCTGCACAGGACCTGAAAAGAGCACCAATCTTTTGAAATTTCTATGTGCGAATTCATGTACAGTTAGAAAATACCCCAAACAGCTATTCTAACCTGTTCTTTGACAACTATCACATCTCAAATCAGCTTAGATAAACTCGCCCACCATACAGAGTCCAGAAAAAACACTACCAAACCTCTCTGACCCCTGTGTGAATTCTCTGGAGCTGCAAATTGTCAAAAAATATCTATTCAAACATAAATTTTTCTCACAAAATCTTTAAGACAAAATTCGCCCATAGTACTATTGGAACCAGCTCATCATGGGTGAGTTCCTAGGCCCTTGTGCAAATTTGTTTCATAGAAAATTTTTGTTTTTTGAGTAGTCAACCCATTTTTTAGCCATTTTTGGTCAAAATCAAACTCGCACAGCTATCTGGGTGACTCAATGAAATTCGTCGACCATACTGTAGCCTCATCAGTACTTGACAAATCCATCTGTGGGTTGCGCGAGTTTTCATCATGCCGCAAAATTGAGTTTTTTGTATTTTTAGGATTTTTTAGACGTAAAACAAACTCGCACAGCTATTTGGATGACTCAACAAAACTCGTCAGCCCTACTGTAGCCCCATCAGTACTTGTCAAATCCATATGTGAGTCACGCGAATTTTGATCATACCGCAAAATTGAGTTTTTTGTATTTTTAGGATTTTTTGGACCTAAAATAATCTCGCACATGAAAAATTGCCCTTAACACTTTTGAAATCTACATTCTTTGAGGATTCTTTTATTATATTGGGCGAATTCTACAAAGCATAGACATGAGAGTTATGGCCAAAAGTTTGAATCGAACCTTAAGTTGGGCTATATTTTGGTTAGAACTTGCACAGAACTCGCACAACTAGTTATTGGGCTCAAACAAACTCGCATATGCCAAATTTGAACTAGTCTCATGTTTCTGCCAGAAAAAAAAAAAAGAAAAAATTTCTGCTGTATGGGACAGGGTCCATTAGACTCACCAAGCTCTAAACTATCCTTGGTAAAATCTTGTAAAAAAAAAAAAAATTGTATGTGGAACTAAGACCATAGCCTAGATAAGACCTACTGTGAGCTTTGACCTTATTTCCAATGGTGCTGAAGGGCACTACCAACGAGTGATATCTAAACCTTGAACCTAATCAATGTAATTCTTGGCCGATGTTCAACCAAGCTAACTCATAATCCCTTCATACAGATCACACATATTAAAATGCATGGGGATGAGTCAAGAAACCACCATGCCTGCTTGTGAAAGTGATCATTCGCATGTCATCGATATTGGTATTATTAGAACTGCTAGGTTCCTCTAGTATCACTAATAACCTTGTGACCTCCTAGCACATAGTTGCTTTTGATCAGAATAGAGTCACATCCTATTTAGCGACCATGTAAGGTCCATCTCAGATCCATACCTTCAATACAACCCTATGTCCAAGCTAGTGATATCATACCCTGGAGCCAATCCTGTGCTACCGACTAATGAATCAATCAGCTTGTATGTAGCTAGTAGCATATGTGTGAAAAATACAGATCCTAAGTGGATCTAAACTCCAAGATCATTGGCTTGAATGCTTGCACTCCAAACTACATAAGCTAGGAATTGGCAACACATTCTATGCTACCTAGAATGCAAAGAACTTGATCAAAAAGCATTTATCACAAATGGAAACTTCCATAAACATCAAGTGCGGCCCAAAATAGCATTATACAGTCCATAATACATCAGCCTATCACTTTTGGAAAGCACCTAAGATCATACACAATAGCTTGAAGACAATACACACAACAATGCTCTCAATGGAGGAAGAAACAATGACAATGATCTATTGATTCCAACCTGTTCTCCACGACTTCCCTACTATTTATGGATGAGGAAGATGACTCTCTCTCCTCTCTCTAGAAGGTACTTGACCCTAGATATTCCCTATATA
The DNA here is from genome assembly GCA_029204225.1 of Diphasiastrum complanatum. NCBI lineage: Eukaryota > Viridiplantae > Streptophyta > Lycopodiopsida > Lycopodiales > Lycopodiaceae > Diphasiastrum > Diphasiastrum complanatum. Next base: position 40,813,891 of record CM055099.1, on the reverse strand, counting down.
GGAAAAATAGCTAAAAATGGCTTATATGACCAAAATACATCAAAATGGTCTCATTTTGAAGGGTATGAAGTTTGACACTTCATCATACTGAAAAAATACAGTAAATAAAAACATTGTGGCCTGGTTCACACGTGCAAAACTCCAGAACCAAAAATATTTACAATTTTAGCCAATTTAGGCCTCAAACTAGCTAGGAAATGTTGACAATTTTCACACTCCCTCTTCAACATTGGATGCTAGTTTCAACATAGTCTTTGAGCACATTCCAAGATTAGATCTATGCATTAAATATAGGTCCTTTCCCAATGGTTTGGTGAAGATATCAGCCACACACTCCTTTGAAGAGACATGTTGAAGCTCCACCTCTTTGGCAATGACTTGATCTCTCACAAAATGGTGAGCAATCTCAATGTGCTTGCTCCTTGCATGAAAAACAGGATTGCTTGCCAAGCTTTGGGCTGAAAGGTTATCACAAAGTATGATTGGAGTCTTCTCTGGTTCCAGCAAGTGAAGATCCAATAACATCCTCTTGATCCAAAGAATCTCCTTGGTGCATGTTGTTAATGCCTTGTACTCGGCTTCGGTGGAAGATAGAGAGATAGTTGGTTGCTTCTTTGATAGCCATGAGACCACTCCATCTCCAAGATAGATTGCAAAGGCACTTGTTGACTTCCTATCCATTTGATCACCTGCAAAATCTGAATCTGAAAATCCACAAAGGTTAGGTGTAGTACCTCCATACAAGATGCCAAAATCTCTAGATCCCGAGATGTATCTAAGTACTCTCTTTCCTAGCTTCCAATGAGCCTCACTAGGATCTTGCATAAATTGACTTAGTTTACCAACCACAAAGCTTAGATCAGGTCTTGTGATGGTTAACCATATAAGAGATCCTATTAGCTTTCTATAGAGAGTAATGTCCTTGAAGGATCTTTCATTACTTCTTGTAGTTAGCTTTACATTTGATTCCATAGGAGTAGAAACAACTTTACAATCTTCCATATGAAACCTTTTTAGAATAGAGTTAACATACTTTTCTTGACATATGAATGTAGATTTAGAAGTTCTAATAATCTCTATTCCTAAGATATAATGAAGTTTACCAAGATCTTGAATTTCAAACTCTCTTTTGAGTGCCATCTTGATTTCATCTATATCTAGATTGTTACCACCACTTAAGATAATGTCATCAACATAGATCAAAAGTAAAGTGATATCATTTTCATTCAATCTAAAGTAGAGAGAATGATCATACTCACTCATAACAAAGTTTTGAGAAAGTAAGAAGGAATTGAGCTTAGCATACCAACTCCTTGGTGCTTGCTTTAGCCCATACAAACTCTTTTGGAGATAGCACACATGATTAGGCTCATCATGTGAAACATAGCCCTCGGGTTGCTCCATGTAAATATCTTCTTCAAGATCACCATTCAAGAAGGCATTAGTAACATCCATTTGCCACATATCCCAATCATAAAGAGTTGCAAGAGAGATTAGGATTCGAATAGTTACCATCTTTGCCACGGGTGCAAAGGTCTCATCATAGTCAATACCATATTCTTGAGCATACCCCTTTGCCACCAACCTTGCCTTGTACTTGTTGATTGATCCATCTTGATTTGTCTTGATCTTGAAGATCCACTTACAACCAATTGCCTTCTTGTCCTTTGGAAGCTTTACCAACCTCCATGTGTTGCTTTTGATGAGTGCTTGATGCTCATGATCCATGGCTTGGATCCATTCCTTCTTTTGAATTGCTTCACCTACACAAGTTGGTTCATCAAAAGAGGTAAGAAAAGCAAAGTTAGAGTTGTCCACCACTTGCTTTCCTTTTTCATCATAGGTTAGCCTTGATGGCTTAGCCCTTTGCCTTTGAGTCTTCCTTGAAGTTTGCTTTGGAGTGGCATCTCCATCTTCATCCAAGACATCTTGCACATCATGATGATTAGTAGGCACATCAACATCAACATCAACAACATTGGAAACATTCTCTTCATGAAAGATGACATCCCTACTTATGACAACTTTCTTTGTAGAAGGAATGTACACTTTGTAAGCCTTGCTTACTTCACTATAGCCAACAAACACACCCTTCTTTGATGAAGGATCTTCTTTAGTTCTATCATCAAGTGTGATATTGACAAAACATGTACATCCAAAGATCCTACAATGCTTGACACTCGGCCTTCTACCATAAAGAACCTCATGAGGAGTTTTACCATCCAAGGAAGCACTTGTCCATCTATTACATAGATAGTTAGCACATGCTAAAGCTTCCCCCCAAAAAGACTTAGCAAGATTAGCATGTAGTCTCATTGCCTTGGCACATTCACAAAGGGTTCTATTCTTCCTCTCGGCCACTCCATTCTGTTGTGGAGTCCTAGGACTAGACATCTCCCTCTTAATCCCATGTGCTATACAAAAGTCTTTGAACCTATTTGAGGTGTATTCCCCTCCATTATCAGATCTTAAGCATTTGATCTTTGTATTGAATTGGTTTTCCATTTCATTCTTGAACTTGACAAATGCAGCAAACACTTCATCCTTACTTTTAAGAAGATAGATCCAAGTATACCTACTAAAGTCATCAATGAAAGTTGCATACATCTTTGCCCCACCATTGCTAGTTGTACTAGAAGAATGAATATCAGAATGCACAAGTTGAAAAGCTTCTTTAGATCTAGAAGTAGATCTAGAATAAGCAAGTCTATGAGATTTGGACAAGGCACAATGTTCACAAACACTATTGTTTGCAACAAGACTTTTAGGGAGACCAAGAACAAGCTCTTTCTTTGCCATTACCTCCAAAGATTTGAAGTTGGGATGGCCCAACCTCTTGTGCCAAACTTCTTGGTTTGTCAATTGCTCCCTAGCCATACATCCTTCATGATTAGAGATCACACATGCATCAAGCTTGAAAAGTTTACCATGCCTCCTACCTTGAGCAATCAAGGATCCACATTTACTTATCAAACATGCATCTCCAATGAACTCCACATCAAGTCCTTTGTCAATCATTTGACTTACACTAAGCAAATTCTTAGTGATTGAAGGAATGTACAAAACATTTTCAAGATTTGCTTTCCTATTTGTTGAAAGGGAAATAGGAATAGTGCCTATGCCTTTGATGTCACATTGACCATCATTTGCAGTGTAGATGATGTTACCTTCTCCCTCATAAGACAATAAGGATGTAAAGTATTCCTTATGTCTTGTCATGTGAGATGAGGCTCCACTATCAATCCACCAAGGATCATTATCATCTATGTTGGCTAACAAACTTGAAGTCATAACAAGTGATTCACATGTGTTATGTTCTTCCTCATCTATTGTAAGATTTCCTTGCCTCTCTCCTTGCTCTCTTTTCTTCTTATAACATTCATTTGCAAAATGACCTTTTATCCCACAATAAAAGCACTTGAACTTTGACTTATTGTTCTTAGTAGAAGAGGAAGAGGAAGAGTGATCATCATGATCAAAGTTACCACCTTTGGACCATTTCCCTTTGCCTTTACCTTTGCCCTTGAATTTGCCTTTTGTGAAGAAAGCCTCTTCACCTCCACCTTGCAAGGATGCACCATCAAGCTTTGATTGCAACCTATGTTCTTCAGCCAATAAGATTTCTTGCAAGTCAACCACACTTGGCAAGACTCTTTGAATGGCAAAACTTTGCACAAGGTTAGCATGTTCATTTAGCAAACCATTCAACATAACTTGGACTATTTCACCATCTTTTATGTTCTCATCAATGCATGCTAAATCATCACTTAGGGACTTAACTCTCAAGATAAATGCATGAGCACTTTCACCCTCTCTTTGCCTACTAGAAAATATTTGTCTCCTTAGGGTCAATACCCTAGATGTGGACTTTGATTCAAAGAGCTTCTTTAAGGCATTCCATGCCTCACTTGCACTTTGACACTTTCCAACTTCCTTGAGAAGTTCATTTGTAACATTCATTTTAATGATATGAAGAGCCCTTTTGGCCTTCTTATCAAACCTTTGTTGCTCTTGAAGTGTGAGAGGTCTCTCTTCAATTTCTGCAACTATGTCCATGAGTTCATTCAACTCAAGTAAGGACTCCATCCTCACTTTCCAAGTAGAGTAGTTTGATGAACTCAACCTTTCACTAGACTCTAGCATGATCCCACCATTGGAAGCCATGATTCTAATGTTTCTTCAACTTTTAGGTTCTGTCCTAAAGCACTTAGCACTCACTTTTCTCTCAACAAATGATAGATAAAGAGATCTATGAAGATTTAGGACCCTAAAACACTTCTATCTTGAACCTAGATGGTTTCCAAGCATAGAAAGGAAGATTGAAACACATGCAACACTTTGCACACACTAAGAATGGATTACAAAATCAAACCAACCTGAACACACTCTTGCTTAAGCTCTCAAACTTTCCAGCAAGTGACCAAATCAAGTTATGGTGTGAAGAGTTACTTGCATTCTTAGAAAATACCCAAAACTAGGATGCCAAGATTACCTAGTAATGAACAAACTTGATCAACATATGATCAACACACTAAGATATTGATTCAACCTGTAAAACCACATGTAAACCACACTTCTAAAAGTTTATAAACTCCAGCAAGTGATAAATACAAGATTTAGAGGTGAATGAATGAGCACACTTAGTGAATCACAAGACTAGCTTCACTATCTTGTCAAATCTTGGTGTTTAGATGTAGATCTAAGATCACTTCACATGAGAATGTTCCTCAACCTGTTAAGAACCTGAAAACACACTTGCATAATGGTTAACACCTTCCAGCAAATGCTCCAATCAAATTACATAAGGAGAGTTACTTACATGCTCAACAAAGTACACCAAAATTTATGCCAAAATTGATGACAATCTTTACAATATGCTCTTCACAATGGAGCTTACAATATGTTCACCCAAAAAAGGGGATCTTTCATCCAAATGGGAGCTTTGCTCAGCCTTTAGGAGAATTACAACTCACTCAAAAGAGCATTTGTCATCCACTTAAGGAGAAGTTTCATCCACTTAAGGAGAGTGTTCATCCAAGAATGGAGATTGTCAACAATAGGATTGAAAAGAACATTGTTAGTATTGAATATGCACAAGCCTCACAATCACAAATGATTAGGTGTTATGATCTGATCCAAAATAGTTTCTTTTCAGCCTCTGATCTTCAATAGACCTGAAATATGCTTTTGATCCACAAGTTCAACTCACAAAACAAAGGTTAGTAAGATTTGATCAACAAAGCAATGCAAAATCATGCTAGAACTTGATCAAACATCCAAATATCACCAAAAATGGAATACTTACTGTAAATAGAAGCCAACCAGCTCTGATACCATGTGAAAAATACAGATCCTAAGTGGATCTAAACTCCAAGATCATTGGCTTGAATGCTTGCACTCCAAACTACATAAGCTAGGAATTGGCAACACATTCTATGCTACCTAGAATGCAAAGAACTTGATCAAAAAGCATTTATCACAAATGGAAACTTCCATAAACATCAAGTGCGGCCCAAAATAGCATTATTCAGTCCATAATACATCAGCCTATCACTTTTGGAAAGCACCTAAGATCATACACAATAGCTTGAAGACAATACACACAACAATGCTCTCAATGGAGGAAGAAACAATGACAATGATCTATTGATCTCAATGAAGCATACAAAAGGTTTCTCCAACCTGTTCTCCACGACTTCCCTACTATTTATGGATGAGGAAGATGACTCTCTCTCTCCTCTCTCTAGAAGGTACTTGACCCTAGATATTCCCTATATAGGAAAAATAGCTAAAAATGGCTTATATGACCAAAATACATCAAAATGGTCTCATTTTGAAGGGTATGAAGTTTGACACTTCATCATACTAAAAAAATACAGTAAATAAAAACATTGTGGCCTGGTTCACACGTGCAAAACTCCAGAACCAAAAATATTTACAATTTTAGCCAATTTAGGCCTCAAACTAGCTTGGAAATGTTGACAATTTTCACAATATGTTCATGGTCTGATCATTCATAAGGGAAGATTCATACCCTATTGATGTACTATATGAGTGTAACCTTCATGTTTATATTTCATCCTCATGTAGCCATGGCTCTTTTGCAGACTTTTTTTTTTACAAACATGCTCCATTATTCCGGGCCATGTCGACCATACTCCACAAGGACACCGACGACGACAAACCCCGACAATGCACATCAGTCATTGGCGTGGGACCGCCAATCCAATAAAAGGGAGAGATAATATTGGGACCTCATGGTTTGGAAATTATCCTATAACATATTCTCATTCTCAACCAAAGCTTCTAGCCCAGGCCCAGGTCGCATTTCCATAGTCCTTCCGACAACAACCTATTGTAGAGAGTCACCATATTACTATATGTCAAAAAGCGTAAATGACTCTGACTTGTTTACCATGAAGAATAACATGTGTTGCTCTGTAAGCTTATCTTTTGACACATTAGAATAAGTTAAATGATCTCTACCACTGGACATGGTAGTATAGCATCACCAAGGACTATCTAACCTAGGAATCCAACCCCTTTGTTGCTAAGCTATAATCAAGTCTTTTCTCCACAACAATATTGTTAGGCATATCCTTCGATAGTGCTAGAATCCCAACCTCTCAAGCTTTTTCCCTTCATATCATAGTGTCTCTAGGTACATATTCTCTGATGTCATGAACTAGTAGTTTCGAATCTAGATGACAAACTATCCTATTGTCCTGACTTGAGATTGATGTTGTTGTCTGTCACATGCTATATGAATGACACTTGTCTTGTTTTATGTCCTTGCATTCATGTTGCCATGGCCTTGTGCCATTTAAATAAAATGCGTAGAAATATTATAAATCCTCTTTGTGTATGGCTACACCTTTTTTCCTTCTTGTACCGTCCACTATGTTGTTTGTTGCTTTCCTGTTTGTTTGTGCAATGTCATTTGATTTTAGTGTATTTCTTTATGTAGCATTATTATGGATATGATCTATTAATGTTTCAAATCTTTATATTGAGGAATCAACAAAAGTTGTTTGTCGCCACTGTTACTTCTTAAGCAGATGACTTCACCATCCATTCCATCGGACCAGAAGTAGTCTCAAGACGTCAACACCAACAAAGCCTTCCACTAGTGAAGGTGACAAACAGACGACAACCATCCACTACAGATCTAGATAATCAGTTGGATGAAGATTAAAAAATGATTAGTCGATTAGTAGGAAAATAATCCAACACGTGATACACTCCTACTATTGGTTTTCCTGAAATTGTGGCTTCTACTAAGTCTGAAACCTCTGTGACCCACCGATCATTGGTTCAGAGCAATGTCCCTCTGAAGCACTATCTCCTTGCTATGGCTAGCATTGAACCAGTGGTGGAATGGCTCCATCTTGTTGAGCCTTTGCTCAAGGCAATGGGCATTCATGCCATGTTTTTTAGCAACAAAATCAACTTTGATTTCATCATTCATGCCTTTGGTACTTGGAATGGGCCAAAAGCAAAATTTTACGTCAAGTACCAAGGTGTTGCTCACAAAGTGCAGGTCTCAAAAGTCACCCTTGCAACCATAGAGTAGTCTTTGGCACCCGTCCAAACCCCTCTCATAAGATAGCCCACACCATTGTTTTTCCTTTCTTAGAAACCCTTGTTACTCAGCTCCAAACCAATGATGGTTATTCCATCAAGGTCATCAGAGATCAAGTTTGTCCAGGCTACAACCCATATAATCAATCAATTTGTAGCGGTTAGCAATTTTAGGAAGGAGCATATCACTTCCTTCATATTGCACAAGATTGTGGAGTCTCATTATGAGTTTGCGACAGAACTGTTACACTCTATGAGTGGCATAAAACCATCTTGGGAGAACTCAAATGGGCCATTAAACCAAACACCAAGCATAAGTTTGCGGTGGGCCCACTATTATCTCTCTCTGCAACATTATTGGAGAGTAAACTACAAGGATTCAAAGTAGTAGACATGCTTGTAACTTACGTGCCACCACCAACCCAAAGCTCTCAACATGAGAGTACATCATAGAGTCGATGATGGATCTACAACGAGATTGTTTCACTCTGCTCGTCTCCCATGGTACATCGTTGTACTCAACAACCATTGCAACCACTTGCTTTACCTCATCTTGCAGTTCGTACTAAACTACCCCATCCCTCATCTTTTGCAACTACCTTAACTATTGATTCCTCCCTATTGTCGTCCATCACCATTGGGTCCAACATTGGAGTCGTGGAAGTGCAATTAGTTCAATTTGTACAAACTATTGTACTTTTCTCTTCAAACCAGATGTTTATGAATCTGATTGATAACTCCAACTCCCTTGAGATCGATATTCAATTTATCGTGCCTCTTAGCCCTCCACCTTTCTAAGCCACTTCCCCTCAATTTGCAGACTATGAGAAGCAGCATACAGCAGTTCAAGAGGATACAATGGCATCTCCAACAACTAGTATTATGTTCTGGATAGCTTACCCATACCTCATAGAATCCATTCACTAAAGATCTATGATGCTACCATCCCAAAAGGGTTCAAGGAGGAAGACATTTTTTAAAGATAAGGCCTCCCAAGCTCACCTTAAAAAAGGAGCTACATAGGCAAGCATCAATTTCGACAACTATTTCTCTTGATTTTGTTGGATCTCTCTCTCTCTCTCTCTCTCTCTCTCTCTCTCTCTCTCTCTCTCTCTCTCTCTCTCTCTCTCTCTCTCTCTCTCTCTCTCTCTCTCTCTCTCTCTCTCTCTCTCTCTCTCTCTCTCTCTCTCTCTCTCTCTCTCTCTCTCTCTCTCTCTCTCTCTCTCTCTCTCTCTCTCTCTCTCTCTCTCTCTCTCCATCTCCATGCCTCCATCTGTTGCCTGAATCTCCCTCTATCCGCTGCCTCCATCTTCCTCGATTCGCTGCCTCCATTTCTCTTGATCCGCTGCCACTTCTACAATCCACTACCTCTCCTACAATCTCCCTCGATTCTCTACCTCCATTTCTCTTGATCCTTGCCACCCCTACAATCCGCTACCTGTCCCACTCCATCCCCTCTCCTTCTCTGCTCCTACCCTCGCTACATGTCCTGCCTCACTCTTGTCCCACTCCTACCCTGTTCCCCCCCCCCCTCTCCTGTCCCGCTCCTACCTTTCTCCTGACCTGTCCTTGTCCCACTCCAATGAACATGAGCTGGACATGACCTGTCCATGTCCCCTCTCCTGTCCAGCCCTGTCCCGCTCCTGCTTTTCTCCTGCCTTTCTTGTGTTCCCGCTCCTACCATATTGTCCCGCTCTTGACCTGTCCCGCTCCATCTCCTTTCCTGTCCCACTCTTGCCCTTACTCCCTATCCCTCTGCCTCCTCATCGTTGCCCCTCCATCGCTGGCTCTCCATCGTTGTCCTTCCATAGTTGTCTCTTCCCTCCAACGCTATCCCCCTCTCCCTTCTCCCTTCATTTTCTCAGCCATCTCTACTATGGCTCCAGATCCCCCTCCCTCTCCTCCTTCCTCTCCCTCACCCCTACCCTCCACTCCCACAACCTCTACCTCTTCTCCTTCTACCACTACTCCCTCTACTCTTTCTTCTTCCTCTCCCTCTTTCACCCCTTCATCTTCATCCCCCTTGTCTCCGTCTCTTTCAACTGAAATTTGTCTAGTTTCCCCCGCATTATTGAGTCTCTTCAAGAGACCAATGTATCCTTGCTTGTGCTAATCAAGCAACAAGCATTCCAAATCTCCACTCTGGAGAATATGGTTTTGGTCCTCCAAGGTAAAGTTGGCATTATTGAGGTTGATGTTACTCACCTCCAGAAGGAGTTGGAATCAGATGAAGAGACAGAGGAAGGAAACGACGATAATGCAGATTCAGAAGACATGGCAAAGCAGCTTCAAGAGTGGATTCACTCCTTGGAGCAACAATTTTAGCAATCGAAGAGTTCTTGGGCCGACGTGCTCAAGGGATCTAAGCAGGTTATTTCTGATTCTATTCAAGAACATAAAAATCGAGATCTCAAGGCCCTCAATGTTAGGGTTAGAGGAGCTTCTTTTGCGGGTAAGGACCTCATGGTTGAGGCAAATGCTTTCAATCATTCCACCTTTGGTCTCAAAGAGGATGTCATATCTATTGCTTGGGTGGGTAAGCTCCAATCCACCACAGTGTCTCTGCGTTTCAAAGATATATATCATAAGAAACAACCATCAAGCTAATTGTCAACCCTCATTATTCATCAATAAGAGATTGATCCAGAGTAGCTTCCTCACGCCTTAGATTATTCAAGATAGAGAGTGTGAGTAAGAGAGACAACTTTGAGCACGCAGTTACTATCGTAATTGCATTGTGCTTGTCATTCAGCTGATTATGTACTTGCTACACTCTGAACTCAATCTAATCATCTTATTGCATTTAGCTACTATGTCAATATGAATGTTATGCTTTTTCGATTTACTGTTTTAAGCACCTTCATTTTTTAGCTCTCGTATAGATTTGTCTAAACATGTCAATGTTTCTGCAATTCATGTTTCCATGATCAACTTCAATGAATTTGTATTTGTCTATGTAATCAATCGAATCAATTACGACAATTTTGAAGTCAGGATCAAGTAAAATTAGTAACAACCCTTGTCGCAATACGATTGGTTGAATATGATAGGTGTAGTTTATACACTGAGGGAAAAGAGTCATTCTGTAGAGTCTGATAGTTCAAACATAGTTCTTTTTCTATCTAGCCTTTCTTCATTCCCTTTGCCTCCATATTTTTCCAGCATAGTATCAGAGCTTTATTCTCTGATTAACATATACCAATACGATATCAAAACCTACAAGGCATTTCTTCCACTCATCAGAGCCTGCACAATAACATAATTTCTTTCTTTCATACATGATTCTACCAGACTGGTAAAATTATAGCTTTTTTTTAATATTTTGATAATATAGATAGACTCTTTTTTTCATTCTTAAGACATTGACAGATCATATCATCAGTAGAAAAAGGTTCCATATGGATTCTCAAGGTAAAGTCGGTCTCATCGTAGACAAGCTTGATTGGTCCAACTACATGTGAAAATTTAAGATGAAAATAGTGCCAATGGCTAAGGATTTGTGGGATGTCATCTCAGATATCGAGGTCAAGCCTGAAGCAAACGATGTAGTCATCTCCAAATGAAATCTGAAGGATAGTAAAGCTTTTGTGCTGACCATTCTTAACATATTAGATATGCGAATCGGCCATGTATGTGAAGTTCAAACATCGAAAAAAGACTAGGATATCTTGAGAACCTCATACGGCATGAGAGCATAACTTCGAAATTATGCCTTAGGAGAAAAAATTTCTCCCTCAAAATGGCAAATGGTGATTTGCTACAGAATCACATTAACCCATTCAAGAACCTCTTGTAATAGATGACCACTATCAAATCAACCATAGACGATCAAGACTTAATGATGACATTGCTATTGAGCTTGCCATCTACGTATGAAAATTGGGACATCAAGACACACTCAGACTTGACTCTATCTAGAGTTATCTCTATGTTGCTGCATGAAGAGAGTTGAAAGAATGGATCTTCCAACTCTTTGAATATAGACTCACACATTCTATATGCAAACAGAAGCTCAACAAGGCATAAGAAGAAAGGCTTTCAAATTAGAAGCTGACTCAGAGCAAGAACAATCTTTGAAGATTCAAGATTGCAGAATACTGAAAGCCAAGAACAATGTGAAGAAGCAGTCAAATCAACAAGTGAATGAAACAATTGAGACATCTTAGGTGAGACATCTTCGTCTATAGTCAAGGCTGTGGACGAAGATGCATTCATGGTCAAATATCAGAAAGCACAACGAGACAGTGCTTGGTTTCTTGATTCGGTTTCCACTCAACATATCAAAGGTGCACCATAAGGTCATGCTTTTAGAACGATCAGACTCTCTAAAGTTCTTTATGTACTTGATCTTTTTATGAATATGCTCTCTGTTAATAGAAGTGTCGATCTAGGACATATAGTAGAATTTGAAACTGGTCAATGCTAAGTTATCGATAGGATAAATAAGATCCTAGCACTCAGAAAGAGACATGGATATTTATATAGTCTGAGTCATTGTTGTTCTGCTACAGATCAAGCTTTGAATACTTATGTTCATGTTAATAAAGGATTACTTTGGCACTATAGACTTGGGCACTTGAATCATGCATCTGTTTCGAACATGTCTAGACAATCATTAGTACTTGCTCTCAATTATCTTGATAAGAAGATTGACCTCCTTGTCTACCCAAGTCGCATTATGAAAATTCGACAAATTTTAACCAGAGTCAGAATTCAACGAATTTTAATCAGTGTCGGATTCCTACATTTATTAAAATCTTCCGACGGGCAGAGAGCATGTTTTTAGATGTCAAAATTGGCCAACATCCCTTCGACAATTTTTTTATAGTTTTCTTTGGTGACAAAGTCCGACAAATAGTATGGATGTCGGAATTCGACATCCACCGCATTTATATGAAATGAACGTTCCTGGTGCAGTCAACTTTTTTACAGTGGTTATAGGTCATCCAACTCAACACTAGAAAATGACATATATTTGAAGATAGAGATATTGCGTCAGATATGCCAAACAACTCCTACGAGGGACCGAAAAAGGAAGAAAGGAAAAAGGCTCAAATTTTTGCACAGAAGATCGAAAAAATCAGGATCGAATTTTTTCGACCCAAGCCTATTTTTCGACCCAATGTTAATCCCATCAAAAAAAGAATTTCTGACCCTGAATCAGATTGGATCGAGGCAGAAAATATCTGGGCATCTTTCACCCTGAATCGGATTTAATAAATCTGACCCTTTGTATAAATCCGACCCAGTGTATAAATTTCAAACCTTTGTAAGGTTCTGCCCCTTTGTATTGTCACCTCGGAAATCCGACCCATGTCGCGACGTTGACAATCCGCCTACTTCTTTACACAACTCTTTGGCAAAAATGACGGCTACCTACTACAGGACAAATGTAGTTAAGTGGGTCAATGTAAGCTTTCAATGTACTAATCATTTGACTTCCAATCATCAAGGATGATCTACTGGAGTCAGCATTTTGATCAGGTTATTACCTTGTAGACATTATGTTGTAAATAGTCAAGTTCGACTTTCAAGTTTTTGAATCAATGAGTTAGCCATCAACGAACTCAGTTGAAGATTGATTAGCGCCCACTGATTTGTGCTAGTTTCAAACTCTTGTACTTAGTTTTTGATTATTAACAAAGTGCATTTTTTTTGTCTACACTACTATTTGTTCTATTAGCTAGTTTTTTGGTTGAAGGCCAAGAAGATAAAGTTTGTCTTCTCAAGAAGGCACTTTATGGATTGAAGCAAGCTCCGAGGATGTGGTATCAAAAGATACATGCCTACTTTTGTGATCGAGGGTTTACTAATATTCCTAGCAAATATACTCTTTATGTCAAGCATACTTTAGATTATATCATCATTATTTTGCTTTATGTTGATGATATTATTATTAAGGGAAGTAATGAGCAGCAGATTGATGCCGTAATACTTGATCTTGGTATGGTTTTTGAAACCTCAGATTTAGGCCTATTGCACTTTTATCTTGGTCTTGAATTTGTACAAGAAGGGGTTGGAATTTTCATCTGTCAAGAACGCTACATTGGGCAGATTTTGAAGCGGTTCAAGATGGAAGATTGCAAGCTGGTTGCTACACCTATAAAGACAGGTCTGAAATTAAGTAGTCAAGGTGATGGTGAATCATTTGACACTACTTTATATTGTCAAGCTACACCACCTGCTCCACTTCCGCTGCACCACATTTCCACTAATTTTCGACTTGGTATCAGAGAATCTGTCTCTATCAGATTTCTACTAATCCGATACCAATCGATCATCTCTAAATCCACCGACATGGTATCAAAGTAGGTGGCTCAGTAATCTGCAATTTTCATTGCGGATTCAGTCTTATTTCTACCGAGACCTCATCTCATCAGCAAATGCGCAGCCAACAATATTCCGTTATTGTTGTTTCTACCAACAATATCACTACTACACCAGAATGGATTCTACTTCTAGTTCTTCTCTGATTGACAAGCTCGATGGAGAGAACTACCATCTCTGGAAGTTCAAGATGAAGGTCATTTTACTAGCCAAAGAACTATGGGACATAGTTGATGGTACCGAAATCAAGCTAGAGGCTGATGCAGCTAGCGTCACCAAATGGAGACAACGAGATGGCAAGACATTTGCCTTAATCACTCTGAATATCAAAGACTCCCAAATCAGTCATATCCGCTCTGCATAGACTGTTAAGGATGCTTGGGACATCCTAGCAACTCTTTTGTCATTGTTCTTCTACAATGTTGATATTTGTAGATAGATCCTTGTAGAGTGTTGTGTTCTCATGTGTTCTTCGTACATGTATGAAAAGCAATTTGTTAGGCTGATTATTCTCTAAATAGAGTTATATAAATAATGACTAACAATGAGTTGCAAATGACAAAAAAATATTATCAGCTTTCCATTTATGATGAATCTGAAGTAGTCCGGTAGAATTTCATTATGCATTAGGACCAGCTCTTGCATGATTTAAGCTCCAATGATCCTCCAATTCAATCATAGTCAGCATATCTTCAATGTTGAAAATGTGGACTTCTTTTTTGGGGACTCCTTACAAATTGTGCCACAAGCAAAGAATACTCCTATTGAATGGTTAAACTCGGAACCTGGGACAACAACAAAAGAACCCTTGTATTGTGTCAGTTACGAGGGAACCAGTAATGTCCTCAATATTGGAGCAACATGGGAGACTGAGCAACACAACATCACCTTGCCAATAAAGCACAAGCGATACGAGGATGAAGCAGCAGTGGTAGATGAAGGATCTTGGGTCAACTTGATCTCCACTACCTTATATCAAAAATGGGATTCACAAGGGCTAAACTCGGCAAATTTGCTATCAAATTAGCTGGCCAGTCTTGTGTAAAATTAAAAGGTGTAGTTGAATATATTCCTGTAAAGATAGTGGGAGTACAATTTGTGATCACCTTTGTTGTCAGACTCCACATCTGAAACTTCATTTAAAACCTAGCTTATCATGTGCACAACAATCAGCAATGTCAATCCATGTCGATTGTTATTGTGCATTTGTGGTTGTAGGTGTGATTGATTATTATCAACCTTCACAAACCACAAACAATTGAGATCTTTATGGAGAAAGATCAATAGCAAAAGCTTGCATCCACTTGATTTACTTGAATGAGTAATACATGAAGAAAAGCATATACATAGAGGTAGCTCAAGCTCTCAACATTGGATTCTTAGGTTTACACTACTCTAACTCTTATAGGGTAAAATTATACCTTGAATTTAGGGTAGAATCCAAGGCTACATGGTTGACTTTGCCTTGAATATCAATCTTGAGTTAGGCCACTTGTCCTATAAAATAAGGACACTTGTAAAGTATTGTTAGTGGATTCCAGAGAATCCCTAGATGCCGAGCCAAGCTAAAGACATAGAGTATCTCTCACCCATGACCGAGGAGGTCTTAGAAGGAGGGGAGAGCAGAAGAAGCTGAGAGTCGAGCATGAGAGCCGAGGATTACTAGCTAGGGTGACAATTATTATTCATGTGAGCCTACATGGTGTATCCCAGAGAAGGAACGACCATGTAGGAGCTAGTAATATTTCCTAGGCATTCTAAATAATGTAAACCCCTTAAATAATTTAGAGTAAGCCACCTTTTGATGGTGACCACTAGTGGAAGGGCTTTTTCAACTTGTAATTTCCAAATTAGTGGAATTGCCACTTGGGCTCCACATGGGCAGCCTTCTTGCTTATTTAAGGGCCCCCTCTCTTGTGAGGGAGCTTTTGATTGTATTGTAAATTGCTCTTGAGTGAATAAAGAAGATCTTCCACGAGTTTTTGATGATTGTAAAGCTCCTTGTTAATGGCAATCTTCTTGAGTGAAATTTCTATGAGCATGTTTTGATTTCTTTTTGTGTTTGTGGATTAATTAGATTTCTTGCTTACTCTCTTGCTTGTGGAAGATTAACTTTCTTGTTTCTTGATTTTGTAGTTTCAGCATGCAGGTAAACTATAGAGGTTGAGATTGTGGATCTGATTTGCATACTTTCTAACAATCCTGTCATTGATTGTTCTTGGGCATTGCAAGCATCAAGGAATGGGTGTTTCTTGATCCTTGGGCTGCTAGAATGCTGTTAGAAAACTAGTTTTCTTGTTTCTTGTTTCTTGCTGAGTAGCTTAATCTTGTCATTGCATTGTTACCTGATTTTTTATAGATAGATTGTAGATTTTCTCCTGATTCAGAACGTTGATCTATACTAAGCTAGGACTGGTTGCATGGCTTGTAAATGCATGTAGCTGAGTAATGTAACTGTCTCTCCCCACTGATAGGCTGAGAATACACATTGTAATCTAAGAAACACTTTTGCTTGTAAATCGTTCTAACAAGAAGACCAAACCGTAAAGAACTATAACCAACAGAAAGAACGAAAAAGAATCATGTTCACAGATTCAGTGGAAATTTGTGAACATTTGGTGCCATTTCCACAGCTACACAGACACTAAACCAAGCCAAACCTTTTCGATCTGTGCTGCAAAACCATCGCTCTGAAGTCTCCCACACGTATCATTATCGAGCTCGTCACTTTCATCTCGATTGACGCGTAGCTCCATTTTCGATCGGAGCCTCATGTTCCTTCCCTAGTCGAGTTCCATGACTCTCGTCTGGACTAGACGAAACCTTGTTTGATTCACCTATTGAAACTATACACTAACTCTCGACCGAACTACTACTTGCAATATCTTGTCAAGTCCTGAGTTAAATCTCAACTGATACTCATCGATCAGATCTGACCCGAGCCTTTGTGTTGAAATCTCACCTAGAGCCTCTGCTAAAATCTCTATAGGAGCATCTGCTGATATCTCAACCGGAGCCTCAGCTGCAAACTCCACCAAAGCATCTTGTCAAAACTCGACCGGAGACACTCTGTCCGATCTCGACCAGAGCTTTCTCTCCAAACTTGACCAACGTCTCCTACCACATCTCAACCGGTGCTTCCTCTCATATCTCGATCGACGTCTCTTCTCAGATCTCGACTGACACTTTCTCTCAAAACTCAACCAACATTCGGTTCTCGATCGACCACATTCTGTTACATCTCGACCGAAGCCCTCTGTCTGATCTCGACCGGAGCCAGTCACTCAGCTCTCAACTGGACTATTCTATCAACTTTCAACCGGAGCTTTCTATCAATTCTCAACCGAGGATTTCTATCAACTCTCAACCAAGGATTTCTATCAACTCTCAACCGAGAGCTTTGACTTCCAACCTAAACCAAGAAAACTTGTAGACAAAGTCAACTTTCTTATTTGATTAGGTCTCAATGTTTGCCAAATACCACAGTTCTTTCCAACTTTATTGCAAAACCCTAACACCAAAAAACAAAACACTATGACAGTAGTCTTTGATTAATATTTGAAAAAAAAAAAACAAACAAACAAACAAAACCAAAATTTCAAAACAGAAAAAAAAAAAAAAAAAAACACCAGTCAAGTTACCAAAGAGTCCACAAGGCCTATTTACCCAATCCTAAGGTACTCTAGAGCTATTATGGATCGTCCTTACGATCCGAATTCCACAGAGGACTATCCAACAGAGATGGTTTCCCCATCTACCGAACAACGATTTAATAGATATTCTAGGATGATTTCCCAAGTCCAAGAGTCATCCACCAGCCCATTTGACAGATGGGAACCCATGCGTTTTGAAGCTCCATACGATCGACCACATTTTCATGCTGTAGAATCTTCACATGCACGAGCTAACTTAAACGGAACTTTTGCAAATAATGTTCCACGTACTGAAACTCATAATTGGTTCCTTGTTGGACTTCCATGATGGATACGACGTGAACTTTGCTCCAATGATGAATACACATCATTGCAACAAGCCATGAAGACGAGAGATCAGATGTCGATGAGCCACGTGAACGGAGAGCACATCGTGGAGGTGATGACTTTCGGGATGACAAATCTTTCTTCACAGGTGAAAAGTTCCTAGACGATGTTGTCTTGCTGGAGATCTGACTTGAAGAATCATTCTTGACTTTCCCTTTGCCTTTATCCAATAGAGGTGGCACTTCCTTAAAATAGATCTTTTGAGGGGGATTTTCCCATTTCAGGTCGATATTATAATGTTGCTCTGCTTGTTTCTTTGTCATCGAACCTGTCATCCTGTCTCCCTTCAATATAACTGCTTTGGGCAATTTGATTGTTGGTTCATCAGGAACATTACGCACTCCAAATCTGGTCGGATCCATATGATGTAGAATCTGTTCATCCGTAAGTTCTACATTGCCATCATAACTTAAGGCATGGCTCATTGGTATGAGATCATCCTCAATTGGATCTGGTATAGGTTCCGTTGATATCCAGGCTACATTCAGCACATTTAGTGGAAACGTGATTGGCGTATCCAAAGTTCAATCTAACAAGGAAATCTCACTCATCTCTGATTGAATATCTTGTTGACACATATATCCTGCTGTACAATCAATTGTTGCAAGAGCTTCGTTCCAATTGACAGTATCCGTTTGAGAAGCGTAATGAACTCCCAATTTTTTCTCTGGTCGATCACAAGTGTGATCCGTTGTTGATGAATCATCATCCGCTTTTTGAACCACTGGCTTGATAGTCCAAGTCTTAGGATCAATTTTAACTGCACGTTCACGATTTTCAAAAGTGATTTTGCCGGTACCCCAGTTATGAATTTCTTGCGCAACTCGTAACTATGGATGTCCTAAGAAAACTCGGTAGACATTTGGTGCTTCTGGTAAGTCCATCACGACGAAAGTAATGATGAACTGTACTCCTGCAATCCTGATAGGTATATCTTCCACCATTCCTTGTGGACGAACCGTTGTTTGATCAACTAGCTTAATAGCATAAGTAGTAGGCTTAATCTTTGTAAGACCCCATTTTGTACATAGCTTTGTAGAAATCAGGTTAACTTCTGAACCGCCATCTACCATGGCTGCTTCTTTAGAAAATTGTCTATGTTGTATCGGCAGAGTGATATTGTTTTGTTCACTTTCCCAAGCGGCTCCAACATGGAGTACATCATTAGATTCTTCAAATCCAGCACAAAAAAGAGTCTCCTGATGGTCTTCTGATTCTTCTTGAGCTAACTTTTGCGCTAAGACTTCTTTTGCTTTTGGCACCAACTTTAGGAACTCTCCCACTGAAATATTGATCTTGCTAGACAAAATATCCATGAGTAATTTTGTATGCGGTGCTTCAGGTTCAGTCATCTTGAAGGGTTCTTCGTGATGATGTAATTGATCATTCATATCCGTATGTGAATTTCTTGGAGGCTGCAATGGTGAAGACCGAACTTCAGCTGTTACTTTAGTAGCTTCAAGTTCCTCTTCTTCTTGCAGATGTTTAATCCATTGTCTCATATCCTGATATCTTCGTTTTTCTGCATTAATATTTGGATAGACTTCCGATGCTATTGGTGTATCGTTCAATGGTATAGAATCAACAGGTACTGAATCCACTACTGGTTCTTTTTGCTTTTGTGCTTTGGTGACCACCATCAAGGGTGCACTTGGTTTATTATGAGCTACCGATCCTTGCTTGATTGTTATCAAATTTACAGGTGCTGTAGCTGGTGGTGGCTTCGATCTTGCTGGACAGTCTTTATAGCAATGCCCATATCTACAGTCACGACCAAATGGTACAAATTTTTCTTTATTTGGGAATTTCGCAACTCTGTGATTTTCTCCACATGCAAAACATCAAAGTGGTGCTCTGGCCCAATTCCTCGAGGCTTGTTGTTGAGCGGCAACATAAATGGCATACTGTTATGAAGATCCACCTTCCTGATCATTACCATAGCTCCATTGCTCAGCACTTCCGTAAAGTTCTGGTCCATCAAATTGGCAGGAGGAGCGGAGTGTTTTGGTGGGACAGGCAAAGCTAGATGATCCGTGTATCCAAGATTAGATTGTTGTAGTCTTGCTGCTGGATTGCCTCCATACTGTGGATCTTGATATCCCATATGGGCATACCATTGCTGAATTATCTGAGGGTTGAAGTTGCAAAAGGCAGTCTCATGGTCAGGTGAATTACACAAATGGCAAACACTGATTTAGATTTGTTTTTCAATTGAGGACACTCGTTCGCTGTGTGATTTCCTGCACAAATATAACACCAGACATTTTTCCTAGTAGGAAAAGTCTTTGCAAACTTCTCAGGTTCCTTGTTCACTTCTCTGTAGAAATTTTCCAATGCTTTGATCTTCTCATCAAATTGCAATTGCAACTTTTCCATCTGTTTCTGCTGGGTCTTCCCAAGTTTCTCGAACTCATTGAGCATGATTTCTACAGTAGCATTGGCATTCATTGATGCAATAGTGGTGGATGTCGTAGTAGTCTGTCCTGCTATATAAGGCAATATACTGACATTTGGCTCATCATCTGAATCTTCATCCTCCTCCCGAATTACATTGTCCATCGCATTTTGCAAAAGTGCGTACTCATTATGGCGTTTCAGTTCACGTCTGATCCGTTTAGGTAGACCTGACAAAAACCACATAATCATGGCATTTTCATTAATCAGCTCAGGCTCACATTCAGATCTAAGACGTTTCACCATTTCGATGTAATCTTGAACCATTTTCCGCTTTCTCATTTTAGTTTTACTTAAAAGTAGAAAAGGGTCTTCCATAAACTTTTGCGATTAGAACCGTGTGATAAGGGCTCGTTTGACAACCTCCCAATCTGTACGCTCAATTTTATCTTGGTTATCGTACCAATCTTGTGTTGCGCTTGTTAAGGCCATAGAAAACAACTTAAGTTTATCTTGAGGATAGATCTCACCATAGACCTCATAGGATTCAGCATAGATCTGAAGAAATCTAACTGGATCTGTTAATCCATTATATTTGGGCAGATCCAATCGGGGTGCTCTTCTAACAATAATTGGATTGACCTCCTGTGGAGCACCTCTAGGAGCAGCTCCAGGGGCAGCCATCTTACAAACTTAGATCAAATCGATAATGTGATTGGATATAGATTTTTTCAAAAAACTATCTCATATTAGATTTGCTAGCTCTATCCACTTTTCAAGAATCTGATTCTATACGATGAAAAACTACCCAAAATTTGATCAATCGATACTTCTCAAAAATGGTAAATCTCTCAGAGTCTAATTCATAATATATCAAATTTGATCCAAATTTTGACAGAGACTTGATCTGGAAAATCAAAAACTAAAAATAGGACTGGCGAAGGTTCTGTAGGTGAAGGTTGTCTCGGCGAAGGTTCAACAGTGCTAGTTTGGGATAAAAACTCTCTGAACACTTTTCTGGCAATTTCTTGAAAAATAACCTTCGCCGACTTCTCAGATGGAAGGTCTAACACAGATAAAATTATGGACAATCGGACAAAGGTTTTTGACACAAGAAAATACAGTTTTTGTAATCTGACGAGGGTAAAAATCAAGATTTTTTGTGATCTGATCAAGATGAATCTTTGCCGAACTCAAAAATAGTAGTTTACTATAAATAGAATATTTTGGAAACTCGGCAAAGATTCTGGCGAAGGATCAAGAGTAATACTGGTAATTTTGAAAAAAAAAATAACTTTTTTGGCAAAAATATGACAATATGACAACTGATCCTCTGGAAATCTTTCTATTTTTGGTATTATTCTTCGTTGACCTGGCAGTATATAGATATGAATCACATCTAAGCACAATGAATTGGGCGAAGGTTCATTTTCTGTATTGTTTAGGGTTTTGATAATTTTTGGTGTTTTTTGGTGGTCTTTCTGATGTTTCTAAAAATCTGCTGGAAATTAATCTTCGCCCTTCAAACTGAAGGTTTTGTAAACAAAATCAAAGGTGTCTGCAACTTGGTGAAGGTTTCTTGAAAGAGGGCAAAAAGTGTTGAGCTCTGATGACGCTTTTTGCCTCTTTTTGACCAAATTTGACAGATTTGACTGATTTTTGTTATTTTCTCTGATATCTCAGATCCAAACGGATCTTAAGATTGGTGATCTGAATAGCTTTCCATGTTTAATAATCAGATTAGATTTCAACAAGCAAATCCACTCAAATCTAGCAAAATCAATCCCGAACTAACCCTACAATGCAGTTTTAACACTATTCATGCCACGACAAGATGCCTAATGCAAGCTAACCATCAACCAGTAGCTCCCCGGCAACGGCGCCAAAATTGTAGTGGGTTTCTTTCCTTGCTTAACCTGAATCCAAGATCTAGTCAATCTAGCATCAAAGAGATGGAGTTAGTTGTCACACGTAGGTTCGTTCCCATGAGAGCGATAGTATAGTTCAGATTTCAAGATGAATGGAGGATCTAACACTAACATCCATTAACACTAAGCATTGACACTACATCCATTAACCCTACTTCCATTAACCCTAAATCAACAACAATAATAGAAACTTACTCTTCTCTCTCTCCCTTTCTCTCTCACAAGAAGCATAAGAAATAGCAATCCCAATAATGATCAAATCCAACAGTTAGCAAAATCCAAAGAAAGCATGAGAAATGGAGGAGAAGAGAGGAAGAGCAAGGACATTCATCAATCCATTTCTAAAGAGAACCAATCTGCTTTATTGAAATGAGGAAATGAACATGAGGAACAACTCGAGTTGGTCATTTTTTATAGTAGAGAGGAGGACCTTGGCCTCTGAATCCTATTGGTCCAATTTTGCCTCTCTTTTTATTCGAATTTAAAAAAACTGTGGGAACCATCAAAATTGGAGAGAAACCCAACTTTATTCACTAACTTGACAATCAATCCCTGCGACATTAAAAGTTCCGCAAAAAAAGTCCTTTTATTGACTTTTAACTAATCTATCAAATAACTATGTGGTCATCGGGTTGGGCTTACACACACAGGGTGCCAAATCCCTCTCACTTATTAACTAGGGTTAGGGATGCCTTGGAATCCGCAAACCCTTCAACAAACATAGAAACCCTCGAGAATCTGACGGATACATCTTCTTGTAGAAAACTCCTACAATCACTCATATCATCATGATACAACACTTTCATTTGTTAATTCTCAACAATATCCAACCGACAACTCATGCTCATGCAAACGAGATGAGTATTTTACACCACCGGAAAATCCAGCACAGCTAGCCATCCGAGATGGTTATGCTATTGCCACAGGCCCAATGAGCAACCGCTGTCTTATTTGTGGCGAAACTGGCCACTTGATGGTTAATTGTAAAGTTAAGAACCAATACCATGTGGAGTGCCTAGACTGTGTTCGCAAATATAGTTTCAAAGACTGCCCTAAACAACCTAACAGGATACTTCTAACACATCATATATCATGTGAACCTATTAGAGTTCTAACTAGAGCACAACGCCAACAGCAAGAACAGCAGCAAAACCATCCAAAATCAGTTGACCCACATGGAACCACTTGACAGCTTCCACTTTACCCAGAGAATACCTAGACCCAAACGTGGAACAAAGGCAATACAAGGAATTTCAAGATGAGTTTTTGCGAGAGGAAGAACATACGGAAAGTTTGTTATTCACTCAGATCCCTGACAAAGAGCAATACCTACAGGGACTTGAAGTATTTTCTGACCTCCTACAAGCTCAACTCACTATGCCATTCCATAGTGCGCTAAAATCTTTCATCAGGCTTCAATGATATATCCATCATAGTTCTCACCTGTCTACTATTCCTGATGAACAGCGAAAAATAGGAGAGATTCCTGAAATTTCCCAGATTCCTATGAATTTGCTGAATATAGGTGTTGCTAAGGGGACTAGCATCACCTTGCCTTTGTCCTATAAAGACTATCCCATAGTATCTGCTATCCTTGATAGCGGAGCAGACGTTAATATAATGGCTTTGTCCTTGGCAAAGTCATGGGGCTTCCATACCCTCGATCAACCACGATACAAACTTCGCATGGCTGATCAACGAGTTACCGACCCTGCTGGTCATTTATCAAATATTAAAGTTCAAATAGCAGGTGTCAAATTTGCGATCAATTGTGTCATCTTAGACTTACTAGAAGATGCCAATACTTATAAACTCCTTCTTGGTACACCCTAGCTCCAGATGGTAGGTGTTGTCCAAGATTGGAAACATAGCAAAATCACCTTTGGCAATAACGACAAACAAGTCACTGTCGACTCAACTGGCCATGTCAAGCCCGCTAATGTTTATGATGATTGGTCATCAACAACATATGACAAATCATATAGTGTCCCAATCCAACCCAAAGGCCACTATACGAGATCCACAGACATAATCAATTGGGGACAGACACTAGCCATTGTGGACTGTGCTGATTCCAATCGATGTCGTATCGATTTCCATTGATACCCACCTTCCCCACTTCTCCATCCTTGACCAATGTCTCCACCTTTTTCGCTTTCTGAACTTATACCTTCTATCTTCTTACCCAACCACATTCCGTTACCATCCTTCATTCCACGACATACTTCGCTTTCCACACATCTTCCACTTTGTCCTTGCAAACACACCTCTGCTTTCACACACTTTACCTTCCATCTTTCATTACCCAACCTCATTCCTTCACAACCCTTTCCTTCTGCACCATGCCTCGCTCCACACACATCTTCCAATCCCTTCTCAACTGACGCTTTCACCTTCCATTTTGATCGGAGCTCTGTCCCAGATTTTAACCGGAGCCCTGTCTCAGATCTCAACTGGAGCCCTATCTTAGATCTCCACCAGAGCCCTGTCTAAAATCACGGCCGACGCCCTGTCTCAGATCTCAACCGGAGCCCTATCTCAGACCTCAATCGGAGCCCTGTCTCAAATCTTGACCGGAGCCCCTCCATCAAATTTCAACCGACGCACCCTTAACCTTGTCTGAAATCTCAACCGACATACTTTTTCCAGACCTCTGTTTCTTCATTTTTTTACCATGTCATCCAACTCCAATTCCAATTCTGATGACCTCGATGCTAATAAACTCGACATCCAGTTGTGCAAATTGGATCTTATAGAGATGCAGACCTGGTACCAAGAGGCAGAGTCATTCTTCAAGACATTTGAGTTCCAAATCTCTGTCTTGATGGGGTATCAAAATCTGTACCTAATACATATGGCATATGCCAATTATAATGCTATGACAAGGTTGTGCCAACTCATAGTTCCCCCTGTCAGGTTCTATATTTTTAACATATCTTTTGTGACAACCGACTTGCAACCCTTCGGGTTCTCTCGAGGACCAAATGCTGTCACAAGGACGCTCCAGAAGATTGAGCAGACAACCTACTTCAAATACATAGATCCCTCAGTGGACAAATGGAAGAATAAAGACGGGTACAGAGTTGAGGCCATCAATGATCAGCAACTGCAAGCAATGTGTGCATATCTGACCAGATGCACACAACGACCAAGGACAAAAGTGCTAAGGGTACCCATGTCCCTGTTCCACATGATGGCATATTCACGACTGCATGCCCTGAACCTTTATGATTGGGCACAATTTGCTTCGAACAGCATGAGTGTCTTAAGAACAAGTAGCCAATAACTGTCCTGGAGTATCTCATGACAAATATCACACTCCAGCAAGTACAGATTGGGACCAGACTCCAACAACACCTGCATATTGAAGACAAAGCATGGGACATCCCAATAGGAGCCAAACAGTCCAAGCGTCTATGATCATGAGCAACTTCACCATCGAGACTTCCACCCAAAAAGGTGAACACCAGTATTCTTCCACTGGTACACAAGCAACAAAGCCCGCAACCAGATCCACAAGCAATAACATCCTCCCAAGCTCAATAGACCGATACCTCCAAGGCCCAATTGTTAGACACAAGGCAACAAAGAACATGCAGGAAGCTTCAAGCCAGGAGGAAATCATCTAATGGGTCATCATCAAATAATTCAACTTTAGATCACACCTCCAACATCACCATTGGCACTTTTTTTGGGGGGGGAGGAGTGGAAAGTTTTAGTCTCCAAGACACGGAAGCGGCCCAACAGCCACAAGGTCAACAGCCACAGGCCCAGCAAGTCCACACCTTGGACACTTCACAATACTTTGATGTTGCGGACCTGATGGAGATAAGTGATGATGAACCAGAGAAAGAAGATCAGCCAGGAGGAAGTTTGACCCTCCCAATAACCACCACCGCCACCACAACAACCACCATTGCTACTAGCATTATTTCTCCACTCCCTCCACCTCCATCTTCATTTCCCACACAACGTCTATTTTTTGGATTAGCTTCACCATCTCACACCCCTGATCAATACCCAACCATCACTAACCCTGAGAAGCTCTCCGAAGCAGCTAAGTGCTCAATGATCAGTCTATCCGAAGCATGCTACCACATGCATTGGTTGATAAGCCAACACAAAGTGCTCAAAAACAGGGTCCAGTACCAGGACCAAGAAATTGCGCAACAACAGAAGCTGGCCAAAGAAAATGAAAAAGAGACAGAAGAAATCAATCCGTGATGGCCGGGCAAAAGACCACTTTGTAAGAGGTCCAATAGCAACTAAAGCACCAGATGGTCCAGATCGACCAAGTACGAGACATATCGTCAGGTGCAATGATAATTGGTGTCCCTCTAATAAAGCCCGAGGACATACAATTCCAGGCCCCACAGGGCTCAGCCATCCGGATGGAGAAGTATGTGTGGCTGATCTAGGAACGGGAAGCTGAGAAAAGAAACTTTGAAAATATTGTGGCCAAGCAGGAAAAGATCATCCTTGAGGCCCAGAAGTAGCTAGAAGATACAACGAAGGCCCTACAGCAAGTCTTGGACAAGGTGAACCAGTTGTCGGACACGACGTACAAGGCCCAAGCAGGTGCTCATTCACAAAAACCATGGGACGATGATGGAGATGACAGAGCAGGAAAGAAGGACGGGCAAACCCGACCATCAAATATTAGCTCGGAATTGGGTAGCCAGAGAGACAAAGCTGCTTCCAGAGCTTTTTCCCTTCCCCCTCCCACTTTTAACCCTTCATCTTATTCTGCTTCTAATTTTTTCAAAACATTCATTTCAACTTACCCTATTCCTTCATCTTCCCTCTCTCTACCACCTCCTAGCAGAACAGTGGGCCCATCAAAAGGTCCACTGACATGTACAAAGCTCGACAAGATGAGTTCCTTCAACGCCGCTCCCCCGGTGTGGCATATAATCTGTTAAACCCACCTCTTCCTAAACCTGTCATTCTTGCACCTTCCTCTACAGATTACTCCATCCCAGACCTCCCAAAAGTTAACACTAACATTGGGGATGATGACAACTTCTTGGCAGATCCACCCGAGTCAAGAAGATTCTCGCCTATACAAGACACGAGTACAGTTGAGCCATCAACGAGCGAGCGAGCCAAGGAAAAAGATACGGACACAAAGGCCTTGGATGATTACCTGGCAAGGGTACCACAACCACGTAGGGAAGCTTCTCCTACCTAGCCCAGGAGCAAGATGGATGATACTAGAGAATCAGAGAGATTCAAAAGGAAATATCCTCCCAACATTAGGGGAGGCAAAGAACAGAGAGATCAAAGCCAATACTCCACCAGGGCTGAGATCATTGCGACATCACAACCGCAACCTGAATGGTGAAGCAAGATCTTAAAGGATAGCAGGCGGCTGCAAGAGTACCTGAGGGCACCGACATGGAAGTGAATAGATCCATTCTACATGCCGCTCAAACACAGAAATCCATGGCCGACAGAAAAACCACAGGTTGAGTTGGTGAACTGGCCAGTGATTTCGAGAATTTCGGACAGAATCTCCCCGGATGACCTGAGGCTATAGTTGCTAGACTTTGGGCACAAATACAAGACAAGTGCTGATCTATGCGTGCAAGAAAGTGTCGTACTGCCAATCCATGGCCTTTCTAATGTAGCAAGAATGTTTTTGGGATCGTGGTTTGATTCGATCAAGATCAATCCCAACGTAGCCCTCCAATCATAGGAAGACCATGAAATGATGGCCTGACTATACTACAGAGCGGCCTTCATGTCATCACGATACATCACCATGGTGGAAGACTGGCAGGATATGGGCTTCATCAAAAAGATACGAGAGTACCTAGGGCCATTAAACTACGGAAGTAAGCTTTGCTTCCAAGTGTTTGAAGCCCTAAGGTGAAAGATGAGCGAGCAAAAACAAATGACAAGACGACAAGGCAAGCAGGACTCGCAAGAGGTTCTCAAGAGGGCTAGAATGTAGCGGCCCTTGAGAGATCTTTATTTTTGAGAGATAGTTTTGCGGATAATAAGCACTTGGTTTTATGGAAGCGAACGAAGATCCACGTTTTTCCAAGTGCCGAACGGGACAACATTGCCTGTGTTGCAGTGGGTCTTGCAACAGATTAGGGGTGGATAATGTTAGCGGATTCCAGAGAATCTCCAAATGTCGAGCCAAGCTGAAGACACAAAGTATCTCTCACCCATGATCGAGGAGGTCTCAGAAGGAGGAGAGCAGAAGAACCTGAGAGCCGAGCATGAGAGCCGAGGATTACTAGCTAGGGTGACAATTATTATTCATGTGAGCCTACATGGTGTATCCCAGAGAAGGAACGACCATGTAGGAGCTAATAATATTTCCTAGGCATTGTAAATAATGTAGACCCCTTAAAAATAATTTAGAGTGAGCCACCTTTTGATGGTGACCACTAGTGGAAGGGCTTTTTCCACTCGTAGTTTCCAAATTAGTGGAATTTTCACTTGGGCTCCACATGGGCATCCTTCTTGCTTATTTAAGGGCCTCCCTCTCTTGTGAGGGAGCTTTTGATTGTATTGTCAATTGCTCTTGAGTGAATAGAGAAGATCTTCCACGAGTTCTTGATGATTGTGAAGCTCCTTGTTCATGGCAATCTTCTTGAGTGAAATTTCTATGAGCATGTTTTGATTTTCTTTTGTGTTTGTGGATTAATTAAATTTCTTGCTTACTCTCTTCCTTGTGGAATGTAGATGTGGATTAACTTTCTTGTTTCTTGATTTTGTAGTTTCAGCATGCAGGTAAACTATAGAGGATGAGATTGTGGATCTGATTTGCATACTTCCTAGCAATCATGTCCTTGATTGTTCTTGGGCATTCCAAGCATCAAGGAATGAGTGTTTCTTGGTCCTTGGGCTGCTAGAATGTTGTTAGAAAACTAGTTTTCTTGTTTCTTGTTTCTTGCTGAGTAGCTTAATCTTGTCATTGCATTGTTCCCTGATTTTTTATAGATAGATTGTAGATTTGCTCCCTGATTCAGACCGTTGATCTATACTGAGCTAGGACTGGTTGCATGACTTGTAAATGCATGTAGATGAGTAACAAAGTCGTATCTCCCCACTGACATGCTGGGAATACACATTGTAATATGAGAAACACTTCTGTTTGGAAACCATTCTAACAAGAAGACCAAACCGTAAAGAATTGTAACCAACGAAAGTAACAAAAAGAAGAACGAACGAAAAAGAATCGTGTTCACAGATTCAATGGGAATCTGTGAACAAGTATTCGATGCATCACCAATTACCTTCAAATTAAGGTATATGATGGTTCAATGCATAGTACAAGTACCTTAAAATTTTGGTCCATAATTTTCAAGTGAAACTGATAAAAAACTACGTCTAACTAAACTTTACAAATTCAACATCAGTGCATATTTAAGAAGAAGATACATAATCATCAAACTCATTGAGGAATTGGACGATACACAAACCAAAAAATAGACTGAATGGAAAACTTAGCCACAATTGATTACCTAAACTTGAAGGTACTTTGCTTGAGTGAAGAACCGACATCATAATCAAACATCACTAGTAAAATGAGGTTCTTAGACTATATAAACAATGTTGTGGAAAGCAAACTTGATGATTAAGTCCTTACCCCTATGATCTAGCTTCAATGGTTGCCTCAAGAATCTCTATGAAAATTTAGTGACTCTAATCCAATCAAGATCAATCAAATGATCATGTTTGAAGCATTATTGATAATATCTTGGATATATTTATAACTTGATAATATTGATCTCAATTTTTTCCTTATTGATTTATATCTTGATAAGGTCTTTGGCAAAAAAATTTGAAATTTCATTTTCAAGATTATGGCTAAGGTTGAATTTTCCAATAAATTGATCATAACTTGTGAACAAGGGAGTGAGAGAATATTTGATTCTCTCTCCTTTACTCTTTGCAATAGCCACTCTTTGTTCCCTTCTTTCTTAACAATTCTTAGTAAACTCATATGTTTTTCTCAAATCTCTTTTTTCTAGTCATAACCCCCATGAAACTGCATCTTCTTTGAATATTTTCAAAAATGGATGAACAAATTGTCAATCTAATTTTGAGTGAACTTAGCATCTTATTTCGTAAACACGAGGTTTTAAAAATTTCGATGATCGTCACCTTGAGTATTGTTTGTCAACTTGGCTTTGATATCAATCCCCATGGTCATATAGTACAAACTATGATGCTTATTGTGCTATCTTCCTTTCTTTTTATTAGAAGTTTGGTTGATTGTTGGAAGTGTTGAAAGAGACTTAGTCTTTGAGACTCTCGTTATCTATCTTTTCCTTTGAAGGTTTTAGTATCAGACATATTCTAGCCTCTTATCACATTTCCTTGTCATCAGCACGTGTTTTGTGTACATATGTATGGTTCCCTTCACTATAGAACTTAGAGAGTTTATTCAAAAAGGGGTAAAAGTCTTCTATCATGGGATATGTGCATTGCTTATGTTAATGTTGGTGGGCTAGGCATTCTAGATATTTTGAAAAAAAGTTGCATTCCTATAGTTCATAGATTGTCCACATTGGATAAGGTGGACAAACACTAGAAAGCACTTCTTGTACCTAATGTATTTATTTGTATTGAAGCTCTCACCTGCCTCCAACCACTTGCCTTTTTTTATGAGATCATCAATTTTGGTGATGGGTACTCTTTGAGACATTCAAACATGCTTAAATGTCCAACTAACATTCTTGGGATTTTTCCTAACTTCCTTGGAACTTAACAAGCTCCCATACTCAAAATCAATTTGGTCCTCTTCAACTCAAATATTTCCTTTAAACTAATTATCCAAAGATTGATTTGTCTAAAGTCAAGTATAACGTCAATAATTCTAGCCACCTAGCTTCTTTCTAGAACGTAACTTCTCCTTTAACTATCAATGACTTTTTATCTGTTTTCTGTCTTAAAACTACACTTTTTCCCTTTCTTACTTTGAAGAACTTTGGGATTGGAATCTTACTTTTTTTCCTTGTGATAATTTTAATGGAAACAACAATGTACTTTTGTTCATAAATTAAATTATTCGAATACTACTCTCATACTATTTGGATTTTATTGAGTAGAAAGATTGTTATTCCAAGTATAATAGTTTTCCATGTAGAATCTTGACCCAAACTTTTCTCATGACAAGTAAATGGCCTCACCATCTTGATTGGAGTTGTAATAACAAAGAAGAAAATTTTCTATCGTCTTATCATTTTAGTGCAAGTCCTAGCTTTACTATGAACTATGGATGACTTTTTCTTAATGTTGCATGCTTCCACCCTATTTAAATAAAGCCATTCTTTTTGGTTTAATGACTCTCCTTCTAGTTATGTTCATAGTTCTTTTTGGTAGAAATTATGTAAAGTAAAAATACCATCTAGAATCTCATAGACTCCTTCTATGTTGACATTGGATTCTATAGTGCATGCTATTTGACTATCTTACTATTTCTAGAATAGTTTTGACACGTTAGGCCCTCATAATGTGGTGTGTTGCTAAAGTTTTTTTTTTTCTTTTGGCCTCCCGCTACAATGTTTCTTGTTAGCTCTTAATACATAGTCTTTAGTCAGAGTTTGCATTAGAGACTTCCCCCTTAGGTGACTGTATACTTTTTTTATAGTCAAATAGTAGTATTACCTATCATAGAAGTAAGAAATTACAATTTTCTTCATGTAACTTGTGTGCCTATTAAATATTACCCTCATTCTATAGGGGATTATACTTCAATCCAAGTTTGTATAAGATCGAACTTATTTTTTTGGTTATTTCTTATGTCCTCAATTTTCCATACATTAAAGTAGAACTAACCTCTAGTACAAAAAAAGTCTTCACCAACTCACAATTAATAATATCAAAATTTTGTGAAATTGCTTGGCGATATTCTTGTCATGTGCTGCATGTAATTAGCCCATGAGCCCACTAGTGAATTGCCAAATATGGCCATGGAGCTAAATTAGCTTAGAACTAGTCATTAGAATAGTTAATAAAGTGGCTCGAACAACCTCGCTATATTTGTGAATAGCGGAATTGTAATAATGGTTGTAAGGCATAATTTAGTCAAGTAAGGTCCCAAACTTGTAAGAGAAGCAGAAATGACCATTATAAATAGTTGAGGTCATGCTAAATTTGGAGGCTATTGTTCATTTTGATAATTTGAGTTTTAAGAGATCTTGAAGCTTCTCTTTGAGAGCTTTCTTGATGGAGAAAATGGCTCATGTGCCTAAAATCAGATGAGAGCTATGATCATGCTCTAGAATCAGGCCCGATCCTTTGAATGATCAATAATCATAAATAATGATACCTTACTTTGCGTATTTTGGTGAAGGTTTGCTGCTTTTGTCTAGTTTCTTTATTTTTGACTGATTTTCTTGATTTCTTGTATTTCCATTGTAATTTGATGTTCATGAATGGATTAGATGTTTTAATGATAAGGTTGTCACATGAAAATTTTGGTATTAGAGCATTAGATCCTTTCCCCATCATATTTGGTGGTTTTTGTTAAATTTGGGAGAGTTTCTTGCTCTTGTTTTTTTGTTTTTTCAATTTCTAGCAAGTGTTGCTTCAATTTTTGACCAATTAGTTCTCATTTCTTGTTTAGTTTCTTGTTTTAGATCAGTAGATCTCTCTTTTAGCTTTTTGGAGGTTTGTGATTTGGAGCTTTAATGACCAAGTTATGGCCATTTTAGTGTTTTCTTTCCAATTTTAGCTAGTTGTAGTTTTTGTAGTCTGTTTTTTCCATTTTTGGATGAACTTTGGCCAAACTTTCTGACTATAATTCCATAGGATTGTAGATCTCACTCTTAGCTTGAATTTGAGCCAATTTGCAGCCAACTTGGTTGAAAATTGAGGGAGATATGACATTTCTTGTGAGGGAGGTCAAATTTTAACTTTGGTAGGAAATTTGGGAGAGAAGTACTTCAATTCTTCAATTTTGAAATTCTGCTCCTTTGTAAAGTTTTTTGAAGTTTCTTCATTTTAAAGTTTTGCCAAAATCAGTTTAAGAAAATTCTAGCCTAACCCTAACCCTAGCATCTCCATAAACCCTTAAAAAAATATTTCTGACCTAACCCTACCTACAGCCAGCCCTAACCCAAGGGCCCCAAAAACTCAAAAAAAAAAAAAAAAACCTATTGAGCTTGCTCCACGCGACCCCCTAGCGCCCCTCCCTAAGATTTCGACCGAGCGTTCCAGGTCAGCTTTTGACCTATCTGAGCCTTCTCAGTCCAGTCCACACAATTCCCTAACATCATCCCTTTCACGTCGGCCCCCTGGCACCATCGCCCCTTTTTCCTCCGTACCATCCCTTTTTACCTCCTCGCAACCCCCCCTCTTTCCTCTCCCTTTCTCCATGTCCGCGCATTCTGGAATATCCTACGAACATTATTTCCTCCTCTCCCTGTCTATGCGCCACAGACTTTGTTTGATGTTGGAATTCAGTGCTTCAAGAACGAAAATTGTTCAACCCATCGTGCTGAGTCCAACAATCAAAGTTTCCGTCATGATTACTTTTGTTTTATTATTTTTTTAGGACCGCCTTTTTTCTAAGTTGTTTACGTTTTATATAAAATTATCATATCTTCCCCGTTTGACCTCGGATTTCGATGCAGTAAAAATCAAAAGTGATCATTATGTCGAACTTGACATGGTAACATTGGTATAAAAGTCAAAATCGATCAATGAAACAAAGTTGACATTTTGCCAAAAGCTATTGCTGTTCTTTGGGACGGTGGAGAAGAACAAATTTGTTACTAGCAAATTTGTAATTTTACCAGTGAAACTCATAATTGTTCCGAATTCTTTTCATTTTATTCAGTTTTGTGGACCCATAACCCACAGATTACCTGTCACTATATATGGACACTGATAATGTATATATGTCTGATTATGAAGATCAATGGGATGGAAATGATTATGAGTACGATAACCAAGTGACTGAAATAAT
The DNA here is from genome assembly GCA_029204225.1 of Diphasiastrum complanatum. Taxonomy (NCBI): domain Eukaryota; kingdom Viridiplantae; phylum Streptophyta; class Lycopodiopsida; order Lycopodiales; family Lycopodiaceae; genus Diphasiastrum; species Diphasiastrum complanatum. Next base: position 40,779,686 of record CM055099.1, on the reverse strand, counting down.
AATGGTGGTGATGATTGTCAGCAAGATGAAGGGGAATGTGATGATGTTGGTGATTGTCAACATGATGATCAACAATGTGATGATGCAGACAAGCATGAATAGTATTTCGATGGGAATCATGATTGTCAACATAATGTGTTCTCACCATCCTCTTAGAATGAAAGTAGGCATCAATCCTGCTATACCACGCATGTGGTGCCTGTTTAAGGCCATAAAGTGCTTTCTTCAAGCGAAATACTTTATTCTCCCGTCCTTTCACTACAAAGCCTTCAGGTTGATCCATGAACACCTCTTCTTCTAGCTTACCATTTAGAAAGGCAGATTTCACATCCATCTGATGCAAAGGCCAACCAAAATGTGAAGCTAAAACAACAAGTAGATGTAGAGTATTCCACTTACATACTAGCACAAAGGTCTCCTCATAGTTGACCCCTTTACTTTGTGTGTAACCCTTGATCACCAATCTAGCTTTGTGCTTTGCTATGCTTCCATCTACATGGTACTTAGTCCTGTACACCCATTTGCAACCTGTACAATTTAGTATTGGGCTCTCTTATACCATCCGCAATAACTTTAAATATTTGGTTCACATCCTTCACAAAGCAACGATCATGGGCAAATTCTACTTTCAACTTTTGATCAGTAATGACACCAACAGAAAGTAGATTTTTCTTCAAACCTGGTACATAAAGTAGCTCTCTGATCATTCTACTTTTGCCATCAGGTAGTTGGATTGAAATAGTGCCTATCCCCTTGATCTTGCACACATCACCATTTGCTTGTGAAACAGACGTTCCATTATCCAACACTTTCAAGCTACTAAACAATCCTTGTTACTTGTCATGTGTCTTGTGGCTCCCGAGTCAATGTACTTTGTCTGATCATCTTGATTAGATGACAATGCTGATATGAAAATACTAGAGTCTTCAATCTCACCCTCATCGACAAGGTTACTTGCTTGCTTTGGTTTTCCCTTGCTTGATTCTGCCAAAAATTTCCGACATTCGCTCTTCCAATGGCCCTTTTTGCCGCAATGGAAGCATTTGCCCTTCTTCTTGGTCTTGTTGGAAGATCCCTCGTCCTCCTGAGTCTTGGCGAATTATTGTTTAGACTTCTTCTTGCCCTTGCCCTTGCCTGCAAGTGCATGATCGTCAGTGTTTTGACGTCTAGCTTTCACCATTTCTCGCTGTTGCTCTTCCTACATCAAGATTCCTGTGAGCTCGTCAAAGGTTGGTAATCTTTCTCTTGATGCTATTCCGCTCACAAACATCTGATAGGGTTCTGCAATGCTGCACAATGCATTGTGCACTAGCTCCACATCATGTATGCGCTCACCAATAGAGTGCAGTTCATCCCTCATTGTCTTGATTCTAGTCATATAAGTTTGAATGTGCTCTCCTTGCTCCATGCGGGCACTATTCAGTTTTCAACTAGCTACAAAATTGCCAACTGATGCTATGCACATGCTAACAAACCCTTTACTGAGCTTGGAAAGCCTCTATAAACTAGAAACCATGCACCAGTGTCTACAACCCGCCATAAATCCCGCACTCTCAGAAGACTACTCTTCTCCCGAAGCACTCTCAAAAAACTGCCCTTCTCCCGAAGCACTCTTCAACGGTGACACTGTACTGTGTGTACACTCCCTGTACAGCTCTGATACCAACTTAGAATTTGCTTCTGATAGGAACATAGATCATGCTACATAGTAACACAGACAGAAGACACTCTCCACAACAATCTCACATAGCAACCGTATTTGTCAAAACGAAATTACTCTATACATATAGTTCTTCACTAAGGCAACCCATGCATGGCCCAGGTTGCCGTTGGTGGGACGCGTGTCCCGTCAACTTGCCTCATGGAAAGGCTGACTGATCCTTATCGACTGATAGGACCCACAATACAATTACACATTGATTCTATTTTGATTCTAACTAAAACTCCCCAGAACTATCAATATGTCACCTAAGTATTAATTTGAACAAAAGTATTTTAGAGGAAAATCATTCAATGGATGAAGGATCGAAAGGAATCAAGGAATCATCCCATATGTCTCTTAATCATCCAATCGAGTCTCAACATCAACAACAGGTGGCTCATGACGTATCCTTTGAGATTACTGATCTGAGAGTTTTTGGGCGTAAGACTAAGAGTGACTATCCTTGTATATATAGCAACGGTTTATCTTTGGGGGTCAAACTGAGGATAATCACTGCTTACAAAAAATGAATATGAGTTGTTCATATTCCAACATAATGATGCTCTCTTTTGAACAGAATGATGAGTTGGAAATGGCTAGAATGTGGCCAAATTTAGATAATGAATCATTTGATTTGGAGCATTAGTATTTCGATTTATTAGGAACTATACCTAGGCTAGATTTGGACAATGAATCATTCGATTTAAAGCATTACTAATTAATTTATCAGGAACTACACCCATCGCTTCACTCTTAGAGGAAATCAATGGATCTCTTGCCATTCATCTTCAGCGATATAATGCTACCAATCTTGCTCAAACTGAGTCACCAAGAAGAAACTCTAGTGCTCAATCAAATAACTTGGATTAAATCATTGCTCTTATCAACACTTTGGAGTTACAAAAGGACATTGTCATCCTACATGAAGGAGCAATGCATAAGGCAACAAAATCAGATGCAGGGACAAGAAAAGATGCATTTGGAATTGGATAGCCTATCCAATCAAGGGAGATACTGAGGAAGAAGACTATCGAATGTCCCATTGCTTGGAACCTGTCAACCCATGCAGAACTAATGCAACTTGAGGCTTTCCCGTGTTTCTTCAATCTCTTTTTCAATGATCTTATCAAATCTATGGTATCAGTTTGTAGATCAAAGGTTTTCCAAAGAAATTCCATTGCAACCTTGTTCTACAACAACAAGCTGAAAGCTGAACCCGAGGCAGTGAACTCTGACGAACAAAAGATGGCCATTTAAGAGAATACTACATGGAAAGATATTTCTCACTCGAGGTGACCCAAATATTTTTCGACTTCTGCCAAAGGATTCATGAAACATGGCACCCAACAGAGGACTACATGACCTTCATTTTTTAGGGCAAAAATGTTCAAAGTAGGGGGAGTGTCATGTGTTGCATGTAATTAGCCCATGAGCCCACTAGTGAATTGCCAAATATGGCCATGGAGCTAAATTAGCTTAGAACTAGTCATTAGAATAGTTAATAAAGTGGCTCGAACAAACTCACTATATTTGTGAATAGCGGAATTGTGATAATGGTTGTAAGGCCCAATTTAGTCAAATAAGGCCCCAACTTGTAAGAGAAGCACAAATGACCATTATAAATAGCCGAGGTCATGCGAAATTTGGAGGCTATTGTTCATTTTGATAATTCGAGTTTTAAGAGAACTTGAAGCTTCTCTTTGAGAGCTTTCTTGATGGAGAAAGTGGTTCATGTGCATGATACCTTTGCATATTTTGGTGAAGGTTTGCTACTTTTGTCTAGTTTCTTGATTTTTGGCTTATTTTCTTGATTTCTTGTATTTCCGTTGTAATTTGATGTTTATGAATGGATTAGATGTTTTAATGCTAAGGTTGGCACATGACAATTCTTGTACTTATTAGCAATTGTTGGTATTGCTCTTGTATTTGGATGAGTATTTGTATTTGTCTCTAAGGCACCCATTCACATTTTGCATTCATTCGATTTACCATGTCACACGGGTGACATCAAACACTATGTGATTCAGTTTCCCAACATCATGGATTCTATGAGAATTGCATCTTTGGTGATCGAAAGACAATGTAAATACTCAAAGTGATTTTCTCTGTCATCATTTGATCTCAAGTAGGAAACCAGGCTTATTTTCAAAGCCGTTGTTATTAAAAACTCTATGCTCAAATATAATATGTTAAAAAGAGTTGTTACTTTTTGCAATAGGAAAACCATGTAGAAAGGCGAAGAATTTTGACTGTGAACTATGTACAATAATCACCCTAAAAGTACAATTTAGCCAATGCAATCTTAGTCACACAAAAATAAAAAACTTTAACATTATGGCACTAGGCCTAGAATATAGCATAAGTGGCCCATAAAGCATATAGCATAAATGACCCACAAAGAGTGAGCATATAGCATATATGACCCATAAGAGAAGCATATGGTAGGTTGGCCATTAATCGTAATAAGAAAACAACACCCCAATGACATCTCAACAAACAACAAATAACATCTAACCAACTACGATGGAGAAACATTTGACGAAAGGCTTCAAGTGTTCTAACAAGCATTTTCATGTCGAGATTCCAGCTTGGGTGGGCAACCTCAAGTCCAAGTTCTAGCTACTACACTAATGGCTAGATGACACCATGAGACCCACTATGAGAACTTTGACATGAGTCCCAATATCTCATTTTGTTTTGAAGTCCCATCAAATCATGGATATATGACCTTACCACATCCCAACATCTAAAACTACTTATTCTATTAAAATGTCAAACGGGTCGTCTCAACCATCAATAATTTATGTAACATTTCAATTCAATTCCAAACAAACTCTTCTAGAATGACAATGTTATGTGTCATACATATGAGACTTTAGCATGAAACATGTATTTATTACACCCTTCACTTTCTAAAGGTTGTCACTCGTGAGGGTCCGAATAGGATTTGAATCCCCATGGTCCATTCTTTCTTTTTTGATTAATAATTGTCTACATTTGATAGCAATGACATTCAACTTCAACTCAACGTTTGACTCTTCATCAACAACCACAGTAGAGCATTGTACATCAATAGGACTTGATCTTTTGTCCCATATGAATGAAAAATGTCATGGATATGCTTCATTGTGACATGTCTATAAAATAGTGAGAAACTTGCAAAAAATTTGTATGAAAGCTCCTTTCAAGCAACAAGAAACATAAAATTGTGACAGAAAGAGAATTTTAGAGAGAAGAAGATTTGAAAGCCAATAAGGTACACTCCATGAAGAGATGGAATAAGCAAGATTTGGATATATCAACAAATATTTTTTGAAATAATAACATTGTGTTGTTCAAGGAAGTTAAGAATTGAATGTTTTGCAAATGTGGATGCTCTTAAACACTATAAGCAAGGAATATGTCCAAATGAGCACAACTTTTTACGGTATGCTTTTGTCGTCTACCCATAGATGAGTTCTCTAGGGCCTTTGCATTGATTATATAGACCATGACTCATCTCCATGCATGTGATGCGTTGCTAAACCTAGAGCCTTGTGCTAGTTGTCATTGCCAATAGCAAATCATGGCTACTCCCCAATGCATTCCTTGCATAGCCAATGTTAGTTCTTGTCTCTAAGATTGTTCTGCTATCTAGTTGTCTATCTGGGCCATTTCCATTGTCTCCTTGCCCTTTGGACAATTGCCCTTGTTTTGCTATCTGCTTGCCTATCTAGGCCATTTACATTTTTCTGCTTGCCATTTGGACCATCGTCCTAATTATAGTTTGCATGCTTGTTTAGTTAAAGTATGACTGTAAGTAGATTTGAGTTGTTGTGCATAGCTCATGGTCTACTATAAGACTAAAATGAACAAACTTTTTAGTTTGTAGTTACTTACTTTTTAGTCGTCGCTTAATAGTATCAAGAGTGAGATATATTGTATTCCAAAGGGTAAGTAAGACAACCATTCTATTGACCTTTTTGTTATGTAGTGAGCATGCATATCATTCACTGCAATATCTTGAATGATGTACAAGCAAAAGTTTTTCCCTATTGAAATGTAGCATTGTAAATTATGTTGATTATGTGCATAGACTCTTTTCCATAACCATTAAATGATTCAAGTTCGATCCAATTATATGGGGGCCATGATGTCATTGTTGTGTCAAACATGAATATGAGTACAAATATTATTTAGTAGTTTATTGTAGTACAATAAATTTGTAAGTATTTCCAAAGAGCATAACTTTCCATGAAATACATAATACTTTTCAAAGATACAAATCTCAACAAAACTACCATAACGACATTATATATGAAATAATGCATCAACAATGTTTCTTCTTTTTGTAGATATATATATTTCATTGCATGCTGTTCAAAACAATGTGGCATTGTCATAAGGAACTTAAAATTTTCATAGCAACACAATCCAGTTTCTAACACAAACCCTTTGGACCATGACAATTCGATGTTAAGACTAGGTTCTTTGTTGGGACAATTTCATAAGAAGTTACATTGTCCTTCAAAATTGGTTGAACACATTCCAATTTTGATCAATCCCCAAGCCTAGAGAAAGATAAAGTATATGTGCTTGCATGCCAAGTAAGATTTTCCTTTCAGAAGGCAATTTTAACAATTGGGACATGTGCACATGGGTCTTCAGGCTATGTGCACATCATAACAGTCATCCTTGAGCTTGAGGACTTTGTCTCTATTACAAATATTTCATGCTTCTTTTCCTCCATAGCTCTTTTGGTTATTGCATGTGCATTCAAAGATAATGATCTCTCTATCTACTCCCATGCAAGAGTTGACACATCTGGCCTATATACTTTAGAGATAGGAAGAGTGGAGCATGTTTTGTTGTAGCAAAAGTTGCAGGCTGGTCGCCCTCATGTTAAGCTTGGTGTTAGGTCCTTCTTCAACAAGGGATTGGTCCAGCCCAAAAGTCCTAAAAGGGTCAAGGGGCACCACTTCTGATGGTGGTCAAGGGCCCTACGTGAATAACAGAGGTACTGCCACATCCAATCTTGAAGGCCTTCTCTATTAGCCCGTGCTCCCCAGTGGATGAGAGCTTTCCAGGCTCTCAGAGGTACGACTGCAAGGAGGGGTTGCCAACACTTTGGGTCTACCAGTTTTCCTAGGTCTAGGCTCTCATGCTTGCTCTCTGGATCGTCGTCCTCACCTCCATATTGGGACTAGTGGCAAAATCTTCAACACAATCTTCACTTGGAATCTCTGGTGTCCATTGGTAGTTCATACTAGGTTCCATTTCCTCTGTAGGTCATTTCTAGAGGAAAAAGCGAGGGGCTGCAGGGATTGACTGTTTAAAAGGAGAACCTTCCCATCAATTCCTCACACCACACACACCACACATACAAATCTTGAATTATTATGATAACATACACAACACACATCCTTCCTACACTCAAGCACACTCATGAGGCTCGTAAAGCATGCAATTCCATACTCTCAAAGCAATCACAATAAAGATCATCATGCATAAAACTATACTTTCAAGCAAAGGCTCTCTCCCTACATTCCTCTCACTCTCAAATCCTTCCACACAACCAACTCTACTAAAAACCCTTCCACTCACCAAGGGCTTCCAAAAAAAAAAAAAATTCCCCTCACCACCACCATGAATCAAAAGTACCCCTCCTATTTATAGTAGTTTCCCAAGGCTCTCCGCTCCAATAGATGATGAGTCTTGATATTAGATCTTGGATATGGCCTCCTATGTGACTTTGCAATTGCACATGCTTCACAAGGCTTGAGCTCCTTGGATAAGGTCTTTGGCAATCCAATGGCTTTCACTTCTTTGACCATAGATGACATGGCTTTAAAGTTGGGATGACCCAATCTTTTAGGCCATAATTCTAATAATCTCATTCTCTCTCTTGATTACACAAGTACAATGGTGATTCCGAAAATGCTTTATTTACTTAGAAGAATAAATCTTCTAAGAAGTCTAAGTTTAAGAGGGAGTCGTCTAAAAAGAATGAGTCGAAACAAATGATCAACAATCTGAAAAACAACAAAAATATTTTGGTGATAAGAAGATCTGCAACAGATGCAAAAGATTAGGTCACACAGAAGATAAGTGTTGGTTAAATCCAAAGATTGAAATTCATTGTCGTAAATGGGGTCATGCAGTAGTAGACTGTTATCAGAATCCTAGAAACAAAAAGGAGCAGAATCGAGGCGAACCTTCATATTCAAAAGTTTATGTTAGTGCTGATCAATGTTGCTCAACAAATTCAAAAACTTGAGAAGTAGTACTTGATTCAGGAGCCAACTCACATTTTGTTTTTTCGAAACAAATATTATATGAGTACAAGAAGACAAATTATTCGAGATTCATTATACTTGGAGACAAGTTCTAAACACGTAGTTGATGGAACTGGTGTACTATGGCTAGACATGAATCAGGGTGACAAGAAATTGGAGAAAGTTTTCTTCTGATTTTCCAGATCAAGTCCCTATCAAATTTTGGATACCTGAATGTTTTTCTGGCTGATGAGTGCATTCTCAGATCCCATATCTGAGATGCGCTGCTCCATTGTCCCTACTCTTGACAAAGATCTTCTATCCATGTTAAGATAGTCGATACAGGCATGTCAATAACCTTCACAAAGAGCTCTCGTAAACTGTTCGATGAAGATTATGATAACCTAGTTGCTAAAGGCAACAAAGAAAGAAATTTGTATCACTTGAATATTTGAACTCGAATCGAACAAGCGAATCAAACTCAGGAATCAACAGATATTCTGTGGCACAAGAGGCTATGTCACATGAACATGGAAGCCTTGTACCAAGCCAACAAAAGTCAGAGAATTGAAGGAGTCGAAATCAAAAGTAGAGATATTCGAACTACCTGAGAATCCTGTCTTAAAGGCAAGATGACTAAAACACCTTTCAGTAAGGATGTTTATAAAGCAACTAAGGTAATTGAAATTGTGCATTTAGATATTTGTGGACCATTTGGAGTATTGTCATTGGGTGATGCAAAGTACTTCATAACGTTTATTGATGACTTCATCAAGTTCACTGTGGTGTACTTTATACGTACAAAATCTGAAGCTTATACAAATTGGGCTGAGAAGCAAACAGACAATAAGTTGAAGTAGATTCGCAGAGATCGTGGAGGTGAGTACATTTCCAAAGAATTCAAAGCTTACTGTACTGATCGAGGCATTATGCATACGAAGACTGCATCATGCACAACTCAACACAATGGAATAGCTGAACGAAGGAATCATACACTTATGGAAGCTGCTAGGTGTATGATGGCTCATGCGAAGGCACCAAAACAGTTGTGGGCAGAAGCAATGGCTACATCGAATTATCTTCAGAATCGTACTCTAAAATCTCGAATACCGGATAAAACTCTTCATGAGATATGGTGGAAGTTGAAGCCATATCTTGCACATGTTCATACATTTGGATGTGCAATGTATATGCACATACCAGACAAGCTGAGAAAGAAACTTGATGAAAAGATAGAACAAGGTTTTCTGGTAGGATTCGAGTTACATTCGTCATATTATTATGTCTATGTATCCAAAACTGGTAGAATAAAAATTGTTCGAGATGTTAAATTCGATGAGTCGAAATACATAGCAGACAATGATTTAGTTGGCTATGAAATTCTCAAAAACTATTATGAGCTACCAACGACGACATAAATAAAACAAGCAGATGATGAATGAGAATTACCAGATTCAGAGGGAGTTCAAGATCGAGTACATGACAAACTCGAATCACTAGCTCGACTTCTAGCAAAAAGGTCGTACCCGAAACTGCAGAATCAAACTCGAAACCAACTGTGAGAAGATCTGACAGACAACGAAAACCACCAGAAAGATATGGTCAGAATGTTTTAACAAATGTAGCCATCAAATATTGTGGTTTTTCTGATGAACCTCAAACATTCGAGAAAGCTATTGATGGACCATATAAAGATCACTGGATTCAAGCAATGGAGGATGAAATGTCATCCATGTATAAGAACACCAATTCCTGATGGCAGAAAACCTGTCAAATGCAAGTGGATCTACAAGATCAAAACAGGTCCTGATGGAGAGAACATCAGATACAAAGCAAGGTTGGTTGCTAAAGGATTTTCGCAGAAGTATGGGATCGACTACACTGATACTTTCTCACCAGTAGTCAAACATACATCAATTCACTTGTTATTCGCGTATGCAGTGGCTCATGATCTAAAAATCCATATTGTGGTTGAGAATATTGCTTTCTTGCACGTAGAATTGGAAGAAGACTTATTCATGGACCAACCACTTGGTTTTGTAAGCCAAGAATATCCAGATTACAGATGTCACACGAATAAAAGCATTTATGGTCTGAAACAAGCAACAAGACAATGGTATAGAAAGAAGGATGAAGCACTACGTTCCTTAGGCTTCAAACCTCTATTTGCTGAATCAAATGTCTATATCAAGCATGTCCAAAATGAAATACTTTCTAGAATATTTGAGATCACTGACCTAGGAGAAGCAAAAATCTATCTAGACTTGTAGATCCAAAGAGACTTTGAAGGTGGTAAGTTGTATCTTCACCAACAAAAATACACTCAAAAGATCATTGAAAACTTCAACATGCTCGAATGCAAAGGTGTGCATACTCCCATGAGACCTGGAACAATACTGAGCAAGGCAGATTGTCCGCAAAATCTTGAGGAAGAGAAGTGAATGGCCAAAACACCCTATCGTAGGCTGATTGGATCATTGTTATATCTTGCAGACAACACTAGACCTGATATAGCATTTGCAGTATACAGGCTGAGCCAATTTAATTAGAACCCAAGATCGTTGCGTTGGAATTTGGCGAAAAGAGTACTACAATATCTCCAGGAAACGAAAGACTATACACTGTGTTATTCTAAGGAAGCTGGATTTCACATCGAATCTTATAGTGACGCAAGATGGGCATCCATGAAGGATGATAGAAAAAGTATTTCAGGAGGTTGTACTCTAGTATTTGGCACAACCATACTCTGGATAAGCAAGAAGCAAACAACAATAGCTCAATCTTCCTGTGAAGTGAAATATGTAGCAGCACCCAAGATGACAAACGAGCTGATCTGGATCAAACAGATGTTGGAAGGATTTGATGAATCTATTTCTGAACCTTATGTCTTGTTAATGGATAACACTTCATCAATTTATCTTACAAAAGATCCTGTATTTCACTAAAAAATGAAGCATATAACTATCAAGTATCATGTAATTCGGGACTTAGTCGAGAAGAAGATACTGAAGACAGTCTTCATACCCACAGAGGAAATGACAACTGATATATTTACAAAGCCACTTAGTAAAGCTTTGTTCAAGAAACAACCAAGAAGAGAACACTGATCAGACAGATCTCGATTATACTAACAAAGTGCGCAATTTACTTGACAAAGGATGAGAAACAAACGTGAACTCGAAACATTTTTATTTGTGATCAACCTCGAAGGATTTGTGAAATTTATCTTGCTTGAAACTCGAAAGATTCGTGGAACAGTTTCTTGTAGAAGCTCGTGGTTTCCTGTTGAAGCTTGAAAGATTCGCGAACAAAATCTTGTCGCAAAATATTCTATTTTTTGTTCAAAATTCACCTGTCGCGAAATGTCGCGAATATTCTAGATTCTTCTTCAAGCTCATTAGCGTGTAAACTTATTTGTGTGAACCTCTTTGTGGAGGGTGTACTCAAAAGAGTGATTGATGTTGCTTTTCAAAGCCAATTCAGCAAGGTCCCTAAGTGGTAGTGGTGTTGCTTTTGAGAGCCAAATTGGAGAGGTTCTCATACATACATAGAGCTTGTTAATGTGCTTTTCAATTGAGATTTTATAGTTTGTCCCAACATTGGAGCTTGATATAAGCTATCAGCTTGTGTGGTAGGTTGCTACAAAGATGTACCTTTCCATAGTTACATCTTGGCTCCTCCACTACCTCTTGGCTCATCAATGTGTCTCTCACCTACATCACTGCCTCCTACCTAGATGCTTCATAGCTTGTTACCTCTTGCCTCATTGCCTGCGTTGCCTTATGCATCCTTCATCCAACTTCCTTCACTACCTCCATCCTTGCTTTCGTTATGCCCATTTGCCGCCATCCTTACCTTCGTCGCTACCTTTGCTATAATGGGCCTCCCCCTATGTAATGACACAAGTGTAAATGTTCTTTGTAGTCACTTTTCTTTTTGAAGGGAAGTAACTTCTAATTTATGGTTTGCATAGTGTTTTTGTAACAAATGCTCAAGGAAATCAAACAATTTTTGTGTCTCTTTGTGCAACCCTTATGCCTCGGGCTTCTTTGTATTTTGGAGTCACATTCAAAAGTTGAATTCACAATCTCCCGTTGATTGTCCACATGAACATTTTGTCAAGATGTTTCATATGTGGCATCCAAGCATTGGTTGTCCACATGGAGATTATGTTGAAACTTTTAATGCTTAGGTGTGGATTTCTCATTGGTTGTACTCATGAGAATTTTGGTGGAAAGCTATCCTTGAGAGTCACATGTAAATTCTCTATTTGAACAAAAGAAAAAAATGAGTACCTGGCATTTTGTTTTGCCAAAAAGAAAACAATTCTATTTTTTAACCATTGTAGTGGGAGAATGTTGGTCAAGATTTTGCATTTGGTTGCAATGTGGCCATAGCATGTAAATTTTCCTTTATGTGAAGGTGGCTCCAAAATATTCAAAAGACAAAAATGAGCATTGTGAGGCATTAGCATTGACAAAAAGGAGAACTAACTATTTAATGATTTGCATTGAAAAAACACTTATTGAAAATATTTGTTTGGTCCTTGGCAATGGGGTGAATTGGGTAGAGTTGTTTAGTGTGGCTAGGTCCATGCATCCTCAACCGCAGTCGCTACATTGTTCAGTGTAGAAGCCTTGTGCTCTATGTTTATGCTTGGCTTGGCTGATTACTCGATGTATGATGCATATTTGTGATTGAGCTACATGCTTGCATGAGCTCTCTCTTAGTACATGATTTAGGCTTGACAACTTAACAATAACACAAGGCATCACCCTCATGCTCAAATTCATATAGGCACTGACTAGTCGAGTGTGGCATTTAACTCCAACAATATAATTGTACAAATTGATCTATCAATCACCCTCATGACTAGCTTCAATCAATTGTTGAGTGTGGCATTTAACTCCAATAGTATAAATTTCCAAATTCATCTAACCATCAGCCTGGTGCTCAATCTTATATGTCTCATATGGGTGCTTGTAATGTTATAAGCTGCTTAGATCACTAGTTGTGTGGCATTTAACTCCATCTGTATAATTGTACAAATTCATCTAAGAGCCATTAGTGTGAGCTGGATCCGTCACTAGTTGTTATTCATTTGACAAGCAAATTCATGTAACATCCATTAATGTGAGCTCCTTAGAAAAACACTTCCCAAGTCAGACACCTCTTGGTAGTTACAGGTCATTTCTTACTAGTCAACTAAGGTCATGAAAAAAAAAAAAATATCTTGATTTTAGAGCAGTCCTAGGAGCTATGAGCACTACCTATAGACATTCCTGGGTCACACCCTTCGGCTGACACGTGGCTAGTGCTGGAGGCGTACGATATGGGGCCGGTATGGGCCATGGCGCATGGGCCTTCTGCATGCCCATGTGGCCGCTGGGCCCACCCCCCGTGCAGACAGCTAGCGACGCCCAAACTGGCGGCCAGTGACCAGCAGCCCCAGCAAAAATGACCCCCCCAAAAAAAAAGAGATGGGGGCAGCCGTATCGCGTGTGGACACCGAGTAGAAGCCCTCGCTCCAATGACCATGCGCCACGTGGACAGCAGCTTACGGAGAAAAAAAGACAAGTCCCAGCAGGTGTCTGCAACCACTATAATGGAAATGGTGAGACAAATAGAGATTTTTCATATATAGATTGTTTGTAACCATAGATTGTTTCGGTTATGGTATAAAGTAGCACGTGGCTTGTTTGCAAGGAGTTTGGATTCAGAGACAGGTGGCGATATTTGTGTCGTGTGGCAAGCTACTGGGTCCGCGGCAGTAGGAGACGGGGCCAGCTGGCTGCTGAGGGATGCAAGATCGTCGGCCGCTTATTATTATTTTGAGCCATTTATCGAATGTTTTTATGGCGCCATAACTCTCTCATCTCTGGAGCATGCAATCGACTTCTTCGACGATCGCTGTCTCTCTCTCTCTCTCTCTCTCTCGCCCCCCGATTTCTCGTCTCTCGTTTGAGTCGTTTCTTTATTTGAAGCTTCGTCTTCGTCTTCGTCTTCGTTTTTTGTGTGTCGTGGATGGAGACGACGATCGCACATGCGAGTGCGGTTGCTGCCAAGTACTACGGAGAGAGCAGTGCCGCATCACTTCTCTTAAATCGCTTTGGTCTTTGATGCTTCGTCATCGTTTTCTCTCATGGACGACCATCGCACATGCTATTATGGAGTCGACGGACAGCTTGTGGTTGCCAAGTACTACGGAGAGCAGTGCTGCCCGCACGAGTGATGAGGTTGATTTAGCGAGGTTCCAAATGATGCGTTAGTAATCGGAACATAATTAACAAATTGCAATATTATTTGTTAGAACTGCTATGATCGTAGATTGCTGAGATGAGATGAGATTCGGTGTATGTGGTGATGATTTGGTGATTGGAGCGTGAGCGAGAACAGAGGTGAGAGAGACCGTGAGAGCAGTAATGGACGACGAAGACAGGGTGAGGGCTGAAGCTGAAGTGAGACGCAGGGTGCTTTTCGTTTCGGCTGGCGCCAGCCACACCGTTGCTCTTCTCTGTACGCATTGCATTCACTCTATTCCTCCCTGGCCTGATGATAGAGAGCTTGCATTTCGTTCAATGATATAATTCTATTTGAATTTTTAGGCCAGTGACACGGTTCATTCTGTATTTCTTGGTGTTTTCTGTTAGTATGTAGTCTGATTTGAGTTCTGTTCCTGTTCTGGGAGAGGACATTTGTTACGAAGGAGTATGTAAAAACTATTGCAAGCCTTAACGTCATTGCCTGCAGTTTTCTTTGGAGTTTATTGTATGTTTGTTGCCAGAATTATTTTCCCATCCATAGAACTCTCAAGACTAAGGTCTCAAATCTAGCTCAAAATGTCCGAAAAGCATAACCATCTGATTTTGAAGGTTGTAGAACTTGAAGTAATGGCGAAAAGCACTTATTTATTACTACCAGAGTTGAACAGTGAAAAACAGTGACAATCGAGTTCGATATCCTCACACAGCAAAGTATTGTGTCCTTCTGATGCTTTCGGCACACATTGGGTCGGAACTTTGAAGTCTTGGAGGTTCTATGATAAGAAAATACTTCAAGATTTTAGAAATTTTAAGAAGCAAAGGTTTGACAAGTTTCTTTCGTATGTACCTAACCTGCAAATGGTAAATATATCTCCTAGAAAATTTTGATGTTTTGCTTTAGCTGTTATCCGGTGCTGGCGCTCCACTTGTTGTGGTTTTAAGGGTTTAAAGGTTTTGGATTTAAGATGATTTTTGACATCGGTTGCTCTATCCCAATTAATGGTGAGCATTGTGCTCTTTAGTTCGAGACAGATATGACTTGATTCTGGGACGTGCAGGGCTTTAGATTGTGAATTGTATTGGCTGTTCCAACCTGTGATATGTAATATCAAAGCTGAAATAAGTAGAACACTCACCTGAAGTTGTCAATCCCTTCACCTGGTAAATGGATTCTTATGATTGGGCCTTGTACCCACTATTTGCCAACACCTACGTATGACGATTTTAGGAATTCAGGGGATGCTCACGTTCTGGTGAGAATTACGTTTCTCTAGCAACCACAATTTTCCAGACTCCTAACCTTTGACAAATGACATCGTCCAAATAACCAAATGGGCTAAGAGAAAACTGGTGATTTTCCTCAAAGCAACATGATGCTACTAAATCAATCCCTCCAATGTCTGGTTTCCTGATATTTTCGCCCTAGTAATTTTGTTGGGCGTACTATGGTCTACCATCAAACACATGCCAAATAATCCTATTTCTAATATCAGATGGGATTGGGGTATCACATATATTTCTGGCTAGTAGCCTAGATGGGCTGTTCGAAGAACCTTGTTCATGATGTTCCATTCAAAGTTGAGTGTGGGGTGAGCTGTTCTCTTCCACGTATTCAAGATGTAGGTTTCAACTTGGGTGGATTGCTTTGGAAGATCATTTTCATTAGCTAGATGTTTACTATCATGCATTATTGTAAGTTGTTGCACATTGTTGGTAGATTTTTATTGTTAATGGCTTGCTTGTGCATGTTTTTGTACCTACTCAAGGAGAGAGAACACCCGCTTGCTGAAGTCCCTCCTTTCCCAATGTGGGGGGTGAAGGATCAAAAGCTTGCCACCCACAACTAGCTATTGATTTGGTGCGTTGATATGTTATATATGTATGTCTCCATCAAAAATATTTTGTGCTTCTTGAGCATTCTAGTTATGGACTATGCTAGTAGCAATATAGACCAAGGACTTCTATTCTTTGGATGCCTCTCTTATGATCATCAATTTTATGTTGCTAATTGAATGAATTTTGGATCCCTCTCATACGATCATCAATTTATGTTGCTAATCTAGCCTTAACCTCTAGGGCCCAAACCCTCTCAAGACTCGCACCATGTTATTGTATGTCCTAATGTTATATGGTAGCTATTGGGAATGTTTTGTTCAGAGCCTCCAGAACATGATAAGTAGACTAACCTTTATCCATTCGGATTGAGTTTGTCCTTTGAGTTCTTTGTAGGAGACTCATCATGTAACTCCTTTGGGGAAGGCTTGAGCTCTACCTTTGACCTCTTCATAATCAACTCATTTGATGGTCATACAACAATCTTAGTTGGATTTTGTTACACTTTTTTAGTTGTCTATATATACTTCATTTGATGCTTTACGAGGTACTGTGTTCATAACTTGGTATTTGACATAGTTATGGGGAAACATGTCTTGCTAGTTTTTTTCATGGTGAAATCCGTTTCCCTTAACTTGTTTTTTTTTTCCAACTAGGGAAACGCCTCGGGGAAAAGTTTCTCCATAACAAATGGTGTATCATTAGTTTAAAGGCCAATTGTGACCTTTTTTAGCATTTTCTAGGAGTCTTATTCAACATACCCTTGCCATGGCAATCACTCTTCCCCCAAATATCTCCCTCTCATCCACATCGACTCTTGTAATCACCTTTTATGGTGTTTGAGCTCTTTCCAAGGTTTAGGGAGACCATCTTCTTTGGTGTTGTAGAGATTTTCTAACCATTCAGCTGTTTTGCGGAGTTACTATGCTCCCATGTTACTACACACTTGAGATGTACTACTCTTTCTTATATGCTTTTTTCATCATAAGACATTAATAACGCTCTCTTTCTCTATCTCTCTCTCTCTCTCTCTCAAGACACACACGTCCCACACCATTCTCAAGAGTCAAGACACTTACAAATGTCAAACACTACCTTTCCATCACACTCTCTCCCTCTCCTTCACACACACACACACACACACACACACAAAGATCTCTCTCTCTCTCTCTCTCTCTCTCTCTCTCTCTCTCTCTCTCTCTCTCTCACCCGGGCTCCTCTCATTTATCGCACAAAAACTTTCTCATACACACCTCTCGGGATCGCACAGAAATGCAAAAACAATTGTTTTTTCTCAATCGTTTCAAACGTCCGTTTCACATTTCGAAATGGGTCCATTTCGAATGTTGCATTTTGAATTTGTTTCATTGTTCAAAATTTGTTTCGATACAACTAACATTGCCTCTCCCTCTCACTCCCTCTCAAGACTCACTCCTATCAAATTCCAATGATGATTGATCATTTTTTTTCAAGTTTCAACTTGATCCCCGACTGCGAAGAAGGCAAATTTTTTTAGTAGACAGCGGTTCGAACCAACCTACGGTTTCGAACCGGGCTGGTTCCGCGATTCGAGCAAACAACATTGCTACCGTGATAAACAACTTACATTATCATTTCTGTAGAAAGATCCTGCATATAGTGCACGAGATGTATTTTAGGAGAAACATATCCTACATAACCTTTGTGATGCTTAGACAAAAGTATGAATGAAATAGGTTTTTGTTCTTGACTATAAAGAGAATGATTTGACTATCAAAACGCTCAATGAGAGTCACAAAAGTATAATAATTTTGGAACAATATCATGCCAAGATTGGTGGAATGCCATTAAAAAAGGAACACCTTGTTGAATATTAACTGGTTCGATTGTGCAACAACACAAACAAAATTGTTGAAAAGTATATGTAGGAACAAGTACTAGTAGTGAACTTAGGATGTGACATGTGGTGACAACCTAGAGCACTAATCATTTAGGTATGAATTATGTAGTAGAACATATGTACCCCACCCCCATATATGCACAAAAGGTATTTTGATTGGAATAAGCATGATATCTTGTTGTAGTTGTGGCAATACCCTGCTAGCTAACGAACGAACAAGCTCATTTATAAATACAATTCAGACAAGTTGACTCATTAAATACTACTAACACACCAGTGTGGGGTGTTATTAAGAATCACCACTTAAAGAGACGTGCCTTGTAATAACTAGAACATGACTACACAAATATTATATAATCATATGAAATGGGTTATTTTTTATCTTCAAACTGATAGAAAAACAATTTGTTCTCGCTTCTTACGATTGACACTACAATGACACAACTTCATTTCATGATGTAGCTGGGAATTTGGTTTGCTCTTGGGGACGTGGGGAGGATGGTCAGCTCGGCCATGGAGATGCAGAGGACCGTCATCTTCCAACTATCATAACTGCATTGAGTGATTGTGAAATCTCTTCGATTACATGTGGAGCTGATCACACAACTGCTTGCTCAGATTTGACATTGACTGTATACAGTTGGGGTTGGTATGTTTCAAGTTTCAAGACATCTTGCTTTTTCTTCAAGTTCAAGAGTACATCTACTTCAAGGATAAGATGCGATTGATGGCTGCTTATTTTTAACTTTTTGAAGCAGCTTGAAGTTCTAAATATTTCTATAACATTGAGTAGTTCAAATTTCAAGCTTTTCTACGCTGTAAGTTAGATGCTTTATAATCATAGGCATGAGAAAAGTAGTTTTAATGGTTGTGTGTTAATATCTATTGCACCAAAAGCAATACATGAGATAAAATATACAAAAATCAATCTCTCTCTCTCTCTCTCTCTCTCTCTCTCTCTCTCTCTCTCTCTCTCTCTCTCTCTCTCTCTGTATATATATATATAATGGGATGAGGGTCCGGGCCGGATTGCCCGCGTCTGGCGTCCGGACCCGGATGCGTAAGACCCTCGGATGCGGGGTCGGACGCGTCCAATTTTTTTTTAAATTTAAAAAAAAAAACGGACGCGTCTGGAGGCGGACGCACCCCTGACGAGTCCGCGTCCGGGCGCGGACACGCACGCCATCCGCTTCCTTAGATAGATATATATATATATATATATATATCTATCATAGTACCTCGTGTTACCGCTGGTATGGTACCGCCGGTACCATATCAGTGGTACCGCCGGTACGGTACCGCCCTGGGATCCGCGGTACCAGGGCCGTACCATTTTTAATATTTTTTTATTTTTTAATATATTTTTAATAATTTTTTTTTGCATATTAACTATCAAAAAAGGACAAAAAAAAGTAAAAAAAGGGGGTTCTGGGTGTAAAACAAAGGGTACAGTACATGATGCAGAGGACTGTTGCAGTGGCACATGGGCACTGCGAGTGAGCAGACCGAGGGGCCAATGGGAGACCAACACAGGGGGGTAGCATCACATGGGGGCAGGTACAAAGGCACATGGGCACTGTGGGTGAGCAGACCATGGGGCCAATGGGAGACCAACATAGGGGGGAGCATCACATGGGGCCAGGTACAGAGGCACATGGATGGATGATGGGGATCCACATGGCCGATCAGGCTGTGGGGATAAATAGGCACTCACAATGCCATTGTGGTCGGCATTTTCAGAGGCTGTGAGAGAGCTAGTGATAGACAGTGAGAGAGCAAGCGAGAGCCGGTGACAGGCTGTGAGAACAGGCTGTTTGAGAGACAGGGTGCTGTGAGAGGGTGTTCAAGGACTAGGGTGCTGTGAGAAGAAGGTCGACGAGATGGCAGAGCGCATACCATCGAAGGCCGAGGGCGAAGCCAGGAGGAAGCTTGAGGAAGATATCCGAAGGCACAACGAGAGACATCGGAAGCAAGAGGCAGATATCCGAGAGATGCTGCAATAGACTCGGCAGAGAAATCCGGAACCGGAGCCACCCGCCCCCGCTGTGGATCCTGTCCCCGCTGTCGAGCTGAATCTGGATGAGCAGATCGGAATGAATGTCACACGACGACAGCTCATCATGGTCAGGGAAAGGGCGGCCAGACATCGGGCTAACCAGGAGGCAGCTCGGGTTAACCGGGAGGCAGAGCAAGAGCGACAAAACAATGCACCAGATAAGGGCGAGGAGTCGGTGGAGGATCAGTGAGGGATGTTTAGAATAGATAAGGTCCAGCCGTATGTGGCGGACTGTTGCTATGTAGTTTTTGGCAGTTTATGGTGTAGCAAATAACTAGATGGCTGCTTAAAAAAATGACATTATATGTGATGTTATCTTGATACAACGGTTGAATATATACATAGTTGTTTTTTGTGCAACGCGAGCCTGGTCATGTAAGATGCAATGTCTGTAATTTTTTTAAATGCAGATGTGTTACATGTGTTTATGAAATGTCGTTTGGGGTGTGGGGGTGATTGCTGTGCTCATGATGTAGGTGCATATATGTGAAGCTAGCATTCACTTCAAACGAAATTAAATGAAAATAGGATTCTCACACGCACATAGAATTCGACATAAAATAAAGCATCACATGTAGCGACATACGCATAATGTGCAGCAAATAATGTAGGCCAAACACTGTATATAATGTGAAAAATCATCTGAGTACAATGGTAGACCGTCTGCTAGAGACAAACTACTGAAACTAAAACAATAGAGCCACAATCAATGCTCTGGCTCTGACTCAGACAAATGCTCTGGAGACAACTCAGGGCCCCAAGCTGACTCTCGCAGCCGATATCTCTGCCTATCTGGAACTGACATGGGCTGTGTATCCGAGGGGGAAGACTCGTCATCCTCATCCTCCCAATCAGCCTCCGCATCAGCCCCCAAGCAGGCCAAACCAACAACACCTGCTCCAACTGGCTGTGATACTGCACCTCTACCTGTACCTGGAGCCCTGCGTGGTCGTCCTCTCCTCCCTGGCAGTTTCTGTGCCTTGCCTTTGAATCCAATGTGGCAACCAAGTCGTCCAGCTGGGCATCCGAATACAAATGCTCTGGGCTCTGGGACTCATCCTATGCACTAGCCTCTAAATCATCCTGTGCACCAACCTCTGAAACATCCTATGCACCAACCCCTGAATCATCCTATGCACCAACCCCTGAATCAACCCAAGCCTCATCCCGTGCCTCATCATGTGCACCCTGTAGACCCTGCATGGCCTCCCAATCTGTGCAATGAAAGTCATCACTTGCCTCCTCTGGTGTGCTGTCGTAGTAACGGCCATGACTCTGTGCTGCACGCATCCAAACATCTGCGGGACTGGCATCTAAACCACTCTGCCCTCTATCAAGAGCCTCCTCCATCATGTCGACATAGGTAGGTATGCCACTGCCCCCCCCTGTGTGCCCTGCCTGTCTGCCGGTATAACCTGTGCCATGTGTCCCACCTCTGCCACACGTGATGCACCTGTGACCCCTGCCCGTGGCGTGTGTCGTGCACCTGTATCATCTGCCTCATCCCTCTCTGATCTGGCAAACACAACCCGAATGGGCTCATCCTCATCATGCTCATCCTCTGACACTGGCACATCTGCCTCATACAATGGGGGCTCTCTGTGCTCAAGCCCAAGCTCTCTCTCTCTCTCATCTCGGCAAGCTCCCTCTCTCTCTCTCTGCCATCAACTGTGTGCCCAGGTCATCTGCAGGCATGGGATGGGTGCTGTCCGTAGGCAAGTCAACCTGGCGCTCCAAATCAGATATCTTCGTCTGCAAGGTTTAAAATTTGAATGTCAGGGAGACAACTCTATCAAGAAATGAAACCAACATACCAGGAGTCAACCAACATGCTATGAAAGATTAGCTTATCACCTGCAATGCGCTCTTAATGGTCGGAAGTCTCCTGGCGAGACGTGCGTTGGTGCTACAGAACACCAACCGCTCCAACTGACTCACTGACAACCGGTTTCTTCTCCTCGTGTGAATCAGTGCCCATGTGCTCCAATTACGCTCACACACGGAGGCAGTGCAGTCCTGTGGTACGTGCAATGAAATGCTTCAGCACATGTGCACGGGTGGAAGGTCAACGAAACACAGCAATGGAGGATGAAATGAGATGCATACCTGAGAAAGGACACGCAGTGCAAGACACTGTATGGATGGATAGGTGCTACCAAACATGGTCCACCAGGTAATGGAAGCTGCCTCCTCTCTGGATCCTGAGCAGCCGGGTGGCCGAACGTGCCCATGCCGAAACGAAATGCAGCGAGCTCTTCCATGAGCCTGATAGGATCCAAACCTATGTGTGGACCCACCCTGTGAATGTACTGAAGCCAATCGGCCTCGAGCTCCCTGTCTACGATCTGTGTCGGAGAGAGGAAGAGGGGATGCAGCATGTGTGCAACGCTGTGGATACTCCTGTGGAAGTAGTTCCACCGCGTCTCCCATATGAACTTCAGCTCTGTCATCCTACAGGTGAGGGGCATGTGGTTTAGGGCATTACGAAAAAACTTAACATTGATAGAAAAACAAACTAGCAAGTACTGAAAAGATAAAGGTCAATTACAACACTGTACTGCTTACCTCTCTGGCTGCAAGATGGGCAGCTGTAGGAACTGTCCAATCCGGTCCATGAGCTCATACACCAGTCCAAGTGTCGACCCCTCGCTGTCAGCCATGCGGAGCACAATGTAGAGTGGTCGAAGTAGTCCTGACAATGTCTGTGCATCCCTCCAGAACTGGTCTCCCCTCACCGTGGAAGAAAAGTGCTCCCCATCCTCAGTGCGCGGAAACGTACTGGCACCCCAAAGATCACTGGCAACCATCTGTAGAAGCTGGGCCCTGCACCTGATCAAACGGTCGATGACCACCAAGTCGAATGCAAAGCGTGTGGGGGCTGGCTTACAGAGGTCCAGATGGCTGAACACCCGGAACATGGCAAGAACACGCCTCTTTCTGGTGACAAAAGTCCCGGACGATGGCTCTAACCCAATGTCCCCCATCAGAAGGTCTATGCCGTGGGCTGCACAAGGGGTATGAACAATATGAGGGAACTCGGCCTCTAGCAGTACACCCATCTGAATGCAATTCGTGGCATTGTCCGTCACCACCGTGACGACATGCTGTGGGCCTATGGCTAGGATGGAAGACCTGATGACATCAAACATGAACTCTGCAGATATGACTCTCCCTCCCCTGCTGCAATCCACTGCCCTCAAAAACTGTGTGCCCATGCAGTTGGAGTCCAGTATTTAGAGGATCGGCCTCCTCCTGACATCAGTCTAGCCATCGAACATGATGCTGCAACTGTAAGTGGCCCAGTGCCGACGTAGAGGCTCCATCTCTCTGGACAAGGACTCAACCCTATCCCTCAGCATGTGTGTGCGGACAACCTCTGAACTAGGGACTCTCCAGCTAGGGCTGACAGACTGTGCAAGGCGGAAGGCCCTTCTGAAGGGCTCAGAGTCGGTGATGGCAAAGGGCAGGTTCAGCTTGTAAATCAGACTGGCCACAGCCTGTGCGGCCTCTCTGTCCATGTGCAGCTGATGCGCGCCGCGAATGGTCTGCTACACAAGGGCTCTCCCTGGTGGGCGATGGGTGGTGGACCTCCAGCACGGTGCACCAACCGTGACGGGAATGGACGATGACGCGACAGGCTGGGCACTGGTGGATGCATCGGCTGTAGACGTGGAATGGGGAGAGTGGGATGCACTGGCAGGGATGGGTGCAGCAGCATAGGTGGGGTGCACTGGTGGAGGGGCAACATCTGGCATGGGGTACGAAAACTGCTGGCTGAGGAGGTCATCCGGATGGGAAGGGAAGGAAGAAGGGATCTCTTCCACATCCTCGAAGGCCCTAGTAGTAGCATCTTGGTCCTGCTCGGGTGGTGGAGAGTCCATGAGAAAGTCGTAGATTGGGGGAGTGCGAGCAACAGTGGGTGGTGGTGGAACCGCAGTGGCAACTGGCGGACGCGATGGGACCGGATCCACCAGAATCTGAGCAGATGGGGGTGCGTGAGGCAGAACTGTCTGAGGGGGATGAGGGGCAAAGGGACTGGAGGAGGATGCACTCCCTCTCCTCGTGCGTGCCAGCCAAGCAGGCAGCAACTCTGGGTCAGCCACATAAGGAGCGGTGCAAAATCGGTGAATGCCCTCCGAAATGGTGTTCTCCCCTGCCACGAGCCGCGGCCCGTAGGTGTGCAGTAGTCACTGCCTGTCGGGGACGGTCATGCTGCCACAAGGGGCAACATTCAAGGTGGCACCATTTTTGGCGCGTGCACCGAGCAGATGGCCTTTAAGGCCAGTGAGGGATGCAGCAAACTCGACGAGACAGTATCGGCAGCGCACGATCTTCTGATCGGTCTTGTTGGCCTTGTCGGCAACCCGCCTGACAATGTCTACCTCGTCCCACAGACCGGAAAGGTCGGATTGCACCATTGTGATGGAGAAAACTAGGGACAAAACGCTGGAAAAAAAACAGCAGGGTACACTGTGTGAGAGACACTGAAAATGGGCGAAGGCAGGGCGAAGCAAGTCAGATGCAAGGCAGGGCAATGCGTGGGCGAAGGGCGACGCAAGAAATCGAAGGCAAGCAGGCGGGAACAGTAGCGATGGCAGGGAGGAGGGTGCAAAAAAATTTCTGATGAAATGCGAGGGGGGCGGGTAGTTTAGGTTAAAAAAAATTAAAAAAAAATTAAATAATAAATAATATAATATATTATGGTACCGTGGTACCAGTACGGTCCCGCGGTACCGGGATCCGCGGTACCCAGTACCGTGGGACCTATGATATATATATATATATATAATAATATCAGACATGAGGGTCCGGGCCGGAATGCTCGCGTCCGACGCCCGGACCCGGACTCGGACCCGGATGCGTCCGACCCCCGGACGCAGGGTTGGACGCATCCTTTTTTTTAATTTTATTTTTTTTGGCTGGACGCGTCCCCCGCGTCCGAGCCCCGGACGCGTTTTTAATAAAAAAAAAACAAAAGGCGCGGGCCCTGCGGACTGTTCCGCAGAAGCCCTATTTCATACTCAGAAAAGTAGAATAGGTACTATGCGGATGGTTTGTGTACAAAAGACTCTGCAATTCAAGTTCCAGGTATTTGTTATGTTAACTCCTTTGGGTCTATCAAGAAGGGAAAACTAAGATTTGATATATGCAAAAACTACCTTGGCATAGTAACTGCTCATTATCGATGCAGTGATTTGACAGGAAATGGAACACATTTCCATAGAAAACTTTTAACCTTGCTAGAATCAAACAGGCATTGTTGCCCTCAAACTGGACCACATTGTACCCGAAACATTTGGCAACCTACATAAATGAACTGCCCTTATTGAATGCTCTAATTTGATACCCATTTTGCCCACAATATTTTTAAAATTTTTTTTCTTCCTTCTCAGAAACACGTTTCTGAATGCGTTTTCAGAAATGCAGTGCAACTATAGACTATCATACAGCAGAAATGTATGGCATTCAGATGTTTACTTACATACCTTGCTTGCTGCAGGGGTGATTTTGGAAGACTGGGACATGGCAACTCGAGCGATTTGTTTGTGCCTCAGCCAATAAAAGCTTTACAGGAGCTTCAAATAAAACAAATCGCATGTGGGGATAGCCATTGTCTTGCGATAACTGGGGATGGAGAAGTATTTAGGTAGCTTGTTATCCTTCAAACACATTATATGGTGCAGCATCAGAATTTTAGTAACAATGTAATTATTTGAAGTGTCATGCTCACTGCTTTTAATGTGACAAATATTCTTGTTTTGTGAAGTTGGGGACGGAACCAGAATGGGCAGCTTGGACTTGGCAATACTGAGGACTCACTTTTACCGCAGAAGATTTTGGCTTTTGAGGTTTCTAAAAGCTTCTTTGCTATTGTTCTAGTTGCTTCAGTTTTGTTTATGTCATGGCTCTCTGGTCAATCTCCAGATTTAATGTTCATTGATTTCATGAGTGTCTACTGTCCTTTTGGCAACTCTGTGTCACATATCTCTTTCTATTATCTCCCTGACCTTCTGTTATTGCCCTTACTAGTGTTCCGTTGAACTGAGATTGGTAGGTGTTCTTGAGTGCTTTGAAGCTTGTGAAATCCATCTTAGACTTGATAAAGTTGACTTCAAAAACAACATGGTTGGACTTTATAAGTTTGCCCATTTTTCCTAGAGTTAGCTGTGAGATCTTTCCCTCCATGTATGTCCAAATAGTTTCATTGAGATCATTGA
The DNA here is from genome assembly GCA_029204225.1 of Diphasiastrum complanatum. Classification (NCBI taxonomy): domain Eukaryota; kingdom Viridiplantae; phylum Streptophyta; class Lycopodiopsida; order Lycopodiales; family Lycopodiaceae; genus Diphasiastrum; species Diphasiastrum complanatum. Next base: position 40,753,481 of record CM055099.1, on the reverse strand, counting down.
GAATGTCCTTTAAATAAAGCAAAGCAAATCTGTAGTTGTACCTGACATGTTTGCAAGTGCACCGCATACGAATGATGCTTGGCAGCAAGGCAGTGTGTAGCTAACTTATCTCTAGGACATTTGAAAAGGTTGACAAGCTATTCAATCTGCCTGATGCAGACACCTATTGATTTTACGACCTCTGGAACTTCAAGGCATATTCTGGATTTGTTCTCATCTTATGCATTGATGTTTTGCATGTAGAAGGTTAGGTATTTAAAATTTTCTCAAAATATTTCGCCTGGTTCAATGCACCAATTTTTGTATGGTTCTATTGAAAATCATCGACAGATGAGCCTTGTAGTTGTTTTAATAACCGAATGGAGTGTTTACTTTTTTATGGCCATTTACTACATGTATTCTTCGTCGTTCAGTGGAACCTGACAAATATGGAAATGAATCCAATTCTGAAATAAAGTCCTCCTAATGACACGCCCCACTGCAATGATTATGCTATTAGTTTGAATGGAGCATTTGAAGTCCTCATTTTAATTCAACCACCGTATCATAAACACCCTACCACAGTAATGTAAATGGAGGATTTAAAATCTGCATCAGACCTCGGAACATCATACCATCATATTACTGTATCATAGTTCCAATAAAATCTTGTCACTTAACTTTTAGAAGGATATGTACTTATATTTCTTAAAGATGAATTGTTTTACAAAGCTCATATCCAGAATTTTACTATACTCAATTTTCAATGACACGTATAGACTCTGATTTAACCTTCCATTTAGGACTAATCATATGAGAAATACTGTACTTCAGTCCTTCATTTTATTATTCTGAGGCTAGTTATTTGTTATCGAGGATGACAGAGAGAATGAAATGTGAGTATGGCTTTTTTGCCTATGGCATATCCATATTCTCACATATTACTGTTCCTATCTAATCTCTTTCCAGGAGCTAGAAAGAGTTACGAATAGAGCCACAGCTGATTTAGAGCTAAGCTATGAAAGCATCACATAAGCAAGACTTAAGCTATGAAAGCATCACATAAGCAAGACTTAACCCTAGAAAGTAGGAAAGAGAGAGATTAAGGAGACTAAAGAGAGAGATCAATATCATCAGCTGAATAATAAATGACACAGTTTCCCTACTTATAGCCAAGAGGAAGCCCTAAAAGGAAGCTTCCAGTGGCTAGGGCCCAACTGGGAGGGAAAATAGTGCGCCCTCCAAGAAGGCCCCCACTCTCTAGTAATATGTCCAAATGGCCTAATAATGAGTAATAAGGCCAAAGGCTAACCATATAGTCTAAGTGTCACTAATGAATAAAAAAGGGCCCAAGGCCTGCTTATGCATAAAGTAAAAAATGCACACGGCGAATGTAATGAGCCGAGTCCATAACTCTCCCTGACACAAAAGAATAGACCCAACTGCCGAAAAGAAACTGGATCAAATAGCAGCAAGCCCTGGTGCATCAACAGCTAGAACAACATATGATGTAGAGGCATCAACAAGTGCAGCACGAGCACGAGCCTGATCCGCAAGTGATGGTGTATGATAAAAGACATCAATAGGCTCCCATGTGGCCTCCTCAATAGGACGACCATCCTACTGGACCAAAAACCGAATCTGCCGGCGGCGTCGACTATGGTATAGACGAACCTGTAATATAGCAGCAGGTAGGATGAGCACTGGAGAGCCTTTTGATAAACTGTGAAAGATGGCTGGAAACAGATAAAATAATAGGCGAAAGTGACAAGTCGGAAGGGCTGGGGCAACGATGAACAGGCTGCAGGATTTTGGCAATTTGAAATAGCAAACGATTACGGAATTGGGTGATTTTTGGATAAGAGGCTAAAGAGAGAGAGAGAGCGGAAAATCCAAGCTGAAAATGGTGATGAAGTAGGGCGCTGGACAGCCTCCAATCAAGCCACGAAATGGGCAGCAAATCGGTGGAGAAAATCGACGAAAGTGATGGGTTAGTAGGGTACTGGACAGCCTCTACTAAATCTGAAAAAATGATGGAAATCTGATGAAAAAATCGACAAAAGTGATGGGTTAGTAGGGCGCTGGACAGCCTCTACTAAATCTGAAAAAGTAGTGCACAGGAAAGTGCTTTGATACCAAGTTACGAATAGAGCCACAGCTGATCTAGAGCTAAGCTATGAAAGCATCACATAAGCAAGACTTAACATAGAAAGCAAGAAAGAGAGAGATTCAGGAGACTAAAGGGAGAGATCAATATCATCAGCTGAATAATAAATGACATAGTTTCCCTACTTATAGCCAAGAGGAAGCCCTAAAAGGAAGCTTCCAGTGGCTAGGGCCCAACTGGGAGGGAAAATAGTGCGCCCTCCAAGAAGGCCCCCACTCTCCAGTAATATGTCCAAATGGCCTAATAATGAGTAATAAGGCCAAAGGCCAACCATATAGTCTAAGTGTCACTAATGAATAAAAAAGGGCCCAAGGCTTGCTTATGCATAAAGTAAAGTAAATGTAAATGGACGTGGCGAATGTAATGAGCCGAGTCCATAACTAAAAGTTATCCTTTGTTTTTTTTGTCAACCCTTTCTGTTTACTCCCTTCTTCTGTCTAAGTTTAATTTTTGCAGATGGACTATGGAATCCTTATGAAAAGCCTGTATGTAAGCTGGTATTTTGAATTTTTTTTGTGTGTGGCTTGCCCTGTGCAATCCTGTGATGCTTAGTTTTATCTTTTAGCTTCTGGTATTGTTCTTTTTCAGGGGAGTCATTTATTTTTGTATTATGTATAGAATTATGAATGTGATATTCTTTGGTTGACGAACCAGGGAACACCTGTTAAAATGCTTGCAGCTGGGGCTGAGCACACAGCTGCTGTGACAGAAAATGGAAAGCTTTATGGATGGGGTTGGGGTCGATATGGAAATCTAGGGTTGGGTGACCGAAATGATCGGCTGGTGCCTGCAGAGGTGCCTGCTTTACCGGTATGCTGTGTTCTTGGCTATTTTAAAATGCCATTTTCTACTTATGCTACTGTGATGGTATTAGCTGTAACTTGAAAGGCACCTTCAAGGTGGTACTGTCATCTGTTTTGAAAGCAGAAGAAAATGTTACAATTGACGTTGGCAAAACAAAAGCTTTTTAGGTTGTGAATTTTTAGTAGCCTGTTGTGCTTTGGAGCAAAAATGCATGTTCAACCAATCTTTCAGGATGAGCCAAATCAAAAGATTGCCTTACACTTCTGCTTAGTAATTGCTTCATAGCAGAAGTTTGCAAGTTGATGTCAACTTGATAGCCAATCCAGGTTGTGCACTATTTATGAGTTAAATGTTACATTTGACCGTTTTTTGAAACTTGATTTCTCAGCTTCAATTTGAAGTTCAAATCTTGCTTATTAATTATGAAAATATGTTTTTAGTTATTGTATCTGATTTTCATTACGTTATAGCTTCCTTCAACTTCAAGTTGTGCCTAAAAGGTGGCTTGAAGCTGAAATTTTTTAAAGCTTAGTTTGGATGGCAAGTTCATTTATTTGATTTGAATCAGTTATTTCTACCGTGTGTTTTCTTTTAGGGAGAATTAATGACCATGGTAGCTTGTGGATGGCGTCACACAATCACAGTGTCGGGATCTGGTAGCCTATACACATATGGCTGGAGCAAGTATGGACAACTAGGTCAAGGGGACTATAATGACCACCTTTTACCACATCAAGTTGAGGCTTTAAGGAATAAGCGAATTGTGCAGGTTCATCTCAACAGCCCCTTAATCATTATTTTCTTTTTGTTGATAGGTTAAGACCCTTGATTTTATCTTAGTGTGTTAGCCAATTACCACACCAAGTTGAGGCTTTAGGGAATAAGCGAATTATGCAGGTTTATCTCAACAGCCCATTAATCATTTTTTCTTCTTGGTGCCTTTAATTTTATCTTAGTCTGTTGGCCAGTTCTGATTGCTTGTAACATTGGGTTTGACTACCTTTGAAGTATTCTTTTTTATGCCAGAGAAAGATCTATAAATGCAAAGATACCTTCATGCATGATATATAGTGTAGAAGCATAGTACTCATCCGATCTAAAGACACAATATATTTATATGAATTGTGATCTAGGAAATTTGTGAAACATCTATATTTTACATTAACGCAAAGTAAAATATTAGTGAGAATGATAATGACTACAGTAAACTATGTATTATATAGCCTGGGAGAATGGATGGCAAAATAATCCAATAGAAGGCTTTGTTGTTCCTTGTGGCAGTCACTGCATGTGTAGCAAGTAGATGTGCATTGATGGCTAGCTACAATGTCGGTCTCAAGGTATGTTGTCATCGTCTTTAGCCTTGGAGTTTGCATGGAATATCTCCATCATCCTTTGAGTCAAACTTTGCCATTGTCCGGCGTCGACGTTTGAGTTACAAGCTAAGATTCACTAGCTATGCTAGAAAGCAGGACTGAAGCTAGAAAGCAAGTAGAGAGAATGCTTAAGGAGGCTAAAGAGGAGCAATTATCATAAACTGAGTAAAGGAATACAATGCTGCCCTATATATACCCTCTCCCTGAATCAAATAGAGGATTCAGAAAGGGAAGGAATAGGATATGGAGGGAAAATAGTGCGCCTTCTCAATAGTAGGACCCCCACTCCAAATCAACGTGACCAAGTCCTAAAAATATGACCAAATAGGGCCCAAGGCCAGTATATAAATAAAAAGGGCCCTTAGGCCTGGTTATGCATAATAATGAATAAAAGAATGGATGCGGCGAATGTAATGAGCCAAGCCCATAACTCTCCCCTGCAGAAAAACAAAGCCCTCCACCGGCTAGCAAGCATAATGACTATCTAAAACAATAATGTAAGCATGCTGAATACTGAAAAATCACGAACTAATGGAAATACTGATGGAGAGGACATAAGTCGTCATAACAGATACCCCAAAAGTATCATAACTGTGTAAAGCAAGTACTAAGCAAATACTACAACAAAACAAAAAAAAGAATAGTCATAGCTAGCCGAATCATGAAGTAGAGGGAGCATCTGCAATGACATCTGTAGTAGAGGAAAGAACTAAAGCCATGAGGGCTCGAGCCTGATCTGCCAATAATGGTGTATGATAAAAGACATCAATAGGCTCCCAAGTGGCCTCCTCAAGAGGACGACCATCCCATTGTACCAAAAATTGAACCTGCCTGTGATGCGACTATGCTGAAGGCGAACCTGATGGATGGCAACTAGCAAAAAAGGGAATAGCTCTGGCTCTGTAGGAAGCATCATCCTCAATGGCAGCTCGTAAAAGGCTAACATGAAATATATCACGTGCTCGTGTAGAATCAGGCAACTGTAACCGGTATGTAACAGGGTTGAGGTGATCCAAGACACAGTAAGGCCCATAATAGTGTGGTGCAAGCTTCTCAGTAGAAGTGTGACCCTGAACAAAGTGATGACGTGCAAAGCGTAACCGAAGGTAAACCATATCACCAACCTGAAACTCAACATGACGGCGATGACGACGAACAGAAGTCTGATAGCGCTACTGAACATGCTGTAAGTGAGTAGTAACCCTAGCAATAAGCTCGCGAGCACCGGGGATAAAAAAAAGGCAATGGTAACTGGTCTATCATCAGGAGGAAGAGGCACCCCTGGCAAAAGTGGAGCATACCCATGAGCCAATAAGAAAGGTGAAACTTCAGTGCTGGTACTAACAGAGCTATTATTGCTATACTCTGCCAAACATAAATGCTGATCCCAATCCTTCCCTGAAGGAGAAACAAAATGTTGAAGATAATCCTCAAGGATCCGATTAAGGACCTCAGTTTGCCCATCAATAGTAGAATGATAAGCAGTACCCATCAGAAGCTGTACATCCAAAATACGCATAAGCTCTGTCCAGAATGTAGATGTAAACTTACTATCCCGATCAGATAGGATAGTACGTGGCATACCATGCAGGCGAAAAATCTCTGATAGAAAAAGACGTGCGCACTGCTCAGCTGTAATAGGATGCGGACCAGTATAAAGTGTGCCTGTTTCGAGAACCGATCTACCACCACCATACAAGAGACATGACCACGGCGGGTATGAGGAAGACCAAGCAGAAAGTCCATAGAAATATCTGTCCACTGGCGAGGAGGAATGGACTGGAGCAAACCAGCAGACTTAGCACGGAAATATTTATTACGGGCACAGAAAGGACAATCCTGAATAAGATGGGCTAGCTCAGACTTCATGGATGGCCAATAGAAATTGTCCTTAAGACATGCATAAGACTTCTGAAAACCAAAATGGCCACCAATATGTAGGAAAGCAAGAGTCAAGTCACCAAGATCTAGTTATCAATCAATCTCCACAGAAAACAAGAGAGAAGAGGCTGGGCGCCCAACTCTAAGATAGAGAGATAGAGAGAAAACAGCAACAAGAGCAATGGAGAGCAATGCTTAGCCAAACTGAAAAATGTGACACAACAAGCCAATATGTACTCTACCTACTTACTGACTGTAGGGCACCCCCAAAAGTCAAGATATGGCACCTAAACCAAATTAAACCTGTAAGGACCCACGAGTCAGTACGTGACCAAAATTGGGTCCAACTGAACTTAAGACAAACTTAAGATGGCCTAAATAACTAAATACCCATGGTTACACAAATCTCGACCTTTTGGGTCAAAGTAACCTATGGGTTAGCTTTAGCATAGTCATTTATTTCAAATACCCTCCTTAATGCAAAAACTGAAATGTTTAGTACGTAATAAAACCAACACGTGGTATTAAGTTTAAAGCTTTGCATAAAGCTTCAAATCCGACTCTAGGCAACGCCTTAGTGAAGAGGTCCACAATATTATCCTCTGTAGGACAATAGTCAAGTAAAATGTCGCCATCATGAAGTCTCTCCCTAACAAAGTGATAATGGATCTCGATGTGCTTCGTCCTCGCATAAAAAATAGGATTTCGTGCAATGGCAATAGCACTTTGACTATCGCTCAAGAAAAGAGTGGCTGAGGGCTCGCCAAACTTCATGTCAACATGTAGTCTTCTTAGCCATTAACACTCCGTTGTGGCTGAAAATATCGCTCTATATTCTGCCTCACTAGAAGAAGTAGCAACCTAGAAAATCTTTGAAATGTTGAAAAACTTCCGATTTAGCCTTCATAGGATAGATCCATGTAAAACGGGAAAAGTCATCAATAAAAGTAAAATAGATGCACTTTTCAATGGATTCGGTGCTCATTGGAACACAAACATCACTATGAACCAAATCAAATTTATCAAGAACCACCCTTATAGTTCCATCACTTGGAAAAGGTTTCCTTTGAAACTTTCCAAGTATGCACCCCTCGCATACATGCTCTTCCGGCTGCTCAATAGTAGGAAAATCTTCTACCATATTAAATGTCATCAGCTTCTTCAAACTTGCAAAGTTGAGATGCCCAAACCTTGCGTGCCACAATTCAGCCAACTCCAATGATTGTGATGTAGAAGCAACAAGACATGTAGAGGGAATTCGTCGCTCATAGGTATGCATAATGAATAATCCAGGATGCATTTTCCCGAAACAATAATCAAGAGTGATCTTTTAGGATCCTTGACAAGATACTTATCTTCTTTGAACTCAACAACTAGTCCTTGCTTCAACATAGTTGAAACTATAGAATCAATGAACCGTTAACGGTTCAGTACGGTTCTCTACTGTGAACCGTATGGTTCACAATCTTTTTTTGGGCAGAACCGTATAAACCGTGAAATAATTAATTAATTAATCAATTATTATTTTTTTCCCCACCCCCCAAAACGAGCTATGAGGGGTTTTGGGGGGAAAATTAAAATAAATAAACAACTAAGTGATTTTTAGATGAACCGTACCATGGTTCAAGGAACCGTGGTACGGTTCCTGCCACGGGTCCCAGAACCCACGATTCTGGGAATCGTGGCTTTGATGGTTGAAACCGAAAGAAGATTCTTCTTGATTCCCGGAACATAAAGCACATTTGTAATGTACTTTTCTTCACCATTAGGCAGAATGATGGCTACAATTCCAATTCCATGAATAGAATAAGATGCATCATCTGCACAGTGTACCTTACTTCCATTTTGCACTTTCACTAATTTAGTGAATGCTTCTTTGCGAGAAGTCATATGACGAGTAGCACCACTATCAATCACCCATTCAATGGGCTGAAAATCAGCAACTTGCAAAACAAAACCTGAATTCCTCATAGATGTAGAAGTACTAGTAGAAGCAATACTAGACACAAAAGCATAGTCTTGGTTGAAGAGATCACCACTAGCTTCAAGCTCTTGCTCCAAAGTAGCAAATGAAGTACCAGTATCAACTCCTTTACTCGCCTCTTTCGCAAAAGCTTCTTCTTACAATCCTTGATGAAGTGCCCCTTTTGAGTGTTGACATCCTGACCTCCAATGGGCTTTTGCTCATCCTTGGAAGGAGGCTTCCCCTTTCCTTTTGACTTGCCTTTGCCCTTGCCTTTCGTGAAGAAAGCTTGATCTTGTTGAGTGTCACCCGCAAAGTTTTGCCTCGTTTGCTCCTCTTGAAGAAGCAGCCCAACAAGTTCATCAAAGGAGAGTTGCTGTCCCCTAAGAGAGATACTCAAAGATGAAACAAATGGAAGATAAGATGAAGGTAATGGGTTGAGAGTAGTGGAAACAAATTGAGCATCCTCAATTATCTCATCAATATTGAGAAGCTCCTCACGAAGATCCTTGATCTTCATCAAGTGATTGGTCACTTGATCCCCTTCTTCAACAAAGAAAGTTGATTTCTGAGATACACCACTCTTGCTGGATTTTTGACTCTATACATAGTATAAAGTGTATCCCACGCACTTTTAGATGTCTTACAAGACCTAATATGAGGTAAGATAGATCTTTTCACAGCAAGAACAACCAGAGAATGTGCTTGTGCATCCCTTCTATCCCACTTCTTTTGTTCTTCCGAAGATGGAGAAGATGATGTGATGATGAAAACCCAAAAAAACGATTTCAGCCACGACAAAAGAACATTTGGACAATTTGGCGAACATTTGATGCTTTACAAGTAACTCAAACACAGATGATAGATGTTCCACATGATCAAACAAAGACGTACTAAAAACAAGAATGTCATCAAAATAAACTAATACACAAACACCTAGAAGAGGACGTAAAATATTATTCATAGCATTCTGAAATGTGGGTGGACCATTCTGAACACCAAATGGAAGAATACGAAACTCATACAAAATGAGTACGAAATGCAGTCTTATGCTCATCAGAAGGACGCATCCTAATTGGTAGTTTCCAGAACGTAGGTCAATTTTGGAAAAGATGGAAGAAGTGCCAAGCTGATCAAAAAGGTCATCCATGTGAGGTATAGGATGCTGATTACGGATAGTAAGCTTATTTAAGGCACGATAATCAATGCAAAGGCGTTTGGTTCCATCTTTTTTGGCAACGAGGACAGGAGCACCAAAGGGACTATGGCTAGGAACAATGAGGCCCTGACGTAAAAGGGAAGCAATCTGGAGCTGAACCTCATCACATTCAACTTTAGACATACGATATGGAGCACGAGAGGGTGGGGTAGCACCAGGAATAAGATCAATATGGTGGGTGACATCTCGTAATGGTGGCAGAGATGTAGGTTTTGAAAAGACAATAGAATACCGATGCAATAAGTCAGAAATCACCTGAGGAAGAGGACCCATGGATGGAGCAGGAGGAGCAGCAATTGATGTACTCTGAATGATAAGAAGAGCTGCACCCTGAGCCTTTGGTAGGCTACGCATAAACTGCTTCCCAGTAACTAACTGATAGTCACCTGGGAATCAATACCAGAAAGTAAATGATGCCGACCAGCATGTTTAAAAGACAATATCTGCTGAGAAAGATCCACAACAATAGTACCAATTGAAGAAAACCAATATGCACCAAGAATAATGTCATAGCGCTCCAGATGAATAATATAGAAATCTGCCTGTCCAGAGAAGTCACCAATGCTATAGTCCAAGCTCTGAAACATCTGAGAGCTGATAAAAGAATGTGAGCTAGCAACCTCGACACTGAGAGACTGTGTAGCAGAAATAGGTGTAGCACGAATCCCGGTGGAAATGTAACTGCTAATAAATGAATGTGTACTGGCAATATCGACCAAAGCAATATACTCTCGCCCCAAAATGCGGACACGTAACCGAATAGAATGAGACCATGATGCCCAACCCAAGTAGCATAGGCAAGCGGCAGAAGCAGGATCATCAGGAAGCAGGTCAACCGGCTCATCAACAGAATGTGGATCAGGATGATCAAGGTCTGGATATAAACATCAGAATCGTCAGGAGTAAGAGCCTTATGGTAAAAAACAGCGGTAGGAGGACCAGGAGACTGTCGGCAATCACGGGCTAGATGATCTGGACTCTTACAGCTATAACAGAGGCGCTTATGTTGAATCTCAGCGAACTCTGCGGCTGAATAACGTCGAACAAAGGCAGGACGGGGTGTAGGGGGGCGAGGAGGAACGACAATAGAAGAAGCCAAAGTAGGAGAAGCAGTGGAATGAGAACGAGAAAAACGAAAAGAAGTGGATAACTCAGGATACTTATGCTGCAAGATGGTAGTAGCCAGGAAGATAGCATCTAAGAGAGTAGGAGGCCGAAAAGATGAGACATCATATCGTAAGGGGCCTCTAAGACCGGCAATAAAACGTGAAATAAGCTCTGTAGGATGAAGATCAGTAAAAAGGTAGGAAAGCTCAGTAAACTGATCAATATAAGCAGTCAAATCACTAGTATGGCGAAGGCTACGAAACAAATCACGTTGGCGAGCCAACCACTGTGGGTCAATCATAGCCATACGAAGATCATGACGAAAAGTAGGCCATATATGTAACCCCTCACGAGTAGGCTTAGAGCGATAGACATGCCACCAAGTCTGAGCTCAACCATCTAAATGTAATGCAGCCAATTGCACTTTTTGGGAGTCGGTCTTGGGATACGTAAGAAAATAGGTCTGTAATTTAGAGAACCAATTTTCCAAGATATTCCCGTCAGACGAACCAGAATAATTAGTAAGCTGGATGTGATCACAAAAATCATGAGCAAAATGGGGCTCATGATTACCTGAAAAAGTAGGAGAAGGAAATCCTGGTGGTGCGGAGGGAAATCCAGGTGGTGGTACAGAAAATTCGAAAGGAGACCCATAAGGACTAGCACTATATGAAGGGAGATCAAACATACTACGAAAAGCACCTCCTGAAGATGGAGATGGAGCAAGAGCAGGCGTACTCAAAATAGGAAATAAAGGTGCTTTACCAGGACGATGAAGAATGTCTGGGGGGTCGGTATCCCCTCGTGGTAGGATAGTCTCAAGTCTAGAAAGAACACGATCAATGCGACTCTCAAGATGATCCATGCAGGCATCAATATGTGTAAAACGATCATCTACAGAGCTCTGCGGTGGGTCTTTTGATGAAGAAGTCGCCATAGGGACTAAGGAAGAGACAAAACCTGAGGGAGAGGACGTTTGTCATCACCCCAACTTAGTCTAACTTCCAAAATCACCAAAAATGGCACAAAAACAGCCAATCAAGCTGGATAATAATCAGAAATTAAGGGGATGAGAAAGTAGAATAATGGACAACAAATGTGCAAGGCCAATAAGTAGAAGGGTTCTAACTAAATGGAGAAAGGAAGGAGGAGGGTGTGAGGCAGCAACATGACAAATATGAGAGGGAAATAGGGTGCAAGAAAAGAGCAGTAGGTGAGCAAAAAGACAACAAGTGGGTGCAAAAAAAAGGAAGTGCAAATGGGCGCAAGCAATACCTGGGTGGGTGCTGATCCGTCGTCCAATCAGTAGTGCCAACAAAGAGAGGTAAAAGATGAAGATATGACAGAATAGATGCGCCAACCAGCCACCAATCTGAATCCTCAACTCGCGCCAAATTGTAGTAAGGCGCCGATCAGCCTCCAATCAATAGCCGAAATGGACAGCAAGTCAATGAAGAGAACTGCTGAAAATAAGACGGTAGTAAGGCGCTGGGCAGCAGCTACCGAATCTGAAAAATGATAAGTAAAAGAGCTGAAAATAATGATGATGTAGGGCGCTGGACAGCCTCCAATCAATATAGAAAATGGATAGCAAATTGGTGACGAAAAGTGTTGAAAATGATGAGGTAGTAGGGCGTTGGACAGCAGCTACTAAATCTGCAAAAACAATGAAAATCTGCCAAAAAAATCGACGAAAGTGATGGGTAGTAGGGCGCTGGACAGCCACCACCAATCTATTGAAAAGTAATGCCTATTTTACCCCTTTGGCTAAGCGCTAGTTAAGTTGTAAGTTGTACGTAACTCATGGGGCATGTTGTTAAATAAATACATGGGACCCCCCTTTTGTAAGTTGAGTAAATTAGTGCTCACTCCTATGGTTGACACCTAGACCTTCTATGCATGTAAAGGAGGTGCTTGCCTCACAAAGGATTTGGAGGACTCACGCCCTCCTCTCTCTATCTAGCAATTCATTTCTTCTTCTAACTTTTGGTGTTGTGAGGTTCTTATGCAATTCTCCTTGTGTGTGATGTTTTCCATAGCCAAGTTTCTCAAGCTTTCATAGTTGATCTAGTATTGAAGTTAAGATCCTCCATAGCTGGGTCTTGTAAATCATCATGGTATCAGAGCAGGTTGTCTAGCCTGTGAGTCTATTTCATACGAGAGAAAGTGCACAGTGGGGAGATCGAGCTAGTTTATTGTGACACCAATGACTTGATAGCTGATATTTTTGTGAAAGATTTCAGATCCTTAAGATCCAATCTACTTGAATGATCTTTGGTTAGAAAGAGAAATACACTACCAATTTCACCAATGTAGAAAAATCAGCATCTACACACAATTTGAGATGCAAACACTAATAGAACTTGATCAAACTTGAATGAAATGATTATGTACTGTTGCTGTCCGTACAAAACCAGCAAGCTACTGTATTTCACACGTGTGGATCCAAAAATAGCAAATATAGATCATTCTGCACATAGAATTGCAAGCAATCACCAAGATAGTGCACCAATGGATAGTAGAACCCAAGAGAACCATGTATAAGCATGAAATGAGATAGAGAAGAGAGAAGATGACTCTCTCCACGAGTTACATCCTTTTATAGCAGGTCCAAACCCTATTTGGCCACTTGGCGTTCCCACCAAAATGCTAACCGTACCAATTTTGGGTCTAGATTCAATGTACCCAACTTATTCGAATTGAATCTACTCAAACTCGCATTCTATCTTTCCCACACTTTCAAAAAGTGTTTATTCAAATGAAATTTAGACTAATGAACTTTGAAAAGTCAACCTCTAAGTCTAAAACAAGTTTTGGCCTCAACATGCCAAATATGGAAATATTGCAAAATGTGATGAAACTAGTTGAATCTTTCACACTCCTTCTTCAACTAGTTTTAGCATAGACTTTGATAATACTCCAAGTGAAGTCCTATGCTTCATGAACAAGTCTTTTCCCAATGCTTTGGTGAAGATATTAGCTACACATTCCCTTGAAGACACATGTTGAAGCTCCACCTCCTTTGCAATGACTCGCTCCCTCACAAAATGATATTGTATCTCAATATGCTTGCTCCTACCATGAAAGATAGGATTGGATGCCATTCTTTGGGCTGATTGATTGTCACAATAGATGATTGGGCTCTCTGAAAAATCCAGCAAGTGAAGATCCTTGATCATCCTCTTGATCCATACCATCTCCTTTGTGCAATGTGTAAGAGCTTTGTACTCGGCCTCACTAGATGACAATGAGATAGTGGCTTGTTTCTTTGACATCCATGATATAGCTCCATCACCTATGAAAATACAATAAGAACTAATGGATTTCCTATTCATTACATCTCCAGCATAGTCCAAATCTGAAAATCCAAAAAGATTAGGTGATGATCCCTCATACAATATGCCAAAATCTCGAGTTCCAATGATGTACCTCAAAACTCGCTTTCCTAGCTTCCAATGCTCCTAGCATAGTTTTTGCCAATAGAACTTTGATCCATCATAAGAATAATCTTCTTCCTAAGAATAGATCTCCTTTCAATGATCATGTAATGCTCAAAATAGAAACAACCATAATTGATATAGAGAATAGTGTCCACTTGGGATGCTTCACTATTTCTTACATCAATTTTGCATGTAAAAATGTGACTAGAACATGAAGAATAAAATAGAATGTAAATGAAATGATTCCACCATGCTTCCAACTCTGAACTCTCTGGAAAAATACAGCAAACAAACAATAAATGTGAGTGATCAACTTTTGCTTGCATGTCTCCTCCTCTGTCCTTTGTTGCCTTGTATCCACCATGATACTCCATGAATGAGCCTCCATCTTCATCTTGCCTCAAGATACCATCATACCTTGATGACTTGACCATGAATGAGTGACATAATGAACCTCCAATAGCTTCATTTCCATCAGCAAAATCAGCCAAGAATGCTAGTACAAATCCAACATCAAAACAATGCTCACCAATATAGCTAGTTTTACCATATCTTGACAATTTGCACACATCCACATGAAATTGCTCAAACATGAGATAGAACAAGTAAAGTAAACTTGAACAACACTTCCTTGCTGCTCCTTTGACCTTACTTGAGTCTTCAATATGCTGCAAAAACAGATCCATAACACCTTTGCCAATTACCTCTCCTTTGATGCTCTTGACTAGCTCCAAATTGCCAACTTCCCTTTTGACTAGTTGAAGCGCTTTGAGATCAACCTCTTGATCTTTAACTTGACCATCAAAGTCATTGAACAAACTTTGTTTTCCAGATCCATTACTTGATTTTACAGCAAGATAACATCCATCCACTTGCATAGCCCCATGTACACAAGAAGATCCTCCAAAAGATGTTCCACTCTTCATAAGAGATTCCTTGAGATGCTCATTGGTAACATTCATCTTTATCATGTGTAGAGCCTTCTTGGCCCTCTTGTCATACCTCACTTGATCTCGTTGTGTTGCTGGTCTCTCCTCCAAACCTACAACAATATCCAAAACATCATTCATCTCAAGAAGTGACTCCATCCTCACTTTCCATAGTGAATAGCTACTTGAGGTAAGCCTATCATTGGCTTCCAACATGACTCCAATTGAGGGTGCCATGTAGCAATGACCTGATTTTCTTTTTCAACCCATTTCAATGCACAAAGCACTCCTTTGAACAACAACAAATGCTTTCAAAAGAAATCACCAAGATTTGAAACTATCTCACAAATTCTCTTCTAGCACTTATCCAAGCAAATCAACACATAGAATCATGGAATCTTGATCAACCTATGATCTGTCCTCAATCTAATGACTTTTGCCACTTCCTAAGATTGAAACACACTCAAATGAAGTCCAGCAACCTCACTATCTAGAGATCCAATCAAAATTAGGGTTTTGACAAAATCACAAAAAATTGACTATTCCAAATCTACATGCAAATGCTGAAAATTTGATATGCAATCTATAAGCCACCACTTAGGCTGAACCAATGATCCAAAAATCGGCCAAATCCAGCATGTCTATTCAAAAAACGGAATTGAACAAGTATATTGACCTATTTAGTGTTTTGATTTACAAAAGATCCAATCTACAAAAGCAAAAAATCCGATTTTGGTGTAGAATCCTCTCTAGCATGCTCTAGACTTGATATCTTCACCAAATCATTGATAGATCTGATTTCCTCCTTCATAACCTGAAACACAAGCTCTGATACCATGTGAAAGATTTTAGATCCTTAAGATCCAATCTACTTGAATGATCTTTGGTTAGAAAGAGAAATACACTACCAATTTCACCAATGTAGAAAAATCAGCATCTACACACAATTTGAGATGCAAACACTAATAGAACTTGATCAAACTTGAATGAAATGATTATGTACTGTTGCTGTCCGTACAAAACCAGCAAGCTACTGTATTTCACACGTGTGGATCCAAAAATAGCAAATATAGATCATTCTACACAAAGAATTGCAAGCAATCACCAAGATAGTGCACCAATGGATAGTAGAACCCAAGAGAACCATGTATAAGCATGAAATGAGATAGAGAAGAGAGAAGATGACTCTCTCCACGAGTTACATCCTTTTATAGTAGGTCCAAACCCTATTTGGCCACTTGGCTTTCCCACCAAAATGCTAACCGTACCAATTTTGGGTCTAGATTCAATGTACCCAACTTATTCAAATTGAATCTACTCAAACTCGCATTCTATCTTTCCCACACTTTCAAAAAGTGTTTATTCAAATGAAATTTAGACTAATGAACTTTGAAAAGTCAACCTCTAAGTCTAAAACAAGTTTTGGCCTCAACATGCCAAATATGGAAATATTGCAAAATGTGATGAAACTAGTTGAATCTTTCACAATTTTTACTAAACCACTTAGTAAAAATAAGTTTGAAAAGTTCGGAACTTTGTTGGGTGTCAGTTTGAATAAAATTGCCATTAAGGGGGGGGGGTGTTGAAAAGTAATGCCTATTTTATCCCTTTTTTTGATCACTTGCTTCTTCCTGCATTCAAAAGCAAAATGCCCATACTTGCCACAATAGTTGCAGTTGCCCTTCCTCTTGGTTGTAGATGAGGAATTGGTGCTTGACTCCTCTCCAACCTGTAACTTGGACACCTGCTGCTCCAAGCTTTGCTTTGAGTTCTTCTTTTTGACTTTGCCTTTCTTTTAAAAGTTTTGCTTCTTCTTAGAAGCAAATGCATGTTCTAGATTATCTCCCCTTTCAGAAAGATTCTTCCTTCTCATCTCCTCCTGTAAAAGAAGACCACATAACTCCCCAAAGGCTGGGAGTTTCTCCCTAGCAGAAAGGGACATCACATAGTCTTGATAGTTGAATGACAAGCTATTCAAGACTATGGGGACAATACTCCTGTCACTTACTGTCTCTCCAACTGAAGCAAGTTGGTCCATTAGGTCCTTGACCTTTGTGATATGATCACCAATTGTTGCACCTGCTTCCATCTTGAGAGTATGTAACCTATTTTGCAAATACACAAGCTTGGCTGAATCCACTGTTTCAAACATAGACTTCAGAATAGTCCAAGCATCCACTGCATCTCTTGCATTGCAAATGTGAGGAATAATATTGTCCTTGACAGAAAGATTGATCATCCTATGAGCTTTCTGTCTCCTGTTCATGTAGTCCTTTAATTCAGGATCAGTTCTTGGTACAGGCTCTCTACCTGCCATCAACTCCCAGCAATTCCTGTCCATCAAGATATTAGCTATCTTGAACTTTCACACTCTGTAGTTTGTGCCATCAAGTTTGCTAGATTCACCCAACAAACTCTCCCCAAGACTAGCCATGGTATAATCTGTGCTCAAACAGAAGCTCAACTTGAAAAAAATCAAAAAAGAAACAACTTCCAGCAACAAGGGTTTGACCCCAAATTAGGGTATGTAGACTTCAAGGCAACCCTTCAGCTCCTGCTTTTGTCTTTGCCACTTGGTATGGCCTCACTAGCACAAGCACTGGGCCCCACTGGTTCAGTAACCAAAAGCCCCTACAGAATATGCGCCCTACTTTTGTGTAAGCTCCTCCATAAAGACCTTCCAAAACTCAGCCATAATTAGAAAGAGCTGTAATGCACACCGTTAGATCTTAGACCTAACAGGTGTATCAATCTCCATCATACAAAGGAAACTTGTTGAGCAAGCCTTCGCAAATTTCGAAAATGTTTAAGGTATAGGAGAAGTTAAGATCATATATATATTGGTAAGGCAAAAACTGGCATAATCTCATACGGGTCTTACTGCTTATCATGTATAGAAGTATGATTAAGAGAAATATGCATCCAGTAGAGTCCGAGAGAGAGAGAGAGAGAGAGAGAGAGAGAGAGAGAGAGAGAGAGAGAGAGAGAGAGAGAGAGATTAATTTTTGATAGGTTGCAGATTTCTGGCGGTTGGAGGCACACCGTGGCTTTGAGTGAGCAAGGAAAAGTCTACAGTTGGGGTTGGAACAAGGTATACAATCATAAGAAAAGCTTAGTGATGTGTATGTCGATCTTGAATTTTTGGTGTATTGTATTTACTATACTAAGTTGGTTGTCTAGAAGGCATGCTATTAGTTAACCTGCCAGATACAATATATAGTTTTGGTGGCCATTGAGTTCCCTATCTTTTTTTTTTCAATTATATACTGATGAAGCACACTTCAATTTGTGAATTGTGCTTTTGCAGTTTGGCCAGCTTGGAGTCGGCGATGCTAACAATCGTTGCGCTCCACAATTGGTGCAAATTCCAGAAGACCAGGTTTTCTTGTCTTTATGCTGATTCCCTCATGCCTCTTTTCAAAGGCTTGAATGTACCTCATTGTTTAACTAGTTTTGATTAGTTTTGCCCAAGATAGTAATATTTGAAAATGTTGTTAGCTATTTCTAATAGTCTCCACTGATGCTTAGGTTTTTTTCTTAAGATGGTGGGAGTTGCTCCATCTGAACTTCTTCTATCACTAAATGTATCAAGTTCTGACTTTTGTCGTACTAAATGCTAGGACTATCTAAATGTAAACATTTCATGAGAGAGAAGAGAGTAGACGAAGATCTCCCTACAAAGAACTCAAATCAGCCAAACATTTATCCAATCTAGAGGCCCGTAAGGGAATCATCTAAGAAGCTACGGGTAGGGTTAGGGCTAAGATCCCCCAACGTTCATAGTCAATGAAGTGTCCTAATCCTGATTCTCAGGAAGCATTTGGATTTAGACATGGTCATATGGCCCGAAATTCAATCAATGGGGCCAATAATACACGACTCAAGGATGAGTGAAGCCCCTTGTATGATATTGTAATCATGTCTACATTCATGACATGTTTCCTCTTTTGGAGTACACACATAACAAGTCATTAAATTGAGAGTGACCATGGCTAGTCTACATGAGGGAATTACCTCTCAAGTCATTGTTGAAAGACAAACTCTTCCATGATGCCCCATCAACAAAGTCTTGACTTTATGAGACTCTAGTTACACGGATAGCATTGATTAAATAAAACATTATCTACTACCTCATCAAGGAGTGATCGGACTTAACGTGACTAAAGACCTCTGTATTTTCATGGGTGATGTTTAGTAGATATTCTGATTGCACATAGTACTTCTTTTTCCTTTACCAAATGAGAAAGAAAACCTTCATTCCACATGGCATGCCTTGTTAAACCTATAGTCCATTCATATTACTGTCATTTTGCAACTACTAAGAAACACGTGTTGAATATGGTCATATTTGATGGTACTACCAATTACTTCCCTTTTTAATGTATTTTAAATGAATCCATATTAAGATGTCAGGAGTTTATATTTTTCTGGCCAGCATTGTATACTGCTAGGGTGTAGAGAGTAAATATAGAACTGTTTACTCAGCAATTTGGAACAGATGAAATAAAAGACTATTTGCTCATTGGCTTGACATGAAGTGAGTGAAGGGCTTTTTGCTCGGTGCAATGGTTATTAGTGGTCAAACGATCTCTTATGACACTGTGGACTATGCTTGGTACATAGTCATTGTATTAAGTATCTCAATTCTAAGGATAGCATTATCTGAAGTCCTAAGAATCGCATCGTTTTAGTTCCTAAAGGGGGACATGCAAAATATACTGTGAGTATATACTGTATAGTCTAGTTGGAGTCCTTGTCTTAGGTGCAAGATCAGAAGAGCTAGAATGAAGTTCAGGGTCGTGACTACATACAGTTGTGCCAGAAAGCATGCTGGACTTGCTTGATTCATTCTATCAATTTGAATCCTTTGTTGAAGGTTCACATGTAGTTCTTTGCTCTCTCTCTCTCTCTCTCTCTCTCTCTCTCTCTCTCTCTCTCTCTCTCTCTCTCTCTCTCACACACACACACACACACACACACACACACACACACACACACACACACACACACACACAGTGACACACATTACAAGAGCTTTATATCAGTTTTGTTTCTGTTTATAGATGGAAACTGTTACTAGCAGATTAAGCTTTGAAAACTATCGGAAGATACAGGGTTCAATTTCAAATCAAGTATGGAATGGAGTAGTTCAATTCAAACTCAAAATATAAACAGAATATCTAAACTTTCTTAGCTTTTGAAAATCTATAACAGGTTCATGTTGTCATCTATTCAAATCTCTGAATTGAGTCGTTAGTCTGCCATCTCAATTCATAGTGTCTTAGGATCATTTATTTTATCCAGCAGAGGTTCTTAGAAAATTCACAGCATCTAGCACAGATTCTTACTGTTTGTAATGTGTCAATGACATTACAATTCCAAAAATTCAACAATAGTGAGTGTGGTCTGAGCGTCATGATGGTTCCATGCGCCTCAAGAGTCCCTGCTACTGATGCTGATATGACTAGTACAAAATTTTTTTTCCCTTTTTGTGAAGAAAGATTATTTTCTTTAAAAACAACCCTTGCATCCCATTTTCCCTCTTCAAATCCTCAACATCAATTTTTTACTTTTACGCATAGTTAGCTATGTGAAAGCTTTCCATTCTTAGGACTTAATATATGAGGAACATAGTGGTTTTCTTATTGGGCATCCTTTCATTCTCCTTGATTGGAGTAGGGAAGTGACTATCCAAATCTGTGCCTCATCTTCTAGTCTTAACTTTGGTGTTGCAGCCTGTCTCATGTCCTGCACACGGTATATCATCTGAAACGACTTCATGTTTTCCTTGAATTTTGAAGTCTGGGAAAGTTCTTGACAGAGGAAAATAGTTCAGCCCTCAAAAAGCTCTGAAAGTGTGTTCAGGTGAATAAAAGTCAGTTCCTTCACCTGAACGTCCACCAATGATGCCAATCAGTTCTGTGGTGAGATGATGTTCTTCTGATAACCTGAAAACCGACACCTGAAGTGTAAATGTGCATCTGTCGAATCTTTATGGAGCCTCTAGACATATACGAGAATGACTAGGATATATGAATACACTTATGCTTACAAACATTGACATTTTATTCAAGAGTTGGTCCATTTTTTAATTTTGTGTTTCGAAATTTTTAGTTGATCACACTTTTGAGCTCTAGGAATGATGCAGTTGTATGAAATGTTTAAGTATGACATTTACAAAAACAGATGATTGTTACTTCCACAACTGGTGCCCAATTTTCTCACAAATGCCCACAAGTATAGATTGAGCATCTTCATTCATGCTAGATCACATTTAATATTTGCTAATCATTGTTAATGGTTTGATTTTTTTGTGCTTCTTCCAGATAGTTATGCAGGTTTCTTGTGGATGGAGACATACAGTTGCAATCACAGATGGATATAATGTCTTTTCATGGGGAAGAGGAACCAGTGGTCAGCTTGGTCATGGAGATATTCTTGACAGGTGAAGTGCCAACAGTTCATGTTTTTTTAGCATGCATTCTGCATTCAAGCTGGTCTCTTAAACCTTTTGCTGGCAACCGGACAATACCTGTTTGTGTCTACATTGTCCTCGAGTTTTAGATTGTTGGACTATGTTCTCTTACTGAAATTTTTTGTTTTTGTGGCCTAGAAGTCGCAATTCATATTATAGCTTTCTTTATGAAGTCATTAATTAGCTCAAATTGCAAAAAATAATGTCTTTTCTTCCATAGAAGGCCAGTTTATACTTGTTTTTTTGTGTCTGGATGAGCCTGCTTGTGGTCACTGCAGACAACTAAATATTTGAGGAACCATAATCTTAAGATCTGAAAGTCATTATGAGTACAAGACGCATAGAATCAATGAACCGTTAACGGTTCAGTACGGTTCTCAGAACCGTACATTGAACCGTACGGTTCATAATTTTTTTTAGAGCAGAACCGTGTGAACCATGGCAGAATTAATTAATTAATTAATTAATTAATTTTTTTGGTCTCCCCCCCAAAAACAGCCCAAAAAAATCCTTAAAAAATGCCAAATCTTTTTCAGAAAAAACAGATTTGTCTCCCTACAAATCTGCTTTTTTCTGAAAAAAATTTGGCATTTTTTTCCTATACCAATTAATGGCCAAAAAGGCCAAAAAAGTTGAAAAAGTTAGTGGGATTGATAAGAGAGAGAGGGACACAGAGAGAGGGGGAGGACTGTAAACCATTTCATAAGTACACAATGCACATCAACTAGCCATCCATCTAAAAAAACAAGTGAGCTCTGTATATAATCTCGTCATATAGAGCCCGCCACATACGGCTGGGGTCTAACCTCAAAATAAAATAGTGTGAATGGAACAACAATGAACTAGATGACAATGTACATGACATGTCCTCAAAATGGTTGTGTGGCATCCGAATCATCAAAATCATCCAAGTCATCCTCCTCTGTCGCACCCTGACTGAAGTCATGTAAAACCTCTCCCTCAGTCTGTGTCCCTGACAAAGTGATGCAGATGCACCTCTGCCAGAGCCACGTGGCCTCCCTCTCTGTCTACGTGCCACTGTCTGACTAGGACCTCTGCCTCTCTGAGAAGACCCCCTGCCAGATCTTGGAGGCCTTCCTGGACGCCTACGAGCTGGTGCTGTGGAAGCAGATGCAGTAGGAGGTGACACTGATGCAGTAATGGGTGTGGCACGAGATGCAAGCACCCTGAATGTAGGCGGCGTGTATGAATACGGCTGTAGTGCAGGCTGGTGAAGGACAACTCCTCGTGGATAGTAACCTGTTGGGAGAAGGGGTCTATGAGTGGAACCCTCTGGCATGGCACGAGTAGGCTGTGGTGCAGCCGCTGTAAGATGAGGCCGAGGCTGTACAATCGAAAAAGCCGGTGTAACATGACGAGGTGGCCCTGGGAGGCGACGTGCAGGTGCAGATGGTGGAATGTGGGGGGCAACTGTATAACTGGATGTATGTGTCGGCGCTGTATGCCTGAGAGCTACATGAGTAAGAGCCGTACGAGTGGCAGCTGTATGTGAACCAACAGTTGATGGTGCTGGATGTGGCTGAGTACGTGCAAGTGGTGAGAGTCACCCTATATCATCAATGGCATCCTTGTCATCTCCATACCGAAGGAGGTCTGACATGGTCCTCTGGCGAACACGGCGGGTCCGATCTGCATCATCATCAACATGAACATCTGCAGGGGCCTGTGAATCCTGCACACCATCAATCCCTCCCACTATGGCACATGCATCTCCACCCTCTGCTGTATCCCCTGCAAAAGCGTCCTGTGCCATATGGTCAGCATCCCCAACATGTGCTGCATCCACTATCTCTCTCTCATGTTGTATATCCTTTGGTAGGGGATCAGGTCGGTACACATCCTGCTTTGGTAGAGGTGGCTCATACATCCCTGCCATCAGCCGTGTCATCTGTGCAATAGAAAGGCGATTACGCCTCTTCGTGTGGATCAAAGAAAATGTGCTCCAGTTGCGCTCGCATACGCTGGAGGAACAATCCTATTGACAGTCATAAAATTCAAAAAAGCGCATTAGTTAATTCCATCCACTTAACACCCATCTTTAATCTCATAGAATCTGGTGGGTAAAGGAATACCTGTGATAGCACTCGCAAGGCCAGCTTTTGTAGAGTTGGGCATGCAGAACCATAGAGGTTCCACCAAGTCACCGCTCTCTCCCGTCTACTGGGATTCAGCGCCGCATGGTGGCCAAACACACCTACCTGCCTCTTGAAGGCAATGTACTGTGTCTCAACAACATCTATGTCAGTGAAGTGTCTGGCGACTCCATCCAAATATCTCAACCAATCCAAACCTAGCTCCATGTCTGCTGCGTGCCGCTCAGATAGCCACATGGGATGCAATAGGTGGGCAATAGAGTGAATCGGCCTATGGAACCAATTCCACCTGCGCTCCCAGATGTCCCACAACACCACCATCCTGTTTCACATAGTTAATGACATGTCAACGAATAAATCCGAAGATGCAAAGATGATAGCAAACCTATTTCAGTTACAATAGATAGATTCCAAAACAACAAATGACTGAAATGACCATCAAATTCCATACCTGTCCTCAGAGAAAAGATGCTCCTTCAGCAGCTATCCAATCCTGTCCATGAACTTGTACGTAAGGCCCATAGTGCTGCCCTCGCTATCAACTAACCTCAGAACATGGTAGAACGGACTCATCACAGATGTAATGCTCTCAGCCTAACGCCAAAAATCATCGTCAAACACAATCCTCAAAAATCTCAAACCATCAAGCCTACTAGAGAAAGGAAGCTCCCTAAATGCAGAACTAGTGGCCATGTGTCTGAGCTGATGTCTGACTCTAATAAGCCTATGCATGACAACCAGGTCGAATGCAAAACGTATGGGAACTGGTTTCTTCAGATCAAGTGAACTGAAGGTGCGGAATAGGGCAAGGGCACGCCTCTTCCGGGTGATAAATGTCACCACGGCAAGTGCCATGTCAGCTATCGTGCCCCTAGTATAAGATCAATGCTATGTGCAGCACTGTTGTTGTAGCAAGTGAGACATGTTCACGCAATTACTCGCGTTGTCGGTGACAACCTGCACTACGTTGGCAGGGCCAACCTCCTCGATAACCTCACTGATGATATCGAACATAAACCGTCCGTCAATAACCCCACCACCTCTACTGGCATCAATGGCCCGATAGAACATAGTGCCCATGCAGCAGGACACCAATATGTTGATCACTGGCCGACGGCGGGTGTCACTCCAGCCATCAGACATGATCGAGCACCCATAACTCTCCCAGGCCTTCCTAAGAGGCATCATCTGTGTGGTGAGATCCTCCACGCTGGACGTAAGGTAGGTGGTACGGATAGCCTCAGCCACAGGTGGCCGGAAGCGTGGACCTGCAGCAACAACTATAGCTATAGCCCTCTTGAAGGGCTCCGTGTCAGCAATGGCAAATGGTACGTTCAGCTCATAGATCATGTTTGCCACAGCCTGCTGGGCGTCGGCCTCAAGATGGGGCTAGAAAGACTCCCCCATGGACTGCTGTCTATACTGGGAGCTGCGAGACGATCTGCTGGAAGATGCCCTAGTGCAGTAAGCACCCCTACGAGGAGCAGGAGGAGGTATGTCAGTGGCAGGGGGTTGCCGAGGCTGGGGGAAACTGGGCCTGAGGTGGCTGAGGGGGATGCTGCGGCTGCGGGGGATGCTGGGGCTGCAGAGGTGGCGAAGAAGCTCCAGAAGAACCAGCCTCACCATGCTGTCTACCATCACGGTCCTCATCATCGGAGTCCAAATCATCTTGATGTGTAGGGAAAGTGGATGGTATGTTCTGGGTGTCCTATGAGAGACCATTTGGCGCCGACTCAGAGCGAAGAAAACGGAATGTCTGCACTGGGCGAGTCATCTGAGTGACTGCAGGAGGACGCTGTGGAAATGCACCGACTGGAATAGATGTAGCAGGAGGAGGGGCGGGATGTGGTGTAGTGGGCTGTGGTGGTGCGGTAGGATGTGGTGCGGTGGGCTGAGGAATGAGTGGTGGATGTGCATCAGGCTGAGGGGGAGGAGCAGGAACATGAGGTGGGGGAGGACGTGGTGGTGGTGGACGAGGAGCTAGTGGATCCCGTGGGATGGATGACACCACTGCATATACATCAGGATCTAGTGACATACCGGCCTGCATCAATCGAGCTCCATATATGTCAATGAGCCTACAACGCTCCAGAGCAGGCATGTGTGAGCAAGGGTGGGAGCCTAAGCGTCGGCCATCGCCCTTGACAGCACCAAGGAGATGGCCTTTTAGCCTAGTGAGGGTGCTGACAAAACGAGCATGACAAAACCTACAGGACCATCCACGCGTCCCAGACCGAACGTCAGACCTAACGAACTCGGGGTCTTGGTCCACCTCACCCCAGAGCTCAGGCATATCTCCAGGAGGCATGGTGTGAGACGTTTAAGGAAACAGGGAGTACGGAAGTGAAGTACGGAAGAAGTGCAAGACAAGACAAATGCAAAAAACCTGATTTTTGGCTCCAAGAAAAACCCTAGCCCATAAACCCTATCCTTCTCTCTCTAGATGAGCTGGTACAGTCTCTCTCTAGGCTGCCCCAAACGCTCTCCATGATCTTAAATGCCTAAACCCTAAAAATAGACCTATTTGCATGAGGGAATGTCAAAAAACCTGATTTTTTAGCAAAAAAAACAACCCTACAACTAAACCCTAATTTTCTCTCTCTACAGAGGCCGCTACAGTCTCTCTCTGCCCTGCCCTCTTCTCTCTCACCAATCTGAGCAACACTCTCAGAAACCTCCACCCACTCTCGAAACCTCCACCTGCAAAAAATGAGAAATGAGGGTCTAAAAACGAAATGCAGGGGGTTTTTGGGGGGAAATGTAGGAAATTAATTAATTAATTAATTAGGTGAACCGTACCACGGTTCAAGGAACCGTGGTACGGTTCCTGCCACGGTTCCCAGAACCCACGGTTCTGGGAACCGTGGGTTCTATGACAAGACGACAGCTTTGGAAACTTCAGTTTTTACAAAAATGAAGAGGAACACTGACATGATCGAGAAAGAAATGGAACTATGTGCTGGCATGGTTAGCTAAATCAAAAAGCAATTGTTCTGTTTTGAGTACTTAAGTTTCTGATCAATCAATAATTTGTAAACTACTTGATGGTATGACTGGCTTCATAGGGTCTCTTGGAAGTACGTACTTTTTTCCCGTTACATCAGTATGCTTATGTGGTGCAGATAGTGAAAAGGGAAACATGCTTATTTTATGCTCTTTAGAAGAGTTTTTTCACCCGTGATCTTGGACGTGATTTTGTCATATTCATGGGATCAGCCATTGGTTTGATAATTCATGAATATTTGTATTTTGGCCCAATATTGGTTCTAACTTCTAATACATCTTGTGTGACAGATTCATGACTTAAATGGCTTTACATATGAGATAATGAAATCTATGCTAGCAGGAGTTTTGAGAACTTGTTTCTCCCAATTACTGTGTTTATATCTAGTAACTGCGAAGTTGCACTAGCTTCCACCTCGAAAAACTGTCTTGAAGATCATGTGATTATAAGTGGTGTAACGTGATAATAAGTGTTGTGTAGCACTCACTTGTTGAAGAAAGTGTTCCTGTTGTTGAAGAAAGAGAGTTGCAGAAATCATTTTACTTTCTTCATTTTCAGACAAAAGTTCTGAGCCAGCAACTTGTCTAATGCAAGTTTGTTTCTTATGTTTTCACTTTTGATTTGACATGAAGCTGAATCGCAGGAGCATTCCCAAGCGCATAGAGTCATTGAGTGCTGATGGTTTTGCGTGTCAACATATTGAAAGTCCACAATTGTCTGGAGCAGGTTTGTCCTGCTCTGAAAGCTATTTTGTACTTTTTTTTGTTTGATTCGTTTGCCAACCAGTTCTTCAAACTGTTCTACTGTAAGAATAAGTTTTTCCTCTAATATTTACCACGCAGATATAAGCTATGTAGAATTCAATATGGCTACCTAGGCTTGGCTTGCTGAGAAAAATTGATAGGGATGCAGTAATAGGACTAGTTTGATGAACTAGCAACACCTAGTGCCCCAGTCAGTATGCATTATAAAGAAAAATTTATGAGATACCATTCAGACAGTATGGGAGTGTGGCTTTAAGAGCATGCATTCATGAGATCATTTTTATATAAATTGAGCTGTGTAGGTGATTGGAGTTTCTTATTGGCTTCATATCTTTTCTTGTGTGTGGAAGAATACTTGCAAATTTGAGGAAGTCTCTTAGTATTATATGCTCAGTTTCCCAAATGTTTGACATATTTTTTCTTTACCTCAAGATGTAGAGTTCAATTCTACTTATGTGCAAGGGAAATGACATTTATTATGTGCACTATGATAAAACCAAGGAAAGGTGCTCTTTGTGTGAAACAATTATTAAGAAGTGGAATGTCATGTGTATTGCTGTCTCAAATGCTTCCAAAAAACAGCCACATTGGATCTCCATATATAAGCTTTAAAGTCTCTACATGCTGGTAGTGTTTTGATCATTTACATTCAGAATATAGGGTATAAATTATAATGAAGCTGCAGAGTCTCTACATGCTGCTAGTGCTTCTCGTATCAGCATTCATAATATTTCGCCCCTTAGACATTGGAGAAATTCATGACATCTTTGCTTGGTAAATGTTAAATGCTCCATACAGAGATTAGTATAGAATTGCAGTTTCTAGTATGGCCATGAATCAACTGTGAACTGTATTTCTAGATGGTTGGTGATTAAATTTACAAGTCTACACTAGGCTCATGCTCTGAATTCTTGAGAATATGCTGTCTGCTGAGCATGCATATTCCAGGCCTAAAATCTATTTCAGTGCTGTTTTTTAGTAACATAAGTTGAGCTGGGGAAATTCAATACATTGCTAATATTAACTGAAGCTGTGTTTGCAGGTGCTCATTGGATATCACCTTCTGAAAGATATGCTGTGGTTCCAGATGAAATGGTGTCTTCCCTTTCAGGAAGACTTCATCAGACGGCTAATGTATGACTGTGAAGTTGTAGTTTAAGTCGATGTCCTAAAATTCATTTTGGAGATTCAATTTCTGTTTCGTCTAAGTTATGGATGGAATATTTAAATCTTTGAGATCAAAGCATTGAACAAGATCAAGCGAGCTACAAATCAGCAAGTAACTTTGTGTGTTATAATGTCCTGATGAGCCGAAACTCTTGATAGTTTCTTGGTTCTAAATGTGTTGAAACTTTTGTACTGATATCTCTGATTCGAGTTTGTGTTGGTGCAGGTAGTGGAAGAAACCGTTGTGCCCTCTATTTCTGCAAGTGCTGATGCTGATGCTAGTGTTCCAGACACAGACTTTAAGCGTCCTAGAAATGAGTAGTCTTTTTGAGGATAACCATTAAATCATGTGGTCAATGTCTTCGGTGGAGATCTACTGCAGCAGCTACATCCACTTTTTAAATTTGTACTAAGTAATGAATGTGCTCATTTAATACACATTAGTCCTAATTGTCATTGTTTGGGGTAGGGTTTTAGTTTATAACCTCGTTACATTTCCTGTTGGACACGATCAACTTTTGAAATCTGTACTAAGCATTAATGATTCAGTTAAGAGGTGCATTACCAATCCCTTGTTTCTTACTCCTTCAGAACCATGAAAACAAATAAAAAGTTGGGTTGCAGCTACAAAAATTAACTTGTTTAAGATTTATGTTTCACAGTAAAGATAGTGTGAGTTCAAGATCAAGTCCTTGGTTAAGAACTAGGCCTTCAAGAGGGCAACTTCAAGGTTGATATTGCAGATTCCACACTGTATCATGCTTAGAAAGACAGGACACAATTGATGTCCTCAATAGATTATTCAATAAATCAAGTGTGCACCTTTTTCGCATGGCAAAGGATGTTCACTTGACATTTCCTTGCATGCAATACATAATCGGCAAGGTCTTTGCTGGGTAGACGTTAATCCTGAGCTTCACATTGCTCTTTACTATTTGGGAGATGGTGACATGTGGAAACCTAAAATAGCACCCACAAATTGAAAGAATCAATGTCATTAGAATGCCATGAAACAAAATCATCCCCAAAAGCATAGAACCATTAGGGAAGGGATATGCAGCATCTGACTGAAAGAATGATGAGGCAACGGTGACACAAAGGCTGAAAGGGAAAAGGAAAAGAGAAAATCTGATGAATCATGGGAGGCAAGTACCAAATCATAGACTAAAATGACTTGACATATTTGCAAGCATTCATGTTAGGCAATTCTGAAGCTGGAAGAAGAACAATAGAGAATGCTCCATAACTTGTCCGTCCTTGTACAAGGGGAGGAAGCCATTGCTATAACGTCCATCAACAAGTGAGGTTGTGAGCAAGAAAAGGTAGTTGGATGCAGGTGGTAGGACAACGGTCTGTAGCCACTGGGGAGAAAGTAGAGAGTGACTCAGGTACAATTTGGAGCAGGCCAACATTGTGCAGGTCTGCAAAGTAGTCAAACAACACTATATGTATTAAGTTTTGAGAAATGATTCGAGTTATGGAGTTAACTTGCTAATATCAAGCATCTAAGATTGTGTGTTGGCCCTTGGGTGAAGGGATCAGGCAGCATCTGGTTATGGAGCTGAATTCACACGTATGCTCATAGCCAGCCGGAAGTGAGAACACAAGAAGAAACAAAGGTTGTAATGGCGCTTATGCTCTACATACGGGGTTGTCAAAGAAGAGAGAAAGGAGAGATGAACTCACCTTCTACAGAGTCTGTTGTTTTCTTTGCTTCCATTAATATCTTCATAGGCCTGTTTTATTTTTAATAATGCGGATTATGATGATGGTACATCAAACTTTTGTCTTGGTGCACTTTTTGGCACTCTTTTCTCTAATAGGGTTATTGGTCACCATCACAGGAGTGACACTTACACTTATGCTCGTAGAAGCAATATCATTAGGAGCAATGATTGTAAAATTAGGAGCATAGCATAAGAAAAAAAATTAGACATACAAGAACATGTGCTAGAAGATGACCAATGGAAAGCGTATCATTAGGAGATGTTGCAAGGAAACAATTGCAATGGGCAAACAAGGTGAAGGAGATATATCAATTTGACTTGTAATATCTCTAAAAATCACTTGAAAAGGGGCACGCTTCTTCTCTTTGGCAACTTGGATTTACCATTCTAATATTTCTTTGGTATGCTATTTTATGGATGCCTCTCCTAAGGAGGACTATTGTCTATGGATGAGAAAGGACTCTCAATGGAAATAGACAAATTTCTCTCTTAAATTGGACAATCCAAGAGCTTCTTGATCATTTTCAAGGATGGAAGCGAGGATGTTGAACAAAAATTGTAGTATCGCATTTGATGAGCTTATTTTAGCAAGAGTAGCTGTATTTGCAGATTGAGCTGAAACTATAGGAAAAGTAGCCAACACATGAGAAGTGTAATCATGAGCACCAAAAGGAGCAGGGGTAGCATTGGCCCAAAAATCAGTAGGTAATGCAACTGATGATGTGTAACTCTAGGAGTAGTGGCAGTAGAAATAGATCCAGATCCATGCATGGATCAAAGAATCACAAAGTGTTTTTTTTTTGGTGGAATCTCATGCTACTTTCTTTTGCTTATTCTTCACTTGGAGGACTATCTTTCAAATTCTTCTTTTGAAAAGGATTACAATGTTTTGGAATACATGGCTTGTTTCACAAGTACACTATCTTCAAAATGAAAAAAACAATACAAAATTTCAAAAAATGCCTAACCCTCACTACATTTTGTCTTTTTTTTATCCAAACTTGGAGCATTGTACCAACAATCCCATCGGACAAAAACTTTACTCCAAAGTAGAAAAGTATCACATTTTGCATCCAATGCTACCAATATGAAGTTCGTATTAAAAGTGATGTTTCAAGCTTAAATTTGCACTACTTTGGCAATCCACAACTGATTTGGGATCCTAAAAGCCTAGTGAAATATGAAGAAGAGAAGTCAATATCCTTATGTGTCTTTTGATTATTAAATATATCAATTAAAAGTGTATTTTAAGTGTTATAGTACCATTGTAAGTGTCAATGTACTAGACTGTGGAGATTGAGCATGAAAATGGATGGATTCATGCTTCCAAAGGGGAGTAAATTCGTAAAAAACATTTTTTGGTGTGGAAATTCTAGATGAAGGCTTTTCTTGTGATGAGAAAATTGTAGGATGTTATAGTTGATCTCAAAATGCAACCAGATCATGACAAAGAAGGATTACTCATTGAGAGTGAAGTTTGATCAAAAGCCTTGCAAGAGTTACACATTATCAATATGTCTGTGCAAAATGATTTGATAGCTCTCATTAGTGTTGCAACATCAATGCAAGCATGGAATATGCTTTAGAGGATGTTTGAAGCAACACCATCAACTAGGCTTGTAGAAAGTCGAGTTTGCCAATAAGCTCTAAAAAATAATCGAAGGCTAACTATGGAGAGATGGTAATACAAAGAAAGCCTCTTTCCCACCTTGAGTTAGGTGAAAATTCAGCATGTCATAAGGAAGTTGATTGAGCTTTCTTGCCCTAATTTGCCATTATAGCCTCATCCTTGAATCTTGCCATGTAGGTGGCTAGATTGATTAACCTAGTCCATAAATCTAGGAATTAGTTCCTATAATGTAGGAACCACTACCAAACAGACTTCAACATCAGTGCAAGATGACAAACAATTTGACTACCATTGAGCAAATTTAAGAAGAAGATACATAATCATCATTGAATGGAAAACTTAGCCACAATTGAATACCTAAACTTGAAGGTACTTTGCTTGAGTGAAGAACCGACATCATAATCAAACATCGCTAGTAAAGATGAGGTTCTTAGACTATATAAACACTTCATCAAGTTGCTTAGCTGATTTGTTAACTAAATGTTTGCCTAAGGATTCATTTGTTAAGCTAAGATATTTACTTGAAGTAATTGATAAAAGTATCATAGTTTCCAAAGCTAGATTTGAGGAGTGTGAAAATTTGCGTAAATTGGCAAATCTAGCTATGTTAAACAATGTAAATATGTATATTAGTGGGTCCACACGTGTGAGGCCAAAAGTGCCACGTGGGAATCCGTTTACTTGGCTATAAGTGTAAATCAATTTCAGAGTTCACTTAAGTTTCGTTTCGTCTCGTCTCGTCTCGTTACAGAGCCTGATTAATCTTTTCGTGAATTCTTCTCTTTCGTCTAGTTTCGCTTCATCTCGTTTCATTTCGCGATCTCTATGCTTCCAGCATGAATCAATGTCAGAGCTCGTTTAAGTTTTGCTTCGCTTCGCCTCGTTTTGTTTTCGTCTCGTTTCATTTTGTTGTGTTACAGAGCTTGATTGATCCAACACAAATTATTCTTGAACAGAAATAATTCGAGTTTCGCGAGAGACTTTCCTTGCTTACAGATTGACAAGGACTATGAGGGAGGTAAATTGTACCTTCATCATTCCAAATATATCCTAAAAATCCTAGAAGACTTCGGGATGCTGAATTGCAAAGGAACGAATACTCCAATGCTTGTAGGAACGGTACTGACGAACGAAAATTGTTCAAAGACTGAAGAAGAAAGGGAATTGATGCAACTAACACCATACAGGAAGCTGATTGGATCATTGATATACCTTGCAGATACCACACGTCTTGACATTGTTTATGCAGTGTTCAGGATGAGCCAATTCTGTACAAATCTAGGCTTGACTCATTGGAAGATTGCAAATGAATTTTGCAATATCTTCAATTAACAAATGATTTTGATTTGTGTTATTGTCGTGATGCAGGGTTTCGGATGCTTTCCTACAGTGATGCTAGCTGGGCATCCCTCAAGGATGACTACAAAAGTGTCTCAGGAGGATGCACCATCGCGTCAGGAGTAGCAATTCTCTTGGTCAGCAAGAAGCAGACCATTGTGGCTCAGTCATCCTACGAAGTAGAGTACGTTGCAGCAGCAAAGATGGCCAACGAAATAATTTGGCTCAAACAATTCCTTGACAAACTGGGCGAAACAAGGAATGAACCTCTGGTTTTGCAGATGGACAACACATCTACAATGCATCTGACAAAAGACCCTGTGTTTCACTCAAGGACGAAATACATTGCGATCAAGTACCACTTGATAAGGGATCTGATTGGGAAGAAGATGTTGCAGACTACCTTCATTGGAACAAAGGAGATGGTAGCTGACATTTTCACAAAGGCCTTAGACAAAGGTCTATTAGAGAAACAGATGAGCAGTCTTGGAGTCGTCAAGCTATCATGCTTTGAGAGGGAGTCGAAGAAACAAAATCTTTCTATTGCCAAAGCCTTGCTAGCTCTCCACTCTGATTTCTACAGAAAAGACACAAGAAACGAAATTGTTCGCGAACAATTTTGCGACACACGACACAAAATTGTTTCGCGACACAAAATCATTCTTGCTCCATGAACGACCAAGAAGATCAGCCAAGTACCAAGAGGTTAAAGTATTTGATCATATATCGTGACATCAGCAGAAGTACTGTAGATCGTGGCTAATCTGCCACTCTTGTAATTTGTGATTAGTTGTAGATGTTTAATTTTTCTAATCTGGAAGTTACACGACGCGACACAAAAAAATTTGCGAACTATATACTTTCTGCTTGATGCATAATACATTAAGACAAAATATACAGAGTACATATCCGCCTGTGAGCGAGACAATTTTGTAAGAGGTATAGAAGTCCGCTAGTATGTGAGAGAATTGTATTTTTCTCACGCCAATGCGCTGTGTGGTCTGTCGCACAGTGCTTGAAAAATCAAAAGATCAGTAGATAATATTGTAGCTGTTATGCACATATTATTTTGAATGATTGTATGATCTCGAATGAATATTTGTCTGCTACTATTCATGTATCTGATTCACTTGTTTATTCAATTCCGCACATTGGTTTGATTTCGTTGAATGCTATATTAATCTGTTAACGTAGATCAGCAGTGTCTGTCTACACTCTGAAGGATTGTAGGAATGATATAGCCGGCAGTGATCAACAATCATATCTGAATTTTTGACGAACTGATTTTGTTTGCGAATGCTTTTGCTTCGTGTTTTGCTTCGTTTCGCTTTGGATCACTTGGCTATAAGCATAAATCAATTTCAGATCTCACTTAAGTTTTGTTTAGTTTCATTTCGTTTCGTCTTGTTTCGTTTCGTCTCGTCTCGTCTCGTTCCAGAGCCTGATTGATCTTTTCGTGAATTCTTCTCTTTTATCTAGTTTCGCTTTGTTTCGCGATCTCTATGCTTCCAGCATGAATCAATGTCAGAGCTCGTTTAAGTTTTGCTTCACTTCACTTCACTTCGTTTTCGTCTAGATTTCATTTCGTTTTGTTTTGTTGTGTTACAGAGCCTGATTGATCCAGCACGAATTATTCTCGAACAGAAATATTCGATATTTGTAAAAGTTTCACGAATCATTCGAGAGACGTTTTAGCAGTTTGTTACCAAAGTTCTAGCTGGAATTTGTATTTTCTGAGTGCACACTTTCCATCATTGTTAACATGATTGTGATGCTTGGATGGATGTTAGCTTGCATTCAGGCATGATGGTTTTGGCATGGTAGGGTTAAAATTATATTTGTTGGTGTTTTAGGGTTAGATTTGGATGATTTTGATTGGAATGTCTACTTGTAAAAAAGGGAAGACAGTACATCAATGCTAATATTCCCTTGAAAACCAAAAAATTAAAGAAAAAATGTTCACATTTTTTGCAATATGAGAGAGAGAGAGAGAGAGAGAGAGAGAGAGAGAGAGAGAGAGAGAGAGAGAGAGAGAGAGAGAGAGAGAGAGAGAGAGAGAGAGAGAGAGAGAGAGAGAGAGAGAGAGAGAGAGAGAGAGAGAGAGAGAGAGAGAGAGAGAGAGAGAGAGAGAGAGAGAGAGAGAGTGCAAAATTATCATCAAAACTAATAAATTTTTTTCCCTCTAGAACTAACCTTCACCAACTTGCAAGCAAGATTGCTTTGATGCAAAGCAGCTCCAGTTTGAAGGGTGAAAATTACTTCCTAGCCATTTTCTAGAAACTTGAAAATAACAATCAAAAACATCAAAATATTCCTTGAATTTTTTCATGAAAAATCAAAGTGCTCTTAATTGCTTAGCAAACTTTTGCCCACCTCCAGATTGTGAAATTTGAATTCTTTGCATTCTCTAAGATTAGAATGTAATCTAATATTTGTGAAAAATTGGCAAAATCTAGCTTGGTAATTTTACAATTCTTGTTTGTGAGAAAATCTCACACGAGTGGAGCATGTTCCCACGTGTGGAAAATAGACTAATTATGATAGATCTATGTTGAGTTAAAAGTACTCAAGTTTTTAGTATCTAGCCACATCTTAGATGTTGATTGAGCCATTTTTGGCATTAGAAAAAAAATAGGCTTGTACACATGTCAAGACATGATTAGGCCAGAACTAGGACATGATGTAGCTCGAGTTAGTCAAGTTGAGGTTGGGTGTGTGACTATCACTGTGTGTTGGCATGAGAGTTACTCAACCAACAGATGCACTTGGATCTAGTAAGAGCAAGAATGAGTTTGTTACTCATAGTTTGAAAAATCATGTTTTTTCATTTTGTGAGGCATTTTGTAAACTTCTCTTGAGATTAAGTGAATCATCCATGAAGTGTAGTAAATCAGTGGGGAATTGTGCGGAAGTTGTGAGCGAGCTTGGTGAGTGGATCAGATGCGCCACAGTTAGTAGCAAAATGTTCAAATTGAATTGATTCAACAAATGCAAGTGAACTATAACAGTAGTGAGACAGATAATTGCACTCTGATTAATATCAATAATGACAATGTTTAAAGTAATTACTTCAGCTAATCGTTGTGTGTGTTAACATTGGCAATGGAAAAAAAAAATCTTATCAATTACAATTTCAGTAGTAACTGTATATCAGAAAAAATAATTTGATGCAGATTCTAGGATTAGATATACTGAAAATATCTATATCTAATTTGCAGTGAATGCTATCTTCTATATTGATACAATCGCCTTGTAACTGTAAATACATGTACAAAATAGGCGGACCGCCAACTCAACTCATTGGGTCGAATTTTTTACCGGTATTGGATATTACATAGGGTTGGATTTAATACAAAGGGTCGAGAAATATACACTGGGTCGAAAAATATATTGAGGGTCAAATTTTTTGTAATAAATTATCCGAGCATGTTTGACCTCGGATAGGATCGGGTCTAATTTCTCTAACCCGAAAAATTCAACCCTTGGTATATTTTTTGACCCAATGTATATTTCTCGACGACAGTCCCCGCCTATTTTGTACATGTATTTACAACTACAAGGTGGTTGTAATTAATATAGAGCATAACATTCAATGCCAGTTAGATATAGATATTTTCAATATATCTAATCCTAGAATCTTCATAAAAAAACTTCTTGTGATGTACAGTTACTACTGAAATTGTAATTGATAAGATTTTTTTTTTCTGTTGCCAGTGTTATCACACACAACGATCAACTGAAGTAATTACTTCAAGCATTGTACTCATTGTTGATATTAATCAGAGTGCAATTATCTGTCTCACTAATGTTATAGTTCACTAGCATTTGTTGAATCAATTCAGTTTGACATTTGCTGCTAACTATGGCGCTTCTGATACACGCACCAAGCTTGCTCCTAGTTTCCGCACAATTCCCATTGATTTACGACCTGGTATCAGAGTGGACAACCAAGTAATCTGCTTCTCATTGTGGATTATTAGTCTTGTTTCTATCAAGACAACAAACTAGCAAGTGCCCAACCAACAGTATTCCAAAATCATTGTTATTACCAACGATCTTGCTCAACCAGAATGGATTCGTCTTCTCTAATCGAAAGGCTCAATGAAGGGAACTATCATCTTTGAAAATTCAAAATGAAGGTCATGCTATTAGCCAAGGAACTGTGGGACGTTATTGCCGGCACATAACTCAAGCCAGAAGGTGAAACAACTAATATCACCAAATGGAGACTGAAAGATGGCAAAGCTCTTGCCATGATCACTCTCAACATAAAAGACATTCAAATCAGTCACATAAGAGCTATTCAGACTGCTAAGGATGCATGGGACATCCTAGCAACCCTCTATGATATCAGGGGCCTCACCTCCAAACTCCATTTGAGGAAGAAATATTTTTCCCTGAGAATGTCTGAAGCAGTAAGTGTTTCGAGTCATCTCAACACTTTCTAGATTCTCATGTAGAACATAAATACAAGACTTCGATGCTATTATGACTCTATTATCGAGTCTGCCTAAAACCTATGAAAATTGGGTCATGGCAATTTCGGATCCAGTTACTTCTACAAGAAATTATTAGAAGATCAGCTTCCTCCTCAGGCTCAGGATCGGATCCACAAGCACTATATTCAAAAAATAATAATTTTAGATCCACAAAGAAGAGCAATATGCAGCCAGGGTCGAATTCTGGCTTAGGGTCAAATTTTATCCCTGAAGATCTCAAAAAGAAGCTGGACATAACAAACAAAAAATCGATTTTTATTGGCTATTCTCCAGATCACAAGACACACAAGCTCTACAATCTGGACACACAAAAGACATTCACAAGCAGAGATGTCATTTTTCTAGAGGACAAGTTTTTCGACACCAAGGGAAAGGTTGCACAAATTTCTGACCCTAGGTACCCCAGGGTCGAACTATCAAAATCCGACCCCAGGGTCGAACAGTCCTTTTGTTAATGAGCATCTTGAAAATCTGTTCAAAACAGAGAATTTTTTGACCCTAGGTCAGGTTGGATTGGTTTGACCCTTCATTAAATTATCTGGGTGTGTTCGACCTTGGATCGGATCGGATAATCGAAAAAAATCCGAACCGATGCGGATGACCCGTCGACATAGGGTCAGATTTTATACAGAGGGTTGAGAAATATACATTGGGTCAAAAAATATACCGAGGGTTGAATTTTTTGGGTCAGAGAAATTAGACCCAATCCGATCCGAGGTCAAACACGCTCGGACAATTTATTAAAGGGTCAAAAAAAAATTGAACCGATGCGGGCGATCCGGACCCACCGACCCAGGGTCAGAAAAATCTCTGTTTTGAATGGCTTTTCAGGATGCTCATTAACAAGAGGATTTAAGGCTGAGCATTGAAATCCAACACTCCTCCTTAATGTGGATCTTGGAAAGTTTTGATATTCATATTTAACATGTGCTTGAATCTGAGATGGTGCTCCTTTGATAGGGCCTTTGTGAAGTAATCTGCTTTCATTGATTCTCTACTATGATAGACTAATGATACCTCCTTGTTTTGCACTTTCTCTCTTAAATAATGATATATGATTTCGATATGCTTGCTTCATGAATGAAATATCGGATTGAGAGAGAGAGCAATGGTGCTTTGATTGTCACAGAAAATGGTTGTTTGATGTGACTGTGCAAGGTCGATTTCTGCTAGCAGGTGCCTCAACCAAATTGCCTCCTTAGTAGCATTCATGGCAGGAATGTATTCTGATTCGGTTGATGATAATGCTACTGAGGTTTGCTTTCAGCTGTTCCAAGAGATTGGGCCTTGATTGTATAAAAGTACAAATCCAGAAGTTGATCTTCTGGTATCAACACCCCCTACCCAATCTGCATCTGTGTATCCTTCTAAAATATTGGCAGATTGGCTGCCTCCATAGCATATGCTGAGATGTGTGGTTGCTTGAATGTACTTTATGACTTTCAAGAGTGCTTTCCACTGCATTAGACCCGGATTTGATAGGAGCTGGCTAAGTGAACTAATTGACTATGCAAGGTTTGGTCGAGTGCAGATCAGTGCATACATCAGTGAGCCGATGATGGAGTGGAATGGATAATGCTTCATCTCCTCCTTTTCTGCCTCAGTTTGAGGAGATTGTTCCTTTGACAGCTTTAGTCCAGGGTCGAGTGAAAATAGACTTGGTTTGCAGTTAACAATTCCATACTCTTTTAGCACGTTGGTGAGATATCTCTGTTGGCTGATGAATATCAGTCTGCTGGGTTGGATTCAAACAATTTCGATTTCGAGACAATAGTGAGCTGGACCCATATTAGTCATTTTGTACTCTTTCGCCAGCATGCATTTGGTGTCCTTTATCAATTTCAAATTGTTACGGAATAATAGAGTATCATCAACATAGAGAATGATGATGAAGAAGAAATCCGATACAAATTAAGTAGACATTCGAATCTATTGAGTTTGGAATAAAACCATTCTCAATAAGAAATGCATTTATTTTCTGGAACCAAGCTTTGGGTGACTGTTTCAGCCCATAGAGTGCCTTGTGAATTTTGCACACAAGGTATTGCTTACCCCTCAGTTTGTATCCTTCTGGCTGTGACATAAAAAATTTCTCTTCAATAGTCCCATTGAGGAAAGCGATCTGGACATCCATTTGATGGACTTCGAGATCTGTTGTAGCTTCAAAGGAGAGTATTATTCTGATCGAAGCATGCTTGACAACTGGGTTAAAGGTTTCAGAATAGTCCAGATCTAGAATCTGGGAATAGCCTTTGGCGGCCAGTCTGATTTTGTATCGATTTGGCCTGCCTTCAGCATCATACTTTGCCTTGAATATCCATTTGCATGGAATCAAATTTCTATCCTTTGAAAGCTCAGTGACTGTCCATGTTTGATTATGAAGAAACAATTTGTTTCGAGCCACAAAGCTTTGCTAGCTTTAGAGCTCAAGTCCGTAGAAACACAAGGGAGCTGCCCAGACATGAACACTGGAGCTTCGAGGACTGAAGACCCGAAGACGATGGTCAAATGTTCATTGACTGAAGGCCACACAAACACGAAGATAAATGTTCGTGGACCCAAAGTGACTCACTGGGAAGGCAAAGGCAGGAGAAGACACGAAGGCCGAGGGGCGGCGGATCTCCACAAGTCAAGGTACAAAGGAGATTGGGAAAGTACAAGGAGGACGCCATCCTCCAGAGGCTATCTAGATACCGTTGGGACGTGCCTAATTAGCCGTTCTTGTAATCCCCTGATCTGCTAATCATGTTCTCTCTCTTCCTCACTCATATATATATGCAGCTTTGAGTTGTTAATTATAAAAAAAGGAGTAGTATACCAATGTAAGCTGAGCATTGTGCAGCTAGCTGATGTTCAGAAAGTCTGCTAGTAAGCACGATGGTTTTTGATTCGCGAAAGAAATATATTCTTTCGCGTCGACGCGCTGTGTGGTCTGCCACAACAGTACTCAAGAAATTCATTAATAATACAATAGATGTTATACATATGATTTTCTTATCTTGAATATTATTGAATGTCTTATTGTCAAATTGTTAGCTGTCAATTCTTATTCCGCATACTGGTTTCATCTTGTTGAATGCATAAACAGTTATACATAGGTCAGTAGTGTCTGTCTTGACTAGAACTGCAAGGAAATGGTACTACAGTCTACCTGGAGAGTCCATAAAAAATATAGAGACCTTTCATAGATTATTCCTGACTGAGTTTGCCTCACATAGAACTACTGATGGGTTGTTCTTCACTTTGACATCCCTTCAACAAGGAGAGGGAGAGGGAGTTAGACAATATTTGAAAAGATTGACTGAACTTTCGAGGCAAGTAGGAGCTACTGTAGCACTACCACCACAATTACTACTGACTTTCTTCCTGCGAGGATTGAAGAATGACCTACAATTGATAGTAAGGCAGAGCAATCCCCAGTCGATAGATGAAACAGTAGAAAAAGCAATAGTAGTGAAAAATGCACAGATAGCTATTGCCCAAGCATCTAAAATATCACAGGCCGTAAATAGTTTGAACCTTAAGAGCAATATATGGGAAGCAAACCCGGTTCCAAAAAAAAACTCTTACAAAACCTATGTGCCAATATAGACCAACCAAGAAACTCAGAGGGAATGCGCTAGAAATGTACTTATAGAGAGGGGATATGAGAGCACTGGATCTAATTCAGGGATTGATGATGTAAAAGCCACGCTGAAAGGATACATGGACATGATGAATGAGAATATATCTACCCTAGCTTCGAACGTGAATTTTCTTAAGTGACAACAGAATATGATTGGACAAAGGCGTACTACAGAAATGCTCCCACCGCTAGTATGCCGACATTGTCAAGGCAATCACCTCAATAGGAACTGTCCAAATATGGTTTGTACATATTGTAAGAAAACAGGACATCTAGAGGATAGATGTTGGAGTCGTAAGGAGGCATTGAACACTGGAAACCATATACCAGGCCCCATCAATCACAGACCTTCCAAAACAATGGAGCAGGACCTTCAAGACCAGTGATGTTTCTTCAGAGAGACACTAGATACACTCCTTCAGAAAAAGAAAAAACCAAAGTAGAGGAAGAGAGACCTCCCATCAATCTGATCGACATTGAACCACTTGAAAAAGAAGAAGTGCTGGTATTGACCCATAGTGGGCAAGGAAATGAAATATTAGACAAAACCGGAAAAACAAAAAAACAGTTGCGAGGAATAGGAAATATCCCTTTGGATGTAGCATCTCTCAAAGATGTGCTTTATGTGCCAAAACTAACAAAGAATTTCATTAGTGTTGTCAATTGTTTGACAATGGTCTTGATGTCAAGTTTGATGTGGATATATGTATCATCAAGAGTGAGGATGCGGTGAGCGGCTAGAGGATCTAGATTTGGTAGACTCTACAAACTAGATTCTAGTGAGAGTGCTAACATTTGTGATGTTGCCTACAAGACCAAAATCTCTAAAGAATATTTGTGGCATAAGAGATTGGGCCATCCCAATTTCAAAGCCATGACATCCATGGTCAAATATGGGAAAGCTATTGGATTGCCAAAGACTATATCAAAGGAGCTTCTACCATGTGAAGCTTCTAATGTTGCTAAGTCTCATAAGAGGTCTTTTCCAAGATCCAACATCAAGTCTCAACATGTGGAGGGGTCGAGGCTCACATATGTGGAAAAAGGCAAGCAAGTGGAGGATGACACCTCATATCATTCATTTTTCATCTCTCATGATGAGCCAAGCAATGTCCAAGATGCACTCCATGTCAAAGCTATGTCAAAAGAGTATGAAGCCTTGATTTCTAATCATACTTGGGAGCTCGTGTATCCACCCATCAACAAGCATGTTATTGGATGAAAATAGGGTGTTTAGAGTGAAGTACGACAATGATGGATCTATCAACAAGTTCAAGGCAAGACTATATGCCAAAGGATATACTCAAATACTATGGCCTTGATTATGGACACCTTTGGACCCGTGGCCAAGATGGTCACTATAAGGATTAATCTCTATTGCATGCTATTTCAAGTGGAGGATATTCCAACTTGATGTCTCTAATTCCTTCCTCAATGGCTACCTTGAGGAAGAGTTCTATATGGAACAACCCGAGGGCTTTATCAAAGATGGTGATTAATCCAAAGTATGCTTATTGTTCAAAAGCCTTTATGGGATCAAGCAAGCCCCAAGGTCTTGGTATGCAAGGCTCAATTCATATCTCTTATCACTTGGATTCAATCTAAGTGCCTACGATCCATCTTTGTACATAAAGTTTGTAAATAAGAATCTTGTTATTCTCATCATATATGTAGATGATATCATCTTGTGTGGAAATTGCATGAAACTTGTTGATGAGACAAAAAGTGCTCTTGGTAGTGAATTCAAAATGCAAGATCTAGGTGAGCTTCACTACATCTTAGGCCTAGAAGTAGATCTTTTTCAAGATCATGCATTTATTAGTCAATCTAGATATGCTCTTTCTATACTTAAGAAATTTCATATCAAGTGAGTCAAAGCAATGCTTGACAATCCCTAAGAATTGAGATCAATTGGTGTCTCATGGCACACCATTGCATGTAGACTAATTGAAATCAAGACATTTATTTGTAAGTGGGGCACTCAACCACAACTAAAATTTATAGTTTTTCCTTTGAGTTTGCTTAACGAAATTGATATAACTATTTGCGAGCAAGACTCTAAGCATTAAAAATTAGTTTTTCACTTTATGATGCCAAAGAAGCTGTAAGGATTGAAAGTAGGATGTATATCATGGAAAACACATCCAAGTGGGAGAGGCCTAAAAACACACACTTGCATTATTGATACCACAATAATTTAACAAAACTACTTTGGTTAGAGTATGCCTCCAAAGACAATTTGAAAAGTGTAAGTAGGACACTCTTGAAGTAATGTAGTGGAAGACAATTCATGATTGGGTAGGCACAAATAATCTTCTTGTCTAGCATTGTATGTAGAGAGAAGAATGTCATTCCTCATCCAAACTCAAGTATCTATATTTGGTTGTGCCTGTGTATATGCACAATCTAAGAGTTTGCCAAATGTCAATGTTTGGTTTGATTTCATATTGTTGCCTCCCATGTGTAATGTATTAGGTCTTCTTGTCTACATGCGTTGATGACTAACTATGTTGCCCACAAGAATCAAAAAGAGTGCCCTAGGCTGTTTTAGAGAGAGTTGATGCTAGCTAGAATAAGTGATTGGCGCACAAACTAGATTATTAAAGGCTAATCAAAGAATGGTCTAGGAATAATATTTATGCCATTGTGAACAAATTATTTAGACAAATTAGCTTTGGACAAGCTTCTCCTACACAAGAGACAAGTAATTCTTTTACCACATCTTATGAACCTCAAGAACATCAATAATGTCACATAATACAAATTAATCAATGAGGGTGGGTGAGACATTTATTTCAAAAAATGAAAAACACCCAAAAACTCTATGAACTGACATGACTTCCTAAAGTATTCCCAATTTTCTTTGAGATTGGACATGTGCATCTAGAGGCTCCATGCATTTCATGATGATTGGCCACTTCATGTAGATAACAATTCTGAATGTGCAAAATTGCATAAATTGCCTATTGTCAACACACGCATAAAACTTCATCAAGTTAATAAAAATATCACTAATTGACCACAAAATTGAAGAACAAGAAAGACATGTGAAGCAAAGATATCATGAACTTTGATTTTTATGCTATAATATTCAGCCATAAATGAAGTATTTGCAACATTTTCAACCATGCTTTATCAAAATTGAACAAAGATATGCCTTTTTCTCCTCATAAGTACTATACAAAGGCTTAGCTACATTAGCTTTGACAAAAATTTTCTCAAGAAAATCTTTTAGGTAGGCTTCAAGAGATATCTTGATAAGAGAGTCACAATTTCTATGTGAATAGAAAGATGCACCAAACATAAACTGCATGCACACAAAAACTTCATTAGTTGACAAAATGGAATCCTTCTCCACATGGTTTTGTACTCTTGGAAAGTCAAATTTAGTAAGAATCAATTCTTTTGACTCTT
The DNA here is from genome assembly GCA_029204225.1 of Diphasiastrum complanatum. Taxonomy (NCBI): domain Eukaryota; kingdom Viridiplantae; phylum Streptophyta; class Lycopodiopsida; order Lycopodiales; family Lycopodiaceae; genus Diphasiastrum; species Diphasiastrum complanatum. Next base: position 40,708,859 of record CM055099.1, on the reverse strand, counting down.
TTCATCACTCTTTCTTAGACAGCCCTTGACCTTACCCTTGACCTTGCATATGATCACTAAAAGTGTAGGATGAGCTCCCATATGGATGATATGCCATGTAATTAAACCCATGAATCTCTCTCTCTCTCTCTCTCTCTCTCTCTCTCTCTCACACACACACACACACACACACACACACACACACACACACACACAAAATTTACATGTACCTCTATAGGTGTTCATGCAACTTGGACGTAAAAAGATCTTTTCTCCCTACCACTTCATTGTGATTGTTAGGTATAAATAACCTCCACGGATATGGGGCATTAGAAGGAAAACATGATATACATTACTAGTACTACTTAATATAGATGCAACAAGGATTGATAAGGAAAAATTTAGATTTTGTTCCAATCGATAAGGACCTAAACTACGACACATTTGACACTATCTTGTCAAAAGGCTTTGCAATATCTATCTATGTAGTGATTTGGCTATTAACAAGTTTATGTTTAAAAGAAATATGTTTGCTAAGTTCACACAAAAAAAGGCCATGTAGGCTAAAAGAACTCTTTATAAGGATTCTCCATATATTGTAAGTATAAAAGATAAATAGTTCTCTTAACTATAGTATATTCATAAATCATAAAAGTTAAGCTGACATTTTTGATTCTGTCAATTGATACATTGATTGGTGCATCCAATTGGCATGTGTCAACATAAATTGAAAATAGAAAATATGAGGTCTTTTTTTGCAACTAGCTCCACATTCCTTTTTAGTTTTACCATTGTGATTCATTGCAATAGTCTAGAAAAAGGAAAAAGTATTGCTGATGTTTACTTGGTAAGAGTTGGGCTTAAGGAGGGACTGTGTTATGGTTTTAGGATTTCCTACACCACACAATGATTGGTGGCAAAGACAACAACGAATCTAAACCAAGATAACCTTAAAAAAAAAGATGATGAATCAATAGTTAAGGACAATATCGTTAGCACTAATGTCCACCTAACACCAATTCTCAAAAGCTAGTAGATAAAAGAGGCGATGAAGCAAGAAAGAAACAAGTTTGAGAGGACAATGATCAAATGCTACCCTACTTAACTTTATCTCCAACAAGCAACAAAAAATATTTGTCCATATACATATCTACAACTAGCTAAAGAAAAAACTTGCTCATCAAAGCTCGAAGGTCAAGACAGTCCAGGATCTTAGATGACATTTACTTGCATCAAAATAATTGCAGGCCAAGTCAAATGAAAGCTTTCCAAGTGTTGAAAATGACAATGAATGAGCAAATGAGAAATTGTTTCATATGCACAACAACACAAAAAGGCTCCATTGAAATATTTAGTTTAATCTATTTTTTAATTGAAAGATTATGTTGAAACTTTGGGCTTTTGATTGTGGTTTTTTTTAAGTTACATATGAATATCGAAATGATTATGTTGGAACTTTCAATTGCAGTTATCCTTATTAAAGCACGTGGCTCTAGTTGCATTTTCTATTAGTAATATTAATCCCTACACTACACTTTAGCTTACTAATTGAATCATAGTTGCATCATAGTGAAGACTCGACCACTTTCCTTGATGGGTTAATTTACTAAATTTGATGTTATAATGTTAAGATCATGCCTTTCATGTAATGTTATCAACAATCACAATTTTATTCTTCACAATTACTACTCTTATCTTTTAGGAGTCATTCACAAAAACTTAAACTTGTAGCTTATCCTTGAACAAAGTTGTTGCTCATGTACCTTATTTTATAAAATGCTTCCTAATGATTTACCATTGAGGGTGACCAACAAACATCAATAACATTTCAATCTACATGGAGTTGTAAATGCTCTCCACTATGAGCGCGCGTGTGTGTGTACCCTCTACATGAACTAAAAAGAGAAGTTTAACACATCATTATTTCTTAATCACATTGGAGACAAACTAGTTAGAACATGTTATTTTAGTAAAGATTCAAATTGCAACAAATCATGTAGCTAAAAGAACAGAAGCCTAAAGTATAAAGCTCTATGAGAAAAATGTACCTTTTGTAACTCTGAAATGCCAAAACTCAGTGTTGATGGAATCACAACAAAGTTCATAGGGTTCTGTAGATTCACAAGTTTGAATCATTCAAAGATGCAAACAAAAATTATTATTAGGTTGATACAGAATGTGAGAATAGACTATTATACCTCTTGATGATCTATAACATTTTTGATAACACAATCACATGACAAAAGCATACACAATGCTCCACAAAATTTGTAGTAAATGATGAGATGTTTATGCGACCTACGTACAATGCAAATGTAAATATTACATGAGAGTGGTGGGAAGGCGCAAATCCTAAGGTACATAAATCACTAGGCAAAAAGGAAGTACTTTCGAAGAAACATTCACACTCACAATCAATCACATCAATTTTCAGTTTTTTATTCTGATTATCCAGCATCTCAATAACTTAAGTTGTGGGTTTCTTCAGCTCTGGGTAGAACTTTATCACTGTTTTTTTTCAAAACAAGTGTTTCTTTCACTTGGGTTATGATGCCCATCCGATCAAATTCATAATATTCATTTTGAATTCTCTCTCAAACTTGCCCCTTGCCTTTGTTAGGTCTAGATGCTGATGGATTCGCTTGAAATTGCTTCATGGATGTCACCACCGTGGAATCATAAGGTTTTTCAAATCGTACAACATTATCAAAGGTCTGAAGCACATTTTTCTTACATTCGTTCTAATAATCAGCCGGAAAACCTAGGATGAATTGCCAGAGTGCCAATTTAGAATCAAACGATAGAACTTTATTTCATAAATCCATGAATTCTTGGATATAAGAGTTCAAATTCTTCGTCCCCATTTTGTACTTAATGAACTTTTTATAGTAATCATAAGTATCCACCATAATAAATGATTTGCTACACACAACCATGAAAACATCCCATGTAATAGGTTTCGGCTACAAATCATGCCATTATGACGATGCCTTACCACATGTAGGAAGGTCAACCACATCTAGCTTCATAAAATGTCCCCTGTAGAAGTATAGTTTGACCTTCGAAGAGGCCAACAAGATATGTTGAACATGGCCTTTGTAGACAAATTGTTGAATGGAATCATGTGAACACTTAGGGAGGTGAGTAAAATATACACCAATTGTGCCCAATAACCCAAATGCCAATGCGTACCAAGAAAGATGATAACCCTACTTAGAAAGTGCCCTAGATGAGATAAGTGTAGAGAGAGAGAGAGAGAGAGAGAGAGAGAGAGAGAGAGAGAGAGAGAGAGAGAGAGAGAGAGAGAGAGAGAGAGAGAGAGAGAGAGAGAGAGAGAGAGAGAGATTAGCCAGATTACAGATTCACCTTTTTGATGTGTTTGGCAGATTGACAATGGTTCGAAAGCAGGCAAATGAGGGAGTTTCGGAGTGTGGAATCAATGGACAGGCTAATGATGAGTTTAGAATTCCTACAGGTAATGAGAAATTGAAGGTAAAAAAGTGTGCTGACTTCAAGCTTGTGAAGCGGTATGAGAAACCCAAAAAGTGGGGATTGCTGGTTGTGATGTTGATCCAAAGCTTATAGGTGTGATTGAGAAATTCTTGAGAAATGAATGCATTGTTGGTTTATGTGGGCTTGAGAGAAGAGGCATGCTAATGAATCTGCATTTTCAAATGATTTGTAAGTGCTTTGCATCTTCTGTACTAAAGGTCAATCACTTGTTGAAGCAATATTTGGGTTGGACAAAAGAAGATCCACTTGGAAACTTGGTGTTGTGTAGGTACCTGAGGCAAAAGGGTATTCATACTTGGCATGGAATGATTGGATATTGTTTGAAGGATTTTGGAAAGGATCATTTTCAGTGTGTTATGTATGGTGTAGATCAGAGTGATATAGATAAAGCTCGTGAAGAGTACATTAAATATGGTGCTTCTGAGATTAAAAGTCGTGTATCTTTAATCCCTGTTAATCTGTTTGAGCGAGCATTTATATTTTCAGTTTATCATATGAAAAGTATAGTTAGTTCAACCATTCCTCAAGTTTTATTGGCTATGCTAAGGACATGCAAGTATTATCCAGCAGCCACATGGGTGACACCATTCCAGGGAAAAGGAATGGACATGGTGAGAGCTGCTGCAGTCTGGAAGGCTATGAAGGCACCAAGCCTTGTGACCATGCATGATGTGATGGCAATCTTTTTTCCAAAAGATGCAAATTTTCGATATTTTAAAACTTGTGCTCCGAGGTCTGATAACTTGTATGGTTTGAAGATGCAGGACGAGGCTAGTGGGCTCAAATCCTTTGAGCCTATTTTACAGAATGATGGTGGAAATGATGGACTTGGTGAAAATGATGTGCAATCTGGGTATGTTAGCTTGAGTGAGTTCGAATTTGAAGCATTGTGAACACCAAACACTCTTATTTTGGAAGACTCTCAACAATATGCTATGATGTTTTCGAATAGAATTTTGTTGTTTTGTAAACAGCTTTCATGAGATATGAATGCGAAACTATGTACTTTTGTTTTGGAATCGAATGGAAGATGCGAAATTACGTACTTTTGTTTTGCAATCAAATTGGATGTGGTTTTGTTTAGATTCTATGAAATGCAATGTTTTTTTTAGCAAAATTTGGGTTAGATTAATTAGGGTTAGGGTTAGGGTTAATTTTTTAGGGTTTAGAGAGAGAGAGAGAGAGAGAGAGAGAGAGAGAGAGAGAGAGAGAGAGAGAGAGAGAGAGAGAGAGAGAGAGAGAGAGAGAGAGAGAGAGAGAGAGAGAGAGAGAGAGAGAGAGAGACACCATATTTATTTGAAAGGCATATATTATCAGTAATGCAACCAAAGAATGATTCCAATGTTCACCAAGGATGAGCCATTTCTGTCAAAAGTAACAAAATCACATGTCGTTATTGGTGAGCAAACCAATCCAAAAATACAATTTAGAATTCAATTTGTCTCGTATTGATTAACCACATGATTATGTGTTATTCAATGCACTGATGTGACTAAGATGGCAGTTGAATCACTTGACAATTCTAAAGTAAATAATTGACTTCTAGTCGGTCGTTAGCTTTTTTAAAAAATATAGTCCTAATAAGAATCAAGATTTAGATTGAAACACCTAGTTACAATAGGATTGATGTGAAAAAGAAAAAGAACAAATAATGGTAAAGAATCCTTCTGGGCCATAATGCAAGTTCAAGATTACTGTCCACTAATCCACAAAAGGTGGACAACATTCTACAATTTCTACAACATGCAATTGTAAAGCAATTGGAATCATCATTTGATAGCATGGGCCACTATGGAAGGTTCATTGAAGAGAAGAGTTCAGTATGAGAGCCTCTCACATATGTGTTTAGAAATTAGTTTTACATGGAGGAATGACTACACAAAAGCTTATGTGACTCCTAGGTGTTGAAGAAGACAAGAAGAGTCTGAAGTTTAAGTGAAGCCCACCAAGTAGAGGATTTTCTATTAGTTGCCATTATGGATGAAAAAATTAATGAAGAATGTTGGTTTCCTAGACTCGGGTGCCACACGATAGATGACACCAATTTAGGATTAAATGAACTTCTACAAAGAATTGAAGTAGATTACTCATGTCAGAATGGAAAACAATAAAATCTTAAAACAAATAGTTGTAGTTTTTGTAGTTGAAGTGGTGAGAAACGTGCTTCTTGCTCCAAAATTTCGCAAAGAGCCTTTTAGTAGTAGTAGGATCTGACATGCAAGAAACAAATGAAAATGTCGTATAGTCTTGAATAGTATGGACTAGCATAAAGAAAAAATAGGATCTCATGGGAGATTGTAAGATCTATACTAAATAATTCCAATTTAGGTGAGGAAGAAAAATCCCCAATAATGGCAATATATGTTTGAAATAGATCAGCTTCTAGTGCAATTAATAAGATAACTTCAAAAGAAGTTGTGGACAAGTATGAGACATGTTATCCTATACCTAAATGTATATGGGTAAGACAATGCATATCTTAAATTAAAAGAGCAGACTTGATAAGAAGAGCAAATGTATATATCTAGATTATTGTCAAAATCCAAATGGATATAGGTCGTTAGACCTGAATGACACTAACATGATGATATCCAAAGATGTAAAACCTATTGAGACATTCAAAGAAAAAATAGAATCTCATGGGAGATTGTAAGATCTATGCTAAATAATTCCAATTTAGGTGAGGAGGAAAAATTCCCAATAATGGCAATATATGTCTATCTCAACTTCTAGGGCAATAAATAAGATAACTTCAAAAGAAGTTGTGGACAAGTATGAGGCATGTTATCCTATACCTAAATGTATATGGGTAAGACAATGCATATCTTAAATTAAAAGAGTAGACTTGATAAGAAGAGCAAATGTATATATCTAGATTATTGTCAAAATCCGAATGGATATAGATCATTTAACCTAAATGACACTACCATGATGATATCCAAAGATGTAAAACCTACTGAGACATTCAAAGAAAAGAAAAATAAGCTTTAGGAAATAGGAGAAATCAAAGCTCAATCAGAAGCAGAATGCAACAAGAGTTAGGACTAGAAATGTCAAGAATATAGAACACGAAACCTTCACACCCACTATTTTTTCCATTTGTAAAAGAGATTGAATCAAATAAAATATGCTTGGATTATTGTGGTACCAAGGACACCAAAAGTCCTACAAAAGAAGTGTTTATTGTATTCAGGAAAATAGCAGGTGTAGGTCACAAAATTTTTATATTCTGGAGATTTTTTGAGGTATTTGGAGGTTAAAATGGGATCACAAGATTAATAAAAATTAGTCATATAAAACTTTTAGATTCTACTTGAAAAAAAGAAGAAGATGAAGGGTGGAAGTTCCTCATTGTCTAGATGCTTGTTCTTCTGAGAGTAATCTTGTATCATGAAACTTCTATTTGAGTATGTTACCTTTTAGCAAATGCTTGGTGAATTTTCTTTGTGAGTTGTTGAGATCTTGAGAAATTGGGAGACTATACTTGTAGTTTGTGTGCCTTGTAGTATAGTAAAAATACATAGATTCTAGCCTTGGATTGAGCAAGACTATCGTTGTAGATTATACACCACTGAGACATGTGACTTTAATTGAGAATAATAGACAATGGATGCACTATCTTCTTGTCACCAACTCAATTCATGCAGAAATTTACAGTCAATGTTGATGCAAATGTACAATTTTGTAATAGTTTTAGGATCTTTGCCTTCACTAGCAACAAAAAATCAATCAACTCTCTTGGTGACTTCTTTCTTCTTGTTCCCTCTTGAAGCAATCATGCAACTACATAATCTGATGTCGACCATCCAAATGACTTGCCAAAGTAGTAGCTAAGTATAAGATTGTGGTAGACTTCCGAGCAAGGTGGTCACCAAATCTTCTTCTGTTCATTGTAGCTCCTATTGCAACCAACTCCTCAAACAAAGCCAAGACTAGATCAATATATTTATAAATGATGCCCCTGTCTACAATTTTGCATATAGTCTTTCCTTAGATGCATCTATTTGATAGACTCTATTTTTCCATCACCTATTTTGTAGTCTTAGCCAACTACAACTTGTTTGGATTAGGAGTTTGCCATTACAAGACATGGTATCATGTAATTTTCTTTCCCTTGTGTTGAATGCAAGAACCTCCTCTGATCTTTCATCTCCAACTAATCAAGTTTCTATTTCAAAAACCATAAGTTCTTTTGCTTCAGTACCATCTATGCTCGCCACTTACATGATTTGAAAATATAAGTTTATGCTCTTACCACTATATAGCAAGTTTCGCATGAATGATGAATTGGTTACAAGGGTTGAAACATAGTACACAATTGAGATATCATAATGAGGCCATAGTGGCTAGTAAAACTAGAGGATGTTATAGCCAAGGCAACAGATGCATAAGATGCATTCAACTAGCTCAAGAAGCAATTGTAGTAGATGGTATATGAGAGCCTATTTTGCTCTACCACAACTAAGAGTGTACCCTTATGTTAATTAGGAGGCAATATCACATCAAATAATAGCTTCTAATATGGTCGTTGATACTACTACTTCTAGACCTAGCAAGATCAATAATCAAGTCGCAAGTGGTTATGAATTTGTAGCATTTGCAATAGACATTATAAAAGACATGTTCAAAGATAAAATGCACACAATCAACACGCATATCAAGGCGCTAACACTAGATCTAAGTCTTTTGAAAAGACAACAAATGCTTATCAATGAAAGAAAGCCAAAAGAAAGGTCCATGTCATATGTAGATGTTGTGGTAGTAGTAATTTGGTGCACACTACTCCTATTATAAGGTGCAGCTCCTACCGTGGGAAGAGTAGGCATTTGGAGAATAAGTGTATAAATGAGTTGAGAAGTCTTGAAGGAGAAAATTTTGAACCAAGGCATTTGAATTTTGTTGTCGAACCCTCCAATGAAGTGAAAGTATGCAAAATGGTCACTATGGAAAAGCAAACTTGGAAGAACAAGACATTAAAAGCATCTCCAAGTAGATAATAAAGTGTGGTGAAAAGGACAACATATATATTTGATGTTTTTGTCAAGGTGGATAAGGATAGGATATATAAGACTAGCTAAGATCAGAGAGTACATGATAAAACCACCAAGGTAAATAAAGAAAGACATGATAAAGACTAAGGAGATACTGAATATGCTATTCTCCCTAATATTTGGATAAAGAGCTATCCACCGGCCCTAAAGAGATGGACAAGGACAACATATAAAGAGATGGTGATAAGTATGAAGAAATGATTGTGCAAAGAGCATAAGGGAGAGAGAAAAACCTATGTAGAGATGAAAGAAAGCCAAAATTATGAGACATGCTAAAAGAATTAACAAGAAGACAAGGAAAACTAAAGAGACGACGCTTAAATAGAAGCCATTTGACCTACTTACATAGCTAAGGTAATGAATATGAGCATTAGCTTGCTACAACTTCAACATACATCACCGTGGACAAGAAAGGAGATGAAAAGGATATCGCAAATGAAGTGGGAAAAGCCCAAAAGGTTTTTCATAGCTAGTCGATGCAATTTGAAGTTATGAGTTGGAATAGAATTGCACCAAGGTTGATGTGACAATCATGGTATTAACAATCCTAACATAATTGTAGACACAGATGCTCTTGTGAAAGTCACGAGTGTTGAATTGGTAAATAAACTAAGTCCTATGGAGTTGAAACCAATGAATAATTATTTGTTGAAATCAAAGGGCTTTAATTAGAGTTTTTCAATTATAGTGGACAAAAAGATAGTGTCTTCAAACTTTTAGATCATGGAAATGCAATATGGAAAGAACCACATAATATGATGTTAGTGTAACCTTGACTAAAAAAAGTAGATTGTTTTTAATGCCATTCCTTTAAGAGATTCAATTTTTAGAGGAAGACTAAGAAGCGTGGTGGTCATTATTAGTAGAACAAGAAATAAAAAAAACATCTCAAAGTAAAGTCTTAGTTAGATGAGCAACTAGCTGATGAGATGACAGCATGGTGATGTTCTAAACACTTCAAGGGCATGCCACCAAATTTGGTCATACATATGGTTCCCTTAACATGGAGAAATTTTTTTGACAAAAGCAGATATTCTGGTACCTTCATAGTGGGACACAGAATTTCATGTGTTTTTAGCTACAAGTTGTTGCATGGGACAAGTTGGTAGCAAAAAGATAGAGCATCTATGTCGTCCATGCAAGACGCAAGCTGGATGTGGCTGAAGTTAAGCATAGCAACGGTGAAAAGGAGTACCCTACTATTCAATGTGCATGTTACAAATGTGCTTTTTAGATAAATTAAACATTTTACAGCCCATAGAGACAAATCTCATTCTTCAAATATTATGGTAGGTGCAAAATGGTGGAACACTACATTCAGAACCTAAAGGATTCAAAACATTATTAGAGGCAACCTTGAGATAGGTTTGTTGAATACTACATCTTTGAAGCCATAGTTTCATGCGTAGCTCATGATCTCATTAATGGAATGGTGCTTAGTAGATAATTGAATCTTTTAGCCAAAAAAATGTCCCTTAAATTGAAGGTTCCGCACCTTAATGTTTATAGTCTGATTTGATTAAAGCACAACGAAATTCAAGATTTAAGTTGGACATGATCAGAGTCAAGAAACCCATTTTTCACAAGATTGGGCTACTTCCAATTTTGATAAGCAGATTTCCATCATTTTGATTGTATTTCACAATTGACGTTATGCTTCAACAAGACTTTTTACAGTTCAATGTTAAAACATTCCATTATATCATCAAGGATTCAAGACAACATTCAATAAATGCATAAATTGGTATATGCAGTTAACCTACCTTGGGTGATTATGCTTTATCTCTTTTAGATTTATTGAAGATAACAAAAGCAAGAGAGACGTACTTGATCTCCAAAGTACCTTAAAAAATGGCAAAAGCCTTTTGAAGTCGACCTGGAATTCAACCTCATGTTGAGCATCAAACAATGCACATTTCTCTAGCAATCTTTGTAAGGATTCTCTTTTTGATTTCAAAACCTCCTGTATTTTATTCCTAAAAGGTTATAGATTTCCAAGAAATCAAAATCGAAGAGCCACACTCTCGTTAGTCTAAGTATAATGTAAGATAAATTCACAATGAAAAGGATAATACGAACCAATATTGAGAATTTAGTTCCTGCGACATGTAGCTCTTCCAATTTCAGCCCTAGAGTTGTTGTCAAGCTTGGAACTAGGAAATCTCGAACAAGATGTTCAACCTAGTTACATCATAAGAATGAAATAATAGTGGTGTTACAACCAACCTTAATCACTACATAAAAAAAACCAAAGAACTACCAAAAAAAAATTGGGGACTAAGAAACACAATTTTGTGAACTTCATGGAAAACAATACCACTAACAAACTCTCTTCAAAATATTTGAGTTGACGATAATACCTATGTGCACTTCAAAAAATGATTTACGTGAGACTTGAAAAAGATTTTTAATTTGTAATGCTCACTATACTTGCAATGAGGTGATCCTCTTTTTCTACTTGCCAAGATTTATCATTAATTTCTCCTATTTGATATGTTGAATGTCCAATTATGTAACCAATCAAAATGATGATTTCAAATATTACATCCATTGAACCAAATGAACAAATACCTTGTAAAGAGTGACACTCCTTTGCCAACAAACAAAGAACATGGACTATTTTATTAAATGTCCCTTTGGAAACTTCACCAATACACCACACATTGGAGGACTTGTAGAGTGATCTCTCTCTCTCTCTCTCTCTCTCTCTCTCTCTCTCTCTCTCTCTCTCTCTCTCTCTCTTGCATAAATCTATCACACGTGCTTGAAAGCTCATGCACCATATCATTCATGCGTGAAGAGTAGTCTTTTACTGAATCACAGTTGGGAATAATGATTCATCAAAGGAATCAGAAGGGTGCAAGTTAGAAAATAAAGCATATTTTTTTCTTCCTTTCAATAAAACCTCAAAATCCATTTTCCTCTTTGGGGGCTCTTTCCAAAATTTCCCATGTTTTAGGTTGCTTGAGGCAACTCTTTTTTCTATGTTCTAACTTTTGGAAGTCTTTACTTATGGCCCTTCAATCTTTGAGGTTGTTGGCAACTTTGCATAAAAACTTAATTGAAGCCATTCAATGATGATGTCTTCTATTTGGCCTTCATCTTGGTCATCTTTTCTTTCAACTTTTGGATCTCAATTTTAAGGCTTGCGCTTCCATCCATGATTCTTTCCTTTTAGGTTGCACTTCTCTCTCGTTCATTAACTATCATCCAATAGTTTTGTTCCATTCTCTCCATCCTATCCACTCAAGAGGAATCAACTTAGAGATGTTTGAAATGTATTCTTTGAAGCCTTTGGCCATAGTGAAATATTGTTGTCCCATCATGCTCTTCTAGCTTAGAGGGTTATACAAGCTAAGTAGCTCAGCTAATATACACTACATCTATTGGCTGTGTGAAGTGTTTCAAGGTGGAAGGACAAAGAAGGGGTTAAAATCCTTTGAAGGGTCTGAAGAACAAGAAGAGAGGGCTACAAAAAGCCAAAAAGCCAAGAAAGTAAAAATTTTATGAGAGAGTAACAAGATTTCACATAGTCCCTCTTGACAAGTCAAGACCAAACCCTTTGAACCCTTTCCTGGTCTGTTTACCAACCAGACAGTCTTGACAGATAGGTAACTCGAATCTTTCGCGAGGATAGTCGAGATCAAGAACAATAGATTGTGTAGACATTCGTTGTACAGCAGCATGATTTAAATGGCCAAGTCTATAATGCCAAAGTAAACCTTTATTTGAATGAATTGAAGTACTGAGAGCCTGAGTAGAGGCAAAAAAGCAATGACTCAATTTGTACAAGTATCCATGCTTCTCCGAGTGCTAGGATCTTGCCTGTCCTATCAACTACTTTACACTGATCACATTTGAATTCTACTCTATGTCCTAGATCTGCGATTCTGCTTACAGAGAGCAGATTCGTAGATAAATTTGGTACATAAAGGACTTTAGAGAGTAGCTTAGACTGATCATTGGCAAAGTTTAATCTTACAGTGCCTTCACCTTTAATAGCTTGTGTGCTATTGTCACCAAGGTGGACATATTTCTGGGTACCGTAAGGTGTATAGGACTCGAAATAGCCAATGAGGCTAGTCATATGCTGAGTGGTTCCGGAATCCAGGAACCAAGAACTGTCGCCATATGCTCCTTGATGGCTGGTCATGAAGGCATCATGATACACTTCTTGAATAGGCTGTGGAGCTTCTGCAGCTGCATTTGCCACTTGATTCGACTGCCCCTTGATGTTGTTCTTTGCTTGAAGTATTCGACAGTCTTGTATTTCGTGGTTGTTTCGTTTGCAGTATCTGCAGAACAGCTTCTTCTTTGTCTGCGGATTCGACTGTTCCTTGTGCTGAGCTGGTTTCTGGTCTGGCTTTGATTGCTTCGGGCCTTTCTTCTTCTTCTGCTTTGTCGTGCTCTTGTTGGTGTACAAGGCGTGAGAATCAGCTGAGGAACTTGAGGCTTCGTTCCTCCACGTGTCGTCCTGCAACAACATAGTAATGACTCTCGAAAGAGTCAATTTTGGATGAGTCGTGATGATCATCACCCAGCTGTCGTAAGAGCTTGGCAAGCTTGTAAGCAGTTGCATTACTGCGTCTTGATTGTCAATGACAGATCCGACAGCGGCCGTTTGTCTTAGCAGGTTCTTGAATTGATTAATGTGATTTTGCAGAGAATCACCATTCGTCATCTTGAGGGAGTAGAATTTCAACCTGAGATGTAGCTTGGAAGCTATATCTAGCACTTCATATAGTGTGCTCAAGATGTCCCAGACTTCTTTCGATGTCTGAGCCTCGGATACATGGCCGATTTGGGTATCCGTGATGTTGAGGATGATCAACGCGAAAGCCTTTCCATCCTTTAGCTTCCATCTGGCGATTGGTGCGTCATTTGCATCGGGTTTCCCTTCTGCACCTGTAACAACGTCATACAATTCTTTAGCCATTAGTACAGTTTTCATCTTAAATTTCCACATATGGTACTTGGCTCCATCAAGCTTGTCCATGATAGGACTAGCTTTCCCTTGGGAATCCATGTGGAGGAATTAGTCTAAGTGATAGGAGAAACTATCAGTGACTTAAGTATGAGAATCTGATGCTGAAATACAGAACAAGAAAACAATCACTCTATCGGCTAGTAGAGTCTTGTACTGTGGAAGCTTATCAAGCTATGAAAATAGCTCTGATACCATGTTGGAGAGAGTGTTGCGGCCCGAGCTATCCGGCCTACCAGACCTAGACGTACATCTCTTTGACAGTCTTCGAGACGGCGCCAATAGCACACCCCCACTGTATTCCCTGTAGCAGCTTGCATTACATCATTTCTCTTTCCCAGTGGAGCATGATTTTATACATTACATTTCCCACTTTAGAGCATAGTTTGATTCAGTTTTACTACTTAGTGATTTATTTACATGTAGTTTCTTTATTGTTTCGGAGACATGTTATGCACTTCCATTGATACCACGCACTTGACATGTACCTTTTAGTCTTATATGCCTTTTGGCACGGAAAAGACATTAATAAAGCTTTATTTCTTTCTTTCTCTCTCTCGGCCTAGTAGCACCATTTGATGCCATCACTAGTCCTATTTTGGTCGCAGATGGAGGAGGAGCTCAGCCATCGCTAATCTTGCTCTCAGATGTAGGAGGAGATCCTGGCCATTATTCTCTTTTTAGGTAGAATTTTTTTTTTTTTTAGTTTTGTTCGTTGACGGCATTGATACGTTTTGTTTCCAACTTTTTGATGTATAGATCAATCTTATGTGCCTTATGGCATGAAAAAGCTACTTCTTCTTCTTCTTCTTCTTCTTCTTCTCTCTCTCTCTCTCTCTCTCTCTCTCTCTCTCTCTCTCTCTCTCTCTCTCTCCAACATTGCCTCCCTCCTAACCTTTATGGCACCAAAAACAAAGGGGGCTAGCCCTATCCGCCAGCCCCCCATCTCCTCTCCTTCCATTGCCAACGTGGTAGCGCTGCCTACCCCCATGCTCTCCCTAGTACCTCTCTTCCCCCCTGCCTTTGTTCTTCCTCCTATCATTTCTATAATTACTCCCCTCTTTGCTGGGCTTCTTCCACTCCCCATCTCTTCCACCTCTATTGTCAACTTTTCTTCCTCTACAGAACTACTACCCACCAATGCTATTCTATACACCCCATCCAAATCTGTAGAGCTCTTCTCCTCATGGCAGCTTGATCAATTCAAGGCAGATTTCCGGTTCTTGAAACAACAAAATTTCACAGTTGAAAGAAATAGTAGCCTCCTTTGTTAATTAAAAGAACTTGTTGTAGTCCTAGATTGTGTCACTAAAGCTGTCAATTGGGAACAAGCAGGTTGCAGCGTCCGAATTTACTACCACAATGATTTGTGAATTGTAAAATACGATAGAGAAGCAAAAAGAAGAGGCCCTCTCCTAGGCATCCCATCTTGAAGAAAGGAACTAAACCAAGTGCTTCCATATCCTCGATCATTTTAGCCACTATTTCAGAAGAAAGATCCAGAGAGGAAAAAGCCCACAACATTAAGAGTTCGAGGGATTTCGAATACACAGGATGCCATCGCCATAGCACATTAGGACACAAGATATATGGATTGGATACAACTTGGAGGGGACCACCAGAGATGCAACTACACTTCCTTGGAGAGTCATAGAGATGCTTTGCACGACAGAGCCAAATTACGTGGTATCACCATTTACATGGATGATGACCTCACCTACGTTCAGGTCGAAAAAAGGCGTAAAGCCTTCCAGGAGGCCTGAGAATCTGGCAGACGGGGGCTATATGTCGTGATGGACGGGTGAGCTTTGTTGATAGCGTCCCTAGTAGCTCCATGTGTTAGTTATTTGCACACCATCTCCAGATTGGAGTATGGAACTCTAATGGTATACACTCATCTTCCATAGTAGGTCTACTTGTTTCGTGACATGCCCACCACACTCCGATCGCTCATAGCATATGAGGATTCTCATAGTGTTGCACTTATGTTACGAGAGATGTTTCTGTTACAACGTGATATATGTCGGTCAGCTCGGCCTACTAATCCTAGGTCTCCAAATGTGGATTGGTTAGAGTGATCGACTTCCATAGATACTACAGCGACTAAGCGTTGCCTCAGCACCACACGTGGGCTATCACTAAGGTATGATACTTCACATCTATTTTGATATATAGCTTATGGACAGTGAAGGTATACTTGATAATCGCTGATGAATGGTTAAGTTCTGAGGGTATTTGGATAAAGCAATGGGCCGTTGGCCAGCACTTTATTATGAAGTGGTAGATCGCACTTCTACGTGCCTTCTATATTGCTTCAGTTGCTTACATGATTATGTAAAATGTTGCCCACCTAACATGCGGATTTCCGCTTTTGGGAATGCATGAGGGCTGCGGATCAATACACCATCGCTCTATGAGCGGATCTCTAATTTTCTGGATGCATGGTGACAGTGGGTGAATACACCATCGCTCTATATGCCACGTTGAAGCAAAACCAGTATCATAGGATTATACATGCAATGTATAACATTGTTTTGGCTTAATATTACACACAGTTGGCCGCCCACCTTACTCTCATATTATCGAAAGTTGTACATAGTGACATTGATAAAAACTGAGATACGTAGTTGCTCATAAGAATTGTAACGTAATGTGGTATCTTTGGTGGTTTTGATAAGCGATTTTAGTAGTATCAACTTGAAATTAATGATACCAAAACGATTGTACTGTCTAACGTGCTGAAAACGAAGTTAGGAAGTAGTGTGGAGACGTTTTTATGGCTTTGGAAGATGTTAACACCGGCTTACAAAAGAAACGATGCTTTATTGATGATAAACAGTTTTCTTATAATGCATTACTCGTATAACAATAACACACCACCTTTGACTCGTTATTCTCAGTGTGTAATTACTAGTATATAAGGAAG
Source organism: Diphasiastrum complanatum (assembly GCA_029204225.1). Taxonomy (NCBI): domain Eukaryota; kingdom Viridiplantae; phylum Streptophyta; class Lycopodiopsida; order Lycopodiales; family Lycopodiaceae; genus Diphasiastrum; species Diphasiastrum complanatum. The sequence goes on along the minus strand of CM055099.1, from coordinate 40,692,406 downwards.
ATTTCGATTAAAGCAATTGGAGATGGGTAGCTCACAGGAAAATTCTTCACCTCACATTCAGGTATGAAACCATATGGGGTAATACCAATTTGAATGATGCTTGCGACAATACATGACGGCTTTTGTATACATGAGGATATTCATGATAGACTTTAAATAATGGCTCTTTTAAGCATTTACCTAAAGACTTACATTCCACATCTTTAAACTGATAAGGAGTTATTTACGATACTTATAACCAGGACAAGAGTTATTTGACGTATGAGTAGGTGATTTTGAGTAAGCTAGTAAGTTGTAAGAGTTTGACCTTGACGTGCTTGTTTGGTATGGATTTGCCCAAGCCATAAGGTGCTTGGACTCCCTATGGCTTGCATGGGAGTGCCTGGGGCGAGTATGGCACGGATCTACCCTAGTACCTAGCACCTATGTCAAAGTCATGTTTCTTGTTATTAGTGTATCACAACATAGCTTTGTACACGTAGAATGCTTTACGTGAACCTAATACATTCTTTTTGCTCTGTACTGATCAGTATGACATCTGTCTTGATACAGTTTCTTTAAAGAGCAAAATGTATTGCTAAGTATGAAATGCACGATAGGGAAGATTGGACATATTTTTTGTAATTGCAATCAAGCTGATAAGGTAGTGAGTCTTGTTTCGGACATGGATAACAACTGATGCTCAGCTATGACACCTGTCTTCCTCACGTAACTAACTTGTGCGGTTTTGTTGTGTGGGATGGTGGTGGGTAACAGCTGCTAGAGGATTGCTAGATGTTGTACATTCAGATGTTTGTGGCCCGATGAAAATCCTTCGCTGAAGGATGCCAAGTATTTTATAACCTTTATTGATGAATTTTCCAGAAGGACCATGGTGTATTTTATAAAGAAGAAATCAGAAGCCTTCAACTGCTTCAGAATCTTCAAGGAGCGTGCAGAGAAGGAGACTGGAAGGACGATCAAGGCCCTCAGGTCAGACAACGGTGGAGAATATATCTCTATCGAGTCCAAAGCCAAGGCATTGAGCAGCAATTCATCACTCCTTACAGTCCTCGGTCTAATGGCTTAGCCGAGAGGAAGAACCGTACTCTGGTCGAATCTGCCAAATGTATGCTATTGCATGCATCGTTGCCTAAGAGATTCTGGGCTGAAGCTGTCTCCACTGCAGCCTACGTCCAGAACAGATGTTCGACCAAGGACCTCTCAGACAAGACACCCCACGAGGTGTGGATAGGCTCTAAGCCTTCTTTGAAGAACCTAAGAGTGTTTGGGTGCATTGCCTACGCGCAGATCCCAAAAGACACGAGGAAGAAATTGGACTTCCAAGGTCTCAAGACCATCCTGATCGGATATACTTCATCTGATAATACTTATAAGCTGTATGATCCTGATACCCAGCAAATCTTGTATAGTCGGGATACAGTCTTCATCGAGGATCAGTTCGTCGACCTCAAAGGCAAGGATGTTGCTCAAGAAGAACCCTCGTCACCTACCATTGACACGACAGTCCAAGCTTCTAACTCAGGCGTGTCTATTGTCGACCCACTTTGAGACAGCGAATCAGACGAAGATGTTGCTGCTACCCAACAACAAATCCCAGGAGTGGTTCTTCAGTCGAATCCTCCCAGAAGATCAAGTCGAGTGCGCACACAGCCCACAAGGTATACTCCTGAGTCTGCCTGTCTCTTGATACAGGAACCGACGACAGTTGAAGAGGCACTCAGCCAACCAGAAGCTATGGACACAGAGTATTCCTCTCTGATCAAGAACCAGACATGGTCATTAGTCAAATTCTATTGGCTGCAGTATCATTGATTGCAAATGGATCTTTAAGATCAAATACAATGCCAATGGAGCAATTGACCGAAGGAAGGCAAGACTGGTAGCACAAGGATTCACCCAGATCCCGAATGTCGACTACAGTGAGACTTTTAGTCCAGTCGTCAAACAATCGTCGATCCGAATGCTCCTTTCTTATGTTGCAGCTGCTGACCTCGAAGTGCATCAACTCGATGTACAAACAGCCTATCTGAATGGAGTGATACAAGAAGATATCTACATGATCCAGCCCGAAGGATACGTTCTGGAAGGTATGAAAAATCACTGTACGGCTTGAAACAGTATGCCAGAGCTTGGTTTCAGAGGATCAACACATTCCTCATCAAACAAGGATTCAAACCAAGCTTCTAACGTCTATTCCAAGTCAATACAGCAATCCTTCATTATCATCACCTTGTACGTGGATGATACGTTGCTCTTCAGCAACAATACCAATATGGTCAAGGATTCGAAGCAGATGCTATTTTCAGAGTTCGACATGACTGATCTCGGCAAAACTCACTTCTGTCTGGGAATTCAAATCCACAAAGATAGAGCAAATCGACTGATTTACATCACTCAACAAAGGTATCTTCACAATGTTCTTAACAGATACAATTTGATGAATTGTAAGTTACCTCACTCACCAATGGATCCAGGCGTGCATCTGTCAAAGGACCAGTGTCCCCAGACCAAGCAGGAAGTGGAGCAAATGAGAGAATACCTTTATCGATCGATACTAAGATCTCTCATGTACGCAATGGTCTGTACAAGACCTGATATCTCTTTTGCTGTAAGCTCACTCAGCCAATACATGGCTAATCCTGGCATTACCCATTGGAAGGCTCTCATACAAGTCATGAGATATATTCAAGCTACCATGGACCAATGCATCTGCTATGGAGATGTCAGCAACGACAATCTTCATCAGCTCAGTGGTTATTCTGATGCAAGTTGGGGAGGAGATGTAGACAATCGTAAATCCACATCTGGATTTACATTCTTCTTCAACGGCGGTCCTATCTCATGGAACAGTCGTAAGCAAACTTCTGTCGCACTTTCTTCTACAGAAGCAGAATACATTGCTGCTTCTCAATCTATCAAGGAAGCGTTCTGGTTGAGAAATTTACTGTCAGATGTTAATCCTGAATCAATATAGCCCTACAATTTTATTTTGTGATAAACAGAGTGTTATTGCCTTATCGGCCAACCCTAGATTTCACTCTAGGAGTAAGCACATTGAAATCAAATATCACTACATCAGGGGCAAGGTTCTCAACAAGGAAGTAAGCTTAACGTACTGCAGAACGCATGACATGGTTGCAGACATATTCACGAAAGCACTCAGTGTTAATGCACACAATAAATTTTGTGCATTGCTTAGTCTGAAGATCAAGGCATTCAGGGATCTAGATTAAGAGGGGGTGTTGGATTTATTTCCTCTAGTCACCTAAATCCCATTTTTAATCTGCCTCCATTCATGCTGCATATATACTCGCGTTGTCCCGCAGTCTGCATATTAACATGCAAATTCTCACAGGCGATGAAAAGACGAAAAGCAAAGACTGACGTCACACCCTCTTCACGCTCATGCAGCTGCGCTAACAAACTGGACGACGACTGCAGCCACCCACAATCTCCTACAGACAGCACATCCACCCTGTACTTTCTTCATCTGCACACCTGTAACACTATGTATATATTGAATACCATTTTGCGTATTTAACAAGAAGTGAAGAAGTTAGTAAGGGAGAGAGAACGAAGAAGAGAAGCTTATCAGAGATAGACAAAAGTAGATGCTCTGTGCATTGATTCTTTAATTTGTCAACAATAAGGTTTCATTCCTTTACAGTTTGAATAAGCTTCGTAGGACACGCGGTTTCGTCCGCTACTGTCTTGTGCTCTACCGCATTATTGACATGTATACTTAATATACTTAATCTGATACAATTCTTTGTTCTGCGTTCAAATTTGTGTTAATATTGCTATGCTTATTATTCATTCTGTCTGATCTTTCTAGTTGCTCTTTCTGGTAATAGATGACTAACATTTAGTCTTGTCTTTCGCGACTAATTATCAGTCGAGCACTGTCTAGCTCTTCGCGAATCATTCGCGACACATAATTTGTCTAGCTATTCGCGACAAATTATTCTTCTGGCGCTTCGTTTATTAATATTTGGCTACGTAATCAAGAATGACCGTGATTTCCATCACTAACGTTCTGTTCGTTCTGATAGGCGTAGTCATGCTTTTGGAGAGAGTCGCATAGCTGCTCGTTCCACTGCGCACGAAAATTTTCGTTGGAGTTCGTTTCTCGTTCGTGTTTCGTTTCTCGTTCGTGTTCGTCTTACCCCTCTAACATACTACACCTTTCTCAACTCTCGCTACTCTCCCTCTCTCCAACAGTGACAAGTGTATCAAAGAGCTTGCACTTACTCGAGGCATCTGGATGTGTTGAAGACCACATAACTTTGGTCTTCGCAATGTTCACCCCCAGATCCCATCCGAGATAAAAAGCATGGAGACAATCCAACTGTCTCTGTAGACACTCTCTACTCAAGGAGACTAGAACCACATCATCTGCATATAGAAGCACAAAGCAACAGTAGTTGCCTCAATAATAGCCCAAAGTGTGAAGATGAGATCAGTAGTAGAGTAGCGGGCCCTGAACCCTACCTGCTGGCCCAAAGCATATAGTCTCCTGGATTCCGCCTCAATGCTCACTGCTGACTGAAGAATGTTACCATAGAGCTTCGTTATAACATGTCCAATCATGATGGTGCAGTAATTACTGGGATTCATGGGGTCGCCATTTTTTTACGAATGGGATGGATGATATGGTCTACAAGGAGATGGGAAGCCACAAACAATAGCACGATATAGAAGATTGGCCAAAATAGGTGAAAGCAGGTCAACAACATGAATTAGTAGTTCGGATTCAAGGTCGTCGAGATCTCTAGTTTTACGTGTCTTCATTCTCTTTGTAAATTGTAGAGGAAAAATGCCCCAAAGAGATAAAGGCTTTTCCCATCTTCCATCTTCACATAGGCTTTGATGACATGAAACTACCAATGACCATTATTTTATTTGGATATTGTATGAACTTATTGCTCTAATGATTTGAGTGTGCGGGTATTACTATCTGTAGAACTAAGAAGCCATGTCTGATGGTATAAAAACTGACCTTTCTTTGAAGGTATGTGTAGGTACTTGCGAAAGTGCCTGAAGAACAAGAACAAGAACAAGAACAAGAACAAGAATAAGAAGCTTTCTAATCTTAAGGCTGTTAACAAAGAAGGCTTATGACAAGCCTATAAAGAAGGCTTATTTCTAAGTCTATAATGAAGGCTCAGAGGAGTCTATAAAGATTGGGACTAGGCCAAGGGACTGATCACCCTATTGACCTTTTCCACCATGATTGAGGATGGGCAACCTCTAGAAAAAAAGTGCCAATGAATTAATGATTATTATGCAAGATAAGATGGGCATATACTTGGCTTTTTCCCTATTAAGATTGCATTTGGGGTGAATTCCCAAGTTGTGACAATGAAAATCCATATGTAAAAAGAGGCCAAGTCTAAACCTTGTGCCAACTATCTCCACCTACCTTGCCACATGGCTTCAAGGTTATTATACACCTATAATTGGGCGCCCTCCTACACTCTTACTTCACCTTCCAATTCATCCTAACAACTCATACAAACTTATACACCTCACCCATTCACTCTCACAAACTAATACACCTCACCCATCCACTCCACTTCATCTTTAGTTCATTTGGAGTCTTCCCCACACCTCATACACTTGTAATTGACACCTCACTCACTTTGGAATGTTTCCCCACTCTCTATATAAGGAAAAACTCGTCCCCCTACCAAGAGGATTCCATGATTATGCTTTCTAGTTTTTCCTCTCTGTTTGTTTTTGTGTGTAGGTGCTTTGGAGAAGGAACTTGAAGCTTTGGCTTAAGGAGATTATTTGGATTGGAGGCTTTGGAAACTCAAAACATCTACACCCTATTCTATTGGATTTCTCTCTCTCTCTCTCTCTCTCTCTCTCTCTCTCTCTCTCTCTCTCTCTCTCTCTCTCTCTCTCTCTCTCTCGTTCTTTTTCACTATCCATTTCACCATAAACTAAACTGGCTCATTCCTCCAACTCGGCCCACAACTATAAAAAATCCAGCAACTCATTTATTATGAAACAAAGCCCTTTTTCCCCCCATATAGATCAAGAACTCTCCATAATGATCTCATGATCCTGATCCATGATTTCCACTACCAAACAGCCCAAAAACTGGATGCATGCATGCATTAAGTCCTTCTAAACTTTTGCATGTGTGCATTACTTTGATGATTGCCTTAAGTTATGAACGTAGCCACGGCTGATCTAGATTTAGTCTATGAAAGCATCACATAAGCAAGACTTAACCCTAGAAAGCAGGAGAGAGAAAGCTTAAAGAGACTAAAGAAGGAGATCATATCATAAGCCAAGTAACAAATGACACAGAATCCCTACTTATAGCCAAGAGGAAGCCCTAAAAGGAAGCTTCCAGTGGCTAGGGCCACACTGAGAGGGAAAATAGTGCGCCCTCCAAGAAGGCCCCACTCTCAGTAATATGACCAATTAACCAATATAGTGAATCATAGGGCCCAAGGCCAATAATATAGTCTAAATGTCAATAATAGGGCCCAAGGCCAACCATATAGTCTAAATGTCAAATAATGAATAAAAAAGGGCCCAAAGCCTGCCTATGCATAAAGTAAAGTAAATGTAAATGGACAAGGCGAATGTAATGAGCCGAGTCCATAACTCTCCCCGATACAAAAATAAGACCCAACTGCCATAAAGGATCAAGTAACAGCAAGCCCTGAGGATCAACTGGAACAACATCTGGTGTAGTAACAACTGGAGCAACAGCTAATGTAGAGGAATCAACAAGTGCGGCAAGAGCACGAGCCTGATCCGCAAGTGACGGTGTATGATAAAAGACATCAATAGGCTCCCATGTGGCCTCCTCAACAGGACGACCATCCCACTGGACTAGGAACTGAATTTGCCGGCGGCGTCGACTATGATGCAAACGCACCTGAAGGATAGCAGCAGGTAATAAAGGAAAGAGATCCGGTGCAGTAGGAAACTCAGCATCACGAGGAGCATCATCCTCAATAGCAGCATGTAATAAACTGACATGGAATATATCACAGGCACGTGTGGAAGCAGGAAGCTGAAGACGATATGTAACTGGACTAAGAACCTCCAATATACAATAAGGCCCATAATAACGTGGTGCAAGCTTCTCAGTAGAAGCATGGCCCTGAATAAAATGATGACGTGCAAACCGTAGGCGTAGATATACCATATCACCAACATGAAACTCAACATGACGTCGATGACGATCAACTGAAGCCTGATAACGCTGCTGGACCTGCTGCAAATGGGAATTGGCCTGGAGAATAAGCTCACGAGCACCTGATAGAAATGAAGACAGTGTCACAGGTGTATCCTCGGGAGGAAGAGAAATACCAAGTAAAAGAGGTGCATAACCATGAGATAATAAAAATGGTGCAACGCCGGTGCTGGTACTAACAGAGCTGTTATAGCTATACCCTGCCAAACATAAGTGCTGATCCCAATCCTTCCCTGAAGGAGTAACAAAATGGCGCAAATAATCCTCAAGGATCCTGTTAAGGACCTCAGACTGCCCATCAGAAGTAGAATGATAAGCAGACCCCATAAAAAGCTGTACATCCAATATACGCATAAGCTCTGTCCAGAACAATGATGTAAACTTACTATCCCGATCAGAAAGGATAGTACGAGGAAACCCATGTAGGCGAAATATCTCTGACAGGAACAAGCATGCACACTGCTCTGCTGTGATAGTACTGCGGACGGGTATGAAATGTGCCTGTTTCGAGAACCTGTCAACTACCACCATACATGAATCGTGACCACGACGGGTGCGAGGAAGGCCAATGATGAAGTCCATAGAAATATCAGTCCACTGGCGGTGAGGAATAGGCCAACTCTGAAGCAAACTAGCGGACTTAGCACGGGAGTACTTATTACGTAAGCAGAAAGGACAGGTACGAATAAGTACAACAAGCTCTTTCCTAAGGGATGGCCAATAGAAATGATCCTTAAGACGAGCATAAGACTTCTGAAAACCAAAATGACCCCCAACTAGGGACGAATGAGCATCCGACAACAACTGAGAGCGGATACCCAAAGAACTAGGAATACAAAGAGAACCATAATGATAAAAACGGTGGTCAACAATGGAATAAGCCTGATGAGGTGAAGACGACATAGGTGGAGCAGAATTATAAACATCACGAAAATCAGAACATGTAAGATAAGCAGATGGAAGATCATCAAACCAGGAAGGGATCGTGGCAACAAGGGTATTCAATAAAGCAGGAAGTCTAGACAATGCGTCAGCAGCAGTGTTAGCACGACCAGGACGATACAAAATAGAAAAATCAAAAGATTGTAAAAACTGCAACCAACAAAACTGACGATCACTAAGATCACGCTGGGAGAAGAGATAACGTAAGGACTGATGATCAGTAACGATATCAAAAGGAACACGGTACAGGTAATGGCGCCACTTCTTAAGAGCATAGATAATGGCAAGAAGCTCTTTCTCATGGACAGAATAACGTTGCTCATAAGAGTGTAAACGACGCGACTCATAAGCAATAATGCACTGAGACTGACGAAGCAAGGCACCCAAACCAACATTACTAGCATCGGTCTCAACAATAAATTTATGATCAAATTGTGGTAAACACAGGACAGAGGCCTCCACAACAGCACGACGAAGAGTGTCAAAGGCGAACTGACAATCAGAAGTCCAAACAAAAGCACGAGACTTCTTCAAAAGGGCATGAAGAGGGGCAACCACAGTGGCAAAGTGAGGAACAGGACGACGAAGGTGAGTAGCGAGACCAAGAAACATACGAACATGGTGGACATCTGTGGGAACAGGCCAATCAGCGATTGCCCAAACCTTATGAGGATCCAAACGAATACGACCATCACAAATGAGAAATCCTAAAAACTCAATCTCAACAACAGCAAAGGAACACTTAGAAAGTTTAGCAAACAATTGGTGATGAACAAGCAATTGAAAAACAGATGAAAGATGTAACACATGCTCATCAAGAGTCTTACTAAAAACAAGAATATCATCAAAATAAACTAAAACACAACGACCAAGGAGAGGACGCATGATGTTATTCATCACATTCTGGAACGTAGGTGGACCATTAGTAACACCAAAAGGAAGAACACGAAACTCATACAAACCAAGATGGGTACGAAACGCAGTCTTGTGTTCGTCCGAAGGATGCATCCTAATCTGGTGATAGCCGGAACGTAAGTCTATCTTAGAGAAAAGATGAGAGGTGCCTAACTGGTCAAAGAGATCATCCATGTGAGGAATAGGATACTGGTTACGGATGGTCAACTTATTGAGGGCACGATAATCAATGCAGAGGCGTTTGGAACCATCTTTCTTACTGACAAGGAGAACAGGGGCACCAAAAGGACTGTGACTAGGAACAATAAGGCCCTGATCTAGTAAAGCAGTAATCTAAAGCTCAACCTCATCACGCTCAGACTTAGACATACGGTAAGGAGGCCGGGAGGGAGGAGCAGAACCAGGACGCAACACGTAATGGTGGTAGCGTCGTAGGTTCTGAAAAGACAAATGCATACTAATGTAATAAGTCAAAGATCGCCTGAGGAACAGCTGCTGGAGGAGAGGTAGTCACTGGAGAATCTGCTGCAGCACGCTGAACACATAATAAACCTGCACAATGAGCCTTAGGTAGGCTGCGGATAAACTGCTTCCCGCTGATCAGCTGGAAATCTGCCTGAGAATCAATACCAGCAAGTGAGTGGGTCACTGCATCATGAACAAATGTCAAAGTCTGCTGAGCCAGGTCCAAAGTAACCGCTCCCAATGAAGCAAACCAATCAGCACCAAGGATAAGGTCATAGCGCTCCAGAGGAATGATATAAAGATCTGCCTGTCCAGAAAAATCACCAATGCAGTAGGATAAGTGAGTGGGTCACTGCATCATGAACTAGGAAATGAGTGAGAACTGGCAACCTCGACTGTGAGAGGCTGTGGAGCAGGAATAGGTGAAGCGCGTATCCGGCTGAGAACATAACTGCTGATAAAGGAATGAGTGCTGCCGGTATCAACTAAAGCAATATACTCACGACCAGTAATGCGCACACGTAGCCGAATGGAGCGAGGACCGGGGCACCCTATCCAGGTAGCATAAGCAAGCTGAGCATGGCAAGTAGCAGGAAGTAAATCAGTAGAAGGCTCAGGAGATAGATCAGGCTCATCAGATATATGAATGTAGATATCGGACTCATCTGGGGTCGTGCCCTCATGGTAGAAAACAGCAGTAGAAGTAGGCAGGGGCTGGCGGCAATCACGGGCAATGTGGTCAGGACTCTTATAACGAAAGCAAAGACGCTTCTGCTGAATGTTAGCAAACTCTGCAGACGTGTAACGTCGGACAAAAGCAGGACGAGGAGGCGGAGGGCGAGGAGCAGGAGAAGTAAGAGAAGAGGTCGGGACGACAGTGGATGGGGCAAATGGGGCCGGAGATGGTAGAGGTGAAAGAGATGGACGGGGTCGGGAAAAGCGAAAGGGAGCAGGATCAGGGTACTTATGCTGTAAAGTACTAGCAAGGGACATGGCCTCAACAAGTGTGGGTGGACGGAAAGAAGAGACATCGTATCGTAGAGCACCACGAAGTCCAGCAATGTAGCGAGAAATAAGCTCGGTGGGCTGAAGATCTGTAAAGAGGTATACATTCTTGCATTTCTTAAGTTCATCTTGAGTTCTATCTTGTCATTACTTTAGATTCAATTTAAATCAAATGCTTTCAATATAATCTAATGCTTAATATCGATTGACCAAAGGAATACAATTAGTGAGCATACGTTGATTATTTTTATATGCTGCAAAAGCATTTTCCTTTTGAAAATATCCTCATTATTGAAAATCTATAAAAGCAATATTCTTCTTTTGTGACTGAAGCAAGATCCAAATTCAAGATAGATTGATTTTCTGTATTGAGAATTTGTTCTCACATCTGTTGCATGGCTGCCGCACCGACTCATTAGAGTATTTTTTAAACAAAAAAGACCCCGTAAGGAGTGCCAACTAGAAAAAAACATTATATGTATGCAATTATGTAAACTATTATTATTTTATCACAAGAATGGATGTGACATATAGAGTTTATTCATCATCACAAGACTCAAATTCATCAACCAATACAAAATAATGAATAAAAAAGGGCCCAAAGCCTGCCTATGCATAAAGTAAAGTAAATGTAAATGGACATGGCGAATGTAATGAGCCGAGTCCATAACTCCTTTGTATGTAACTTTATTTCCAATTGCATGTCAAGTTTCTAGGATTCTTCATCTTTGCATGTTGAAAGAATTAAAGTCTTATGAGAAAAACCCTATGCTTTTGATAAGCTAGATTTGGAAACAAGTCCATTAAAAGGAACAAGTTTATGTTCCTCTTTTATGACCTTTTGGGAATCCAATGTATATGTAATTGGCAAAGGCCAATTGGTTTTGCATAGTAAAAAGATATCCTTCGGGGGGGGGGGATCCCCATCTTGACCCCTCAATGCTTTTGCTACATATGAATATTTATTGTGCATGAATTTTTGTGATTCATTGTTTTTAAGTTTTATTTTTGAAATCTATATTTGAGTCCATTCAAGATGATTCAAGACATGTTCTATATAAAAGTAAAGTCAATAAGTTTATGGGTCTAAAGATTGTAGGAAACCTTCCCTTGAGGTTCACACTCTTAATGGCCACTAGGACCATGTCTGAGGTGAAGAAGGTGAAGTCGGATGGACGAGGATAGATGGAAACTAGAGCGTTAGTGGGTATGGTGTAGAGTGTGGTGGCGTAATCAGTCCAAAGACGTAGGTCATCTAAAAGAGGAGGTGGAGTGCGGGGGATGAACTCATGCCCAAAGGCACCTGTGGCACCTGTGGAAGTAGAAGTGCCATGTAGTTTGGCTCGGCATCATAACGCAGCCCTCCTATGAGTCTCCAGTGAATTAAAGCGAATTAGTAAGGTGGCATTGTCCCGCGTGGTACTCCCAGCTGAATCTAGACCGCCAGTGTTGTGAGCCAGTGTAATTTCAAGAAAATGCTTTGCTTCATCAAGTGCATTTTGGCTGTTGGTAATGCCACGTACTCTAATGTTGAGAGATTTATGTGCTCGGGACTTTTATTCTGAAGGAGTAGCTGAATAATGGATGAAATAGGAGCACTCGGCTTACTACCTTTTTGCAACATTGTTGCCCAAGAGAGGGTGAGTGATCTTGGATTCTGGTTCTTGGATCTTTGTCGTAGTGTGTGATGAGGAGCCCTGCTTCTCTTGTAAACAAGTTATGGCGCTTTCGAGAAATTTAACTCTTTCCTCCAACAGGCCCTTCTCTGCTGTAATCTGCTTCAATGACTCCGTAAGGAGACCCACTTCATTTCTCAATGCTCTAAACTCTTGCCCGAATTCCTCCAAAACCTGTCAGTTTGGAATGAATTGATCCCTGACCTTAGAACTGCCGTAAAGTTCGCGTGGATTTGGAGTGACGAGCAACGGATTGGAAAGAGCGACAGAACTGGAGTTGGACCTGGGTAATGAGGCATGGGAGTTGGAAGTGGCCTCAGGTTTAGAGGGCTTCTATGCATCGGCAGCGGCAGCGGCATCAACATTTGCAGTGGTAGGATCATGAATCGCAGCAACAGCTGCATTAACCGACGGCTGTTGCTTCAACTCAACAACATCATCCTGCTGCGCAACAATAGCACTAGCGGTTTTTTGCAAGGGGGAGGTAGTAGGAGGGAGGGGGGGGGGAGGGGGGGGGGGGTAGTGCAATGGAGGGATGAATGCGATGGAGGGCAGATAGGGGGGAGCGGTCCTCCATGGCAGCGATGGAGGACCAACGAGAGAGAGAGAGAGAGAGAGAGAGAGAGAGAGAGAGAGAGAGAGAGAGAGAGAGAGAGCATTATCAATGTCTTTAAAATGCAAAGTGGCACAATAAGACTAATCGTACATCTCAAGGATGTTTTAACCAAAAGAAAGCATAAATACGTCTCTAACTATGAAAGAAAATTTATTACCAACCATAAGAACAACTTATACGCGAGTCTCTAAGTTGTGAATCACTTAAGGAGGCTCATAGAGAAAGCTCATGCACAACAATTAAGAAAATAAACTGTCTATATGCATGTGTCAAATGGTGTCTTGAGGCACATAACTGGAGAAGGCCATGACAATGGATGATGATGCTTGTGTTGATGGTGCTACTGACGCCAAAGTAGATGACGATGATGTAGTCCCATCTCATTGTGGACGATGTCAATGTGTGCGTATCTATGATGTATCATGCCTCGAGGAAAAAATCAAACCCTAACTAGCTTACTCCTATTCCATGAAGCTTTAAGTTACAATGCTTCTTTTGTACTCTTTGAAATCCTAAAACCATGTCCCCATTTGGATTTCCATCAATTAGAAGCCCTAGTTTTGGATCATGCTTAGTATTCAACTTTTCATAATGACAATGCTAATTGTTACAGGTTTATTTATTGTAGGACATATGGACAAGTAATTACACCTTTGGAATTATATCCACTGGCTTTAACAAAAAAAAGTAAAGATAATAAACCAAATAAGCAAGATAAAGTAAGCAAACAAAACATTTGCACTTCTAACAAAATTGAGACAAAGGGACAAACTATTAGAAAAGAATCCCTCATGTCATAAATAAGTTTAGTAAATCAAGACCAGTGATCTTCGTGTTAAATATGTGCATAAGTTCAAATGTATTTCAAACTAGTGACTACATTATCAGAAAGTCTTTTTGGCTTGTCTTCATGGCTAGTGCCTTTTTCAGCATCACTTTCACATGAGAATCCTGTCACACATGATAACATTGTATTGATTTGGTGCATGATAATTGATTCGATACTTTTGTTAACACATGAACACTAATTGCAAAGATTTTGATGGTTCAAAAAAGCAAATAAGAGAAATCTCTAATAATGTCTAGAATAAAAAATAAAAAATATAGCCTACCACCAATGGTTTCATTTTTAGAGATGTTATTAGTTTTTGACATGACAGTATAAAGATAATCATATATTCCAAGTGGGTGAGGCATGAAAAGCCAAGAGCTGGATAGTGGTTGTCAAAAGAACTTTACAATCTTCTTGTAACATCAAATTCATGAGTATGCAATTGTCAATCCAAAATACAATAATAAAGTTCATCTTTTGATAGCTATTGTTAGACACAAGTTTAAGATGAGAGCTTACGGAAGCTATCATGTATCAAGAATCCAACAATGTAAAAGATTCTGCCAAATGTGAAAAGAGTCATAGAGGAAGTTTAATTAAGTTAGTCCTTTGTTAATTAACCCTGTCTTTAGATTATGACATCTAAAGAATAAACAAACAAAATCCTACTAGTTGTCCAAAATTGCAAATTAGTAAGGCCAGAAGATGGTTGGCAAGGATAAGAGATCAAGCAATAAAAAGGAATCATGTTCTCTTTCCTAGATGAAAAACTCACAAGAGGTCAAGCGAAATTGACAAGATAGAAAATTACCAATTGCCACATGTAGCATTGCAATAACAAAATCCAACATTGACAATTGATATACTCCAAGTAAGGATTTGCTTGATATAGCTTTCTTGAAGCAGCTCGTGATGTAAGCTTCTGAAAATCAGCTTGCAGAAAATAAAACATTTATGAGGCATAAAAGGTACATGCCTAAGCAAAAAAAATTCCATAAAAAGCTTACTCAAGCATAAAGCAACATATAGATGCAAATGTTATAGCTTGCAACAAGTGTCTATGTGAAATAAATCAATAGCAAAAAAATTCATGAGACCCGCACAATAAGACTGATAAATAATGCCTATCTAAATAATGTTTCTATATTTATTGCTTCTATCTAACTACATTCACTGGTACATTTCTTGAGTAATGTAAAACTTAAGGAGAAATTTAATAGAAAAGGAGAAGGTCATTACAACATCAGAGTTTTCAATTGTTGAACCTATTGCTACCATCTGATCCATTAAAGTCTTAAATTCATCTATGTGATTCTGAACAAAATCATCATCTGACATTCTAAGAGAGAAGAATTTTCTCCTCAGATGTAGTTTCGAAGTGACATCTCTCACTTCATATAATGTACTCAATATATCCCAAGCTTCTTTTGATGATTGGTCCTTTCTGATATGACCAATTTGTGTGTCAGAGATGTTAAGGGGGATTAAGACAAAAGCCTTGCCATCCCTGAGCTTCCATTTGGAAATGGCTTGCTCATCGACACTTTACTAGGTATAGATGTTGAGCACCCTTGAGCCAACAACAAAGCAAATACATTTATGGTGCTAAATGAACTATTGTAACTATGATTTGCTAGACATAGATGTTCATTTTCCAAGTGAGAATGAATGCCCCGCTCATGGAGATCCACCTCTATATACATAGTACAAGTGGGGTCACCTTCACCAACATGGTCATGTCATAACCATCGACACATGCGTGCACTGCCAAGGTCAATAACTTTGGGTTACCCCCGCCAATAGAACATTGACAACTAGCACAGAAATGATCTATAGCTCTAGACTAGCGTTCCATCCTACATAACGAGACAATTGCCATAGGTAAACTATTACGAGCCCTTATGGGTACATAATAGAGCAATCGAGGCAAATTAAAGAACAGACTTCCACAAATGGGCAACTAACCTAAGGACATGAGTACATTTTGAGATTGCTTAGGAAAGATCAGGTTGAAAAATGTCATTAATTATACAAAAGCCCAAAAAGCCAGCTTTGGTAACTGCAAAGGAACATTTAGAGTGCTTAGCATATAGTTGGTTTTCAAAAAAGTGGAAGTACGCGATATGGTTGGGTAAAGAAGAACTGCTAATAATGATGTCGCACAACATATAAAAAAATCAAAGGTCTATCTGAAACCCCAAAAGGCAACACATTGAGCTCATATAGTCTTGATAGTGTACAGATTGTTGTTTTAAACTCATCTTCTATGTGTATCAAAACTTGATGACACCCTGATCGTCAATCTTGGAGAACATCACAGCCTTCCTAGGGTATAGATACCTTATTGTAGCTTATCAAACTCTACCTATTCATACTTGGAAAGCCAATTTGGTGCTAACAAAGCAAGCATTGTGCCAAGGAGTATGTCAATATGGTGATTGATATCCCACAAAGGTGGCAGTTTACTTGGCTCCTCAAATGCATATCTATATGCACGTAATAGAGCATTTACTATTGGAAGAATGTCCTCCAAAACTAGTGACTCATGTATCCCTAACTCACGTACACAAAGTAGGGCTACATAGTAAGCCTTTGGGAGGCTTTTGAAGGTCTTCTTTCCAGAAATGAGTTGGTAATCACCCTAAAAGTCAACACCATGAAAAACATACCTCTTCTCCTCACAAGAAACGGATATATGTTATATTGCTAAATCCAAGGTAAACTAATCTGTATGAAGAATAACATCATCTCTCTCTACGGGAATGATGTATGAGTCTGTCTATCCTATAAAGTCTCCAATTTGAAATTGTGCCCCAAGTAAGATCTGGGTATTCTCAAAGGTATGTGAAGTAGCTACCTCCACTTGTAGTATAAGGGGGAAACCCCAGTTACCATTTTGAGAAATAAGTGAGATATGATTTTAAATAAGTAAATGTATAATGCTTGTATCCACTAGCTAACTTAGTCTCTGTGACATGGTCACCCATTACTAGCACATGTGGAATAAGCAAACCGCTACATTTTGTAAAAGTTATGATGACATTAGGCAACTACCTACAATCCATAGCTCTATGGTTAGAACTTTTGCATTTGAAGCACAATTGCCTTCATTTCCTCTAAAGGATATTGTTTCAACAAAGTAGGACAAGACAAGAGAATTTGCGGCCGTTGACAGTAGAAAAAAACCATCAAATATATTGCTATTTATAAGTCTAAGACCATAAGTAGTACTTGGCAAGTAGCCAAGCATGGCATGAAACTTTCTTTTTGTTTCCAATTAGAGGACAAATTAGAATGTCAAGCAAGAAAAAAGACTATGTTAAGGCCAAGCCATCCTATCAAAGAGTTGGCTAGCTAAAGTCATGAGTTGAGTGTGGTCAAGCTAACTAGAACACAATTAAATGCCTAAATTAGCTTGCATGCACAATAAATCAAATAAATGAAAGATGACCCACAAACAAGCGGAATAGTATGGTGAGCTCTTGCACGAGCCAAATTAGGTAGACTAGTCATCTTTGAGGACAAGGAAATGTCATTGTTGTCCAAAAAGGGAATATCATTCATGTCCAAGAAGGGGTTTGCCATTACTATGACAGAGGAGAATTTATTTTCTTGGTTTCGTTGCCTTTCGCAGATTAGCTTGCGGCTAGCAGTGATGCAAGCCTAGTAAGAATCAATTCAACTATGTTTGGCCAACAACTTCTAGAAGTCAGGAGTTCTTCCCAAGAACATCATGAAGAAGAGAAGCAAGAAGGTCATCATATTGACCACTATTGTTATTCTTGTTTCATTCATTTTCTAGATACAATTTTATAGAAAAGTCATAGATCGTCATGCAAGAAGTGGAGGACATATTTGAACTTTACAGCAAGAAGGTAAAAACTCATTAACAGGAGGGCAAGGAAACTTGTTGAGAGTGTTCGTATGTTCCTCGGTTTAGCCACTCACCTTCGCCGCCCTGTTCCACACTTTGTCGCTGTGGCTGCTCCTCTTCATGCTCTTCTAAAGAAATCTCGTACATTTTTATGGACCCAGACAGCCTTTGATACTCTTCGTCGTGCTATTGTTGATGCCGATGTTATGTGCTTACCTCGATTTGACCAGGAATTTATTGTTGAGACTGATTCACCAGTCCCAGTGCATCATTGCTTATGAGTCGTGACGGCTTCGCTCTTATGAGCAACGGTATTTTGTCCACGAGAAAGAGCTTCTCACCATTATCTATGCTCTTAAGAAGTGGCGTCATTACCTATATCGTATACCATTCGACATTGTCACTGACCACCAAACTCTCCATTATTTGTTATCCCAGCGGGATCTTAGCGATCGTCAATTTCGTTGGTTGCAATTTTCCTTTTTTCTATTTTATATCGTCCTGGCCGTTCGAACGCCGTTGCCAATGCTTTATCCTGTCTGCCTGCTTTGTTACACACACTTGTTGCCACTATTCCTACCTGGTTTGATGATCTTCCCTCCGCTTATCTCACTTGTCTTGACTTTCGTGATGTTTATAGTTCTGCACCTCCTGTTTCTTCTCGTCCACACCAGGTCTATTCCATCGTTGATCACCGTTTTATCATTTTTGGTCTCTCTGTATCCCTAGCTCCTTGCCTCTTCGCCCCCAGTTATTGTCTGATGCTCAGTCCTCCCCTGTTGGTGGCCATTTTGGGTATCAAAAATCTTATGCTCATCTTAAGGACCACTTTTACTGGCCATCCATGAAGTCTGAGCTGGCCCTTCTTATTTGCAACTGCACTTTTTGTGCCCGCAATAAGTACTCTCGTGCTAAGTCTGCTGGTTTGCTTCAGAGTTGGCCAATTCCTCATCGCCAGTAGACTGATATTTCTATGGACTTTATCCTAGGCCTTCCCCGTACCCAGAGTGGTCATGATTCATGATGGTGGTGGTTGATAGGTTCTCGAAGCAGGCACATTTTATACCGGTTCACAGTACTATTACCGCTGAAGCAGTGTGCACGTTTATTCTTGTCAAAGATTTTCCGCCTCCATGGATTTCCTCGTACTATCCTTTCTGATCGGGAAGAGTAAGTTTACCTCTACATTTTGGATAGAGCTTATGCGCATACTGGATGTTCAGCTTTTTATGGGTTTTGCTTATCATTCTACTGCCGATGGACAGTCTAAGGTCCTTAATTGAATCCTTGAGGATTATCTCTGCCATTTTGTTACTCATTCAGGGAAGGACTGGGATCAGCATCTATGTTTAGCTGAGTATAGCTATAATAACTCAGTTAGTACCAGCACTGGTGTCTCTCCCTTCTTATTATCTCATAGCTATGCACCCCTATTACTTGGCATACCTTTTCCTCTTGAGGATACACCTGTTACACTTGCCTCTTTTCTATCAGGTGCTCGCGAGCTTATTTCTCGGGCCTAGACACATCCACAGCACGTCCAGCAACAATACCAAACTTCTGTTGATCGTCATCGACGACATGTTCAGTTTCAAGGTGGGGATATGGTTTATCTACGCCTTCGTTTTGCTCGACATCACTTTATTCAGGGCCATGCTTCTAATGAGAAGCTATTATGGACCTTCTTAGTCCTATGACATATCGGTTGCAGCTTCCTTCTTCGACACAGGCCTGTGATATATTCCATGTCAATTTATTACGTGTTGCTAATGAGGATGATGCTCCTTCGTGACGCCGGCGGCAGTCGTCCTGTTGAGGAGCCCACATGACAGCCTATGGATGTGTTCTATCATACACCTTTGCTTGCGGACAGGGGCACCAAAAGGGCTATGGCTGGGAACAATAAGACCCTGGTCTAATAATGCAAAGATCTGAAGCTCAACCTCATCACGCTCAGACTTAGACATACGGTAGTGAGGATGGGAGGGAGGAGCAAACCCAGGGCATAACTCAATGTGGTGGTTAACATCACGCAATGGTGGTAGCGTCGTAGGTTCTGAAAAGACATAAGCATACCAATGTAAGAGGTCAGATATCACCTGAGGAACAACTGGTGGTGATGAAATGGCAACTGAAGGAGCTGTTGTAGCACGTAGTACACATAAGAGAGCCGCACAATGAGCCTTAGGTAGGCTACACATAAACCATTTCCCACTGAAATCTCCCTAGGAATCGATGCTAACAAGGGGGTGGGTAACTGAATCATGCACAAAAGTGAGTGTCTGCCGTGTCAAATCCAATGTTACGGCACCAAGAGAAGCAAACCAATCAGCACCAAGTATAAGATCATAGCGCTCCATAGGAATAATATAAAGATCCGCCTGTCCAGAAAAATCCCCAATGCGGTATGCCAAGCCCTGGCTAGGGAAAGAATGAGAACTGGCAACCTCAACATTGAGAGGCTGTGGAGCAGGAATAGGTAAAGCACGGATCCAACTGGAGATGTAACTGTTGATAAAGGAATGTGTGTTGCCTGTATCCACTAAAGCAATACATTCTCGTCCAGTAATGCGTATGCATAACCGACGGAGCGAGGACCAGGACGCCCAGTCCAGGTAGCATAAGCAAGCTGGGCATGGCAAGTAGCTGGGAGGAGGTCAGAAGAAGGCTCGGACACAGGATCAAGGTCGTCGGAGACTTGGATATAGATATCAGAATCGTCAGCGTCAGTGCCCTCATGATAGAAAACAGTAGTAGTAGTAGTAAGAGGAGTCTGGCGACAATCACGAGCAAGGGGGTTGGACTCTTACAACGGAAACAAACACGTTTCTGCTGAATGTCGACGAACTCTGTGGAAGTGTAACGGCAAACAGAAGCAGGGCGAGGAATAGGAGGACGTGTGGCAGAAGGAACAATAGAGGCGGAAGGCAATGTAGGGGGTGGAGTAAAAACTGAGGGGACGAGGTCGGGAAAAATGGAAAAATGTTGTATCAGGGTACTAATGTTGTAGAGCACTAGCAAGAGACAACATCATAGCGTAATGCACCTCGAAGTCCTGCAATGTAGCAATCAGCAGGCTGTAAGTCTGAAAAGAGGTAAGATAGCTCTGTGAACTGATCTGTGTAGAAAGCAGGTCGCTAGTATGAGTGAGATTACGAAAGAGATCACGCTGGAGACTCAGCCACTGAGGATCAATCATAGCATGGCGAAGGTCACGGCGAAAAGAGGGCCATAAATGCATCCCCTCCCGATCAGGATCAGAACGAAAAACCCGCCACCAAGTGGCAACCCGACCATCCAAATGTAAGGCGGCTAACTGGATCTTCTGAACGCAGTTTTAGGGTAGATCTGGAAATAATTATCAAGCTTAGCAAACCAGTTCTCTAGGAGATTCCTATCAGAGGAACTAGAATAGGTAGTAAGCTATATCCGGTCACGGAAATCACGAGCGGCCACCAAGATAACTGGAGGACGACGGTGTCATGCCCATGACTGGTCTCGGGTAGCGTGTCCACGCTAGGGACCGGTAGACCAACAACCCGTAAGTTAATTGTGACTATAAGGGAATTGGGGTCCTTATGTGTACATGGTCATAATTAATGGTTGTAGGCCTAAACACATGGTGGTGGAGTTGGTATGGGTCTATCAGTGAGTCATTAGGGAACTGGATGCCGTGGCCCAGATAGGCTGTAGAGGTGTCCAGTGAGGTGTCACAGTGCACTACTAGTGGTGCATGGGCCTTGAAGGGTATAAGTATACCTGCTGGGCTCTCACTAGTGTATGCTTGATTTGTGATGAGTAGCTACATGTTGCTGGTGTGACTCCTCTTCCCATGACTCTAATTGATCCATAGCTTGGGGGCTAGATCCGTACGATCTAGGTTTAGTTGGGTTGGTTTAACCTCCACCGGTTCCCATGTGTTGTTGCTTTGTATGGTATGCTTAGACTAAAATCCTGTTGTGAGGACTTTATATTGGTATCAGACGGAAAGAACAAATTAGACGATGGAACAAATGCTTCGGGCATATGTTTCCAGACGGCAATCTGATTGGAAAAAGTACCTTCCATTGATCGAGTTTGCCTATAATAGTAGTAAGCATTCGGCTACCGGTTATAGCCCGTTCATGCTTATGTACGGTTTGAGCCTAGGTCACCCATCGCGGTTGAGACTCGGACTATCAAGTTTCAGAAAGTAGCGGATTTCCTACATGATATGCACGAAATGCTACGGATTGCACATGAAAATGTCCAAAGTGCCTGACTATAAGAGAATTGGGGTCCTTATGTGTACATGGTCATAATTAATGGTTGTAGGCCTAAACACATGGTGGTGGAGTTGGTATGGGTCTATCAGTGAGTCATTAGGGAACTGGATGACGTGGCCCAGATAGGCTGCAGAGGTGTCCAGTGAGGTGTCACAGTGCACTACTAGTGGTGCATGGGCCTTAAAGGGTATAAGTATACCTGCTGGGCTCTCACTAGTGTATGCTTGATTTGTGATGAGTAGCTACATGCTGCTGGTGTGACTCCTCTTCCCATGACTCTGATTGATCCATAGCTTGGGGGCTAGATCCGTACGATCTAGGTTTGGTTGGGTTGGTTTAACCTCCACCGGTTCCCATGTGTTGTTGCTTTGTATGGTATGCTTAGACTAGAATCCTGTTGTGAGGACTTTATAGACGGTGTCCCGAGGATAGGCGTCATAGGAGCCTTGCCAAGGCCATGGGGCTGTAATGCGTCAATCTGGGACTGAAATGAGGCAAGATTGGTCATGACAGTATCTAAACAAGAAGAGAGGCTAAAAATAGCAGCGTCCATGGCCTAACAAATATGATCTGTCAAAGCATCTTGAGGGTGTTCACTCGTGGTCAGAGAATGGGCTTCCGACATAACGAAAGAGAAATGAAACTAGAGCAAGAGCAAGAGACGTACGGAATCCAATGGACGAACTAAAGGAGAGGACATAAGTCGTCACAACAGGTACGCCATAAAAAGCACGTAAGCGACTCTCACAAGAACTCGTAATAGAGGAAGGTAGTCACCCAACAGAAGACAGTGGAAAAGGGAAGTCGGCGTCTCCAGTCCAAGTTCCAAGACCTAAAACACCAAGGAACTGTTCCATAATCTGACCAAAAAAAATTGGCTGCCAAAAAACGGGATGAGAATGCTCGCTCAAAGAAAGTTCACGCACGGCTTTCAGAAATCACCCGATAACATCACTGATAACACTACAAAAGCTGCAACCAACCGCAGACGAAGACATAAAAGAAGCAACAAAAAAAGTACAAAAGATTTGCCTTCACATCCTGCAAGTGCTTGCTGCTGCTGAATAAATGAAGTGTGATGTATCTGCTGATTGCAAGAGCGTATTGCCTGATGGGGGGGTCAAGGAGGAACAACGAGGGGGGTCAAGGAGGGACGGCGAAGGGGGTCAAGGAGGGACGGCAAGGGAGGGCAAGGAGCAAGGGTAGGGAGAGCGAGGGAGGGGCCAGTGAGGGACAGCGAGGGAGGGCAGACAGCGAGGGCAGGGATAGCGAGGGAGGGACAACGAGGAAAAGCGAGGGAGGGCAGGGAGCGAGGGCAAGGATAGCGAGGGGGGGACAGCGATGAAAAGCGGAGGGTAGGGATAGCGAGGAAGCAACGATGGAGCTAGAGGAAAGGAGATATGCACGGTGGATGGGCGCTCTTCGGTAAAAAAAAATTTTGCTCAGGAAAGTGCTCTGATGAGAGAGATCCATATCATAAGCTGAAAATGAAAGTGACACTAGAGCCCTACTTATATCCAACAGGAAGCCCTAGAAAGAGGTCTAGAGGATAAGAGTCAACTGGGAGGGAAAATAGTGCACCGTCCAAGATGGCCCCCCTCCAAGGACATATGGTCTAAATGTCAATAAAATGAAAAATAGGGGCCAAGGCCAACCATATGTCTAAATGTTAGTAAACAATAAAATAGAGGGCCCAAGGCCTGCTTATGCATAAAAAGTAAAGGTGAAGTAGATGCAAATGTACATGGCGAATGTAAAGAGCCAAGTCCATAACTGACTTAAAGACAGTTGAAGGCTATTAGGCAGGGAAAACGATAGATGCAATGTTAAGGGGTCAAATTCCTTGAATATTAGGACTTTCTAGCACTGATCTGAGGCCGAGGAAATGGAGGATTTCGGTAGCTCTAATAGTGCTCAAGTGTCTCTAAACATAGCATAATAACATGACGATATAATTAGATTTGTATTAAGATCCCTTGATCACATGCAAAACACTTTTCTGGTTAAGCTAGTACTTTTTCTAGAATTATTTCTAGTGTAAACCCAGTCCATATATGATAAGATATAACTATATCCTTATCCAAGTAGCACAGAGAAAAAAATGATTTTGCTACTTCAGCTTGAAATGATCATTGATTATATTTCATCTGTTATAAGGGGTTATTATTTTTGCAGGAATTTCCTCTTTTCCACACATAATATATTATTTTCTCATAATGCTTTTATCTTTTAACTATTCTAAAATAGCACAAACAAATAAGATTTTTAAACATGTTTATTCTTTCCTTACCATTTAAATAACCAGGCAATAGATCTGCATCCAAAAAGATTTGCTTGAACTGCTCCTGCTTGGTGAAACATTGTAACATAGCATAATGGTTAGGAGATCAATAAGAAGTATGAGATTAAATGACATAAGGAAATGTCTCCTTTCTAGCTTAAAAAATGACGATATTTGACCTAGGAAAAAGTGAAACCTTTGTTTTACTGCGAGAATATGTTGCCTTTGTGGTGTAAAAGACTTAAATATTGGCCTCTTTTTGTATGGAAGTATTTGTTTGAATTCACAAAAATATAAGATTAACCCACATTTCTATTTTGAGAGATTATATTGCGAAAATGTCAATTGTTTGTTCTACCTAGCTTGTGTTGCTTGGGTTTTTGTTCCAATGTCTAGCAAAAGTTTGATTTTGTAATGGCTGCTTCTTTTTTTCAATTTCCACTACCACAATTTTGTAATGGCTGCTTCTGCTGCGTCACAAGAAATAAGGACACAGAAACTCCAGGAAAGATCTCCCCCACGAACATCCGGTCCTGTTGACAAATCACCAGCTAAAAAGAAACAGAGAAGTTACCAGAAGTAAGCCTACTTCTGAGTCTGACAGCCCACCACCATCCAAGATAGGCAAATTAGTGCCTAGAAAGAAAATCAGAATGCCTGGCTACGAAGTTGTGCCCTCAAGCAGCAGTGAGGACGATGATGATGAAGAGGAAGGCAAATTGCAAACAAGATGAGCCAAGTTCAGGAAGACATCACCTACCATCTCCTCTCAACAGCTGCAGATCCAAGATACACAGCAGGCACAATCACCAACCAGGGAAACAATCCAAGATCCACAGTCCACAGTCCTCATCTCCGCAAGTGCAGTCACATGACCCAGATCCAAATCCAGATCTCAATCACCCATCCAATTATTTCAACAAACATCATCACCTTCCCATGTGCAACAAGCAACTATACCTATGCTCACACCAAGGAAGTTGTCCGAGAAATCCAAAGAAAAGATCCGGAGACAATTTGATGATCGAAAAGAGTCTGAAGATTTTCAGAGGAGATATAAGAAAGGAGACCCGGGAGGCTGAAAGAAAGTGACTGCTGAAGATTACCCCAAACTCAGTAGCCTAGTAAATGCTTTGCGGCCACAACCCTCTTGGAGAATTGTGATGCTGTTGAACAATCATGAACAACTCCAAGAGTACCTAAGGGCACCAAGTTGGAAGAGGGTTGACCCCAACTATGTGCCGATCCGAAGGAGAGACCCTTGGGAAAGAAAGAAGCCAGCAAAGAGGCAAGTCAACTGGCCAATAATTCCCGGGATTAGACCTGATACTTCGTTTGAAGAGTATCGCGTAGCACTATTGAAGTTTGGACATGCCTATAAAGGTAGTGCTGATAAGATAGTACGAGAAAGTGCATCCTATTGCATATCCAGTGCCTTCAATATGTGCAGATGATTGAGAGCTAGTATACAAACAAATTTATACCAGGGATTAAGCCTTATCTGGGACCTATTCTGTTAGGCATAAAAACGAGATTCATCTTAACTAGTTCATGGCTATATGAAGGAGCCTCCTCCACGAGTTCTGAAGCATGAAAACTGTACTGAAATGTTGTTGCAAAATTAATTGAAGATCTCCCTATTTGCATTTCCATTTTGTGCTCCATGTTCATGCATTTGTTTGGGTACACTTTGTATGAATGTGTTATTGCTTTCTCCTTCTTCAAGATTGGTTGTGATTAGAATCAGGTAGATGTGTAGGGCTTGGAGGCAGATCACATTCAACACTCAGATGCCTTGTAGATTAAACAGTTAAGACAGATTAGTTTCTTTATGTGCAGTAGAGTAGAAGAAGTTTAGAATAATCTGCAAACTGCCTGAAGCAGAATTGTAGAAAACCAGATAGACAGTCCTGACAGATCAAATAATCAAGTTGAGCATCCATTGTCATTGTTAGGATCGATTCCAGGGCCGAGTAGTGTGCTAAAGAACTGACGGGCGGGGCACACTTCCACCATACTACATAGTGAGGCAGAGCAAGAAGATAGAGCTGACAGTAGTGCTAGCGAAATAGCGAACACAACTGCAAACAGTAGTGTAATGCATATGCAGATGTTTAGCGTTTTGGGCATTGCACTAAACATCTGCTCACTTGTTTCTTTTGCAAAACTGATCTCTTGCTAATACCATGTCGGCGGTTGCTTGCAAGGGCATTTGGGTTGAGGTTGAGCTCACAGAGGGAGATATGGCTACATTCAGAGGCTCAGGTACCCGTAGATGGAGATACGTATACTGTGGCATCGCTTACCAGGCTCATAGCTCACTTGCTACAGCCCAGAGGGCCAGACGGGCATATCTGCCTGCCCCAGGATTTCTGATGAGAATGTGCAGAGGCTCATGGACATGTACGGGCTTGATGGTACCTCCACCCAACCAGTCAGACCAACAGATACCATTGTTCGAGGGTCTGTATCAGTGGCAGGGCCTAGTACATGTGCAAGTGTAGGCACATCAATGGCAGGGCCTAGCATAGGTGTAGGAGCAAGCGCATCATGGGCAAAGGGTGGTTTGGGGCCAGTACACAGTCCAAGTTTAGCTCCTCCAATTCCAGCCGCAGCAGCCGGGCCTAGTTCAGTGGTAGGCCCCTCCCATCCCACATCGTCGTCAGCAGCAGATGCACTATGTGCCACAACAAATTATGCCATGGGGGAGGTGACGCTCCACGGTCGAACACACCCACAGATCGCCCATCATCTACCACATCCACACCAGCTCCTAGACGACGGGCACCTCATGTGAAGCAGAGGCCAGTTAGGTCCAAGTGGCAGCAGACACTGGAGCGTTTTGGGTGGCAAAGAGAGCTGCATGCCCAGTGCACCAGGTTAGTCGGTTCTTCTATGAGTGTGCCATTCCCTTTGTCATTGCTGACACATGGGCTTTCACAGAGCTTATGAAGTTGGTTGCATCAGTGAATGCTAGTTGGAGACCACCTAGGAGAGAGACATTGCGAGGGAGCATGCTCCGCCAGGAGGAGCAGACCATCACGTGAGAGCTGAGCTCTGTTCGCACAACTTGGGAGAGGTATGTCCTACATAATTCCTAACACTCCCCCTTAATGTTTACTTTGTTATCTATTACTCCTAGACGTTCTCTAAACTTCTAAAACTTTTCTTTGCCAAGTCCTTTGGTAAAGATATTTGCAACTTGCTCTTCCGTAAGACAATAGATAAGCTCCACTTCACCACTCTGAATCTTCTCTCTGGTGAAGTGTTGTTGTACTTCAATGTGCTTTGTCCTGCTATGAGAAACTGGAATTTTCGCCAATTTAATACAACTCTGATTGTCACACTAAAGTACTGTAGGTGAATCTTGTACCATATGTAGATCCTGTAGAATCCTTCGTAACCATATTGCTTCACTTGTCGCACTCATAGTAACTCGGTATTCTGCCTCTATGGATGATAATGCAATAGTATGCTGCTTCTTTGGCACCAGAACCAAGACTAAAAACAAAACCTATAGTAGATCTTCGGTCTTCCGCATCTCCAGCCCAATTAGCATCCACATATCCATGTAACTTCAAATCACCCTGCCTCCCATAGAGAATACCAAACCTCAATGTACCCTAGATATATCTGAGTATCGCTTAGCAGCTCTCCAATGAATCTGCTTAGGCTTAGCCATAAACTGACTAACCCTACTCACAATATATGCAATATCTGGTCTTGTAGTAATTAGATAGATTAAGCTTCCAACAAGCTTTTTATATAACATCTCATCTATATCCTGATCCTCCTTAGCTTTAGTAAGTTTACATCCACTATCATATGGTGTAGAAATAGGCTTGCACTCTGACATATTGAACTTTTCAAGAAGTTCATGAGCATACTTAGATTGAGAAATCAAGCCTATGTGCTACTCTCCATACCTCAATCCCAAGAAAATATTGTAGTGAACCAAGATCTTTCATGTCAAACTCCGATGAGAGATCTTTCTTGATACCCTGAATCATACTATGATCTGATCCTGTAATAACAAGGTCATCCAAGTACATCACTACAATTACAATATGACCATCCCTGATCAAAACATAAAGTGTATGCTCCGAACTACTCCTCTGAAAGCCAAGCTTCTCAAAGTATGTGTCGAACCTCGTGTAGCATGCCCTGGTGCCTGCTTAAGTCCATATAATGCCTTGTCCAACTTGCAAACCTTGTCTTCATGTCCTGCTACTATGTATCCCTTTGGCTGCTCCATGTAGACTTCCTCCTCTAGAAATCCATTCAAGAATGCACTCTTCACATCCATTTGTGGAATATCCCATCCAAACTGAGCTGCCAATGATAAAACCGTCCTCATAGAAGAAGACTTAGCAACTGGTGCAAAAGTTTCTTCATAGTCAATTCCATCCTGTTGAGCATAACCTTTTGCCACCAATCTCGCCTTACATTCATCTATAGAACCATCTGATTTGTACTTAGTTCTATAGACCCACTTGCATCCAATGGCCTTTTTACCTGTAGGTAACCGAACAAGTCTCCAAGTCTTGTTCTTCATGATTGAGTCGTACTCCTCATCCATAGCTTTCCTCTGAAAGTAGATGGATACTTGGTTTCCAGTATTGTGGCCATATATGAAAAATGTACATCCCCATCTTCATGATGATCCTCTTGTCGAACCTCCTGTCCGTTTAGATGTCATCATGACAGGCTTTGCCTTTCTTTAGTCCCAGATTGATGCCATAAAGCCTCATCCTGGTCCTGGCAAGGCCCCCATAACATCTTTACCTAGCTTTGGTGCTACTTCATTCCCTTCTTTTGGTAGTCCTATCATCCCTACCCCTCCACCGCCTTGGTGTTATCCATTTCCTCGCCATGTTGGTCTCGAGCCACACTACGCTTGTGACTTTCGTGATGAGATCCAACTTGAAACCTATTATGGTTCCTCTGATGGGAATCTATTAGAAAATTGGTTTTCTAAGTTGGAGACTTATTACCTAATTTACCTGAAGATTGACGTCTAGAAGATCCAATTAGCTGCCTTACACTTGGATGGACAAGCTGCTACTTGGTGGCATGTTTACCGTACTGAGCATGTGTGGACTACTTTTCGTCATGACCTCCGCCATGCTATGATTGATCCTCAGTGGTTCAATCGTAGCCTTTCTCATACGAGTGATTTAGCTAGTTATAGTAACCACTTTAAGGAGTTATCCTGTCTCTTTATTGATTTACGGCCTACTAAGCTCATATCCCGTTATATAGCTGGCCTTCGAGGTCCTTAGGCTATGATGTCACATCTTGTCACCCTATGACACTTATTGATGCTATGTCACTTGCTACTTTACAGCATAAGTATCCCAAGACCTCTGCTATATCTCACTTTTCTCATTCCCACCCTAGTGGCATACCCACTTTTGTTCCCTCCGCCCTTGTTTCTTCTATTTCTGCTTGTCCTACTACCTCGATTTCGTTTTACCTTCTTCTTCGTTTCGACCTTCTCTACCTCGACCTGCTTTTGTTGGTCGTTATACTACTCTGTTTCCATTGTAAGAGCAGACCACCTTGAACGTGATTGTCTTTAGTCCCCTACCAGTACCACAATTGTTTTCCATCATGAGGGCGTTGACACAAATGAGACTTATTACTAATCATTAATCTGTCCGTTATCTTTTTACACAACGAGACCTTATGACTGTTGGTATCGTTGGTCACAATTTTTATAGTCTTTTCATTTTGATATCTTATATCAACCTAATCGGTTGATCATCGCCAGTGGGCAGACAAATGTATGGACTTTATCATTGGCCACCTCCAACGTATTCATGACTCATGTATAGTGGTGGTTGATCGGTTCTCAAAACAGACATCCACAACACTATCATAGTAGAGCAATGTGCATGCTTGTTTTTATCAAAGATCTTTCGATTACATGGGTTTCCATGTTCTACACTATCTGATCAGGATAGTAAGTTTACTTCTATACTTTGGAAAAATGTTCAGCTCTTTATGGGTACTGCCTGTCATTCTATAGCCGATGGATAGTCTGAGGTCCTTAGGAATTATCTACAACATTTTGTTACTCATTCAGGGAAGGATTGGGATCTTATGCTCCTTTACCAAAGGACCGTAGGGGAGGGCCGTAGGGGACCACAGGAGGACCGTAGGGGAACCGCAGGGGACCGAAGGAGGGCCGTAGGAGGACCGCAAGGGCCGAAAGGGACCGCAGGGACCTCAGGGGCCGAAGGGGGAGGGGCCCGAGGGACCTGCACCGCAGGGGACCGCAAGGGATCGTAGGGGCCGACGGGGCCAAGGTGGAGGACCGTAGGGACCACAGGGGACCGCAGGAGGGGCTCGAGGGAGCTGGGGATAGCATGTTCAACAGCGTTACCAAACCCCTGTCACCACCATGTTCAATTTCAGCTTGGTGCTATGGTTTATCTTTGGCTTTGCTTTTGACATCATTTTGTTCAAGGCCACACTTCTGCTAAAAAGCTTGCGCCACACTACTATGGACCTTACCGCATATTGGAGTGTCTCAGTCCAGTGACTTATAGTTTAAAGCTACCGCCTTCTACATGTGCCTATGATATCTTCCATGTTAGTCTGTTACGTGTTGCTATCGAGGATGATGCTCCTCGTGATGCTACCCCTCACATATATATATTAATATATATTACATATAAAAATAATAATAGCATTTCAGACAACACTCCGCTATCCGGACCCATTCCGGAACTAGCGCTCCGGAATGAAATACCCCCGGAACATGTTCTGGAATATATATATATATATATATATATATATATATATATATATATATATATATATATATATCATAGGTCCCGTGGTACTGGGTACCGCGGATCCCGGTACCGCGGGACCATACTGGTACCGCGGTACCATGATGGTACCGCGGTACCACAATATAATAATATATTTATTATTTAATATTTTTTTTAATTTTTTTTTACCTAAACCTACCCGCCCCCCTCGCATTTCCTCTGAAATTTTTTTGAGCCCTCTCCGCCCTGCCATCGCTGCTGGTTTTTCTTGCCTGCCTTTGATTCCTTGCGTCGCCCATCGCCCACGCAACGCCCTGCCTTGCATCTGATTTCCTTTGCCCTGCACTCGCCCATTTTCAGCGTCTCTCCAACAGTGAACCCTGCTGTTTTTTTTCCAGCAATCCATCCCTCATTTCATCTGCAATGGTGCAATCCGACCTTTCCGGTCTGTGGGACGAGGTAGACATTGTCAGGCGGGTTGCCGACAAGGCCAACAAGACCGGTCAGAAGATCGTGCGCTGCCGATACTGTCTCGTCGAGTTTGCTGCATCCCTCACTCGCCTTAAAGGCCATCTGCTCGGTGCACGCGCCAAAAATGGTGCCACCTTGAATGCTGCCCCTTGTGGCAGCATGACCGTCCCCGACAGGCAGCGACTACTGGACACCTACGGGCCGCGGCTCGTGGCAGGGGAGAACACCATTTCGGAGGGCGTTCTCCGATTTTGCACCGCTCCTTATGTGACTAACCCAGAGTTGCTGCCTGCTTGGCTGGCACGCACGAGGAGAGGGAGTGCATCCTCCTCTGGTCCCTTTGCCCCTCAGACAGCTCTGCCTCATGCACCCCCATCTGCTCAGATTCCGGTGGATCCCGTCCCATCGCGTCCGACAGTTGCCACTGCGGTTCCACCACCACCCACTGTTGCTCGCACTCCACCAGTCTACGACTTTCTCATGGACTCTCCGCCACCCGAGCAGGCCCAGGATGGTACTGGGCGGGCCTTCGAGGATGTGGAAGAGATCCCTTCTTCCTTCCCTTCCCATCCGGATGACCTCCTCAGCCAGCAGTTTTCGTACCCCATGCCAGATGTTGCCCCTCCACCAGTGCACCCCACCTATGCTGCTGCCCCCATCCCTGCCAGTGCATCCCACTCTCCCCATTCCACGTCTACAGCCGATGCATCCACCAGCGCCCAGCCTGTCGCGTCACCGTCCATTCCCGTCACGGTTGGTGCACCGTGCTGGAGGTCCACCACCCGTCGTCCACCAGGGAGAGCCCTCGTGCAGCAGACCATTCGCGGCGCGCATCAGCCGCACATGGACAGAGAGGCCACACAGGCCGTGGCCAGTCTGGTTTACGAGCTGAACCTGCCCTTTGCCATCACCGACTCTGAGCCCTTCAGAAGGGCCTTCCGCCTTGCACAGTCTGTCAGCCCTAGCTGGAGAGTCCCTAGTTCAGAGGTTGTCCGCACACACATGCTGAGGGATAGGGTCGAGTCCTTGTCTAGAGAGATGGAGCCTCTGCGTCGGCACTGGGCCACTTACGGTTGCAGCATCATGTCCGATGGCTGGACTGATGTCAGGAGGAGGCCGATCCTCAACATACTGGTCTCCAGCTGCATGGGCACACAGTTTTTGAGGGCAGTGGATTGCAGCAGGGGGGGGAGAGTCATATCTGCAGAGTTCATGTTTGATGTCATCAGGTCTTCCATCCTAGCCATAGGCCCACAGCATGTCGTCACGGTGGTGACGGACAATGCCACGAACTGCATTCAGATGGGTGTACTGCTAGAGGCCGAGTTCCCTCATATTGTTCATACCCCCTGTGCAGCCCACGGCATAGACCTTTTGATGGGGGACATTGGAGCACTTCCCTGGGTTAGAGCCATCGTCCGGGAGGCCCTCTTCCTGGTGACTTTTGTCACCAGAAAGAGGCGTGTTCTTGCCATGTTTCGGGTGTTTAGCCATCTGGACCTCCGTAAGCCAGCCCCCACGCGCTTTGCATTCGACTTGGTGGTCATCGACCGTTTGATCAGGTGCAGGGCCCAGCTTCTACAGATGGTTGCCAGTGATCTTTGGGGTGCCAGTACATTTCCGCACACTGAGGATGGGGAGCACTTTTCTTCCACGGTGAGGGGAGACCAGTTCTGGAGGGATGCACAGACATTGTCAGGACTGCTTCGACCACTCTACATTGTGCTCCGCATGGCTGACAGCGAGGGGTCGACACTTGGACTGGTGTATGAGCTCATGGACCGGATTGGACAGTTCCTGCAGCTGCCCATCTTGCAGCCAGAGAGGTAAGCGGTACAGTGTTGCAATTGACCTTTATCTTTTCAGTACTTGCTAGTTTGTTTTTCTGTCAATGTTAAGCTTTTTCGTAATGCCCTAAACCACATGCCCCTCACCTGCAGGATGACAGAGCTGAAGTTCATATGGGAGACGCGATGGAACTACTTCCACAGGAGTATCCACAGCGTTGCACACATGCTGCATCCCCTCTTCCTCTCTCCAACACAGATCGCAGACAGGGAGCTCGAGGCTGATTGGCTTCAGTACATTCACAGGGTGGGTCCACACATAGGTTTGGATCCTATCAGGCTCATGGAGGAGCTCGCTGCATTTCGTTTCGGCATGGGCACATTCGGCCACCCGGCTGCCCAGGATCCAGAGAGGAGGCAGCTACCCATTACCTGGTGGACCATGTTCGGTAGCACATACCCATCTATACAGCGTCTTGCACTGCGTGTCCTTTCTCAGGTATGCATCTCATTTTATCCTCCATTTTTTGTGTTTCGTTGAAGTTTCACCTTTGCCACAATGTGCTGAAGTATTTCAATGCACGCACCACAGGACTGTCCCAGCCGGCCTCAGCTTGGGCCCAGCCTAGCCAGCCAGGTGATTTGCATGGGGGTGACGAGGCATTGACAGCTCCTCTTGTCCGCAAGAGACCAGGCAGGCCCAAGGGTGCACCGAACAAGAAAGGCAAGGCACAGAAACTGCCAGGGAGGAGAGGACGACCACGCAGGGCTCCAGGTACAGGTAGAGGTGCAGTATCACAGCCAGTTGGAGCAGGTGTTGTTGGTTTGGCCTGCTTGGGGGCTGATGCGGAGGCTGATTGGGAGGATGAGGATGACGAGTCTTCCCCCTCGGATACACAGCCCATGCCAGTTCCAGACAGGCAGAGATATCGGCTGCGAGAGTCAGCTCGGGGCCCTGAGTTGTCTCCAGAGCATTCCTCTGAGTCAGAGCCAGAGCATTGATTGTGGCTCTATTGTTTTAGTTTCAGTAGTTTGTCTCTAGCAGTCGGTCTACCATTGTACTCAGATGATTTTTCACATTATATACAGTGTTTGGCCTACATTATTTGCTGCACATTGTGCGTATGTCGCTCTGTACATGTGATGCTTTATTTTATGTTGAAGAATTCTATGTGCGTGTGTGAATCCTATTTTCATTTAATTTCGTTTGAAGTGAATGCTAGCTTCACATATATGCACCTACATCATGAGCACAGCAATCACCCCTACACCCCAAACGACATTGAATAAACACATGTAATACATCTGCATTTAAAAAAATTACAAACATTGCATCTTACATGACCAGGCTCGCGTTGCACAAAAAACAACTATGTATATATTCAACCGTTGTATCAGGATAACATCACATATACTGTCATTTTTTTAAGCAGCCATCTAGTTATTTGCTGCACCATAAACTGCCGAAAACTACATAGCAACAGTCCGCCACATACGGGTGGACCTCATCTATTCTAAACATCCCTCACTGATCCTCCACCGACTCCTCGCCCTCGTCTGGTGCATTGTTTTGTCGCTCTTGCTCTGCCTCCCGGTTAGCCCGAGCTGCCTCCTGGTTAGCCCGACGTCTGGCCGCCCTT